>CM051663.1:160391836-161014492 GCA_028020825.1 Podargus strigoides | reverse complement strand
CTGTTTTTTTGTGTATATATATATATATATATGTGTATATGCACGTCCAGATGCACACATATAGATGTGTAGATATAAATCCTTCACTCTCCACACAGGAGAGAAGTATGCTGGACTTTCAATCCTGTAGCTTAGTTCTACATGTAGAAATACTCAAGAACTCTGAAGACTGGGTTTCTTCAGTAACTTTTGTTACCACTTTCATTGCTGTTAATCAGAATACCTGCCCAAGCCTTGGTGAAAAGGATTTGATATTGGTTCATTCCTGACGAAAGTCTTTTGTGCTAGCAAATCAGTATTTTCTAAAATGTTTTCAGAAGGTTTCTAGTTAGAAGTGCTAAATTCTGTTGCAGGTATAGGCACAACTCACACCAGTTTCAGCAGGAGTCTGAAGTGTCCACCTATACACTTAAAAAGAAAGAAGAAATAAAGTGCTGGAATTTTGTAATTTACTTTTGTTGCACATGTAGCCCTCCTGCCAGGTGTCAGTGGTAGTAACCAGGACTGGGTTCAATAACATGTCTAGGGGACTCCTTCTAAAATAATATGAATGGTGGCTTGGTCCCCACTTAAACACCAACATTTAGGAATGTAATAATCTAACCTTTTACAGGTGTTCCTCTCCCCTTGCAAGCACGCAGGAGTTCTGAGAATATGAAACCACAAATATCTTTTATTTGGGAAAAAACAATAAGTATATGCTTTCACAAAGAAGGAAAACTCAGAGTGTGTTGGGGATATGACCAGCTTCACAGTTCATTTATTAGTCACACAGCTCTTTATGGTATAACACTCTTTTTCTACGGGAAAAATCTCCTAACATCATCTGAGCCTTTGGGATGACTTTACAGCTATTCTTCCTTCTGTAAGGTCTGCACTACGCCTGTCATGGTACCACTTTTTTTTTTATTAATTATTTTTTTATGTTCTGAGATGTCAGATATAGCATTTGGGCTATTGCTTTTTGGTCTTAATGTTTCTTCTAGTCTACTCTACAAATTCAGCTCCTAAAATATTAGTCATGCACACCACTCTCTGAATTTCCTGTTAAAAAGATCTTACGTAAGAAATTAATAATTACCAACAGCTAAAGCAGGAGGGGAAAAAAAAAAAGAATTAAAGATGCAGAGATCAGTTATAAATAGTTGTTTCCTTGTAAGAATTGAGAACCTATTAAGCTATAAAATGGAGTCCTATTTTATGGAGTACAGCTCAGTGGAATTTTCTTGCAGGTTCTGATGAGCTTTTTGAGAATTTATTTTGGGGTTTTTTTCAAAATCTTAATAATTTTCTGAAAACTAGGCAGTCATAATATTAAACTATTACTGTATGCTACAGTGGGAAATTTAGAAGAAAACAACAGTGAAAAAGGAAAAATGGAAACAAGATATTTTTGAAAATCTACAAATATCAGTCAAGAACTGATAAAATGAACTTCAGTTAAACACGATTTCTAATACAAAAAGGGAAAATTAATCAGGACTTACACGCATGTAATGAAATAGAAGATGCCCCCAAAACTTGAAAAAGAAGTAATAAAGAAGTAGAATACTCCAATATCAGATGGGAATTCATAACACAGCATGATGGCTTAGGCAAATGGATATTGTCTGTCTGCATAGGAACATCTCACCGTATCACAGGGAGACGATAGTCCTTGAATATAAGTGATTACTCCACAGCACAGGGACTATTCCAAAGAATGTTGACAAATTTGAAAGGACTTCACAGATGTGAAAGAAAATATATGGGGCCAGACGCTGATTAATGAGGGTTGTGCTTATGTGGCTCACTTTAAAAATTAAATCCATACACACACCATCATAAATGCATAAATACAGGGGGCAAAGAATTATTGTTTGCTGAAATACAGGAAAGTACAGTTAAAAGTGCATTAGAAGAGAGTTAAAGATAAGATGAACAGCAGGGAATACCTCTCACTGTAAAACATTCTCCTGTGTGAGATGAAAGGAGCTTTTTCACCTGAGGTATTTGGAACATGGTTGCACGGAGGGAAGTTGTCTCACACCACCATGGTTTCATGGAGATGAGAGTTTGGGAATTTTGGACCAAAACCCTTCTCAATGTAAGAACAGTGTAATTGGCCATGGGCATTTTTTAGGGAACTTGGTATTCTGAATCAGGCTTGGAATGACTTTCTATGAGCTGAAATTCTCCCACCCTTGTTTATATCTTCCTGTGTGAATTAACTGTCCGTGTGAAAAACAGCATTAATTATCCATTAATTTTTATGGATTTTATTTATTTATACCCATTTTATCAGCTAATGGGAGTGACTGGGTTGCCATGTGAACCCTGATGGACCTGTAATCCTGGTACAGAAGTTCATGCTGCTGTTTGTCATCATTTGTTATTTTAAAGCCATAGGCAAATGGCTGTGGGGCTGGCCCTGGCCTGCAGTGATACTAAATGAGACAAGCACAGAAAACTTCTAGATATGACATGAGAAATTGCATGACATAACAGATAACAGTGTGAGAAGTTCACAAAAGTAATAGACAATGCTGTGAGGAACAGCTGGATTCCGTGGGTGATTAAAGGGACATTATTGAGGAACAATCAAACTTCAGAGATAATTGAATTGTGCCTGGATTAGGAACTAAACCTGGTTTTGGGGAATACTTCTGCATTTGATTTCCCCAGCCTAATCAGTAAATAAACTAAATCTATCCTTATGACCATACCACATGAGCTGAATCTGGTTCCATAGACAGGAAGCCTGGGGTACTAGGGGAAATTTCCCAAACTGCTGTCACCAGGATGGCGCTCATACCAGTCCCAACAGCACTGACATCTTCTCACTTCTTTCTGACACCTATCTGTAATGGAGAGAACTGAATTAATACTATTTCTTTTCTGATTTCAAGGTAAATATGCCCTAAACATGAGTTGGAAGTCACAACTAGGTAGAGTGATTCTACCCTCAATTTCAGAACATCATTAAGAATTTAGAACTTGGTCTGATTTACCTCCAACAGAATTAGAAACATTTATAAGTATTCAGAAAGGTGCAGCAAGTACAATAATAGTAATAAGACCAATAACAATTGCAATAACAATAGAAATAAATTGAAATATTAACCACCAGTAATAACATAGAGAAGAATATGCAAAATCACAATAGCTGAGAGGCAAAAATTAAAAGGGTTAAATCACTGAGACAGTAGAGAGCCTTGTTTGGTCATGCTTGTCTTTCATCAATGTCCATCAACAATTTAATCTGTAAGGCTAAGCTGCATACACACATTTGCACCTCAGCTGTTACGCTACTCTGGGAAGTCTGGTTAAGCAGAGTAGGGCTGTCAAAGAAGTTTTTCTATGACTGACTGACATTTATACCTAGCATGTCCTACGGGCTTTATAAAGAACCCTGTTTAGTGCCAGTAATGTTACATCTTGGTGGGTGAACATGATACAGCTATGGTGAAAAAGCGAAATAGATTAAACCACAACTTTAGAAACTAAATCCTGTTTTTCTGGAGAGAATAATTTTGTCCTGGATTATCATGGGGAGGATCAGCTGTCCTGGTTTATATTTCTTTCTTTTTCCCCTTTAAAAAAAAAATAAATGTGCTGAGTTCTTTAACTTCCATCTGAAACCACATCAGAGCAAAGCAGAAGCAACCTTGTTTTTATCAAGATTTGATCTTAAGCAATCAGGGGAGATATCTGGATTACTGATCAGAGCTACTCCATTGCTCAGCATAACACATTTCTCTGTCTTCCATTTAGTAGTTCTTGGCCTTCATCCAGCTTTAAAGTAAACCATCCTGAAATGATTTTTTTTCTTCTTTAGTTCTTTTTTCTTCTCTCTCTTTCCTTTTTTTTTTTTTTTTTTTTTAAGAATTTTAGGATTACCTCCACATTCCAAGATCTGCATTCTGAAAGGGATGCCAGTAATACGTCTAATGCAAAGCCCCTGATATCTGTGAGGATCTTTCCACTGAGTACATTAAGCCTTAAATCAATCCCATTGGAGAAAGGTGCATGCCTTGCTTTACACATTTATGCTTAGTCATAGTTTCCTAAATGCTGCCTTTGCTTTTGAAAATATGTCAGAGGGCTGGCTTGGAAGGTGGAGGTTTGTCTGGATGCCATTCTGTTACAGACAAAGCCAGGAAAATCCTGAATGAGCTCCAGGAAGAGAGAAATTTGCCAAGACACTAGCTGAAGCAGGAGGTTCCAATTTGTTTGGACACTATGTAATATGTGTATGAGAGCTTCTGAGGGAGCAGAAAAAGAGAAAAAAAGCACTAGATACTCTAGGATGAGTAAATGTAATGTATACTTTTATCTATTTGAAAATTTTAAACAAAGTACTGACTATGTTGGTGGCGATGCACAGCCATAGGAGTGGTGTCAAGTTTTAGATTGTCTACACAACCTGTTTGCAAGAAGAGAAGGTAAATGCATTTATACCCCAAAACAGGAAAGCAAACAACCTGGAGCTGATTGAACTATGTAGCTATGTCTAGATAGTTCAGAGATAAGTAATTACAGCTTAATTTTCAGGGTGAATTTTGCCTAAATTTGGCTTAGAGACCATGGAAGTAGCATGGAGGCAGCACCATGGGTGGGTAGGGAAGGAATGGTGAAGCAGGGAACATGCTGACTTCTGAGGCTGGCCCACCTAAAAAGACTTTACTTCTAAGACGTTCTATAGTCAAAAGAAAGTACTAAACATCTCAGAGGATTATTAATTCCTCTTAAAATACATATTCTCAATGTGTGAGGAGCATCACTTAGTCTATCACTTTTCTCTCTGTAGAGGAAATTTTGACATTGTACTTCGAGACTGGCTCTTTTGGAATGTAACGAAGTATAATTAGCTTACTGTTTTCTCCTTGGTATAGAATCACTGAATCATTTTTTTGGAAAAGACGTTTAAGATCATTAAGTCCAAACGTTAACCTAGCACTGCCAAGTCCACCACTAAATCATGTCCCTAAATATATTTCCATTTTTTTATATTCCTTATTTCCCCATGAATTTTCATATTTCGCCGGAATCATCCTTTGTGATCTAATATATGTAGATACTAGAAGCATTTCTACAGAAGATAAGCATAATACAGCCCCTCTGGACCCTCTGAAAACTAAGGTCCTGCTCTGAAGAGCTTTCAAAGAAAGAAATATGGCTAAACATGTCTGGTGAGTCCTGTTAGTCATGGATGTACTGCTTCAATGCAATAGTAGGAGAGGAAGGGGTGAAGAGGGTGGGTTGGCCATATCAGCTATACAAAGGGAGATGACTAACTGTATGACTGGACATTAATTTAAACTCTGGGTGATCAAATTCACTAGTTAGAAATGTGAAGTGATGGAAAAGAGGATAAGGCCCTCTCGGTTATACATGTATTGCTACAAGGGGTCTAAATAGCTGCTATTTTACTCAGGAAAAAAATGTGACCATGTTTGAATTCTCCTTAGAAGCAACTGAGAAAGTAGATAGAATGTTACAAACTGTCAGGAAAGAACAGAGAGGAGGCTGGGGGATTGTTAGTGTCTTAGGTTCATGAGCTTGGAATACTACATCCCCTGCTGCAAAGAAGGCGTCAACTAAATTAAGAAAATTATAGGAAAACACATCAAGGATGAGCAAAGATAGTAAAAGGCAAATGTAAGTAAAGACAGTAAACAGTGGCATCTCTATTTGTGTGGAAAAGACACATACTGTTCTGAAATGTTAAACTTGAATTTGGATAGATGATGGTAAAACAGTGGATGTGGTTTATTTTGATTTCAGTAATCCATTCGACACAGTTTCCCACAGCATCCTCACAGCCAAACTGAGGAAGTGTGGTCTGGATGATCAGAGAGTGCGGCGGATTGTGAACTGGCTGAAGGAAAGAAGCCAGAGGGTTGTGGTCAATGGGACAGAGTCTAGTTGGAGGCCTGTGACTAGTGGAGTCCCTCAGGGGTCGGTACTGGGACCGGTGTTGTTTAATATCTTCATCAGCGACTTGGATGAGGGAATAGAGTGCTCTGTCAGCAAGTTCACTGATGACACCAAACTGGGAGGAGTGGCTGGCACACCAGAAGGCTGTGCTGCCATTCAGAGAGACCTAGACAGGCTGGAGAGTTGGGTGGGGAGAAATTTAATGAAATAGAACAAGGGCAAGTGTAGAGTCTTGTATCTGGGGAAGAACAACCCCATGTACCAGTGTAAGTTGGGGACTGACCTGTTGAAGAGCAGCGTAGGGCAAAGGGACCTGGGGGTCCTGGTGGACAGCAGGATGACCATGAGCCAGCAGTGTGACCTTGGCCAATTGGCCAAGAAAGCCAATGGCATCCTGGGGTGTATTAGAAGGGGTGTGGTCAGTAGGTAGAGAGAGGTTCTCCTCCCCCTCTCTCTGCCCTGGTGAGGCCACATCTGGAGTATTGTGTCCAGTTCTGGGCCCCCCAGTTCAAGAAGGACAGGGAACTGCTTGAGAGAGTCCAGCGTAGAGCCACAAAGATGATGAAGGGAGTGGAACATCTCCCTTATGAGGAAAGGCTGAGGGAGCTGGGTCTCTTTAGCTTGGAGAAGAGGAGACTGAGGGGTGACCTCTTTAATGTCTATAAATATGTGAAGGGTGAGTGTCATGAGGATGGAGCCAGGCTCCTCTCAGTGACATCCAATGATAGCAGAAGGGGCAATGGGTGCAATCTGGAACATAGGAGGTTCCACATAAATGTGAGGAAGAACTTCTTCACAGTGAGGGTAACAGAACACTGGAACAGGCTGCCCAGAGAGGTTGTGGAGTCTCCTTCTCTGGAGACATTCAAAACCCGCCTGGACATGTTCCTGTGTGACCTGACCTAGGTGTTCCTGCTCTGGCAGGGGGTTGGACTAGATGATCTTTTGAGGTCCCTTCCGATCCTTTACATTCTGTGATTCTGTGGGAATGAAGCAGCATTTGTCGTAATGGCTTCAATTAGAACCCATGTTGAAAAAGCAGTAGAGAGGAAAATAAAAATCTATGGAAAGATGCAATGATTTTAATTTCATTGTAACTAGCCTTATTTCCCTCATAAATGTTTGGAATTTTGGTAACTGATTTTTTTAATGGAATTTAGATTTATGTTTCAGTGTTTCATTAAAACAAGAAATAAAAACAAAGAAGAAAGAAGGAAGAAAAAAAGACCCAAAAAGAGTATAAAGAAGGAAGAAAAAGGATAAAACAAAAAAAAAAAACAAAAAAATAAAAAGAAAAAAGGAAAAAAGTTACAGACTTCCTACAAAAAACCCTAATCCTGTCCATAAATTTCTTAAAGAAAACAATTGAGCTACCTTAACTGTACCAATTCAATAGCCTAAGAAAAATAAATGACATAACAAAACATTTTTGGTTCTAAGTACACTAAAAAAAGGATGTTTTCTTACAATTATTTCCCTCATTCAGCCAAGTGGTCTCAGAACAAATCTGAGATCTACCTTCTTACATTACCTATCCATTTGATGATTCAGCTTCTAATCTTCAAAACCTGAAGAAGAAAATACAGAATAAATTGTGTAACCTCTATGTAATGGTACAGTAGCTGTGCTGTGCACCGGAGAACCTGTCATTCCTGAGGCAGGGTACACTCTGGAGCAGACCTGCTAAAGGGAACAGATTTTGTGGAATATTGGGGGAAAAAAGGTGTAGAGGGAAACTGTAAAAAGAAACTAAACAAAATGAAAATCACACCTTAAGAAAACTTTAATTATCCCAGCACTGATTTTCAAACCTAATCTTGTTATTTTAATTCTTCCACGTGCCATGCTGAGAGCTTCAGTTTTGCATGCCCAAATAATTAGACACTGAATATCAAAATTCCTTTTTATTTTGTTTTCTTCCAATTTCAGTTAATTTGTGTCTGACACAAATGTCTTAAGTGTTTATTGAGAGTAATTCATATTAGGTATTTCAGGTCTTGCCCTGACTGTGTGTATGTTTCTCTTCAAAATGGCCACTTAACTTGAGTTTAGCCTTGACCTGTTTATGAGATTTTAGTATTTCATTTATCTAACCTCAATGAATCTTGCACTAAAAGGAACAAGACCTGCAGAAATACAAGACTGTACGAACTCCAGACAGAGTAGACACAGTCTAGCTTGCAACCAATTGTTTTTGTGAGGGTTAGGAACAGAGCTTGAATTTCTTGACCTGTGGCGATATTCTTCAGTGATTTTTCTCAATGGAAGTCATGCATTGGAGATATTTGGTGTACTGTGTTTTCATTTCTGAAGACTTTAAGACAGCTTGAATGAATCTACATATGGAAAGCAATAGCTGCAGAGCAGTAAAATGTTATGGATGATCACTTGAGATGTTATAACATTAGGTAATCCCCAGGAAATATTATTTTTACATGACTCCCACTGAATCTTCAAAACACCCTGCCAATAACCTTGTCAATTACTGATGATGAAATCTTTGAGAAAGGGCTATTTCCAGTGTCTGGTACAACAAATCCCTGGTTCTGTCCAGTGTGTCTCTATGTTACTGGAATAACATGTTTGGAAAAAACCTGTCTCTGTAAATGTTGTGTATCTAGAGGTATATATAACAGTAGATTAAAAGTGCCATTCGGGATGCTCATTCTTTGGCTTATCAGAATAAGTGTCATCCACTCTAAGTCACACAATGCCTTGTGGCATAACTGAAATATTCTGAAAGATGCAGATTTAAGTAAGTTACCCAACTGTCATTATAGCCAGAGTAAAGAATGAAGCAGAAGGGTTGACAAATGCCATGTCTGCATCACATTGCTTGGCGTAGAAGAATATTGTTTCTTCTTCTTTCTTCTCATCCATCTTCTTATGCCCCCCCCACCCATCCAACCATGTTGCTTCTCACCCAGTGTATTCTGTCTCTGTGTGAGAGAATGTAATGGTCTGTTCACTCAAATCAAGTCAGCTAATTGCTTATAATCAAAAAGGGTTCTTTTAACTCCAAAGACAGAGGTTTGCACTTTAGGTCTTACTATGTAGATTCAAGAGAAAACTGTGTGGAGGAAAATAATTTAGAAGCTAGAGGAAGAGAGAGCAAGATATCAGTGAGTAAGAAGTTTAAGTTTCATGCTTAAGACTTAAAAATTCAGTATGAACAAGGAAAAATGGGAGCATAAACCAGAAACGAAGTTATATCTGGGACTTAAGAAAGGGGAGAAGGGTTAAGTAAATAAATGAGTAGGAAATGGAAGTTGTATAAAAAGCCTAAATGATGTCATATAGTGATAACAATGTAAAACGCCTTCAGAATGAGCATAGCCCAGAGTTTACTCAGTTAGACAAATAAGCAAAAGGCTGATGTAGGGATCTGGGGCAGGCAGCTGTGATGAGATCTGAGCAAAGATGAGATGAATCTGAGCCTATTCAGTGAAACCACCAATACCATTCAGAGACTGAGCTGATTTTGGAATAAGCTCCAAACCTCAAGTTTTTATTTTGGCTCCAAAATAAGATTTTTCAACTCTAAACAGGAAAACATTTATTTTCTTCACTACCCCAATCAGGAAAAAGTCAAAATGTGGAAGCCAGAGTGGGGGAATGTTAAAGGAAAATTGGTCAGTAGAAAAGCAAAGAATAATTTGGTAGAAACTGCAACCATAAAGGGTCAAAATGAGAAACCTCTATGGGAACTCCACGAGTAACAAGCCACTAAATTATGAATGGAGAGAGAAAGGCAAGTGTTATGTTAAAGAAACTGAACTTCCTGTGCTTTTAAGTTGTGGTCATAGCAAAATCTGGACTTACTAAATAGGTTGCATTTGCCTTGTAGGGTTCCATGACATAAATAAAATGACACATGTAACATGCCACTCTGAAATGTGAAATTATTGTAGAATGAGAATTTGAACAATGAGAAACAGCTTTCACTTCCACTTGAAATTTCCTGAGTAAAAAAGGCCTCGAGATTTGCTTTAGATTTGTCTTCCTTAATAGTTACACATAAATAGGACAAACAGTGAGAATGAAAGTTTCTTGTTTCATAAACTTCAACAGCTTCACATACGCAAAATCTGTAAAGTAGGGTGAAGGAAGAATTATACATTAAGATTCTTATTTACAGAAATACCTATATCGTCACTTAAAGGACCAAAAGAATTTTCCCCTGATGACATCAAAGTGGATCTTCAAAGAGAAAGAGAATTCCTGTATGTAGTAAAACTGAGGAAATCCCAGTTCTTAGCTCAGAGCCTGGTACAGTTCAGTAGAGCTGTGCTAATTTAGTAGCGAGAAAGTGGTCATTAATTTCTCTCTCCTTTTGCGGCTTTCTGTCCAGTATTACAAAAAAATACATTATTGTTGAAAAATACATTAACCTCTACTGAAATATGCATTTTATCACATCTAACTAAGTTTGTGGAAGTCCCGCCTTGTGACATAATAAAAACTGCTGTTTGTTCTGCGTTTGCCATCCATAAATCTCAAACCACCTTTGTGGAGGGCAGTATCATTGCCTTTTGACAGACGGTGAGACTAAGGAGTAATAAAATAAAGCAAGTTATTCAAGATCACCCAAAAAAGCCCCACTAGCTTCCACTGTATCAGAAAAAATGCACGGGCGAAGCTGCGCGGGTACTCTGAGCTTTTCTGTCTACAGAATTATTTAGAGGATTTCATCAACTTTGTGGTGGAGGTAGAGGGTGATATGTCCAATTTTGGGCTGAGAAAAACTGAGACATCTCTGGCTGCTCTATACATTCTAGATCCATCTTTTTAGTCTCTTTCACAGAAAATTAATATGTTTAATGTGGACTACTGAAGGAAAAGAAAGGAAAAGAAAGATTAGATGAGTGAATCTTAAAAATACTAATGTGCTTTGTATGCTTTTTGACTCTTAAATCTGAGGTTTGGGTTTCTCGATGCAACGGGTTTGTAGCAAGAGCACAGTAACACAAGTTTATCAGCACTGCTAAGAAGCACATAAGTCACTACAGAAATATTTATTGCTTACCGGTAACCATTGGTAATTGCTGAAAAAACAACCTGAAAAACATGTCTATGCTCTTGCTGGAATGGCTCACCATGATGTAATTCCCTAAGCACCTCCACTAGAAGACAGTAGTAAAAACTTATGAACATGTTCTCCCTGTTAACATTCTTTCCTTCTCTCTTTAATATACCTGAAAAAAATAGCAATGTGCACCCATAAATTAGCTGCAACACAAAATCTGTTGTTTCAAGCGGCTACAGAAATGAGAAGGACATTTTAGAATACCCTATAATCTATAAGTGCCCTGAAATTTTTTCACATTCCGTTGTCAAGCACCTTAATTCCCACATGCTTTCTTTATTTAGTATTTTAAGGCATTAATACAGAAATGGACCCAATTCTGCAACAACTGTTGCTGCCAAGCTGACAGAAAAGCTTCCAATGGACTAATGCTAAGACCCTGCTTTGAGTAATATTCACTCAACATTTGGGAAAGCTCTGAAGAAGCTGATGCATCTGTTGCAGCAGTAAGAATTGACTGAAACTTTGAGGTTTTGTGAGATGCTGTGAGCCAATGTCACAGCTCGCCGCTGCCAAAAGGGAAGCCCCACAGCTTCCAGCCCACAGCTTCTCCCTCCCGCCCCATTCAGGAGAGGGGGAGCAATGGCACCTCCTGTTTTCAGCGCTGCCAGACCATCAAACTGGCCAAGATTTGGGCTAACTGCAGCCGCAGAACCTCGTCTGTTACCTCTCACAGGCAAACTATTGTCCTAACAGGGCAAGAAGGCTTTAATTACCAGCCCTCCTCCCTCCTCCACTCCCCCCATAACACACTTAGAAATTCCCAACTCATCTGGCTATTTTCAAACCCATATTTACACCAACTGGTTAGTTTTGTTCTATTAGCTTGCAGACCATTTAAACCATCTGGTTTTCCTCCAGCATGTCCCAGACCCCTGACCCCAGTGATCTCTATATTTGAAGTTCGTCCATGTCTGAAGTAACTGTTTTTAGAGGTGACAATCCCAATTATCACTAGCTGGTGTGGGCATGGTCCCAGATCATGCAATGTGGTTACATGATGCCTGTGCATCTTTGCCCCTCCACCACCTCCTGCCACATTTGAGTCAGGGCTACACAATCCCTGCTATATATGATACAGTGTTAGTGAATATTCACATTTTTTTAACCACAAAAAGAATCTTGAGTTCTAGTGCTATTTATTTCTCTTACATTATTTATCTAACTGAAGAAGTGTGATCTTTTTTTCCAGGAACTGTCTTGCCATAGAGAGTGCTTGGGTTTGATTTCTAGGGATTCTTGCTAAAATTCTTCTGTGACACCATCTCGGGCCCTCACCCAGAAATCTGGGAAAAGAAATTACTCTGTCTGGGTGTTCAGAATAAGAAATACTTCCTCATTTAGAAACCATAAGTTTGCATAAAGGGAGTTAAATGAACACAGCTTTATCTGGGGGGAGACCCTCTCAAACATTATCTTGGGAAACCTAAGTAATTAACAAAATGTGAGACTGCTGTTCCCAAGGCACAGCCCTGGCCCTGAACTCTTCCTACAGCAGCAAGGGGCAGCAAAGGTTATGGGCACTGTCCTCCCCCCCTGCAGTTACATCCAACTCACACAACTCATTATCCAGGCTCAAAAGCCAACTTGAGGGCAGTTTAAATCTCCTGGCCCAAGTCAGAGGTACTCAATTTGTAGTAGTGTGTGGGCTGTATGATTTCCTCAAGGACAGGTCATTGCATCGCAAGCAGCTTGGGAGCAGTCAGGGGTTGGGATGAATTGTTCTGGCAATATGTATTCTGCTCAGTCAGTCTGCTCCCTAACATCCCATTTTTCCTTCCTTACAATTTTCTGCATCTTTCTCCTCATGAATTCATTGCTTCTGCAAAACCAGACAGATTTACTGAACACAAATGCACTCATTCAGTGTGTAACCAGCAATTCTGCTACTGCTAGGTGGAGCTTGATCTAATGCAAACACAGAATAACTTGCACAGAGGTAGAGGAGGGATATGTCATGTAGGCATCTCCACCACTGGTTTCAAGGAGTGACCACCAAGCCTAGAAGGTTGGCATGATCCTCTCAATGATTGTGTAGTTTCTGTGAGCTTTTCTACCCATTTCTAATAAAAAGATCAGGTTTCTCTTCTCAGTGAAATCCCTAGGTTGACAACTGGTCCAGGTGAGCTCCATCGTTCCACAGCCAACTCATTGAGCCTCTTCCAGTTGCCACCTCGTTGCTTCTTGCCTTCCCATTACAGCCACAGTTCTGACAACAGCCTGCTACCAGAGTGTCAGTCCCCCCTACAACAGCAGTAGTCCAACAGGATAGTTCTCACAATTTCTTGAGATTTTTTAGAGATAAATAATATTTTTTTGAGCAAGGTACTTGAATCATTTAGCTTGCTGAGACTCAGGCTGCTACCAGAATCATTTCACTGAAGGGAGGGTATGGACTCAGTTTCTAAACATATTTCTTTCTTTTCTTTCTTTCTTTCTTTCTTTCTTTCTTTCTTTCTTTCTTTCTTTCTTTCTTTCTTTCTTTCTTTCTTTCTTTCTTTCTTTCTTTCTTTCTTTCTTTCTTTCTTTCTTTCTTTCTTTCTTTCTTTCTTTCTTTCTTTCTTTCTTTCTTTCTTTCTTTCTCTCTTTCTTTCTCTCTTTCTTTCTTTCTTTCTTTCTTTCTTTCTTTCTTTCTTTCTTTCTTTCTTTCTTTCTTTCTTTCTTTCTTTCTTTCTCTCTTTCTTTCTTTCTTTCTCTCTTTCTTTCTTTCTTTCTCTCTCTTCTTCTTTCTTTCTTTCTTTCTTTCTTTCTTTCTTTCTTTCTTTCTTTCTTTCTTTCTTTCTTTCTTTCTTTCTTTCTTTCTTTCTTTCTTTCTTTCTTTCTTTCTTTCTTTCTTTCTTTCTTTCTTTCTTTCTTTCTTTCTTTCTTTCTTTCTTTCTTTCTTTCTTTCTTTCTTTCTTTCTTTCTTTCTTTCTTTCTTTCTTTCTTTCTTTCTTTCTTTCTTTCTTTCTTTCTTTCTTTCTTTCTTTCTTTCTTTCTTTCTTTCTTTCTTTCTTTCTTTCTTTCTTTCTTTCTTTTATTCTACATATATTTTCCTGAAGAAGGCATTTTTTTTTGCATCCTGTAGCTGAGGTAAATCTTAACATAATTATATGTGAAGGAAAAGTCCTTTTCTAGCCCAAGAGCTTTCTTTTGCTGAAAATCAAAGTGGTTTTTTTTCCAAAAAGAAAGAAGTGAGAATATTTCCATACAAGGTCACAGTTACCTAAATAAATCACAGCCAGCTTCACACTCCAGACTCTATTTATATTTTGAGCCAGGGAACATCTGTTTAATAGTGGGTGGTCATGTAACAGTTTCATAGACAACAGAGCCATCCTAACACTCTTGGAGATGTCAGGAAGGAACTTATCCTGAAGTCAGTGAGTTGCAGAGGTGTACACAGGAGAAGAATCAGCTCCACTATTCTGGAAGTTTCTCTTCTCAGAATCCAAATAAAACTACATGCCAGGAGCTAAATGTCAAAAGACAGATTTCCCAGGAAAATTCTTATTTAAAATACAAAGGACAAGACAGAACCTCATGGCAGTTCCTTAATAATAGCTGCAGTAATTTCCATGCAAATAGATGAGAAAGACTCAAGGTATGTCAAAGTCTTCACAAGGTATCAGAGTGCTGTCTCCCAATGACTTCCAATAGTTGAGGAGTACAGAGAAGGCACAGATCCTGCTAGTTTTTACCTGTACTTTACACAGGTCAGGCACCTTGGTAAAGAATTAAAAGAGAAATGAAAACTATATAATTTCGTGTGTGGGGCTAACTGAGAGGACAGACATTATTAAACAGTATTATTGTCCCCAGTCTGCAGTCCACAGGCTGCTGTCACTTGTAGACCCTTTTGACTTTGCTGACTGGTGAGGGACTTTTGGGCAAGTATACTTCTCTTTGACCTAAAGGCAGTCTTTTACGCTTACACTCTGATGCTTTCCACAGCACCCAAGGAACTGAGAAAGTAGTCCTCAACATCCAAAGTTCTGAGTGAGATGACACAGGAAACAGAAGAGGTCATTGCTGAACGCCTCCTTCTGTATGTTTGAGGTGGTTCATTTCTGTGTCAGATTACACATCTTTCATTTAGATTGTTTTGTGAAAGTGTGTCTACTGACTTCATTTCAGAAGGTCAGAGAATGAAGGAGGAGGGCAGAAATGCTGCCTGTAACAGAGCTGCCTTTCACTCTAAAATATTTCTGTTGAAATCCTCTTCTGAAATATAAATATCCTGATCCTTGGTCTGGTCCTTTCTCTTCCTGAAGGGATCAAATCTAACTCTGCCTCTTGTCAAAGACTGTTTGTGTATTTTTCATTAAACTGCCTTTGAATAAACATTCTGTGGTAAATAGAAAAAGAGACATTTTCCGTCTCTGTTGCCTCAGGTGAATGTTTCAGCTACCAGGCTAAACAGTGTAGCTTCCCATGCTAAAGTTGAGCTAGGGAATCCTCTACTGTCTCATGAAAAGTGCAGGGCATTGAAAGCATCTAATTTCAGCCAGCCTGTTGCTATTAGCTGGAGAGTAGGGTAGTGTGTTAGGTCCTCTTTGGTTGTCTTTGAAAATTGGAAGTTCGTTTTGTACAAGGCTACTCCATTAGCAGTCTAACAGAATGATTCTAGATTGAAGGCGAATCACTAGTTTTCCAAGGATCCCAAAAATTTAAGCATGAAAAGGACAACAAACTGTGATGACAGTAGAATGTCTCTCCCCACACTACTGCCAGACTCAGAATTTAAAACTTTTGATGAACTTTAAATTTATATTTCTTCTAATTTGTAGGTATAAATACAGGTAACTCCTGCATATGAATTTTAAGGCTCATTAATCCCCAGCTCTTGTTTCATTTCTTTTATGTGGCTAAGAAACTTCATTAAGAGAGAAGAGCATGTCAACAATCTAGCTTCTTAAACTGAGGGGAGCAATGAAAAATACATTTTTGTGAAACTCCCATTGTGCTAAAACAATTTTATGATGCGGAAAGAAAAAAGAACTTTGCCATGAAAAGAAAAATCTTTTTCCATTTTTTAATGTTTCCTTTGCTATTTCAGTTACCTGAATATGAATGGGCCTTATTGAAAAATTAATAACAAGAGCTTACATGGGAAATATCCATAGGATTTTGTATATAAACCATTCTTGTCTAAAGGGCCTGATAAAACAGCTGGTAGATATTAAGGACCAGCATTCCCTATATACAATAAATAAGTACTATAGTATCCTACAGTGGTATCCTAGCATACTTTAGTAGTATTGTTTTGGGCTACATGACCATAATCTCAGTTCTTATAAAATGCCATAACTATACTGATCAATGCTAATTTACACAGCCTACATAGGCTCAGACTAATTGCCTTCTAGCAGTGCCTGTTTCTCACTATTGACCACAAAGGTGTCCCAGGGTGATCAGTTCAGATGCAGGCAACTGTGCTGTGGTGTCTTTAACTGTTAGAGGAAAAAACTACAGTAGAGACTCACTGCGGGAACTTTATCAGACTCATCATTTCTAAACACAAGTCCAGCAAAAGTTTGGTAAGCATTATTCAATTTAAACCTCAAAGCAGACAGCCGGTGCACACATGAGGTCACACATGGGAGCGCTGCACTTGAGATCATTTTAATACTACACAAGTAGCTCTTCTCTCCTGTCTGTGTAGAAGTTCAATGTGCAGTATTACAAACCATTGTTGTGATAACAGGGATTCTCCAGCCATCTGCTGTAACCAAGTTTCAATAACCTGGGAGAGGAAGCATGACAAAATCACCCCTGACATATACCGGTGTGGCTATACTGGGGCTGATTTCGGCTCTATTCATGTCAGACAGAAGTTTGTAATAAGGGTTCTGTGTTCACTTCTCTGATAATCTGCTTCAAGCATTCTCAGGAATAACTGCTAATGGCAGATTCACTCCCACTGTTCAGCTTCTCTTTTTCTTTTAAACTGAACCAGACCTGACAGACAATGTAAAACCCTCAAAGCAACTCTAATCCATTTCCAAAAGTTGCCTCAGACTGTACAGTAGCCCAAGATTCTGTTTTGAATAAACCCATGCTCATGCTGTTTGCAACTGAATATTTCTAATGTAAGTGCCTGCAAGGAGGAGGAGGGGAGAGAGGCTCATTAATAATCATGATGGTTTCAGTATTGCATAACTCAGTCGATTTGATCATCCACTGTGCTTTATCAGGTTTGTTTTATTGCAGTTTGCTTGTGTCTGTACAGTTCCCATTTTGGGGTTCTTTAGTTCCTGGGAGCTTTCATGCCATCCCCGTTTCTAGCACTGTAAAACAGCGGCCTGCTGTTTTAATCACGCCTCTCTTTTTTCAGTGTTGTTTGCGCCCTGGTACAACCCATCTGCCTTGAATCTAGTGCTCCACTGGGGCTGCACACATCTGCCAGCCAGACTACCTTCGTACACAATTACTCAATCCACCGTAAGGCTCTTTAATAGGAAACAAGTGTGACAACGGCAAGCCCTTTTTTCTCTCGCTCTCCCTCTCTCTTTCCCTCTCTCCCTCTCTCTCTTTTTATTTTTTTCTTTAAACCACATAGTCAAACTGCCCTAATAGAGATGAAGCTTGATAGATCCACCCAGGTGTAGGTGAAATGGTAGAGCCTCAAGCGTAATAGATGCTGTGCTTTCGTGCTGAAGTTCAGCACAGTGTCCTGAAGGGTTGTCTAGCAGCAGTGAGATGCGTTGCTCTTTGCACAGTTAAAAAGTCAAGGAGCTTCCTCCAGCTTACATGTATGACTAATTTAGAAAGCAACCTGGATCTAGGTGAGCGCTGCAGAACTGTCTCTTCTCTTCAGTGTACGGACAAAGCACAGCACACAGTAAGTGGAAAATTTGTGTTTACTTATTTTAGTTGGGAATTAATTAACTGTGTTTACTTTTGAGGGAATCCTCTAAAGGCTGGTGCAGAAATGAAGCAGAATAATGTTTGCATGCAGATCCCCTGTGTATTTCTTCCTGTTTCATTTTACACTGTGCCCTTCTGCCACTTCAGCCTGATTGCTCAGACCATATAGCTGGTCTGAAGCAGCTTTCTTATCTATAACTGAGCTGTATAATGATATCAGTAACACACAGGTCCATTTCTCTATTAAGGTGTATGTCTGTACAATATCTGATTGCTGAACAGAAGTAGGGTCTAATGGGGGGGGGGAAGAGAGGAGGAAAAAGAGGAAAAAAGAATTAGAAATGTTAAGCATTACAAAATAAAAGTAATTTAACCTGAAAGAGAAAGCTGCATTATTTTGTTTACCAAACCATTGATTCAAACGTACTGACAATATTGCCAAACTATAAACTAACAAACTGTATCAACTACAGTGATAGTAAAGCTTGAAACAAAAAAAGAAGGTCACTTTCCTAAAATGCAAGAGGCATATTAAAACCAGATGTATAGAATCTCAACTTTGACTCCTCAGTCTTTCATGCTTGGTTTAAAGCAGCCTTAAAATTGCCTTTACTTTGCATTTACAACTTCAGATTCGCTGTTAAACTGTGCTTGAACTTGAAGTCAAGATTTGATCTTAGCACACACGTATTCTTTCAGCCTCCTACCAGAGATTTACTTTGCTATTGGGAGTCTGTTTACTACTGTACCGTATATCCTGAGGCACATTAACAGGCTTGCTGTGATGGACTTTGAGGTAGAATGTCAACCAATGTAAAAGAATGTGTCCATTGCGTTATACAAAATGTTCTGTCTGAGAAATAAACACATGCAGTATAAAAAGGACCTGCCGGCATCTCAAGTAGATGATGACACGGTGTAAGCATGCATACCAGAAGTATGTCTGAATTTGTTTTCTGGAGGATCAAATGAGATGACACTTCTCACTTCAGGCTTAATTTATTCTGAACTGTTATCCAGGTTGGTGGCTGTTGTCAACGCTGGAAGTGGAACAAATGAGTCTGCACAGTTATGCCTATAAAATGTTTTCAGTAGTCTTCCCTTCTGCAGAAGAGTTATTTTCTTTGCTCTTGGACAGACAAGTATATATGGTCCTTTTAATTAGCCATGGCTTTAGGCTGCTACGGTTATCCTTTGTGCATGATAGCCATTACCCTAATTCTGCTGCTGAAAAACATCCAATCTGTTAACAGTAAGCTTCTAAATATGGCAATTTAAAAGGGATGAAGTTGGAAGTTTAGGAAGGGAAAACAACTGTCTCGGAAGAAATATTTAGACTTCTGGTTGCTGGCATCAGACAACGGTCAATGTCTACCCCCTACAGGGAGAGAATCTAATTTCATTGTGCCTCCTCTAGCGCATGAACACGAGTAATTCAGTTCATACACTCAAGTACTGTAGTTATTCTCTGGCTCCAACAACTGCCCCTAATGGCAAGGTCTGACTGTGATTAATAGAAAGCCATTTTCAAAGAACTAATAAATAGCATAACTAATAAATAGCAAGAGGCATTTTCTCTCTTAAATTTAACCCAGTAGAAAATGGCTTTTAGACTTTAAAAGTCATCATCATCAGTGCTTTTCTGTAACAGTTGCGAAATGCAAGTGTGAATTCACAAGAAATTCCTGCTTACCTTATGTCAGCTGCATAACGTACGTATCATGCATACAACTTTGCAACAATCCATGCATAATAATATTGTGTAAAAAATGGTCCTAGATATCATAGTATAGCTATGAGGTTAAGGTACAACCAAGCAGAAGTGAGGTGACCCAATAGGACACATTCTCACTATTATTCTCACATCAAGTACTCTGCCAATATTTAAATAAATAAAAAAACCCTCACCTCTATTTTTTCCAATCTAACAAATTTTGAGTGGTGCCTTGTCTTTTGCTGTCAATGCAACTCATTACTTGGTAAGACATTGAGGGCTAGGACCAAAAAAGGATGAAGATACTATCAACTGATAAGTTTCTATTTACACAAACAAACCTGACAAAACTTATCCCAGTTTGCAGGCCAATTGAATTCAAGAAAACTTGAAAAATGTCATGTGGTTTTCTTACACATACTGTGAAACTATGGGGGTTTAGTGTATTTTTTAAAATTCAGACATTAGGTATGTGCATGTAAGTTACAGTACCATCTACTACTTTGTATTGCATTTTTGTAATAGAACAACTTAAATATTTTAAATAAGCATCATGTGATACTTTTTTCTTCCCATTTGTTATCATAACTGTGAGTTTTGAGTGTGTGTGGTGTAACCATTTACTCCTCTTTCACCATCTTTCTGATATGCACATGCACATATGCGCGTATGCTCTCATAAGAGATGTTATACTCTGTGATTTCTACTGTCTTTGAAATAGAGCTTTGTATCCTCGAAGACCTCTTCTGTTGGCTTCAGTGCCTAAAATAATTTGAACATGAAAAGTATGACATATACATACTATAGAGCCTAATCTTGACCTCAGCTACAACTCATGAGTGTAACAGTTCTGCATTTATGCATAAACTTGATTATCACTACCCTTACCCAAAAAAAGTGCAGGTAGTAGTAATATGTTGAGCAACGAAGTTTATTTCTGATATTAATTATTGGTGCTGATAGTGTACTTTACAACAATATGTCAGTTACTGGAATTATCATGCTATCCACTTTTACAATTAACTTTGAGTATGGGGGGAAAAAAAAAAAAGGATCAAGATCTGAAAAAATATCCAGATCTGAAAGCACAAGTTATATGCCTAAATGTTCAGAACTAAGTTTGTCTTCATTAGGTCTTTGGTTTAAACGCATGAATACAACTCTAGGAAGCTTAGTTTAGGCACAGATATTTGAGATTTTTAGCTGTATTACTTCTATGTTCAACAAAGGTCCTGATGGCACATTGTCAGTTATACTTAAGATTTATAATGGAAGGGTAGTGTTCAACACTTCAATAATCTATAGTAATGAATAATTTGTTAATTAATCAGTAGTAATTTTGAAAATATTTTAATAATCGTAATTTGAACATATGGTTTACTAAAAAAACTTTGTTGAAGACATAATTATTAAGTATTTTTTCTTTCTATAACTAACATTTCTACAGAAGGCTTTAATTTCACTCCCAGTTGCTAGAGTAGTGGAAGCTATAGGTATTGTATGACACAACGAATCCCGTATTATCTTCTTTGATACTATTACTCATGGCTGCTAAAGATTTAATGAGTCTTAAACTGAAAAAGATGTAAAAAAAGTGCTTATAGGCATACAATGTGTTACTGATGAGCATCAAAAGATTACCAGGACATTAGCTAGGGTTACAGGAAAACCTCAAATCATGTATATTCCACAAATCCAAACTATTTTCCATAGGCAACCAGTGAAGAAAGTTTCTCTTCATCTCTGTTATTCTTCTTCTTATAAAGCATCAATTCTAAGCTGGTTCAGATCTTTGTTCTGTAAAGGTTAGCGTACTGCAAGTCTAGTTAACAACCAGTGCTGGTGCTATTCACATTAAAATCATGCCAATTATTTACACCAATACCTTGCGGAATTGCAAATTTTACTTTCCTAAATGTTGGTTGCTTCTGTGAGTTTAGGTAGAAGTGAACATAATTTGGTTTTTGTTCTTCTTATGTTAAGTACGTATCAATGCTAATTTGATGCATGAGCTGTTACTGAAGAAGGCATTTTAGATACTGCCATGGAAACTAAGCCTTTGATCTAGAAAGCTTATGTCCATTGATAATTAGGTTTTGGTAGGGAATGTCTAACACATACTTTTTATGTAATGTTTAATACCAAGTAGGTCAGATTTAAAGATAAACCGATATTTAAGGAATCTGGGTATAATAAAAGATTTCTTACTGCTGTCTATATTAAAACTAAATCATCTCAAGTAAAAAATCTGCTTTTCAAAATTTCTGGTGCAGTTAGACAATGATTACATTTTGTGTCTTGCAGCTTTGTAACAGAATGAAAGACTTAAAAATACCAAAGGTGCTCTTTTTGCTTATTTAACTCAGTGGTATCACAGTAAAGAGGTGTTGATTTGTTGATTGTTGATAATTTTATCCTTAGTACATGGACTTGGAGATGATCACGTAAAGTGCCTGTATAAAATAGCGTTTTCATTCTGATTTACCATTCTGATATTCCAGTACCACTTTGTCAAGTGATTTTTCTCACAATTACTAGTAGGTCAGTCTTCAACAGAGGTGAGCAGCTTGGATGCTGATGGCAGAAGATACAAATATTTGGGAATAATGGAAGTAAACTGCAGTAAGAAGTTGAAAATCATGCTTTTCTAGACTCAAGCTGCATATTATCCTCTTGATCCTCTGAGGCACTGGAGTGCAAATGTTATTAAAACAAACAGCAAAGGAGTGCATTTCAAGAGCAATATGCCTCTGTCCTTGTTCTAAAAATGTGAATTCACTTGATAAGATTAATGGGAAAGGCTTTCTGGGTTTTTTTTACTGCTATTCTTTAAAGGGTGATAAAGATATATGAACCCCATGATATGCACAAATCCCATGCACAGTGACTATGAGTTTGATTCAGTAGCTTATACTCTGGTGTAAAACTTCAGAAAGCAGTGGTAAGGAAACCATGAATCAGAATAATATATTTTTCACTATTTTTTTTTTTCCTTTAGATTTAAGAGTGAGGAAAAGATCCAACTAGACTAAACAATAGGACTGTTTTGTGTTTTTTTCCAAACTTTATTTTGGATTTACTATATTAAATTCAACTCAGGTGTTATCTCATTTGCTTCTTTGGAATTAACAACAGGGCTCAATTCTTCTTTTGAACTGTTTTAAAGTAACTCAAGCTACAAGTTCTGTTACTCTGACAACTTTGAAATTAAAAACCTGTAAAATTGAGACAAATTGGCCAACAATACTGCACACAGGAAGGGTTGAGGTCAAAAATGTGTTTGTTAAATTTTCAGAAGGTTGTACTGGACTTTAAAAGCTCCATGAATGTAAACCAGTCTTTGAAATATCAGCACAGCAAATTCACGTGGTGCATATCACAGATGTGTGTCATACCTGTGTAATAACATTAGTGTTACTCTCAAAATTTACAACAGAGAAAATGAAAGAAACATGCACGGTACAAAGTAATGTGATTTCTACTGGAAGTTTTTTTACCTCAGTAGGTTTCTTCACAGTGTAAACAGACCCTTCCATCTCAAGAACTGATGTGTGGTACAGTTTTAGTCAAGTTGGCTTTTAAGTCATAGGCCTTGTGCATTCACACAAACATAGATTTTCTTTTCAATGCTGTGGCATTATAAGAAAAAAAAGCAACACACCTATTTTTCTAAATCAAGTTTTGTAAAATTCCTAAATAATTAGTTTATTAGTAAGTACAAATATATTCGTGTTCCAAAGACAGTGCGTGACGTACCTATTGTCTTAGTCAAGATTTGGAGAGGGCAAAGGGGTCTCCATAGGGACACAAAAGTTACAGACAAGTATACCACTAACAAATACCACCTCTGTCCCACACAGATTCTTGCAATATCATCCCAAAAATTCTTCCTAGTCCAACCTGCCCTATCGCATCACGAGGCATTCACCTCATGATCCTGGGCATCATGATTTAAAAATAACACTCAAGCAGTCAAAATACAGCCTTCATAATATTTCACCTGTGTTAAAATGAAAACAAAACAAAATAATATTAATATTTTAGGGTGATAGAGATGTCACATGAAGCCTTATGACTCCCCAAGCCAAATAATATGTGGAACAGGTGTGTACAGGGTCTGAGGGTGGTGGTTTGCAGAGCTTTTTGCTCTGTAGGATAAAGCCTATTGCTGTTTTCCTCTGTCAGCAAGACAAAAGGACTCATCTCTGAGAGATCTTCTGTTGGTCAACGCACAGCTGAAAAATGATACAGTGCTAAGGTGTTGATTTATAACAAGGATAGGATAGAATAGGACAGGATAGGACATAACAGAAGTTACAGAGGTTATTCTACTTGAAAGATAATCACACTTCCAACCTTATTATTGGGAAAAAACCCACCCTTAATTTAATAGAGATGGTGTGCATTTCTCTTTGACAAAGCAGAGATTTGAGAAGGCTGTGCAGATGGCCAGCACTGCAGAGAACAGCTCTGTCAGGGCTCCTTACGCATCTGCAAGGACGCAGTATGCCAGCAAAACTTGATGGTCCATGGATCAGTGCTTCCATGTCTTCACAAGCCAATTTCTACAAGCTGATGAGTGTATGTGTGAAGTGGTAAGGATATAGCATGCAAAGCTCTGTTTGTTATTTCATGGAATTAGTTGTGGTTCCTCAGTCCATCCATTTATCCTGTTGGGGAGTTCCATCCAAGTGATCTAACTTGGCAGCCATTTTAGCTGACTTAGAAAAAAGATTTAATGACGTGACAAGTGAGCTACTCTTTTATCACTGCAACGGCTCCCTTCACACCAGGTTTAAGGCGCATTAACAAGGTACTGTGGGAAAGCAGACACAGCTGATGCCCATACTGGATCTGTGAAAAAACAGATAACTGCTGTCTCCAGAGAGAAAATTCTGCCAAAAATCACACTGACTTCCATAGTGCTCAGATTTACCATAGGGTTTTGATTTAGCACCTTTGCAAAGAGTTAAATGTATTCGTACTTGCATTCATAAAAGAGTATGTCAATCACACTTCATGTTATTAGATTTAAGAACTTGTAGGCTACAAATTTACTTTTTGTTAGCATTTACCAGTATATTCATGACCAATCACAAATTTGATGAGGGATGACAACATCCATTTGCAGCAATTAATACAATCTCATAGAAAGCAAGGTTTTATGAACCTGATAATCTCAAGTGTTTTGGATTTGTTTGGGTTTAAAAATACCAGTGGCTGCTTGTCAAGCCTCATTTGTAAATCAAAATTGTTTTTTAAGTTCTACACCTGCAAAACAAGTGTTCAAAACTTGTAAACTTCTTTATGGATATATTTTTTTGGCCTTCAGATATGGTGGAAAGAGTCCAAGAGAATTTTTTATGGCTGAATTATAAACACTTGAAAAATGGAGTTTGTAATGAAAATGCTGACACAGCTTTAATTATTGCAGCATGAATGATTTTATTATACACTATCCACAGTGTCTATACATACAAAGTACATGCTCTAGTCTTCTAATATTTCATTTAAGAAAAAAGCAATTACTTAGCAGATGTAGAGAGCTAAGCATAAATAGGCTAAACCAATACCTTTATGCTGTTTGAAAACCTATATGGAATGTTATTACCACATAAAAGGGTTTATACTTGAGAAGACTCAAAGGTACAGAGAACCAGCTAAAGCAATAAACTGCTCTGGTGTACTTAATTAAAAAGCTTCAAGTTACTGAAGTCAATTGAAAAACAGAAGGTTTGATTCTTTAAGGTAATTTTGCCCTCTTCTGTTAAGTGCTTATCAAGTGTTAAAGAATTAAAATGCCGTCCCAGCAGTTTAAATAGAGAATAATTTGCTTTTCTTCTATTGAAGGCAATTCTTTATGCTGTCAGCCTAGACACATGTAATAAAACAGGCAATGTGGATATAATTGGGTGACATGGTTGGGTTTAATTTACCTTTAATTAAGGTAATTAATTGTAGAAGTTGTAGAAGAAGCTGGGAAATCAATATTATTTTAGAAAATCATTTTTTAATGTCCATCTCTTTACATAAACCTGGAAATCTTTGTAAAGAAAAGCAGAGTACATTGCTTAAATATAATTCCAGCTTATCAACACAGAATTTCAGAGTGGGTTTTGACTCAGTCATGTGAAAGACCAGCCTCTAGACTGGCTTTGTTAGTGAAACTCGAAAGATTGTGAAAAAGAATG
Organism: Podargus strigoides; assembly: GCA_028020825.1. Classification (NCBI taxonomy): domain Eukaryota; kingdom Metazoa; phylum Chordata; class Aves; order Caprimulgiformes; family Podargidae; genus Podargus; species Podargus strigoides. The sequence goes on along the minus strand of CM051663.1, from coordinate 160,988,733 downwards.
GATTTCTGTGAAATATTTCTACACTGTTTAGCTTTAGTGCTGGTGTGCATGATCCATTTTAGAGAAGTGAGGGGGTTTTATGGTTTGTGGTTTTTTTTTTTTTTCTTTTTTCTTCCTAAATTGATGCTACAAATTCATGAAAACACCTCTTTTTGGGAAGTCTGGAGTTTTCAATTTCCCAACAGGTGAGTGTGGAAAGTATATGGCTGAATGGAAGCTCTGGCGGTTCCCTGTTCCTTGAGCCAGGTCTATGTTATCCTTGGCATGGCTTCTGCTGTGAGATTATACCAGCCAAGAGCAGGCAGAGAACAGCAGTGCTCTGGGCCCTGCTCCCAGGACATGCGCTGGAGCCAAATGCTGCGACGTGGGTGGTTTGGACTCACCAAGCCAGGTCCTTGTCGTGCTCCGGGAGCGTCCACCTGGAGAGAGCTGCTGACTCCCCAGACTCTATGTACCGTGTCCAGCACAAAACAAAGAGACTGAGCAGAAGCAAGAAATCTGCTTTAACCATAAAAACATAGGAATTATTGCTATGTTTATATATCTGCTGTCTGTGTTTGAAATTCTGCACTGTTTTACCATCTATGACATATATATGGGATTTAGCATCCAAATAACACAGACAACAAAAACATTAACAACAGGATTTGTCACCAGCTCAAAAGAATACGCATGTTGAGGTCCCATCTGGTTCCAGCATGGTTTTATGGCTGGAAAGAAGTGCAGAACAGGTAGGTTTTTAATTACTTGGAGGGAACGGGAAGAGGAAGAACTTGTCGACAGTCAATTATAAAGCTGTTTAACCAAACTCACGGGATACAGGATTTCATTTGTTCTGAGTTCATTCCTATTTCAGGTCCAATAGTCACAGTAGAATTGGAACACTTGATAAAAAAATCCAAATTACTATGACAATTAATTGCCATTTCTGAACTCCTGATTTTAATTTTTCTAACTCCAATTCCAACTACTTAATTTTGCAATGTTATTGTCCACAGATTATAGAGTCTAAAAAATTGTCTAAAAAATGAGAGGTTTTTTTACAGATCATAGACTCATAGACTCATAGTATGGATTTGGTTGGAAGAAACCTTAAAGATCATCTAGTTCCACCTTCCACTAGACCAAGTTGCTCAAAACTCCCTCCAACACAGCCTTGAACACTTTCAGGGAGGGGGCAGCCACAGCTTCTCTGGGCGATAGATACTTGTCCCAGATTAATTTCTGGCTACATAGAGCCATAGTATTATAGAATAACCTTGGCTGGAAAAGACCTCTATGTATTCACTAGTGTGATTTGAATCATTGGATGATTCATTTTTAGGTTGATACTATTGCCCTCTGCACATAACTTTTTCTTTCCACTGAATGACCAGAAGCACTCATTTCCAATTTGAGATGCCTGTATTAGGTGCTTAATGATAAACATGATAAATCTGTATCTAAATTCAAAGATCTTATGTTATAAATCATATTCCCCATCTCTTTTCTCAGTCTCTGAAATCCTTTGAAATGGTGGGAGCCAGAACTGGAAAAAAATCCAATGGTAGCTACACTAAGGAAAAAAAATAAGAAGTAATTTAATTTCAGTAACCCATATTTCTTTGCTTGGTTTTGATTGCAGCCTTTCTCTTCATTTCAAGATGATGAAAGCAGTAATGCTATCAGTTATACTCGTTTTAGAGGTGTGGCTTGATTGTTTTCCCTGTGACTCACATTTTACATCAGCTGAAGTAAATTAGAATCAAGCCCTGTATATCTGAAATTTTAGTTCTCAATGAGTTCATATTTCATTTGGTCCTAATCTTTTGCTTTAATTAACTGTATTTTGCCCATACTACATAATATAATATATTTCAATCAATCTTCAAGCTAGTTTCATGAGTGGATATTCTGTTTCTTCTGCATGATATGTATTAGGTGAAATAAAATATGGTAAGATCCTATTTAGTTCACATTCAAAATGAATGCCTACCAAACAATTTAGCAATCTACTTTAAGTTGTAACAAGGATACTGAATAAATTTATAAATAATGTCTTCATTATTGTCATAATGCTGGAATGCAAACCAGCAGTGGGGAAAATTTTCAGACACAATATGAGTTTTACACACACTATAAAATAGGGGAGGGGGGAAGAGTATGGTGAATTCAAGGGAGCAATATGATCTTAACATAGAGAAGAAATTTCCTGCTTTTCAGACAGGTACATTTAACAGTTGTTACTATTTCACTATGGTCATGCATTTAAAAAATAATAAAAATGGGCACAGAAAAATAAGTAAAGCTTACTTCAGAATCCTTAAAAGTAAGAAAAAAAATTACATAGTGTGGCAGTCTCATATTTCATTTTCCAGTGACTACAGTGAATGCAGGAACAGGTCAGTAACAAATGATGAATCCACCCTTCTGTTCTCAGCTGCCCTGGTGCAAATCTAGAGATGTTTCTTTCCTGCAGAGGTTAACTCCAGAGAGCAGCAATGCCATCAAACCCCTGGCAAGTGTACAAGAAAGAAGTGAGTCAAGCCTAAAAACAATGAAAACAGACAGAAAAGGGGCCAATTAGTCATATCACTGATAAAATTAAATATGACATAAATAGAGCTAATTATGTCCTTGCTCTCAATTCAGATTTTATTAGTTTAGGAGCCCTTGGAGGTAGCCTAAATTATAAGTATTATGTGTAGTTTGATGGGATTTTTTACCGTGTTTGCTTTATGGCCTCATGGGCTAGATCTCCAGTTGGCACAAATAATAGTTGCCGTTACCCGCAGTAGGACTGGGAGCATTTACACAGTGGAGAGTCAGGCACCCGCAGCTGGATTTGTTGGCTGACTAACCAGATCGCTGGATCTTTTATTTTGGGGTTTTTTATTTCTTCTTTTTTTTTTTTTTTTTTAACATATGAAAGCATTTAGAGTTCAATCTTACAGCATTTCTTTGCAAGCTTTAGAAAAGTGAACATTACTGTACAATTGCCATGATGGAAAAAAAGGAAAACTAACAACTTAGTTTCTGTAAAACATATGAAAAATGGAACAGGAAGAAACCCCTCTTTTATTCTGCAGCAGTACAAATCTGCCCTGTAGTGCAGCCTTGATGTCCCAGTTTCCAGATCCTGGAACTAGTTGAAGTTCACCATAGTCCTTCGTTTAGAATGTGCCTTTCCCATAAGAATAGAAACATGGACATAGAGGGGATGGTACATACCCATATAATAGTATGAAGGAGCTCTCTTTTATTGTGTCTGTAGCGTAGCACATGGTACAAGGAATAATAGGTCTCAGCTGGCACTTTAGTAATGCTAGTTATAATTACACCCCTGAAAGATGCATTAAAAGAACATTATTATTATGGTGGAGTTAATCACTTCACTGCTGCAATATGCTGGAATCAGTGTCACTTGCTCACATCCCCCTCATGACTTGTATAGCATGTGTAGTGCCAACTTTGTGAGATATTTTTCAGTGTTTTGTTTTCTCTTCATCATTTCAAGGGTGGCTGCCGATCATGTTGTAAATACAATAATCAAACTTTCTTTGATGACAGAATTATTAATATCCCTGTGGGTTTTAAATCTCTATGACGTCAGTTCTTCAGAAATATTAATATATATGCACAACTTATTTATATTGGTGGAATCCTTTATCAGCAACATGCTCTTCCAATTGATTTACATGGTGCAAAATGTACATCTACATGATACATTCAAAAGGCAATTCCTCTAACAAACAGATTTGTTGTGTCATCTAATAATGTATAACTTTAACAAGTCCTTTACTGAATTTACAAATTGTAATTTAAGAGTGAATCTAGAGAAATCTGAATTCCTAATTGTCAAGAATAACTAAATGTGGAGAGTAACCGCTAATGGTGAATTGTTAAAGGGAGGTCCGTGTGTCAAGTGTGGATCAATAACAGCACTTCATATCCAAGTCTATGCATTTGAGCCAGCAATGTGCCCTTGTGGCCAAGAAGGCCAATGGCATCCTGGGGTGTATTAGTGCAACATCTCCCTTATGAGGAAAGGCTGAGGGAGCTGGGTCTCTTTAGCTTGGAGAAGAGGAGACTGAGGGGTGACCTTATTAATGTTTATAAATATGTAAAGGGTGAATGTCATGAGGATGGAGCCAGGCTCTTCTCAGTGACATCCAATGATAGGACAAGGGGCAATGGGTGCAAGCTGGAACATAGGAGGTTCCACATAAATGTGAGGAAGAACTTCTTCACAGTGAGGGTAACAGAGCACTGGCACAGGCTGCCCAGAGAGGTTGTGGAGTCTCCTTCTCTGGAGACATTCCAAACCCGCCTGGATGTGTTCCTGTGTGACCTGATCTAGGTGTTCCTGCTCTGGCAAGGGGATTGGACTAGATGATCTTTTGAGGTCCCTTCCAATCCCTAACATTCTGTGATTCTGTGACAGAGGTTATACTGGTCAATCATGTAAGCGACCAACTGAGAAGGTCGCTTATAATATTTTAATATATATAATATAATATAATATTTTATTTTTCATATTAAAGAAAATTTAAATCAGATAAGGTGCAATATTCTCCACAGATACATAGCCACTGAATTGTGGTTGTTGAAGGCATACCTTAGGACAAGAGAAATTGAAGAGGTACAAGGATAAAAATGATAAAATCAGATTCATTAAGATAAATGCAGGGTTGTGTAAATAGAAAAAAATAAGCAACACTACGGTTACTTATTCAGACTCCTTCATGCAGGAACATAGAAGGAAAAGCAGGAAGTTCACAGGGAACATTCTTGTGCTATTTGCTGTTGGCAGCAAACCTCTCAGCTTTTTACTTCTCAGCTTGGTCAAAATCTCCCTGAAATTCATTTTTCCATGGGCTTCAGTGGATTTTGGATCAGAATCTTTGAGCGTAAGCTCTGGATCAGGTAGAATGACATCAGACATCTTTTTGCAGGATGTGTTCATAGATGAGAGGGATATTCTAAGCTTCAATTGCAATAATGTAAATTGCCAACTCATTTATAAGAGTAGAAAGGCATAGGGAAAAAACCTTCAACAAGTATACATGAAAAAGTGATATATACAGAGAGAAATTTTGAGCATCCATCAATCCTTTCCCTTCTTTGAACTATTTAATTTCTGATTCATTACATATTTTTGTAATGGGGCAATTACATTTTATTGGCTCTAAACAGACAAGGCTAGGTGCTGCAAATGGTAGTATGCCATTTTTAACACCTGTTGAGAGTTTTTCCTGGTTGATCACAAAGGAGGCATTTTCTGCAGATGCCTTTTTTCCTGAAAAATCATTAACATAATCCTTCCATAATACCAGCAGCTGTAATAATATCATTAATAACCGCTTGACTGCTTAATCAACATTCATTGGTTAACAGTGGCTTTACCCAATATTTTTAAGATGATTTTGCACAAAGGCTGGCAGGAAGTTTTTGACAGAGTATTTTTGTGTGTGAGGAAAATGCCAGCTTTTCACAGGTATTTTTGAGAGGCACATGTCACTACTGATGGTAGTCCAACTAGAGCCCATCCCTCAAGAGAAGGACAGGACAGATGGTTGTGTAGGCCACAAGTGCTCAGACACAGAAAGTCACACGAGTCATTTGGGTGCTCAGGTCATCTGTTTAGGCTGTTGTTTTTCGTGCTGAAGTCTCCGCTCTTCAGGCAAGACGATCGGAGATAATTTTCTTCCTACCAGCTGCAGGCCTCTGAAACATGTTCTGCTTTGGGTGAAATTGTCCGTCCTGACATCACCTCAGCTCAGGCTAGTTAGGGGAGAAAGCAACTCCTAGCTTAATATACATGTACCATGGACCATCACTGAACCAGAGGCAGGGCTGTTTTGATATCATAAGTGCACCTTTTAACTCTCTTCTTGATTTTCATTGTATCAGTGCAATCAATTCTTGTCTTGATTTTCATTATTTGGGTGTGATTTTATTTTTTGTTCTCTACCTGTTGAAGAAAAAAGAAACATTTTGTTTAGGTTGAGTGTCTTATGGTGAAAAAGTACAAAACCTTTATAAAGAAAAATAAATATGATGTGATTTACCCTCTTTTGTGACACTGGAACATCACAGCAGGACCTGGAAGTATTGAAAATGTTTAACAGGAAACAATCAGCTAAATGTAGGATAAGGTCTATTTGGCAATTATAATGTATAATGATGAATACCTGTATTAATATGAAGATTATGAAAAACTCCAATCATTAGAAGGAAGGTGATTTTATTTTTTTTCCGTGCATGATAAGCATAATCAACATCAGTAATTCTGAAATACCAGAATACTCTCATTGATCAGTAGAAATATTTATATCCCTGTTATGGGTTAGCCCCAGCAGGCTGCTAAGCCCCACACTGCCACTCACTCACTCCCCTCAGTGGGCAGAAGGGCAAAAGTGAAAATACTCATCGGTTGAGACAAAGCCAGTTGAAAAGGTAAAGGGGAAAAAAAAGGAAAAAAAGAAACCCAAAGTAAAACAAGTGATGCAAAGACAACCTCTCCACATCAGCCAATGGATGTTCAGCCAGTGCCCTGGAAAACTGCACACTCACCCTAGATTTTATTGCTGAACATGACATTGTATGGTATGGAGGAATATCCCTCTGGTCAGTTGGAGTCAGCTGTCCCAGTTCTCATGTATCCTCAGACCACTCTCTGGCAGTGCAGCATGACAAACAGAGAAGGCCTTGGTGCTGTAAAGGTACAATTCAGCAACAGCTGAAACATCAGTGTGCTATCAACACCATTTGGCCACAGGTCCAAAATGTTGCACCACAGGAGCTGCTATGAAGAATAATAACTCTATTACAGACAAAACTAGAGCAAGAACCTAACAGTTGTTATTAGATTAGAGAGGGTTTTTTTTCAGAGGGAAGTGTTTAAAAGATTGGTCTTTGGGCAGATAACGTGCATGGCTTCGTGTCCCGAAAATTCAGTGAAAATGATTGTAGCAAATACTTATGTTAGTTCTTTCACTTCAAATACTTTTAATTATACATTATAATAGTTTGGTAAGATGAACTGCTTTCATTCCAAAATGATGACAAAATCAAAAATAACTTTTTTTTCAAGTCAGATTTCATCAATATTGAATGAATATTAGACTACATTCACACACCTATTAACATATCTAGTTTGGATCAATATGGCATGTAGATTTTGTTGTGAAAGTCTGGTAAAATTCCCAGAATTCTGAGGGATTTATAGTTTTCATTGTCATTGAGACAAAAAGTATTTTTTTGTAATAATTCCAATGCAAACCAGACATGATTTGGCTATTTTTCACTTTTTGTCATTGGATAAAAAATAACCTAAAACTTCAATTAAGACTAAAGAGTATGAGCACATACAAACCAAAGCTAGGGTGAGGCATGGGGCAGGGGAATGTTATATATAAAATCCTTGATATTTAAACCTGAAATTTCTGAAAAGCATTGACTGTTTGACTGTTCATAATTCCTAATTCCTTGATCTTGCATTCTCTCACTGAAAGTTTCTTGCATTTTTGTAGCATAAGCAGTCATTCAGCAGTTATTAATGCCTAATTAAAACCACAGTCATGAAGAAGATCCCTAAAGTGCTCTTCTAGGGATGGCAGCATATCTTTTTAAGGCTTATGTCTCTTTCTGTTGTTTCTAAGATGAAGATAGCTGAGTCACAGTAATTGCTAATTTCTGTAGCGAGATTGCCTCATGCAGTGGCATTCCCTCTGGAATGAAGAACTGACAGTGTTGCAAATGCATCAGCTCATTTAGAAGGACCTGAACTAGTATTAACCTGTCATGTCCTCCAGGGAAAATCAGGTAACAGAAAAAGCAAGAGAAAAGTCACCTCAGTAGATGAGTTGTTCTCCATGAAAACTGGGCTGCTTTATGCTTGTCATTTCAACAGCTGGGGTACAAAGTGACCTAGGAAAACACAACTGAGAATTATTTCTTTTTTTTTTTTCCCTCATTGCATTTCACACACTCCACAGTCTTCCTGCACTCTGTCTCATGCACATTCTTAATCTTTCCTACTTTTCTGGACTCTATATTCCTGTTCTTCTACTGCTGTTCTGAATCATATTTTTCATCTGCTCACACCCTTCTCTGCCCATATTCTGCCTCATGCACCTTCTTAGACTCCTGTTTCTCTTTGACTTTACTGGACTATACTTTCCTGTTTTCCTGTTGTTGTGCTCCACAGTTTGTATGAGATTTTGCTGACATGGTTCTTGCTTCCTTATATCATTCATCAGTTCTCCCACTGCTTCTCAGATACCTCTGAAACCATCTTCATCTTTCCAGCCTCTGCTACTTAAAGTCTTCATGTTAGTATACCATAATATGCCTTGTGATGAAATTTTCTTAGCAGATTCTGAATACGGTCATTAAAGTCTTTCTCTAGGGTCAAAGATGCTGGTCATACTGAAAGAAAGTATTACTGGAGGTGGTGGAAAGTGCAGAGGAGGCAGATGGAAGAACTGAATTTCATCCTGAGCCTGACATTTGTGTTTCTGGACTAGTTTCTCCTTTAAACTCTTTGTCTTTCTTGCTTGTTTAGAAGATACTTAATGTTTATACATTATTTACCATGGTATCAGTAAGAGTGAGGAACATATGATGAAGGATGAAGTGCCTTCTTTTGATACACAATGAAGTGAGCGTCAGAAAAAATTATCACTACAGGACTGTGGCATATTATTTCAGCCTCAGGTGTTGATTTTGCCTCACTAAATTTCTAATAATATGCTTATTCTTCCTTCCCTGTCTTGTGTTCTTGCATATTGGTTGTATACACTGACGTGCAGTTGCTACATTTCATCTCAGGGATGGCTGAAATTCAGTGCTTGATGAAGTGATCACTTTCTCTAGTTTGTACTGAAAACCTCTCGGTATAAAAGGCAACACATGAAGATATGTAGAATTTTGCTCATTTTACTCTAATCTAGTTGTAAAAACTGAAAGAAATGAAAAAACAATCAATAAGATACAGATAATAAATTTCTGTGAGCAACAGAAATCAGAAAAAAATACTGAATTTTTGAATTCAAAAAATAACATCTCTCTACTCATTGATTTTTAAGCAAACTTCATTGGGTGACTCATTCATCAAATGTTGAGGTCAGCAAATAATGTTAACATACAGTAAAAATTCCTAATGACCACCAGTTGCATGTAAAGAACCAACGTTTTGCTTATTGTATACGACACAGAAGGAGGAAGTAACACAACCTGCATTTTATTACTTGAATCAGATGCAAAGGGTTTTCAAAACTTCGAATTCAACTGAAAGCAGCTGTTGGGAAAATATCATTACATTATACCTTAAGCTACAAAAGCCAATTTAATGGTGACATTTTATTTTATTCAGATGGTCCCTTCTTTTATTCTGTCTAACTCAGTAAAGCCTGTGGAAATTTTATCTGGATGAAATCACCAGAAGGTGAAGGGCCCGTGACTAAAAACATTCTTTAAAGATTATTCAGGGTTACAGTCAAATGGAAAAGCAGCACTAACGAGAGCAAAGGTCTCCATAGCTACAGGAAGTAATATTACATCGTTTAGCAGTACTTATAAGAAAACACAGTCTTGTTACTAGATCTGGTTAAATGTTGATTAAAGTGCTGTACAAAACTATTAGATACTATAGTAAACGCAGGTATTTGAAAAGGGGATATGTCATTCATCCAGATCAGTGAACAGTGATGTTTGCAGGTGGAATTACCTCACACCCCATTCACTTCATGCTGTACTTGTTGCACTAGTTTCGTTAGCTCAATTATTGAGTGAACAATAAAGTTTCATCGAGTGTATTATTTTTGATCTGTCTCTCATCTTAGATATTAATACATTCATCCTATGTGGGGGCTGAGCAGAAACACTGTACTTTTACCTTTAACTTCAATAGATATGACAAAAACATGAGAGCAGTAGTTCAAGTCAGAGCAGAGCTGAGCCTGTGCCAGCACCCAGCCCATGACAGTGGCCAGCAGGGAATACTTAGAGGAGTGTAAGCATAAAATGTCTCTACCCTTTGGCACCTCCCCTGGCTTCTGGTCTGCAGGTGCATCTCATCCTTCTGGCTGGCAGCCCTCAAAAACCTTTGCTTCCATGAAACTGTGGTTATTATTTTTTTAAACTCGTTTAGACTTTTCATTTTCACAACACTCTAAGACAGTGAGTTTTATGATTTAAGTTTTCATTCTATGAAAAAAAGTACTGCTCTCTTTTGTTTTCAGCCTACTGCCAGATACTTTTATCTTGTGCCCTGCTGAACTTATGAGAAATGTTGAATGCTGCCTAATCAGCTATTAAGAACAGAAGAGATTAAAACATAAAACTAAATTATCCTTCCTTTCATACCAAAGAAGCAAATCCTGATTAATTTCAAGAACTAAACCCGAAGGAATACAAATGTACATTTAAACTAGGTACACAGTTCCTTTAGGGAAAGGAAAAAAAAAAAAGGAAAAAGAAAAAAAGTTTAAGGTAACAAAATCCAAGGAGACTGCTAGATAGACAAATTTGTATATCTGCATCCTCACTGGAATACTAGGTCCAGTAACACTACTGATCTGAAGAGTTATCTTAATAATGAGATGATTCTTTAATATGTATATTCCGTATATTTGGGGCCTTTGCCAAAACTCTTCAGAATATAATAGTCAGTGTCCTTACTTCTCAGAAAAATGAAGACAAGTGACTTCAGGGCTTGCCAGAAAATCATCATAGTTGCACCTAACCACGATCAGAACAAAATACTCACACACATACATATACATATATCTATCCTTACATATATATATACAAAAATCTAACTTAAGTATTTCAGTATGCCAATTCCACTTTATTAACATCTCATGTTAAATGAAACATAAATACAAAACCGTGCTTAATTTCCAAAGCAAATAAGATTATTTGATTTTCCTCCAAATTCAATCACCTAAAAGTTATTATTAAATCTTGGGATATTAGTTCCTTTCACGTACTTTCAAATTCCCCCAAAACAAGGAAAATATCTTTAATCTATTTGTTATTATTTGTAATGTTCATAAGGTTTCCATGTACCTTGAAGCTACTAGTTCACTTAATGAATAATCTCAGATGACTCTAATCAATATTTTTTCTCAGAGAGTTTAAATAACCAGTTATTAGAAATTTAATAAGTAACTCTCTGAATTTTCAGAGGTGTCCTGACAAATAGTGATACAGTGAGTAGCCGTTACTTTCATATATCGTTTCATTAGCTTGAACATAACTGTTCTCTTGTTATGCGTCTGCATAATCAAGTCTTAAAACAGGTATATTTTCCTGCTCATGAATGAATCAGGCAAAAGGACATTTTTACCCATTGTCACAAAGATCTTTCAAAAAAAAAAGCATAACAGAAACTAAAATATACAGGCACAAAGAATTCTGAGAAACTTCAGGCTAGTCAGTGCTGTCAAAGAAATTTCTTGAAAAAAAGGGCAGCCTTGATTATTCTGTATAACAATAATGCTGAGGTAGGAGAATTCTTCAGAAATCCCCACTGATTCAACTTGTGCCTTTGCAGTGAAAAGTTTATTAAAGTGGAGTTTGAACTGATGTAGAGATTAGAAGTACAGAATCATTGCTGAAATTCTGCAACTGTTATGAAGCATAAACATTAAGAAATTAACTGATTTTTCCCAACTGAATTGTATATGGTGTGCAATATTTGAGTTGGCAAGACTTAAATAGGATGGTCATTTTGAAGTAGATCATAAACCAATTTCTTCAAATGATTTTTTTTTTCCTTTTCCCATAAGGCATTCAAATTATTTACAAAGCCAGTGTGGTTTTCCCTATTGTTTTAGACTCTTCTTTGCTTGTTCACAAAATACCAAATCATATTTCTTCATGCATAAGTGGTTGATTTATGCATCTGTTCCAACAGCTGTTTTAATGCAAAAAGGATGAAGTGAATTAAAAATGAAACTGGGAATTATTGTGCTTTTATACTTCAAAATGCATGCTTATGTTGAAAAAGTTATGGCAATATTTCACTGTATTAAACTAATTTGTTTATACAAGTATTGATCTGCATACTTACTGCAAAAGATGCATGCATTTGTAAAATTGAAAAAGTAGTTTGACATGTGAAGAAAGTGCATCTTAACAAAAACTCTTCCTAGTTCCATTTTTAAGAACTAACAAAGCAATTCAAATGCAAGGTTATCTCTCAGTGGAGGCAACATGTATTTACCAGCTTTAGGTCACAATGTAACGAGTCATTTAAGTGTGGGGATTGGGAAGGCAGAAAAATATTAACAAAATCTACAAAACCAGAATTTTCAGACTATCCAGTTAGACTGGGGTTGGGGGGAGTCTAATTCAGCATTTCTACATGCAGTAAGGATTCTTTTGCCACTTTCATTCTTTTCTTTCTTTTTTTTTTTTACCAGGCTGTCAGGCATGTTACACAGCATGTATAATTTACATTCCACATAATTTACATTTGATGACTTTCACGGTATACTGTAAAGTCTACCTTTCTTTAAAGTATTTATGACTATTGGAGAGTCCAAAGTGTTGTGAATTGTTAGGAGGGCAAACAAATAAGTTGTAATTTGTGTAATTTTCTGGCTGTTGGTTGTAATAAATGCTGTTGTTGCACATGAAGCATTTCAATCAGCTTTTATGTTCATATCTGCTAGCAAGGGTTGCTAGCTGCTTTGCTAGAAAGGTTTTCTTGTTACAGCTACCTAGAAGCATATTTTAAAACATTATTTCAAATTAACTTCAGTATGGAAAGAATTCTGCTTGCAGTGACCATATTTTAGTGGAAGTCATTCACGAGGTATAGTGAATAGATTACATAGTGTGTCTGTTTAGAAAAGTTAGGGTAAATCATGTGTTACTTATACTTTCATAATTTTGTGATGACTTTTCAATCATTTAATCCAAGAAAAAATTACATTTCTCAGCTGAATCAGAAAAACATTGTAAGTCAGAAATCCTGCTACCAACAAGAAACAGAAGCAAGACTTCCGTGCTATGGAAGATATTCCATTCTGTAGGCAGAAAGCTGTGCTTCTTCAGAATCTGTGCAAGGCATGTTTAGTCTGTGCCATACTCTGCAGCAGAGGTATAAACAGTCATAGCTGATACATACCCCAAGCCATCTGTAGCTGTAGATCTTGAAATTTTTTTTCTAAGAGCCTCAAAAAAGTAGGCTAACACATACCAAGTGTTTGGAGAATGTTGCTGTGCGATTCTCCCCTGCACCCCATGAAAAGGATGTAGTGGATGATGGAAGCTGAATGCAACTCATAATTTTTACTATTCTATTCCTCGCCTCCAGTCCCATTGGGGTGTCCAAAAGGAGCTTAAAATTCTTTGAAGGCCTTCCTGCAAATTGCTGCCTCCTAAGAAATATTAACAGTTAATAGTATTGCACTACTCCGGAGCAAGAACAAGCTAAAAGAGGTTGTAATTACTCTTCTGCTCTAGCTTCTACTGTTAAAGGGTGGATATGCTACATATCTGATGCAGGAAGGATACAGAGTTTTCTTTCTTCCATGTAAGGAAATCCTTTCCCTGACATTCAGTGGAAAAAATATAGCTCCAAATGCTTCCTATTCCCATGCTGGTGTGACACATCATCCGGTCTATATTTGTTAATTCCTCGGGAAATCGCAGATCAAGGAAGGATCCAGATTTTTAGAGGCTGTTGGGTTTTTTTACACAAGTAAGGTGGGAATGCTTCCCTTAAACATTTTTAATTGTTTTTGACATAAAAACAATTTGACTGAGGTCAGAATCAGACCTAGAAACTTAAGGAAATGAAGCTTACAGACAGCTGGCAAAAGCACCAATTCTCTTTGCACATTTATCTTATTCAACTTGGGAGGCCTGGGGTTAATGAGAAGAACAAAATTTCTGTTAAACAGGGTTTTGTAAAGTAGATCCATGGTCTTCCCGGATTTAAAACTCATTGGTTCTACTCTCTGGATAAGTATGAAAGAACTATTCACCTCTCATTATATTCATTTCATCTCACCATTAACATTCAAGCAACTTAAACACAGCAATAAGTCAACCTCTGCTGATGAAACACTAATGAATCTTTAAAAGGATTGTTGATGTAATACTATGCTGATTGGATAGTGAGCTTTTTTTCTTTTGTTTTCTACTTATAAGCATGTTGATTGATAGAATACTTCTTTGGATTCCTTAGGAATCTGAGGTTTCTATTTGCTGAATTTTTATTTTGAAGTTTATTTTTCATTTTAATTAGAAAAATGTTTTCTAGTGACAGTCATGGAAAGGGAAAAGGTTTGATACAAAAATAGATGAAGTAGCACTACTTTTAACGAAAATGGACAAATTAAGCAAGTAAACAAAAATCACCATGAGCCAATTCCTCTTTACCACAAAGATATCTCCATTTACATTGTAAGACTTTCAGCATAGCTTCGCACTCAAAATTAATGGTTTGGCTGTTCAGTTTTTGAAAACACTAATTCTCTCTGTCCTGTTCTGTGCCAATGGGTCCAAGTCACCTAATATTTTTCAGCTATCAAGAAAAGTTCAACAAACAGACTCTTTAGATAATAGTTTCATTTTTTCTTCAGTAACAAATTGAATGATGCTCTCAGTTTCTGGTTTGAATAGTAGTTTATGGAAGTTTTACTGATGTCTTACCTGATATCTTATTGAAAGGATTTTGATATATTTTGTTTCAGGAAAGGATCAAAATGTATCTCCACTTTGGAAAGATTAAGATTCTGAAAGTAGATGTCATAAATCCTTAGAGGGTAAAAAGATACTATAACAGGCATTTACCTAAGTAGAAAATCTGCCATTTTCAGTATGCAGCTACACTAACATCAGTGAGAACTGCACACATACGACAATGGAGGCTAGCTGTAACAATATGTAAGGATAAAGGCATACTTCTTCAAAAATATTTAGGAAATTAAACTCCACTGATGGACTGATTTTTCAGAGAATCACAGAATCACAGAGTAGCAGGGGTTGGAAGGGACCTCCAAAGATCATCTAGTCCAACTCCCCTGCTAGAGCAGGATCCTAGAGCAGATCACACAGGATCACGTCCAGACCTGTTTCCAATGTCTCCAGAGACGGAGACTCCACCACCTCTCTGGGCAGTCTGTGCCAGTGCTCTGCCACCCTCACAGTAAAGAAGTGTTTTCTTATGTTAAGAGTGAACCTCCTATGTTCCAGTTTGTGCCCATTGCCCCTTGTCCTGTCATTGGACACCACCGAGAAGAGTCTGGCCCCATCTTTCTAGCACCCACCCTTTAGACATTTATAGGCATTAATGAGATCCTCTCTCAGCCGCCTCTTCTCCAAACTAAGCAGACCCAGCTCCCTCAACCTCTCCTCTTATGGAAGCAGCCAACTCAATGGCAGCCAACTGTCTAACTTTGGACACTTGAAGGGATCAGGACTGTTTTGAAAAATCAGCACCTAGACTGATTCCAAAAATGCATGACTAGTTATGAAATTAGATTTACAGAAATGTAATATAAATTAAAACCAAGATATTTGTTCAACAAATACTTACCTAAACAAGCTTAAGGTTTTCAAGTATTTTGTATGTGAAAGATCATGTAATTCAGAAAGATTTATGTAAAAAAATAATGAACCTAAACCAAAGAAAAAAGTTTCTGAATTGCATACTGATTTCCAGTCATATTATCAAGATTATTAGAATCAGTACAAAGACAGAGTAAAATGACTGGACACACAACTGGACAATCTTTTGTAGCTCAAAAAACTGCAACCCCTTCATCAACTGAGAAGTCGCTTAAGAGGACACACAACTGGACACCATAAAACAATATACTGTCCTTTTTCACATTCATAAATCTATTCCTGTCTTTGTCCTGAGAGCAGTCCCTTCTTATGTGTGATTATCTTTCCAAGTATTAGTCAGAAAATGTTTATCTTTTTTTTTAGCAATAAGTTTGCTTTTCTTTGTCTTTAAAATAAAACCCCACAAACAAAACAATAGAAAACAACCAACCTTGGATATTTTAATTAGATTCAAAAGCCTGGATGTGTAGACTGATTTAATATGGTACATTTCACTCCATGGAAAATATGATTTCCAGGAAGAAAAAGTCTTCAAACTTATATTTTCTTTTTCTTAAATCAAAATAAGACATCTTAAAATACGGATGAAATAAAGTGGCTCTGAAAATTACTTGGAGTCTGTATATCTTTAGGAGTTTGTGTCTAAAGTTAATTCTAAAGTGTGAGGCTGTAGGTTTGGAGATTTGGTTTCTTATTGTTTCATATGGTATATAAAAACCAGAATTTTTTGATGGCATACTCTAAAAGCTGAGCAAACTGTGATTATTCTCTAAACTTTGATATAGGCCCAATCTAGAAACAGCTCAGAAAATAATATTTTTTAACCCCTAAGAGGTAAGTTTTTATTCAGTAATGGTAATGGCTGGAAAAACAGCAACTTCTTTATTTAAAGGTTGTGCTTAATAAAAGTTTGACTAAGATATAGGGTTTATATATAGCCTCCATAATAAGAGAGGATTGCTTTTTGCTAATGCCTGAGGTTTTGTCCACTGCCACATGCCTGTTTCCCTAATAAATCTATTGGTATCTATTTTCAAATAATAGTTTCTCTTTTATATAGTATACTATATTTTAAGTATTATTTATTTAATTTATAGTGTATCTCAGATTACATCATCCCACAGCACGTGTTTAAATATCCAAGAAGTTATATTGCTGTATACATCCACTGGGACGAATTCTCCTCTAGTATACATACCAAGAGAAATCTTGTATGAGGAAGTTTACATGGAAGTCAATTAAGTGGCAATCATTTACAGTACTTAATGTTACCGTTCAGTTCTAAGCAGGGACCATAACTTACCAAATGTGTATAGACACTCTATGACCAGGGGGTCTCGGCTGGTTAGGGACTCATTCTAGGGCTTATTAAAATACAAATACATGACCTTAATAGAGTAGAGTAAGAACATTTTTTCTCAGAGAGTTTCGTCCACAGATAGAAACTAACTTTATTATGACAAGTATAAAATCACAGTAAAACCAAACGCAGGAGTACTTCCCCCCTCCTCCATACAAAATGTTACATTTGCATAACATAAGTAGTTGACAACCAATTTGTGTGTGGACTATTTCATTCTTCTGCTCAAATTAATCACCTGTTAATGTCTGATTCCCTCCTACATGCTATTTAAAACAAAATAAACCAAATTTAACAAACAAAAAAATCTTCAAATTGTCTGAAAATTCTTTAGCTCTAATAACCCATTATACAGTTCCACCCTTGTGGCCACATTAGCTTAACCTGATACAGTGTCTATACAACTTCCTCTACTAACATGAACGGGAGAAGGGAAATATGTGACAGTTGCTAAAGATTTACTTCCGAAATCATGCTTCTTATTTGCTTGCACAAATGGTCAAAGAGACTGATGAGTGACCTCTTGCTCTGAGTTAAAGCAAGTTGCAAAAGGCAAAGAAAAATGGTACCACTGGTCACTGATAGATGAACTCACCATTTGTCAATACAGCTTCACTGAAAAAGCAGGTAATAGCCTTGCTAATGTCACTGAGAAACCTCTACTTCAGCTTTGGCCCACAGCACCTATGTTTTGTTTATAACTACTGCAGAAATGAGTAATACATGATTTGTACAGTCTCAAGAGCTAATTTTATGGACAGTCAATGGATTATCATAAACTACTGCTGAACTGTGGAATACGGTATTGACTAAGAGCTATGAAATAGTGAAAGAATGATAATGAAAGAGTACAGTTAGGGCTAGTACTTTGTATCTGAATTGTAGAACTGAGTTAAGTCTCAAAGTATCAAATCCGTCTGAAACGGGATTGCCTGAAAAGGCAAATTCAGATTTAGAAACATGGCAGATTCAACAGTAGCTTTCTTCAGGTCCAGTTTCTTATTCTAACTTAAAATCCAAATTGTCAGATTAATTAGAAAAGTTGTTACAAATAAATATATTCTGCATTTCACTCAGTAGATTGACAAAGCCATTTTCGTCTCTGACTGTTAAGACATAGCAAGATGGGAGGAAAGAACCAGTTTGCTCCTACCATTAGTGCCCACCACTCTCCATTCCAAACCTTCTGGTTCTTTTATCCATTCTTGATGAGTTCAGTCTGTACCTCCTCAGTCCTTTCCAATTTTATCAGTCCTACCCAGTATTAAACTAGAAAAGCTGTGAGGACATACCTCACAGGGTAACAAGGGTGGAACTGATTCAACAGCAGTTACCTCTAATCCTGTTTATAATCCACTAATGTCACCTGTCCAGGCCAGTTGTGCACCCTTTGCTTGTGAAGTTTTCATAGTATTCTGAAACCCTCAAACTTTCTTCCCCGTTTCACCACTCATGGCATCAATCTTACAGTTCTTTCATCTGCATTGGTATATGTCATGGCAAGGACAGACAGACAAAAAAGGCTTGAGGTTCAATATAGCAGGTTATTTTGTCAGACGATTACTTCAGTTCCAGTCTAGAATGACAACAGATCCATCCCATTACCACGTTCTTTGCTTCTGTGGAAACAATTTGGGTCTCTTTCCACTCCCAAGGGACATATGGCTATGTTTCAGTTCAGTAACATAAGTAGAAGGCTAGACTCACATTTTTACCTGAGGCTTGTTCAGTCCACCTCTCCTTGACACTTCTTTGACTGTATTAACAGCACATGAATCTGGTCAGAGGTTCTTGGCTCCTCCTGAGGCTGCTGAAGGGCCTAGGAATCCCCACTTCTTCCCAGTTTACACCTCACACTGCAGCGTCTCTTCCATCTGTTGACCGGACATTTAGCCATTTCTTTTTATAATGTTGTGCACTAACATGTTGTGCTGCCTGCCATTGTCTAACAAAAGGAATCTTATTCCTTGGGTCAGAAAAAAATGGTGTGTCCAAAACTGGAACTCCGGTAATGTTTCTGTTTTCAATCTCTTTTCAACTGGACACACATATAATCCATCACCTAGAAAGCCACGCTTGTGACAGTGTTTGCAGTGTAGTGCTCCAGTGCCGTATGTTTAACAATCACCTTTAGTTTCCATGCTTTGTAAAAGCTTTAGAAACTCCCACACTGAGTGGGGGTAAGAAGAAAGAATTAAGGATTTAACTTTTTATGGGACTTAAACAAACAAGATTAGTGCGGGTTGCACAAATAAAGATAGAACCTAGGTGGAGCAACTTGTTATTTTGCAAAGAGTCCTTTTCCTTACATTAGTTTTAGCTTGGAATCTTTTAACTTGACTTTAAGCCTTGCCGCTCTTACGATTTTATTTTTTTTCTGAGTCTTGTTGTTTTTCAGAAATGTCATGGGGTCAAGCTGGGAGTGAGGAAATAATCATAAGAATTCAAACTGTATCCAGGGAGGTTATTAAGTTATAGGAAACTAAGGACTGTGGAGAGAATAACTCCCAGCCCTCCATCACAAGTGAATTCCCAGGCCTCTATCATGGGCTGTGCGGTGACAGAACTCAATGCTGAAAGGGGGTTTCAAGGAATAAGCAACAGACTGAAAAGAAGTAGGAGACATCATATATAGAAAAGGTAGGACATTTCAGTTTCCTTCAGCCCAGGCCCTAGCTGAACCAATGACAGGGAAAACCAGTGAAAGAGCTTGCTGTAAGACCCTAAAGTCACCACATCCAAGTATAGATGTAAAGAGTCTGGAGAAGTTCTAAGCTGTCTGAAGAGGTCCTGCCTCAGGAATAATGCGGAAAGACTACAAAAATCTAAAGATACTGTGAGCTGAACACATTTACTTGTTATTCTTATACCAAATTTTAACAGAAGATAGAAGATCACATTAGTATTCAGTAGTCCTGATGTACATGCCTGTTGCCACAAAGGTGCACAAGATTGTCTTTTCTTGTTCTCAGTCTGCTGCTCAAGTGGAGGCAAGATATTGCCCCTTCCTTATCAACATCTCCAGTGTCCCAGGAGTCCAAAATGGCACTGGAGCAAATAAAGCTTCATGTAGATGTTGCAGTGTTAATACAGAGGGAGAGTGGTGACGGTATCCAAATGAAATGTTCATTTTAGTTCTCCCATTAATCTCTAGCTCCAATTCTCCCACTGCAGTACTGAGGACTTGCAAATTCCTAGCATTTCAGGTCTCTTCAGCTCCCTGACCTTCTGCACTGCATGTGGAAAGGTGAAGAGAAGTTGTGTTGCTAGGCAACGCTGAAGTATATGTGCTTATCTTATCTTTGATAGCCCCACAATATGGGGCATGCCCCTGTCACTTGATGCAGTTGGTAAGGGAGAAAGGTTGTCAGACAGCACTGGGTTGTGACTGATCCTTGACTCGCTGTGAGCCTTGCAGTTACAAAGAATTGGTGACCCAGCAAAATATGTCATGTATTTACCATAGAAAACAATTGGAAACAACAGGGCATGAGATGGTACAATGTTTAAGACTTTTAACACAGAACAATCACATATAATACTATATATCTTTATTCTGCCCCCAAACAGACATTGAATATATTTATCCTTAGTGGTTTTTATTAATATTAATATTAATAAACACAATATTAATAGTAGTTACATGCAATTTTACTTTTTACTTCAGTAATCCATAAACCTAGGAAGTCTTTATTCAATACACAAATATATAGTTCATTATCTTATCAGTGAGTAGATAATAGATTAAGTTTTGTTTTCATATTGTTTGCACCATATTGATATAAGTTTGATTTTTAATGATTTTTAAATGGCAAAGATAAAGCCTAACAGGCTCTACAAAATAACATTTTTTTAAATATATGGTAAGCTTCAAGGAAATGTATAAATGGTCAGATTCTGTTAAAGATATCTCTTCTTTAAATGCATTTAATTCTTCTCACACTACTCTAGGGTCAGCCCAGGAAGGATATGTCTTAATTTGATAGCCTTAATCTAAATCCTCTTTGTGGTTATCCTCTGATAGCTTTTATGGTCTCTGTTTAGAACCTCATATCAGACCTGTCCAGTCTTCTAAATATACCCTGATCTATGTCTCTATTTTTGTATACGAAACAGCCAAGAAATTAACTTTCAAGCTCTGTACATTCAGTTCAAAATGTAAAACTGGCAGGACTGTTTCTTTGCTCATGCTCTATACACACAAGCAGGAAGGAAGCTGCAGGAAAGCTAAGGAGAGAACAACATAGAAAATAAGTGATTCGTATTTGAAAGCAAAGAATAGAAAACAATTTAAAATACATTAAATAATTTTGAGAAATGTGTTACATTTTTTACCTTTTTAAAGTTCTCTGAAGAAACCTTCCCATCCCTCTCTGAGTCTGGAAGTGAAGTCTGGTAAGAAGAGAGTTTGATTTTTCTTTGAACCCATTTGGATTTTCATACAGTAGTATCTGATTGAAACCTGACTTAGTGTCACCAAGTCAGCTGTAAACTTGCCCTCTGCATAATATCTGGAGTTTCTTTGTCCTTTCTCCATGACTGAGAGTTAAAGGTTGTTGTTTTTCATAGTATATCTTTTCATCTGGCCTTCATGAACATATCCTTGAATTATCCCATAACTGATCTACCTGACCACAGCCCACTGTGGTGGTTTCTGAGGTGATGATACGGACATGCTTACATTGAACCGCTGGTCTAGGCATATCTGAGATCACCAGACGAGGTGGTACGTCCATGTGACCCATCACGGTGTTTCTGAGGAGGGAAAATCTCAGTTCTGAGAGCAGAATTGTGTCAGCCCCATGTCATGCTGAGTCAAATGCCAGACAGATGCTCTTACAAGTTTCAGAGCTGTCACACGCTCAAGTAGGTCATTTGTATCTACACTTTACTCTGCTGTTTACATGTAGATGTAGCCTCATGATCTAAGAAATTCTGGGGCAAAGCAGGTGACTCAGCTAGATGTCCTGACTCACAGCCTTGTGCTCTAATTAGTGGGTCATTCTTCCTCTCTTCCATAGATCTGGCTGTTTCTAGCTTTCCTCCAAGGATCTCAACCAAAACTCATTGAAGTTAAAATAAAGAATCCCACTGGCATCTGTGGGCTGTGGGTCAGCTCCAAAATGAATAAATTTGGATTTCAGTACTTGTGTTGTATTATTCCTTATTAAAAACACATGCTTATCTTTTTCTTTTCTTCTCTCTTCCATGCACGTATTTATTGTGTTTTCTCTCTGTTGACACAATACTGGCTGTGGCTGAATTAGTACTGTGCCTTTTCCAAATAGGTCACTATACGAGTAGTAATGCAGAACTTTGGACATCTTTGAGTGACATAGGGAGACAGAGCAGAACTTGCTTCCTCAAATGTTGTTCGTACCAAAAAAATGAACAGAGGAAGCAATTTGTGTTCTCATGCATGCAGAAATAACACTGTGTTGAGTGCTTTAAGGAGAGTGATTTGCTCTTTTGTTGTTTTGTTGCCTGTCCAAAAAAGCCAGTTGCAAGTTCCAAGTTGCCTTAAGTTTGAGAATTCTCATAATTACCGAGAGCCTACTTCCAGCCGTATGTAAGATTCATAGTGTTCATATTTCACATTTGCATTTGTTAGGTAGATACCATATGATAAATCACCTGCAACAGAAACAATATCACGTGGTTAACTGTAGATCTTCAAAATGAAATGTTCATAAATAAACTGCAGACAATGACTTATTTTCTGTAGGGAAAAACCAAATTGTGAACATTTTTGAATTAGGGAAGGCATGGAAATTTCATGATCACTTCATGAATAGACCAAAGGGGAAGGATACTAGAGAAGCCAGCTTTTGCAAAATTTTGCTGTGCTCAAAGTTCGCAAATTTATGAGTATTTGTTACATTTTCTGAGTAAATAACATTAAAAAAAAAGATTGCTTATGAATCAAAAAATAGTCTTGCTTCACTCTATTTTCATAAGGGTTTGATCATCCATCCTGTTTACAAATAGCTTTGTTAATCATTGCAATCTGAGAATTCAGTGACATTTTAGTATAAATAGTTTATGAATCTAAGCTTTCCTTTAGACCTGGTTCTTATAAACAGTTTGCCTAATTACCTTTCAAGTGATTCTGTATCTTTTGATTAATGAAAGATCTGTCTTGTGGCTTACACACTAGTTGTTTTAAACCTAATGACAAATATAAAGAAAACAAAATTCTAATATAAATCTTAATATCACAGAAGTTCACATATTCCAGACCAGAAAGCACTTAAGCATGTGCTTGATTCACAGCTATACTTACTTTCTTTTAATTTCAATTGAATTAAGCAGGTGTTTAAGTGAATATGCAAGTGTTTTTCTGAATAACAGTGCTTTTTTTTTTCTGAATCACAGCGCTGCCAGTTGACCAAAACAGAATGACATTGTTTACATATAGGATAGATCTATTACTGTGCCCCAGACAGCTGACAAGTCAGACTAGACTTAATCAGGGTGGTCACCACATAAGCAGGAAGAACGTCATAGCAATTGATACCATGCATCCATATGATTTTTGGTGGTATATTTAGGTAGACAGGAAAACAGAAGGAAATTAAATGAAGTTATGAGATTTGGAAAGCAAAATAAGACAAAGAGGATAAGAAATATGGTATGAAACTGGTAAGAAATGGAACTAGAGCAAATGGACAGGCAAAAACTGAAATACGTTCGCTCTCAATACAGTGGACCTAATAAGGTAAGTAAAGTTACATGCAGTCTTGCACTAAAATTTTTTAAAGTTGATAAAAGCAATTTGTGGCTTCACTGAGGACAGGATACTTCTTCCCAATAAAAAATAACATTTTCTCCTAAGCACAGTTATATCATTGCCACTGCCAAGAGAAAATAAAACCTTATTCTGGCTTTCTGTGAGTGTGTTTGAGGTTACACTTAACAAAATACAGGCTATTCTTCTGAATTCTGGGTACCTCTTTAGAATTTGGAAACCTGGAATTTCCAAGGTTGGCTGTGTGAGTTGCTGTCTCTCCTGATGCAAAACCTTACAAATCTGTACATCTAAATGAATATTTGCTTATTGAATGTAAGATGGACTTTGATCTTGTGTTATTTAGTTTATTCTACTGAGACAGTTCCCTTATAAAAAGTATATATTTTTCTGAAAACTGCTATGAATTCAGCTCAAAATATCTGTGTTGACTCAATCAAAATTGTGCCCATATCTCTCTTTCCCAATCTGACCCCAGTTCAAAACTCTAATCTACATTCTCCACAACATGTTTGTTTTCCTCTTTTCCACTTTGGAAACTTTGAAGCTGCAAATAACCGAAGTTTCATGGAAAGCATCAAGCTCCAGTATAAGGGAACACTTCCAGCATTTCTTTTCTTTAAGCTCGTCAGAAATATTTGCTATTAGAGGAAACAGTCTCTAAGACATCCAACCTGAATGTGGCTTCAATTAAAAAAAAAATCATCTCAGTTTCTTCTGCAGTGGTTACTTTTGGTCTTGAAGCTCCTCTGTCCTTCAGTTCCTTTTGGTTAGCAGCAAAATTATATTATGTGTAAGATTAGATAAAAGTTTAATATATCTCCTTATTGTAAACAAATGTAGTATTAGAATACTGCATGGTATCTCTCTATATATAACTGAAAGCTGCTGAAATTAACATATTTATTAAAAAGTGCTGTTTCATCATGATAATCCCTCCCACACATGATTCTTGCCTTACTGGAAGGAGGAAATGATGAAAAATAGAGGGAAAAATGAGAGAAAGGAAATATGGTGATAAGAGAATAAAACCAGTTATCAAACAGTATCAAAGAAAACTTTTTTTTTGGTAGGTGAGCAGGATGTTACTTTGGGGTTTGTCAGCAAGATAAATCATTAATGATTAGGAATTCGTTTGGTGATGTATAAAACACTGGTGTTTCTGCATGTGAACGATGCATGTAGCCACTCACCCCATCACTCTGAATATGCCCTTTAGTGATGGACACAGAGCCTGACCCTAATCAAACTGTAGTGCTGAGAATCCAGAATAACTTCTTCAACTCCTTCAACTCCTTCAGTGCTGGAAGAGTTATTCTAGATGTACTTTGTCATAACACAACAAAAACTTAGACTAGTATTAAAAAAATATATCACTGAAATCAAACATATTCTTAAAGCACAATATGGAGAATTTACTTTATATTATAAACCAGTTGCCAGATAAATGGAAAAGCAACACAGATTGTGTTACACCAGCTGTCACAGACATGAGTAAGAATCAATGTAAATGGAATATGAAGAAACTGGTAGCAGCATTCAGAGTTCAACAGAAATGCTCTCCACTTACTGCTCCACAGTATGGCAGATTTGCTTATAATTCACTATAATATCTATTACTGCACTTACTCTAATCATTGTTTTGAAAAAAAAGTGTCAGTAATTATCAAGGCCAAAGTCTTAATACATTATAACACTTTCTGCAGACTTCATTTTCTAAACAAAGGAGAAAAAAAAATATAAATAAATTGGATTAATACATGTTGTAATGGAAAACACATACTATGACGCAGAAATGAGTCTGGTTGTTTGTGCCTGAGCCCACTTGGAGAAGCTAGGGTCATGTCTGTTTAAGGCTAGATACCATATTAGCATGAAATAGCGGAAATAGAACTCCCATATGTGCTTCGATTAATAAATAGTGTCCAAATAGGTTTATGTCTGGCATATTCAAGAGTGTGTGGGAAATGAAAGATGTCCTAAGTGATGTCTTAATAATAAAAACAAACTGGGAAAAAAATTGTCTAATAATGCATTTACCATTTAAAGTACTGGTAGCAGTGTAGCGTAAGACCATGTTTTTAAGTCAGATATGACTAAACAGATAAATAACATATTTCAGATTAATCACCTATATTGATATCACAGGATTTTGCTTCCCTTAATAAAACCAATTTAAGTTTAAGTGACACTCCACATTAAATGTTATTAACTGTGTGTTTCTTGAATTGGCTCAATTTACATGTAAATATTAATGTTTGAGTATGTTTTATTTACATAAGATCCTTTTTTCCTTTTTTCCAATGGAAAAGCACATTACCATACCAAGCACAGAACTTCTCAAACACTGAAAATTACAGCCTGATAAATGAATTAGAAGTGACTCCTGGATATGACTGAGACCAGGAAATTAAAAAACTATTTTACCAAGATGCTGTTGTTTCAGTTATGAGTATCTTAGCTTTGGTTCAAACTATGGCTATGAATAAAAGAATGTTTGTGCAGTGGGATTCAGCCTGTCCTTTTTTTTGCCTTTTTTTTAATGTAGACAGATAAATTTTAAGTACCATATGAATAGGGTTCATCCATACCTTGCATTCTCAGTACCACTGCTACCTTACTGAAAAATATGCTGCCTTCTTAGCAACAATAACATGAACTAAACCCTAAAAAGTTCCAAGTTCCAAGCTAAGGATCTGTTCTTAGAAAAAATCAAGATTTGTCTATATAAAGTGGACTAACTGGACCTGGAAGCACCTGAGCGAGAATAAATAGGAGAACAAGTCTCATTTTTTTTGTAATTATGAATGTACTGTTGCTTTACACACAGAAAGTATTCTTTTTGGTGTCTGAATACTTCATAGGGACTGGACTGTTTACTTTAAAATTTCTGTATAACTGAATACATTCAGATGTGTAGACAATTTATTATATAACACTAAAGGCACTGAATATTATTTATATTTGAGTTGTAGAAACAGAGTCTGTAGAATTACCTATATATTTTTTTTTTTTGAATGAATGAATGAATCCTTTACTTTCTTCATCACAATAGATATATTCTTGTATTTTATCCATAATTGGGCAAAACATTTTCTGATCACTATTACTATGTGTTCCACACATAGTAGTTCTGTGACTAGGAAGCTCTGATTTCCTGCATCTTGTCTGACTGACCACCAGAACCAAGAATATTTTCTTGTCAAGTGATATGTTCACAGCTGGATAGACCAAGAAAGACTGTGGATTGTATAACTGGTCAGAGTCCAAATCAAATACGTATTACTTATTTCAAGTGCTCTTCTTTTATGTGGCAACTTGAATTCCAGTTCAATGGCAAAACTCCCACTGGCTCTCAGGGAAAAAGATTATACTCTGTAATGAGAATTAAATGTTTTGTTCTGGTGGTCAACTGCAAGGTGGGCTCAGGAATATGTCAGACTAAAAATTCACCCATATCAACAGTGAGAAAAAAGAGAAATATATTATACAAGTTCTTGATCCTTAGCCCAGTTAAGAGGGGGGCAGCAAAACCATCACCATGGACTTCCAAAGGGCAGACTTCAACCTGTTTAGAACAATGATTGAGAAAGTCCCTTGGGGAACAGTCCTAGAGGGCAAAGAGGTCCAGGAAGAATGGAATTTTTTCAAGAAGAAACTCTTAGAGACATGGGAGCAGGCTGTCCCCATGTGTCGTAAGACAAACTGGTGAGGAAAACAACTGGCCTGGCTGAACAGGGAGCTTCTGCTGGGGCTTAGGAGAAAGAAGAGAGTCTACCACCTTTGGAAGAAGGGGCAGGCTACTTGGGAAGAGTATAGGGATTTAGTTGGGTCGTGTAGAAAGAACATTAGGGGGGCAAGAGCTCAGCTAGAACTCAGCCTGGCCACTGCTGCAAGAGATAATAAGAAGAGTTTTAACAAATATATTAACAATAAAAAAAGAACCAGGGAGAATCTCCATCCTTTCTTGGATGTGAGGGGGAACACTGTTACCAAGGATGAGGAAAAGGCTGAGGTACTTAATGCCTTCTTTGCCTCAGTCTTTAACAGTCAGACCAGTTCTCCTCATGGTATTCAGTCCCCTGAGCTGGAAGATTGGGATGGAGATCAGAATAAACCCCTCGTAATCCAGGAAATAGTGGTGAAGGACCTGCTAGGCCAGTTGGACACCCATAAGTCTGTGGGGCCAGATGAGATCCACCCGAGAGTGCTGAGGGAGCTGGCAGAGGAACTTGCCAAGCCGCTCCCCATCATCTCTCAGCAGTCCTGGTTATCGGGGGAGGTCCCGGATGGCTGGAGACTTGCCAGTGTGACCCCATCTACAAGAAGGGCAGGAAGGAGGATTCAGGGAACTCCAGGCTGTCAGCCTGACCTCGGTACCGGGGAAGGTTATGGAATGGTTCATCTTGGGGTAGATCACATGGCAAGTGCAGGACAACAGGGGGATCAGGTCCAGCCAGCATGGGTTCATGAAGGGCACGTCTTGTTTAACCAACCTGATCTCCTTCTGTGATCAGGTGACCCGCTTCGTGAGTGAGGGAAAAGCAGTGGATGTTGTCTACCTGGGCTTCAGTAAGGCATTTGACACTGTTTCCCACAGCATTCTGCTGCAGAAGCTGGCAGCTCATGGTCTAGACAGGTGGACTCTGTGCTGGGTTAAAAACTGGCTGGATGGCCGAGCCCAGAGAGTTGTGGTGAATGGAGTTAAATCCAGATGGAGACCGGTCACAAGCGGTGTCCCTCAGGGCTGGGTTTTGCGGCCAGTCTTGTTTAATGTCTTTATCGAT
This sequence comes from Podargus strigoides, assembly GCA_028020825.1. Lineage (NCBI taxonomy): Eukaryota > Metazoa > Chordata > Aves > Caprimulgiformes > Podargidae > Podargus > Podargus strigoides. The sequence continues at coordinate 160,960,265 of CM051663.1, read as the reverse complement.
GACCTGGATGAGGAGATCGAATGCACCCTCAGTAAATTTGCAGATGACATGAAATTAAGTGGGAGTGTCGATCTGCCTGAGGGTAGGGGGGCTCTGCAGCGAGATTTGGACAGGCTGGAGCGATGGGCTGAGGCCAATTGCATGAGGTTTAACAAGGGCAAGTGCCGGGTCATGCACTTGGGTCACAACAACCCCATGCAGCGCTACAGGCTTGGGGCAGAGTGGCTGGAGAGCTGCCTGGCAGAAAAGGACCTGGGGGTGTTGGTTGACCGCAGCTGAACACGAGCCAGCAGTGTGCCCAGGTGGCCAAGAAGGCCAATGGCATCCTGGCCTGTATCAGAAACGGTGTGAGCAGCAGGAGCAGGGAGGTGATCATGCCCTTGTACTTGGCACTCGTGAGACCACACCTTGAGTACTGTGTCCAGTTCTGGGCACCACAGGATAAGAAGGACATTGAGGTGCTGGAGCGAGTCCAGAGAAGGGCAGCGAGGCTGGTGAGAGGTCTGGAAAACAGGCCTTATGGAGAGCGGCTGAGGGAACTGGGGTTGTTTAGTCTGCAGAAGGGGAGACTGAGAGGAGACCTCATTGCCCTCTGCAACTACCTAAAAGGAGGTTGTAGTGAGGCTGGTGTTGGTCTCTTCTCCCAAATGACTAATGATAGGATGAGAGGAAATGGCCTCAAGTTGTGTCAGGGGAAGTTTAGGTTGGATATTAGGAAGAAGTTCTTTGCTGAGAGGGTGGTTAGGCACTGGAACAGGCTGCCCAGGGAGGTGGTGGAGTCACCGTCCCTGGAGGTGTTCAAAAAATGAGTGGATGAAGAACTTGAGGCTATGGTCTAATGGTCTAGTGGTTAGGGAGATGATGGGATAAAGGTTGGACTTGATGATCCTGGAGATCCTTTCCAACCATAGTGATTCTATGATTCCATGATTCTATACAAAAGATGTTGCAAAATCCTTTATTCAGTTGTCTGTCATTAAATCAATATTATATTAAATTATTGTGATATGTAAGGGAGGTTAACCTTTCTGCTCACGAGCAAAGAGAAAACTCAGTAACATGTACAAACGTTCTTCTTTCTCTCCACCACCTGGTTATTCACTATTTTTCTGGTCCCGTTGGAAGTACAATGTTAAGAAAAAGATGAATCAATTACTTAACTCCAGTATTAAACATTCATTAGATTGCTAAAATGATGAGGAATATTTCCAGAATGCCTTTATATATTGCTTTAGTTTTTTCTTATTATTTCTATATTGTCAAGATATGAGGTGAGTAGGAACTCTAGAATATTGCTCCCAACTGCATAACCTTAAATACATCCACACAAGGTAAAAACAAAAAGTGGGTTAAGACAACAATTATGACTTTACAAATTCGAGCAGTTTCACTGAAAATTCCAGGGCCAAAATCAATGTGAAATTACAAGGTGTGTAAACATCATTATTTCAGCAGTATTGGTGTTATTTTTATGATTTAAGCCTGGGGTAGCGGGAGACATTGTAGTTTCCATTCATCGCTAATTCAGACAATATGAGATGAACATGAAAAAATGAATTGTCTCTGAAGAAGACAGAAGAAAAGTCAAATCACCCTTTGCCCAGTATTATTGATTCTAGTCTTTCATCACCTCAAGGAATCTCAGGTATGATTTTATTTCTTTATTTGTTTACTTACTTTTAATATCACTTCTAAACAAGAAACTTAGCTGGGTAAACTGCTCACGAAATCAGCTCTAATAGTAAATTATACCAGATAAAGACCTGATTTCTTTTAGGATGCTTGCATCTCATATTTTATAAAAAGATGCACAAACAAAGTTGTTAAATTCTTTTGTAAATGTAAAAGAATGTTTACAATTTCAAAAGAGAGAAAGCAATTGGAGAAAAAATATGTCTTACCTGTTGTTTGCCCTCCTCTCCTTATTTTGTCTTTTCATTTAAAGGTTGATATTTTTGTCCTCCTGTGAAATTTGACACAGAGCCAAAATTACTAAAAAGATTTTCTTTTAAAATGCACTCTGAGATTCTGTCACCTCTTAGAAGCCACATTTCTCCTCTTTTGAGTTTCTATGTTCCAGTCCTTACTTGAAGTTCCTTTATTCACAGCTTTCAAATTGCCCACATAATCTTCAGTGAACGCAACAAACATAAAAAGCTGTGTCAAACAGCCTTGTTTTGAGCAAGGCCAATGTTATGCTGCCTGGAGGGTGGAATACTGTATCTTGTCATAAAAATGGAAGTTATAAAATGACAAATACCTGAATTGTAGCCTGAAGAACTTGAAAAGAAAAATAAGGCTTATTTAAAAAACAGGTAGATGGCTATAGAGATAATATTTTGAGGAAAGTATTTGGCCAAAATTATGTAAGACAAATGTCTTTGCCTTTTTTTTTGGTGTGATCTTTAAAGAGGGGTGATTTTTTTTCCTTAACTTCTCCCTAACAATTTAAAAAATAAGTTGACCACAGCATATTTTGGCACCTTTTGTAGGACTGGAAGGCTCTTCTGAGAAATAATTGCATTAACAGATTAACCTTTAGCAAGACACATCCTACCATTCCTTCAGAGGGCTCCAGTACTTCAGACATTTCAGATTTGGAATGTTATTTTCAGCAGCCCTTATTGACTCAATAAGACTACTTTTACTGAGTAAATGTTGTAGATCAGAGGGAGCATCTCAGCCCACACTTAATAACAGCTTATACATACATGTCTAGATCTTAAACTTCTTTAGAACCCAAGGAGTACCTATATTGACCTCAGAGTCTTCTCACTCTGAGCTTGCTTTGGGGTATCTAGAAGTTCAAGGAACATCAATATGTTGAAATTTCCTTGACATTTTTGAAGGGTTTTTGTCACAAAGCAAATTGCATTTTAACAAGGTGTCCTTGTTTGGCTCTTTTGCCACTCTTTTATTTGCCTTTTTTTAAATGAAAAGGCAATAGAAGTTGAAGTAGGTCTCTGATGCAGCAGTGGCGATTCTACATTTCTCTGTGGCTTGTACAGCAAGTTGCAAATAGGTAGTGATTAGCACATAAGTGATATAAGAAGAACATGTGTGACTTCTCTTTTGTCCTTTGAAGCCTAATCAGGGATTTTTTAATATTTATATAATTATCAGTTAAGTTTGCATCATCTGGTTTTAGATGTAAAAGAATCTCTCAGATAAGAATTGTTTCAGTTCAAGGTATCTATCACTATGTCTTGAAGCTCTTAACAGGCAATTTCTAAAGAAAGGAGGAGGATTCTCTGCTCTCTTGTAAATTACTTCAAGTGGATAGATCACCTATTTTATTTGCCTCTTGCTTAAACCACTGCTGAGCAAAAGCTGCCTTCAGATATCCTATTCAAAGGAAGGAGCTTTAGGGGGATTTCCAAATGACAAGCACCGTTACTAATAAATTGTCACAGAATGTAAAAATGTGACCCTCTCAGGTGGTTCAGCCACAATGTTTGCAAACTGTGACCAAGTATCGAATTCCTGCTTTTTTGCTAAGCACTCACCATGGAACAATACAGGGCCGCAACTTCTCACTCCAGCTCTGATTCTATAGATCGTAATTAAGGATTTGGATGAGGATGAATGGCAAAGAATGCCACTGTGCAATTGGCTGTGACCAATATGACCTGAACTGCTCCTGTATCGGGGGGGGGAATGGAAAAAAAAAAAAAAGAGAAGAAGGGGAAAAAATGACCTCTTATACCCTTTTCTGTGATCCGTGTATGTAGTTAGCACGGACTCCCCTGCCAGGCTTTTCATCGCTGTGCTTTTAAAACCATTAGCTTGCTTTGTAGTCTTAGCAAGACATACATTTCTGAGCTATCATAAATGAAATCTTAGAAGATACCTTTCAACATATGCCAGGCACAGTTAAAAAAGAAAAAGGTCATTACGGTTCTTTAAAGAAATGAAAAAAACCTCCGGGTGAAATGGTGTAGAGATTTTGTAGAATATGGAAAGTTTGAAAGAAGCTAATATAGAATAAAGACACAAGAAAATATGGCTGCATTACATAGGGAGGAGAAAACCTGGATAGACTATAGTTTTAATAGGATTTTTTCCCCCTATAGATTAGCTTTCATCTTCTGTGGTAGATCAAGTGATGCCACTTCATCTCCCATTAACTTGCTCCTGATACTATTTTCTTTAATAAAAATCAAGAATACATAAAAAAGGGTTGTCTGGTATGACCCAGCTGTTATCTACTATCATAGGAGAAATCATACGACTGGAAAGAATGTATATCTCAATTTATTTAGGAAAAAGTAGGTTTATGATTTTTCCAGTGAAAGTTTTATGTGACATTTGGATAGCACTATGTGGAACAGATACAGCCTCCCATCTCCCAGATTTCCTCAGTATAAAGAGAGATGTGCCAAGACTCTACCTGAATCTGGATCTCTGAGTCTAAACTTAGACCAGACATAGTACTTTTATGATTTATATTGACTATGAAAGGGATTTTTATTGTACTAGACATGTTTTGTTAGGACCTTGAAGCTGGCACATTGTGAACCGGATGGGTCTGAACTCTCTTATGCTCATATGCTGGATGCTAAAGTTTATTGATTTCATTGAAAACCAAATGGATTTTAATGCTTTAGAACCTGCTTGAAGTCAGGAGTGGTAGAAATCAAGTTAATTTTGTAACAGAAGGGAACATATATGCCAGTGGCAGATGTCTGGGACACACTGAATCAGAGTGGGGAGGACATGAGTTTTCCTTTTCTCTTTTTATAGTAAACATCTGGGAAATGTGGAGGAGGTAGGGCCCCTCATGGTATACTTGCTTCTCTCAGAGCAATAAACAATAAAAATCCTGTAAGAATATAAGTAGCTGTTTTAACTGAAAGAAACATAAATAGTGAATTCACTAGGATGCACAAGCAAAGCCTCAAACAGGTTCATTTATGGAATAGTTGTAGTGTGCACAATATTTTGATTCCACTTTTCTGGCTTTATTTCCACTGGTTTTGTTTTCTGTTCTTTTTCAGTCATGCACATTACTGCCTGTTGGGAATAGACACCTCCTTAAAATCTTACTCTCCTTTATGCTCTGCAATGGTATTTAATTTACCTGTGTCAATTCCCTGGAGTTAAATACACTTTAAAAAGAACACCTTGGGCTTCGGACTTCTGACCCCTGCTCTCATCCAGACTGTCCTTTATGCAGGATAAATCCAGAAAAAGATTCCCACTGACAAGTGATGATAACTTCCACTTCCTCTTAGCCAGGAAAGGGACCTTTCAGGAACATACCTCTGACCATACAGTAATGGTAAACTCAGTTTTACATTAATGTGACTCACATAATCACAGTATGTATGAAACCTGTGGTCCTACTCACACTTTTACCATCAGGTACTTGTGAACACATTTTCATGAAACCTGCCAAGCACTCTTCTATCTTGAGTCAACATGTTCCATATAACATAGATTGTATATGCAGATGTTGTTATTGTCTGTATGAATAAAACTGCCAATCTACTATAAAACTACCAGTGGGACTAAATTTATCCCTTGAAGTATTTCTATTCCTTATTTGCATCTAGTCCTTATTCAGAAGTATTGCGTATTTTCCATAAGATTCAAGGCATAGAGGTTTTTTTTAATCCAAAAGATGAAGTGGATGATTAGAGCCTGTATTTTTACAAGGTACGTTCACAGCTATCAGTGTGACAGCCCTTTATGTACTTGAAACTTGCAGGGTCTTAGAGGCAAGTAAGGTCTTGCACCAAGTGGAAGGACGTTATCCTGCCCCTGTACTCTGCCCTAGTGAGGTCACATCTGCAGTACCGTGTCCAGTTCTGGGCTTCCCAGTTCAAGAGGGACATGGAGCTACTGGAGAGAGTCCAGCGGAGGGCTGCAAAGATAATGAGGGGACTGGAGCATCTCTCTTATGAGGAAAGGCTGAGAGACCTGGGTCTGTTTAGCCTGGAAAAGACTAAGAGGGGATCTCATCATTGCTTTTAAATATCTAAAAGGTGGGTGTCAAGAGGATGGGGCCAGACTCTTTTCAATGATGCCCAGTGATAGAACAAGGGACAATGGGCACAAACTGGAAGTCAGGAAGTTCCACATGAACATGAGGAAAAACATCTTTACCTTGAGGGTGACAGAGCACTGGAGAGGTGGTGGAGTCCCCTTCTATGGAGACATTTAAAACCCACCTGGAAGCTATCCTGTGTGACCTGCTCTAAGTGAATCTGTTCTTGCAGGGAGATTGGACTAGATGATCTCCAGAGGTCCCTTCCAAGCCTGAAAATACTGTGATTCTGTGATTTCCAGAGGTGCCTTCCCAACTTGATGGTTCTGTGATAACTGAAAAACTCCCAGTTAATATGGTTTGTCCAGACATTAACTGCAAAACTATAATTTACTTTCATTGTAACATTTACTGCATAGAAGGTGGTGATGGGCAGTCCAGCTTCTTAATCAATCATGCATTCACAGTAAGCAGGCAAATAAAAGCACCTACCTGGTTTATGCACTGCATGTGTCAGAGCTCAGCTTGCTGAAATTGCTCAGTGAAGTGCATATAAAATTCTCCTTATAAAAACAACTTAAAACAGTCTTAAGAAAAAACCCCAAAACATTGTATTTAACTACCTACCTGTGAAATATGAAAGAACATCCTTAAATACTCTGTAGTGGCTTACTGATTGTTCGAAAAATAGAAATGTTATAGAGCCCAGCTCATCACTGTGTTTAAATGTAAGTACACACTCAAACCCTGTTTTAATTCATTTTCACATAGCTCAGTGATACTCAGGTACATGTGTATCTATGCAACTAAATGCTTTGCTGAAAAAGTGATCCTGACATTCCTGAGACACTGTATAATCCAAGATGCCGAATAATGCTATGGTTTGGAAATCTTTTTGCAAATGTAACTGCCAGCAGCTCTCTGCTATGCTTAATGCAAGAAATTTAAAATGTTGGTTGCAAGAAAGGTTTATTCTTTATTCAAGTATATTTTAAAATTTATTTTTACTACTTTAACATTCACAGTCAATTTTAATTAAGACTCTTAACAAAACTACATAAACCCATTTTACATGTTGCATGGACATTATTTCAGAAAAAAAATAATAAGATGGTAGCATGCCTCGTTTTATGAGATGCAGAAGTGGTGTTACCTGCCAGGAATTTAAGATAACATAAGGCAGGAAGAAAATAACACTGAAAATATGACATGAAGAGAACTCTCTATATTCTTTTAGCCTAGCTACAATAAACATAGTGACCGTAAGGAAAAGGGGGTTTTGTTCCCTTGGAATGTTTCAATGGAAACTGAAAACTAATCATATTTTTCCAGCCATTAAAAAAAATTAAAAAAATAAACCTAAAACTCAGAACTACTCTCTAGAACTTCATTTTATAAAATTGGAAAATATGAAAAGCTGAGTTTTAGCTGATTTTTTTGTCTATTCTATTCTGGTTTTAAAGCCCACAGTTTTTCTGTGGAAGTACCAGTCAGTTATTATTTTACGTGTGTTTTGAACCCCACCTTTTTAGATAACTAAATTCCTTTAGAAAATCAGTGCTAAAATCCTATATAGTTAACAGAGACCAGATTTTAGTACAGTTCTTATTCAAGGTGAATTTTCTTACATAGATGCACATTAATTTAGGCAAGTGCCCTGTGTGCAATTTACGCCTTCACCACAGCTGTTTGTCTAGCAATGGTTTTCTTCAGTGCCCTTGAGCAAAGAAGTAGGAGAGACCAAGGCTCTGTATTAAGTTCACAATTTTCCTTTAAATAAAAAGCTTGGACTGTGTAGCACACAACATCTAGTAACATCTCAGCAACATCACATGTAATCCCCTGTTCTGTTCTCCCTCCAGAAGGAGGGCTAATTACATGTTAGATAATTAGGCTATAAATATCCATCCAGTCGATGAGATTTAAACACCCTCGTGGATTTGATGCTAAACTCTTTGTGTCTGAGACAGTCTTTTGTTCTTTGATTGTCTTGCACGATAAGGCACAGTCGGTGCCTGAAGTTCTGGGAGATTTAGTAGCAGTACAATGAGGATCTGAGTGAGGAAGAAGTGCGTGTGTTTTTCTTAACTAATACAACAACAAGAATTTTATCACATCTGCAAAGGAAGGCTCTTACCGTATCTTCAGTCTCCCTGACTTTTTGTGACACCACCTATATTCCATCTTAATTTAAAGTGTGCTCCCTAGACACTGTCATGAATTTTCCATGTGATGTCAGTGGGAACATTAAGCCCTTAAAGACAAGCTCTTCAACTTTCTTAAACCATTTAAATCCAAAGGAGTTTAACATAGTGGGTAGGTGTTTTCAGATGTCTTTTAAGACTGGATTTCTCATTTAGAACTAATCTCACCTGTCACCTGAAAAACTTTCTGAAGTGGCCCATCTTTTAAGCATGGTTGTGTATTTTGCAGGCGTGCAAAGTTCTGTTTGGAGTGTCTTAGCCCAGGCTTGATTGAAAAGAAACTTTCTGCAGGAACATAAAAACTCTGTTTATTCTGGATAAACATAATTGTGCTCCCACAATTATGTTGGTGAACAGAGGAAAACTATTGAGCTATGTATTGCCATTAAAATTATTCATTTGAATGGGTTGTTCCCATTGTGCACAGGTGGCAAACTTATCTCACATGTTTTTTGTATAAAAGCCTGAAATAAGTGAACACTGGCAAACAGAATCTAATGGTGTCATTAAAATGATTGTAAACATGCCTGTTGTGGCAGATGTGTGCTTTCTTTCTGTTGATACACATTCAGATTGTTGGTCAAGATCAAACAAATGCAGACTTTTAGCATGTCAAAAAACGTCTGCATTCTAACAAGTTCTGTTTAGAAAGAGATCTGTTTCCTTAAGGGCCAGGATAGCTATAAAATAACCAGACTGCCTGATCAGATCCAATGTCTACTCTTATTTTCCTTGATTAGAGCTGTATTCCCTGTATTCTCTGCCATCTACAGTTTCAGATGAACAAGAGATTATGTGTTGCATCATTCTGGTTTGAGGAAACATTTCAGCAGAGTAATAAATGCAGAGAAATATACAAAACTCAGAGCCAGGAAGACATCAGCTTTTTCTTCTCTCTAAAATCGTTGCCCTCCGTTTAACTATAATTGCCATCTTTCTAGTGATTATTTACTCTACTATACAAGGTAACACAGGCATGGCTGTTGTTACCCACCAGAGGATAGGATGAATTTAAACACATTTCCTCAGAGTCAAATTCTCCAGCCTAAAACAAAAGTTGATGGACAGCTGGGAATACAGCAGAACCATGTGCTTCCCTTCTGCTTGGAGCAGGATCTGTGCATCACGGCTACTTGTAGAGAAAAGTGTAGCTCTGTGGTTGTTCAATCTGCCTTCAAGCAAAGAGCCCTCTGGAGTCTGGAGTAAGACTCATGGGGAAAGAAGCCAGAGGATTTACAACCATCTGTCTGTACCCTCCCCTTGGGAAAAAGTCTGTGCAGTAGTTATACATCCCAGAAGAGGGATTCCTTCTCAGTATTTTTTCAGGCAACGCCCTTACGAGAAAGGATTGGTTTTGCCATTCAGAATTTAAGCTTCTGTTTAGTTAGAATAATGCTCAGAATCCCTAAATGTTCACAGTGTCGCTCGTATTAAATCCTAGCATTTAGACTTTATAACTGAAAAATTAATTTAGCTCACTTTAGTTAGCCAAAAAACATTGCTATAGCCCAATCTGACTCTTACATGATGGCTAACTGTTTTCATTTTTGCTCAAATGCAAAGGGAAGTCGGATATTCACTTTGTGAGTCTGTAGCTCTACAGGCAATGATGGTATTATGCTAACAGATCAGCAGAGACAGACAGTTTACAGACAGCTACCATCATATGTCTCGGAAGTTAAGCACTTCTGTGCTGGGAATGTACTGGATTTTAGATTTGGGGCCTGAATCTCTTGTCATCAGCATCAGTGGAAGTCCAGCACAGTTTTGGAATTACGTAGGTGTAATACTGATGCATAAGACAGCCAAATCCATTCCATAGAGCACAATGCAACTTTAGAAATGGTAAAAGACATACAAAGTCCTTTTTAAAAAAAAAGCACAAAGGTCTCTACCCACAAGTACATCAAAGTCTTAGACTTCATGAGTTGTTTCTGTGCTGTTGAACTGCCTGAATACAGGTTGCCTGTGGTGTTATTCGATTACTGTATTTGGATTTGAGACTTGATACGTAAGCAACTAGTATCAGCACAGTATCTCTATCCAGCTTCCTTAGCTAATGAAAGCACCCTGCTACGACCCAGATGAAGCACAGAAAGTTACACAAGGAAAGCATTCTCAGCTCAACACAAACTTCAGTTCCTGAATCAAATCCTTTATTTCAGTACACCAGCAGCATAGATGCAGAATAATGTCAACACAATTATTATGTACATAAGTTGATCTGAATGACAAAGTGACTTTTTATAGCAATTCCCTCTTCCTCACTTTAAAAAAACAAGTCCCAACTTAAAAATACCCACACACAAATTTAGAATGAAAACATTTACAGTTACTTGTGGCTTTTGTGTTTCTCTGTTTACAACCAAAATTGCCGAAAAAGAATGTGGCACACTTCTATATTTAGCAGATTGTTCTGGTGGAGAGAGAGTTAATAAAGCTCTCCACACACCTTGGTGTCCAAATAACCTTCCTGACTGATGATGCGGAGAGTAAGCCTGCACCATGGGGCAGTGCCTGGCAGGTCCCTTCATGCAAGGCACATTTCTTGAATAGGCGGAGATAGTTTCCACTCTGGAGCATTCAGACACGCTAGATCTCTCCAGGAACAAGCTGAGGATTTATCATAATGGAGGTAAAGTAGGTGAATTAGTATTAACCTTAGCTTGTTTTTTAGCCTCTTTTTTTTAAAAAAAAAAAAAAAAAAAAAGAGAAACAACCTTTGGTTTAAATATTTGAAGCTCTATCATAATACTAAGCCATTTAAAAGTAATTTTCTGTATATTAACTCTCTCTCAAGCTATTGAAACATATTTTCATTTTGTGCACGGTGTAGTACAACTTTTTAAATAGTATATGTCAGACAGAGAATGGCAGAGCTAGAGGTACTCAGACTACCTGCTTTACACTCATTTAATTTGACAATGCTGCTTCTATTAACTGAATACTTTTGGCTCTCAGTTGCTGGCTAATTTCATGATGAATGTTTTCTAAGCAACAGTAGCACTAGTTTACCTCTCTAGGGAAGGCTGTTGGCAGCAGTTGGGTGATCAGGCAGTTCTTGTTTGAGCCGGGCTATGACCTCCACCAGCACTGACCCAGCACGAAGTCTGGTGTTCCATCACCACTGTGCCTGCTCCATTTGCATTCATGATTTCTTGTTTGAGCTGGGCAACGTCCTTCACCAGCACTCATCCAGTGCAAAGCATGGTGTCCCACCACCACTGTGCCTGCTGCATAGTGGAGCTCTGCAGCCTGGAGGGAGCTTCAGACTGGACATTAACACAGTTTCTATCTCTGTAGTATATTCTAGGAGCAGGATAAAGGTATTTGACACAGCAAATATCCACCTGGATGACGTACCTTCTAGTTTACAGAGGTAGGGTTGCTGCTTTAAATGAGAAAATAAGAAACTGGTGCATAGTTGAGCTTCTTTTCTGCTGACACTCTAGTTACAAGTCATTGACACTAGTCTTCTGTTAGTCCATCAGACCCTATGTGATTGACAGCACAGCAGGTGATGGCACCAGGAGGGCTACAGATTGCTCTCCTCTTCCTCGGAACAGATCATAGATTAGCAACTTCTTCCTTGAAAACAGATTTCAAACTTTAGGATAAGGAAGGATTGCAACCAAGTTTCCCTCCTGAAAATTAGAACTGTAATCATGGGCCTGTAGTTGCAATACAGTTTGTACCTTCTCATGTTCAGCTCCATGTTGCCCACAGCATATTTGTGGCACTCATGTTCCTGTGTACAGTTCCATAGGTTAGGTAGCTGTATCCAACCTTTTGAATCCCAGACAGCCTCGAAGAGGAGATGGACAGTTGTCTAGCTATATGTTTAGCTCAGACTAGAGATGACATTTCTAGTAATTCCTATGCTAACAGGATTTAAAAACCTCTTTTTTGCTGGCAAAGCCAGTGAAAAAAAGTCAAAGTTATATTTAGAACAGTATCCACTGAAGAATTTATTGTCATCATATGTGTCAGATTATAACTTCATTTTTCATATTTGTGCAATTTTTAAAAACTTTTTAGAAAAAGCTCTAGGTATAAAAAATAGATTGCAGATATTGAGAGTTGCCTGTCACTTCTTCTCTACTCTTTTTTTTCCACAATATTAGGCAAGATTGCAAGAAAAAAACAGCCATGTCTAATGAAACTATTAAGAAATAATTTAAATTGCCATACAATTTCAACAGGGCAACAAAAAATAGTATTTTCTCTCAAATTGCTTTTCATGGAAAAAGTGACAAAATGTACACTTCTGTGAATAAAACCAACTGTGATTTTGAAGAGATAGAAGAAATTTACACACTTTTAAATGTTTAAATTAGTAGGGAATATGTCGCTTATTAGTCAAGGATTATCACAACAGTGAAGATTCAACACATAGTCTTTGAAGTAGATATTACTCTTACAAGTAGTACCATTCTGCTGCTGTACTATTTTATGTATTTGTTTATTTTAAGAGTCACAGAATCACACACAGGATCACAGAATACTTTTGGCTGGAAGAAACCTTCAAGGTCATCATTTCCAACCTTGTTCCTAGCCCTTTCAACACCACTAAACCATGCCCCTAAACACAACATCTACCCATCTCTTAAACACTTCCAGGGATGGTGACTCCACCACCTCCCTGGGCAGGCTGTTCCAATGTCTGACTACCCTTTCAGTAAAGAAATTCTTCCTAATATCCAGCCTGGTTCAACTTCAGGCCATTTCCTCTTGTTCTATTGCTTGTCACTAGGATAAACAGACCAGCTCCCACCTCGCTACAACTTCCCTTCAGGTAAATGTAAAGAGCAATAAGGTCTCCCCCCAGCCTTCTTTTCTCAAGGCTACACAGCCCTAGATCCTTCAGCCCTCCCTCATATGAGATGAGTCCAACTATAATGGAAAAATAGCGTGTCAAGAAAACACTATTAGATTCAATTGTAGGTGGTATTGTTTTGTGGAGTTTCTTAGTCTGTTTTTTTTGGGTTTATTTTGCTGTTGTTGTTCTTGTTGTGGTTTTTTAATGGAAGCAAATATTTACTTGCTGCAGTCTTTAGAATGGCTTTCTGTTTCTTTAACAGAGCATTTGTTTCACAAGCCAAAAAAGCTTCTCAGAATAGCTCTGCAGGGACTCATTGAAAATTACTTTTATCAAGAATTTAGTTTTCTGGATGCATGTTATTTTATTACTTTTTGTCTGTCCCAATAAATATTTATAGTGTGATCCTGTCTTCCATATTATCTTTTTTACTAGTGTTGTTTGGATTAGATGAACTTCTGCATGGTTTGGAAAGGTGAAAAGTGCTGCAATAGTATATCGGGAATAAAAACCATCAGGTCTCAAGAGAGTGCGCTGAGCAATAACGTCCCAATATGAGTGAAGAATCAGTGGTTAAACAAAACAGTGTTTCCTCTCACGATCACTAATATTGTAAATTCTCCATGTATCTCGACGATGAGCCTGGGTTGGGATTTTTTTTTGTAACTGGGTTTAGAAATCTTGGTTGTTCTAAAAACAAAAAAAAAAGATTTTTTTTCACTTTTCTTCTACAAAACTGAACTCTGCAAATTGGATTTTATTTGTGTCACTGGAAGGCTGTTAAGAGGAAGAAATTGTTAGAACAATAAACATCTGCTCCAGAGGTGCAGTAATCAGTACTTATGTAGTTATGGTTTTGCATTTTACAGCCAGAAAGTTTAGAACCTGTCATGTGGAAACGTAATACCCTTTGCATGTAGACGGCATCCTTCAAGTCAGATCTGTGTCTTAAGTCTCAACACTGAGCTCCATCATAAAGAACCATTAAGGAAACACTAAAATACTTTGGTCTGTGAACTTCTGAAGAAGAGAGAAGGTGGTAGGTAATATCTTTTTTTAATTTACCCTCAGTACTGATGTGTATGAAGACAGAAACTTTTCTTGCAACACCAGTACAATGAGACTAAGTATAATGCTTTGGTCTTTTAAAGGGATGTACTTAAAATTTATCCAGTATAGCAAAATCCCATCACTGGACAACTTAAAGTCACTTACTTACTGTCTGTTAAAGACCTATACTTTACAACTGGTATGTAATAAATTAAAATAATGTTGTCACAAACCTAGGATGTAAAATTACATTCCCAGATGCAGGTCATTTAAACAAAGAGTAACATGAGATATGATAGGATATACTTTCAAAAAATAAATCATATGCATAAGGTACTTCGCTTCTGATAGATATGTTTGATATTCACTCTTAGATTTGTTCAGATAAGTAAGAATTATTAGATAAAATATTATTTTCATCACAAGTTAGACAGAGTTCCTTGCAGGAAAAGCGTATGGCCTTACAAGCATTAGTAATCATGGCTGGTAAATGTTGGCATTAGAGTAACGGGAAAGCCTCAGTAAGAATTGAGGTCAGACTGAGCTGGGTGCTCTGCAAACATCTGAAGGCACAGAGGGCTTGCTGTCAGACAGTGGTAAATAAATGAAAGGTCATCATGTTCCTCTATAAAGTGGATGACTTTTTTTTTCTTTTTTAATCAGAGGGGTTGAAGTAGGCAAGACTCTACTTGACCTTTATGCCTTATGTCATCCTCTTTTTTTCTATATGTTTCTACCCCCTCACTATATTAAGATGCCAGTTCTCTAGCTAGAATCCATCGAGAAGAAAAACTGATAAAGTAAAAAAAAAAACAAGTCTCTTCACAGGAAAAAAAAGGATATTTGTAGAATATGAACTGTGGTTCTTTTTTGTAACATGGCACTTAAAGAAATTTGAACTATTTTAGGAAGTTTTCAATCTAGGTATCCACCTCAGCCCTGTGATAAAAGAGAGTTTCCCCTTTTTGGCAAGCCTCCTGTTGGTGTACCCCATGGTGTATAGAATGGGAGCAGATGCAACACAAGCTCTTAATATTATGATAGCACATGCACAATGGATTGACACATTCTGAAAAAGGACACTTGTAAAAACACACATTTAGCCATATGCAGTACCCCTGCCCTGCACACAACCTATGTATAATGTCCTGTAATTTCCTACAGGTTTAATTCCCTCTTTCCTGCCCCCTCAAAAATTATGTGCAGAATCATCTAAGAAACTATTTTGCTAAGACACACTGCGCAACCAGGACATATGGATGACACAGAAACAGTATTAAGAAGAATCTTCTGTGTTGACTCTTAGTATGTGGATTTAACTTTTCAGAAGCAATGAACTCAACCTCATTCCTCAAGTCTTCCCTTCTTTACAGTCCAAGCATTTGAGTCAAAATTGCTGGGACTTAAATGCCAAACTAATCTAATTTAGTACTTTTTGCAATAGCTTGAGTCATGCTCTGAATGCTCTGCCTTGCTTCATTTAATTAAAAAAACAACACAAGGCAAAAATAATACAAAAGCAAGGCTGCCAAAGCTCTGTAGTCTGCTTGTTTTCCAAGTGGGATTTGTTTACCAGCTTTATTCTTTATGTAGAGTACAGTTAAGCCTTTCTCCCTAACTTGTTTGTAATACTGTCACCTCACTCAAGCTAAAGGTTATGAACTCTGCATTTCTTCCAACCAAAGAAGACAGATGTTAATTAACAATATGTCACTGCTCTCCACACTCAACCACTTTTCCAACCAAGTATTATACACGTTTAAATAAGTCCTATAGTAATCTTAACACACCAGCACAGTAACACAAAGTCTGTGTATTGATATGTGCATTTGCATGGAAGAATTAACAAAAGAAAAGTAAGATAAAACATAGGAAAGTAGTCTAGCAGTTCATTTTTTAGGCATTGTTCTCCTCTGGGCATTGGGTAGATAAGAACTCCAGTAGACATTATCATTAACTCCTTACCTAAGTGAGATTCTCATCCATTTAGTCCTTTTTTTCTGATCCCTTATTGTACAGGTCATCAGCTCGCTACTATCTGGTAGAGAGTAAAGAGGAATTTCACATCGAAAATTTCTTGTATGATTGTCTACCAGAATGCTTCATACACTTGTTTCTAAATATCTGCTTCTGGCCAATGTCACATACTAGATGTTGATTTAAAGCAGCATACTAACATTTACCCTCATGTGAACAAGATAAATCATAAAAAAGATTTGGTATTTGAATGTACACACTTTTTCATACATACATATATACACACTTGTGTGTGTATACACTCTCTAAACTTTCAGACTTAAGTTTTGTATTACTACTTTGTGTAACCTTTTGAAAAAGTAATTCTAATCATCTTTATCTTATATCCAGTGTCATCAAACGGTTCTAAGCTGCTGTGGGTATTTTCTGCATAAATATTGGGATTCATCTGACCTAACCTTAAATGATTGCAATGTGGACACATACATGTTAACTAGCATCAAGACTCTTGTGTAGACTGACACAAAACCTAAACAATTCTAGAGAGTGATTTGTCTGAGCTATTTTAAATAATTTAGCGACCAAAAGATGACTCACGCCTTACAAGTTTCTACTTCTCCCTTTTGACCATAACAGGTCTAAAGATGACTAGCTCAAAAATAAGTTATAAGAGGAATCTTAACCAGCCATGTCTATAGTTGAGGTTAAGCTCCCATGAGACCATGTTGACTGCAGAAGTTTTTTTACCTAAACTACAAATTACTGAAAAATAGAGGCATATTTTTACGTGAAAAGATATCCAAAAAGATGTAATTCCATATATCTGCACTTCCTGCATAGAGAATGCCACCACAGAGTAAAAAATGAGTTACACCAGTTGGCAGCAATAACATCAGCATCTGCCACCTCTGCAGTGGGCCATGCATGTTTCACTCAGCTGAGTGGATAGAAATTCACTGGCCAAACAGTTGTTCCCCATCTTCTCTGGGGAAAAGGCAGTAGGCCAGTTATTTTTCTGCACATACTTTGAAATAGCTTTACCACTTCTATTGGTATACATACCGTATTTAATGTAAGCAATTTGTTCTTGCAAAGGGAACTGCAGCTAAACTATATGGAGGTGAGAAAAAAAGAGTCAATGTCATTATTTCCCACTTGTTAGAATGAGGAATGGACTGGGGTGTCCTCATACTTCAGTAGAGCAATGGTCTAGATCCATGCAACAACCTTATGACAAACTCAAATTCTGCTATCAGCAATATAACTACATGTCTTAAAACTCTCATCTTTGGTGAAAATATGGATCTGATAACAAATTTTGATTTTTAGGGTCATTCTTTCTAAAAACAAGGCCTCAATTGAGATTAGCCATGCTTGTTGAAGCTTTCTTTTCCATACAAAAGAGGAAAAGGAATCTTAAGTCTAGTAAAACTCAGGATAGATGACATTGTTTAATTTTCACCACCCACAGATGCTTCCTGAATTAAATAACAGGTCTGAAATCTATTTCCATCTTTGTACATCTCTGTCTGGCCCACTGGTAAATTCATTTTGACTCAGCTCCTAAAATCCATAAAATAGACAGAGATAAAAAGATTCCTTTTTTTTTTCCTCTGTGTTTAAATTATTGACTAAGGAAGCCACAAAGTGGAGGCAGGTAAGTTAGAGGGCAGCCAGACACCAAATGTAATATTAGGAAATATTACATAAACATGGAATGGACTTTTGAAAGTCTAGTTTTGGTTCCACTGAGGTTTTGTCTGGGCTCCAAATATACATTCATGCACTGTTTAAACCTGTCTACTGAGCCACAGGTGACAGAAATAATCAGTATTATCGTTAAAGTCTTTTTTAGACTTCTTAAAGCAAATGTTGTAACCAAGTGGAAAAAGGGGTAGAAATAGTTATGTGTTTCTAACGAACCTGACTAAATGGCTGCCCAG
The DNA here is from genome assembly GCA_028020825.1 of Podargus strigoides. NCBI lineage: Eukaryota > Metazoa > Chordata > Aves > Caprimulgiformes > Podargidae > Podargus > Podargus strigoides. Next base: position 160,942,283 of record CM051663.1, on the reverse strand, counting down.
AAAAACAGTATTAAAGGACCCTTCAACATAAAAAACTCACAGCCTAAAATCACTAACACTGGATCCATAGCTTCCTGAATAATTGTCTTAGTAATGCCTAAATCATAAGCCCCGAGGACTGTTCTGCAGTCCTAGTGGCCATTCATCCTCAATAACCAAAAATCTAAGGGCTGCAAACCATTCGAAAAGCCAAAATTTTTGAAAAAACTTTACCTTTTCTTGAGTGTAAACATCAAAATCAGTTTTTCCAGATGGACCTGTAAACAATTACAGCCCTAACCAAACATTAACCTCATTTACTATATCACTGTGTCATTTTACACTTCCAAACTATTGTCAGGTGCCAATATGCTTTCTTTTTACTGCTATACAACTCTGTTATTGCAATGTGCTGATGTTGTTCGAGCTATTATGACTGGTGGATAGAGAGCAAAACCCTGACTTCTGAGTCAAGTGACCATTCATGAATAATGCAAGTATGTATGTGTCTCCTACTTTATTTTCAAATCTTATTCCTCATTTTCATCCTTCCTGTATTCCTGAAGGCATAGCATGCCTTTTATCTAGAGGCAGGTAAGAGCCTTTACAAATCCTACTCAGTCTAAACGAACGTCTCAGTTACTGTTATAAAAACTTTTTTCTGGTGAGATTTCCTGCTCTTGTGACTTCTCCCAATACATTCCAATATTTTATAAATAAGTCTTAGATTGCCAATAAAATGAAATCTCAATAATTCTTAGCTATCCCCTAAATATTTGAGGGAAAACTAATAAATATCCAGGAATGTCAAAGTCTTGGCATTAGAAACCTATTAATCTAGAACAGCTTTTAAAGAATGCAGATGCTAGAAAATCTAGCCTCTCTCTCTGGTTATTCAACCGTCACGAACCTACAGTAATATATTCCCCCCATTTTCAACTTCGAATGCAATTCACAAAAACACAGAATCACAGAATGTTAGGGATTGAAAGGGACCTCAAAAGGTCATCTAGACCAATCCCCCTGCTGGAGCAGGAACACCTAGGTCAGGTCACACAGGAACATGTCCAGGCGGGTTTTAAATGTCTCCAGAGAAGGAGACTCCACAACCTCTCTGGGCAGCCTGTGCCAGTGCTCTGTCACCCTCACTGTGAAGAAGTTCCTCCTCATATTTATGCAGAACCTCCTAGGTTCCCGCTTGCATCCATTGCCCCTTCTGCTATCATTGGATGTCACTGAGAAGAACCTGGCTCCATCCTCATGACATTCACCCTTTACATATTTATAAACATTAATGAGGTCACCCCTCAGTCTCCTCTTCTCCAAGCTAAAGAGACCCAGCTCCCTCAGCCTTTCCTCATAAGGGAGATGTTTCACTCCCTTCATCATCTTTGTGGCTCTGTGCTGGACTCTCTCAAGCAGTTCCCTGTCCTCTTGAACTGTGGGGCCCAGAACTGGACACAATATTCCAGATGTGGCCTCACCAGGGCAGAGTAGAGGGGGAGGAGAACTTCTCTCAGCCTACTAACCACACCCCTTCTAATACACCCCAGGATGCCATTGGCCTTCTTGGCCAATTGGCCAAGGTCACACTGCTGGCTCATGATCATCCTGCTGTCCACCAGGACCCCCAGGTCCTTTTCCCCTACACTGCTCTCCAACAGGTCAGTCCCCAACTTACACTGGCACATGGGGTTGTTCTTACCCAGATGCAAGACTCTACACTTGCCCTTGTTCTATTTCATTAAATTTCTCCCTACCCAACTCTCCAGCCTGTCTAGTTCTCTCTGAATGGCAGCACAGCCTTCTGGTGTGTCAGCCACTCCTCCCAGTTTGGTGTCATCAGTGAACTTGCTGACAGAGCACTCTATTCCCTCATCCAAATCACTGATGAATATATTGACTAGTACTGGTCCCAGTACTGACCCCTGAGGGACTCCACTAGTTACAGGCCTCCAACTAGACTCTGTCCTATTGACCACAACTCTGGCTTCTTTCCTTCAGCCAGTTCACAATCCACCTCACTCTCTGATCATCCAGACCACACTTCCTCAGATTGGCTGTGAGGATGCTGTGGGAAACTGTGTCAAATGGGTTACTGAAATCAAGATAGACCACATCCACTGCTTTACCATCGTCTGTCTACCAGGTTATGTCCCCATAAAAGGCTATCAGTTTGGTCAAGCATGACTTCCCCTTGGTGAAGCCATGTTGACTGCCCCGAATGGCCCTCTTATCCTTGACATGCCTAGAGACAGCACCAAGGATAAGTTGTTCCATCACCTTTCCAGGGATGGAGGTGAGGCTGACCGGTCTATAGTTACCCAGGTCTTCCTTCTTGCCCTTTTTGAAGACCGGAGTGACATTTGCTTTCCTCCAGTCCTCAGGCACCTCTCCCATTCCCCACAACTTAACAAAGGTGATGGAGAGTGGCCTAGCAATGACATCTGCCAGATCCCTCAGCACCCGCGGGTGCATCCCATCAGGACCCATGGATTTATGGGTGTTCAGGTTGTTTAACTGATCCCTAACCCAGTCCTCATCAACCAGGACAAACTCCTCCTCTATCCTGGCTTCCTCTGGAGCCTCAGGGGTCCTGGGCTCCTCAGGACAGCCTCCAGCAGTACAGACAGAGCTAACTCTGTCTTCTTTTTATCCTCTGTCACCAGGGCACCCACCTCATTCACCAGTCAGCCTACATTGCCTCTAGTGTTAGTTTTATCTGCAATGTATTTAAAGAAGCCCTTTCTGTTGTCCTTGGCCTTTCCTGCAAGGTTTAATTCCAAGGAGGCCTTGGCCTTCCTAGTCGCCTCCCTGCATCCTCTGACAACAGACTTATGTTCCTCCCAGGTGGCCAGCCTATCCTTCCATGATCTGTACACTCTCTTCTTCCACTTGAGTTTGCCCAGCAGTTCCCTGTTTAACCATGCAGGTCTCCTGGCACCCTTTCTTGACCTCCTGCCTGCTGGGATGCACTGAGCTTGTGCTCGTAAGAAGAGGTCCTTGAATGCTAACAAAACTGTCTTGGGCCCCTTTACCTTCAAGTACCCTGTGCCATGGGATTTCCCCTAGCAATTGCTTGAAAAGGCGAAAGTTGGCCCTACTGAATTCCAGGGTTGTAGTTCTGCTAGGTATTTTATTCCTGCCATATGAGATCCTGAACTCCACCATCTCATGTTCACTGCGGCCAAGGCTACCCTCAGCCTTCAGTGTTTCAACCAGACCCTCCTCGTTCGTGAGGATAAGATCCAGCAGCGCTCCTCTCCTAGTTGGCTTATCCACCACTTGCATCAGGAAGTTATCATCAACACACTGAAGGAACCTCCTGGACTGTGGATGGATGGCTGAGGAGGCCTCTCAGCAAATATCAGGGTAGTTAAAGTCCCCCATGACAACCAGGGCCTGCATTTGTGAGACTGCTCTCAGCTGCCTGTAGAAGGCCTCATCAACCTCCTCACCCTGATCTGGTGGCCTGTAATAGACCCCCACAACAGTATCACCCGTGCCAGCCTGACCCTTAATTCACACCCACAAGCTCCCAACTCGTTCCTGATCCACCCATGGACAGAACTCAACACACCCTAGTTGCTCACTCACGTAAAGAGCAACTCCACCACCTCGCCTCGCTGGCCTGTCTTTCATAGCCATCCATGACCACATTCCAGCATGTGAGCTGTCCCACCAGGTCTCTGTAATCGCCACTAGATCATAATCCCCTGACCCAACACAGATTTCTGACTCCTCCCGTTCATTCCCCGTGCTGTGTGCATTGGGGTACAGGCATTTCAGGGAGTGAGCTGAGCACACCAATTTCACCCTAGGGGGGTGGGAGGCCTCCTGGTCTTCACCAATACTAGAGCACTGCCCCAGAGGTGCAAGGTCAGCTGCAACTTCATCCCCCTTCGAATCTAGTTTAAAGCTCTCCAAATGAGCCCTGCTAATACCTGTCCCAGGACCCTTTTGCCCCTGTGAGATAAACCTTCCCCATGTATTGCTGTCAGGTCTGGTGTCTTATAAAACCAGCCATTATCAAAGAACCCAAAGCCCTGCCTGTAGCACCAGTCTCGTAGCCAGGCCTTTATGGAATGAATCCTCCTATTCCATCCCATGTCATCACCTGAAAATAGAAGGAGAGAGGAGAAAATAACCTGTGCCCCAGACAGACTCTTTCACCAACTGTCCCAAGGCCTTGAAGTCTTTCTTCATCCCCCTCAGACTGTGGGATGCAGCTTCCTCCCCTCCTGCCTGGAAGTTCAGTAGTGGGCAGTAGTCTGTCGACTGCACCAGGATGGGGAGTTTCCGGGCGATATCCCTGATCCGGGCCCCAGGCAGGCTGCAGACCTCCCTGTGATGAGGGTCAGCTCTGCATATTGGGCCCTCAGTTCCCTTTAGGAGTGAGTCTCCAACAACTAGAACTCTTCTCTTCTTCCTTGTGGAAGAGGTTGTTATATTTCTGTTAGGTTTTCCTGTCTGTGGTTAGACCTCTGATGTAGGTTGCCTATCCACCACATCCCCATCATATCTATTTCTCAGAGGCACCTAGGGAGGTGAGGAGGGCAAGGAGGGCACTCGCCTTCTGCCACTGCCATAAACTTGCTTCCACTCACCCCTTTCACTTAGGATTCTGTCATCCTCCTGAGAGGGGCAGAGTACAGGGGCACCTCAATCCTGCGTGTTTTCTGGAGGGTGCTCCCATTTCTGTTGCAGGGAGGGCAGAGCCTGGCTCCACCACTCTATCTCCATTTCAGCCTCCCTGATGCTCCTAAGCCTTTCTACTTTGGCTTGAAGCCTTTCAACCAGATCTTGCAGTTGTGCCACTCAGCTGAGCAGATCATTCACCTGCTCACAGCGCACACAGCCCCCTGTTCCCAGGGAGATGCTGTGGCATTCCCTGCAGCCTGCTGCCTGCATAATTGCATTCTTCCATGGGAGCTCTGTCTGGGTTCCCACATCCAGTTTGGTCTTCCTTTGCCTGGTGGAGACCATTGTTCTTTCATTGGGCTGGTAAGTGCCCCCAGAAACTGGTCTCTGCAGCAAACAGTTGTTAGTACCTCAGCTTCCATGCCTGTCTTAGAGTAAATATAAGCTAGATCCTTGTATTTCCCCGTACATATTGCTGAGTTCTGCTCACAGGAAAAAAAAAAAAACACCAAAAAAAACCCAAAACCACTTTTCTCATTGCAGATCTTGCATTGATATCTTCTAGTTATTAATAAGCACATTATCCGTAAAGGAAAAGTATAACTTATGCCATTCATTTTATAGATTTCCTGGCTGGGTATACTCAAGTGTTTCTTTCTCTCTTTCTATTCTTAAGACACTTCTCACCTTGAATTCACCTTTAGTCTCTGACCTAGCACTTCCAGTCATCATCTGTATTTTGCACCCTAGTAGGTGACATTAAAATATTTAAGAAAAATGTGTAGAACAATTGTGCTTTCAGTGTTAATCTGCTTTTAATGGAGTATTTGCTTTTAGCAGTCTGAAGCAGTCTCCTAGGCTTGATCTCCTTTTAATCTAATGCATCTGGAGAAACGGTGAAAACTTCGTTCATTTGCTTTGTGAATGGATAAAGCATTCTTTGCTCATCTCCTGTGTATGTGCATTGGAGTAAACTTTATTCATTTCAGTTCAACATTCTGGAAATTCCTAAGTTCCAAAATGTATCTAACTGTTTCGATAGTACTGTTATCTGTCCCTTTTGTAAAGCTCCTTTGCTCACTCCAGAAGTACCATTTCTTCCACTTCCATGGGGCAGGATTTTTATTGGGCATTTTCTGAGGTGGACCTTGTTTTTAACCAAAGCACCATGTCTCATGTAAGACTTTTTATCAGTGTTAACCTTTAATTTCAATCCAATTAACTTTGTTTCAGTTGCCATTATCTTTCTGGATCTTAACCTGCATATTTCTTGGCTCAGCCCTACGAAGTGCGATCAACTGTTACAGGATAAACTATTGCACATAGATAACCCCTTTTTCTAAGAAGAGTAGTTTATAACTGGCTTGGTTAAGGGTTTGCTTCTCCAGTTTTTCTGTTTGTTGTAATTCCAAAACATTCATGGGAGTTTCTTAATAGCTAAAGAATCTTTTGCTAAAATAACATGGGCAAAAAGTACTGCTTTATTTAGCATGTGACTAGATATTTATGGGCTAAATCAGAATGCCGAATGACTTCTGAGCTGGTGACACCCTTGATAATCAGGACTTGCCAATATATGAGTAATGAACCCATACGAACTGTGCCTGTCTAATTTTTCAGCTGTGTAGTGTTTTTCCACATTAGTTTTTTTCCCTATATTTATTTATTTTTTATTTGAAGTTCTCTGGGCAAGCAGCTGTGCATAGCAGGATGCTGACTCCTCGGTTCTGCAGGACTGATTTATAAAGGTATCATACAAAGGCACATATCTCAGGACTTTTATTCAATTTCAACACAACTTGTGTTCAGACAGATTCTTATTATAGTTGCATACCATTAAAATATTTGGCTGAAAGCATATCCATGAATTGAACTTTATGTTACTTCTTCATGCAAAACATATCTTTAGTTACTCTAAAAGTATTTAACTACTTATAAACATGAATAGTCTTCTTGTTTGCTATTTTATCTCACTGACTCCACTTTACTCCTGCTTTTAAACAATACATTTCAATGGGAATCTCCTTACTTAAGTTAGGTGCCTGTTTAAATATTTTCCTGATGTACAGTCTAATTTTGTCCTCATTACATGAATTGCATAGTTCATTTGATTTTCAATCCATAATAATTCTTTTACTTGACTGCCAACATATATGTTGAAGATTATTTACTAATTATTTTTTCCTTTCTCTCCTTCATAATCAAAATCATTAGTGTCATCCCTTGGAATCATTTTCAAAGACTTGTTGCGTTAAACTTGAATGCTTAACTATCAGCACAGTGGCAGTTACTCCTAAGTGTTGTCATAGTTCTGAGAGTTGCAGTTTCACATAACTAAAAAAAAACACCCTATGTTTCAAACATGACAAGACAGAAAAAAATTAGAAGAAAGAAAAAAGAAAAGAATGGGCCATGAAATTAAAATTTATAGATAAAATTTTCCCCTTAACTGTTTCTGTGTGGAAAGCATTGCGTCTACATTCTTTGCTTCTGGTAACCAGACCCTGATAAAGTGAAGAGGTAAGCCATGTGCTTTGTACTGCTAACAAGGTTTCCTTGAGTTTAAAGGTCTTGGATCGGTATGGGCTCATATATCTGTGCTTTATGTCGAAATGGAGGTGCTTTGAGCTTGGAGACACTTTAGATGTCCTGACGACATGTTTTGAGGACATCCAAATGCAGGGTTAACATCTATGAAACAAGACCAAATGCCTCTGCTCAAGGGACATACTCTAGGCCTTGTAGAAGGCAGATTTCTTCATGATGTTTCATTGACCAATTGCCCAATACGGTCTGTATTGCAGAGCCCATTCACAGCTTCCAAACTGCCTCCTCTGACTGGGACAAACTTGGGACTTCATCTGTAAAGCCTTTTCCCAGGAACAGGCATCTATATTTAGCCACTGCCACACTCATGGGTGCAGAAAAACTAGATTTTTTTTTCATTGTGAGTCAGGTGGGTCAGGTGGGTCAGGACTTCAACTTAGCTTTTTAACTGCCATCAATTTTATTATATTGTGGGATGATAGGGCAGCAGTTTGGGTTTTTTTTTCCTTTTTCTGTTTTTAAATGAAAAATGTCTTAAAAAATAAGAAGCTGCTTCCTTGAATCTGTTTTGTTCTTTGTCTTCAAAAAGAATAGGGTTTATTTTTCAGTGACAGGCAAAAAGTAGTAAACAAATTGAGAAATAAAAGTAAAGTCTGTACAGATTTTCCCCTATCCTGCCAAATAAAGGCATATATAAGTACGGTTTTCTTCCATTGCTGAAACTCCCTCCCCAGGAATTTGGGAAAAATATGAGGCTTCCCAAAAATGATTTTATAAAATTGTAGGACTTTATTAAAATCTCTGGCTTGTTCTTGATTTTTTTCCAATGTATTCCTGGTTTTAATTTTCTTTGGAATATTTTTTAAACAGTCCTTTTTAAAATGGCAAAATTATAGTAAGAATGATAAAAAGTATATGGACATTTCATCAAAATGAAAGGCACTTTCCATCTTCCAAAACTTGTCTGTCAACACAGAAGAAATATGCAAAAAATGTGAGACAAACAAGCCATATGTTTTGCTTTTCATGCATCTGGCAAAAATGTGATTTCTTTTGACATGTTTCTCCTGTGATGAGAATTTATTTCTCAAAACTGACATCACATATTTCGTCTCAGTTCTTTCCTAGCCCTCCTATTTGCCTAAATTTACTATTCCGTACTGTCCTTTTTTCAGTGTCCTGGTGCGTTTTCTCTTATACTCAGGTCATCATCAAATCTTACTGGTCCGTGACATTGCTAAAATTGCAGGAGAGTCTTTGATCCAGTGGGAAATGTAACTAGATCCAAGGGCTGAAACTGTAAGAAAAAACAGTATAATAACTTAATAGGGTGGTTTATTAGTGACTTGAATAACCTAGGTATAGATCTTCAGCATGTCGAGTTGTTTAGGATATCTTGCTGAAAGATATGCACTAGTTCAATCAAAAATTATGTGCATGCTGCAAAATCAATGGCTAAATCTCTGGTTTATGATATGAGAGTTTAAACTGAATAACAATAGAGGTCTCTTCTGGTCTTGAAATCTAGTTTAACAATTTTTCCAGCAATCCTACTGAAAAATTGGATTGCGCCTGATCATCTTTGGCATGCTTCTTCTTGGACTTTTTCCTATCTGAACTGTAGGAATCACTTTTTGATTTAGAAGTACAGCAGCAACTGATTCACTCCCTCATTTGCTTCTTCATTCTCACCTATGGTATCACATTCACTTCTTGGTTTTCCTAGTTCCAGGGCTCAAACTGTACTCAGACATGGGATTTATTTCACTCTGCTTTATTCCATTCTTTACTAGCATTTTTTCTGTCTTTTCCAAAACACTTTTAAGCTTTCTCCCACCTTCCTCTATATGCTACATTTTCTCCCATTTTAATAGCTATTCCTTTGCCATGTATTTCAGTGTATAAAGATGTTCTTTTCTGAATCATCTTTGGCACAAAAATTACGGAAGAAAAAATACTGGCATAAATTATTCCCTTATTCTTTGGAAACCAGTGTTAATACGACCAGTTAAGGGCACTTCTGGTGCCCTTAACATTTATGTAGTACACTTAATTTGCAGGCTGAATTTCTTGGACAAAAATGTTTCATTTCTTGAGGTGTGGATAACGTGAAAGTATTATTTGCTCCATTAAAATTAGGGGTAAACAATAAAGTGAAGCAATAATTTCAAACAAAGACTTTTTCTTGTTCTTTATTACTTGAACAGATTTTAAGAAACATCACTAACTATGAATGTGTAGTCATAGTGTTTAAAATGCAAATCATTAATCCCAGTTAGAGCAATTATGTGGAGTAGCTCTACATGGCAAAGCAAGTAAGTAGCAGGTTCTTGGATTCAGTAGCTGGCTAATTTTAGAAGTCAGCCATGATAATGCTAGTTTGCTGTTACAAACTCCTATTATCCTGTTCTATATCATCTGTTCATGCCATATGCTTACAAAATATTCATAGTTCAGAAACTTTAGGTTGACTACCTCTGAATTGAACATGTTTGTAAATGTTTGTAAGACTGAAATTTAAATTTAAATGCTAAAATTTTTACGTTATGAAGCTTGCTGCCTTCAGAGAAAAACCTTCTGGGCACTTTATCAAAAAAATAACTAAAACAACATTTTCAAAATGGCTATATCCCAAATAAACCATGAAATCTCCAGATAGTGGAACAAAAAGAAAAGAAAAAAAAATGCATAATGAAACAAACTGTTTTTGTTGAGTAAAGTTGCACCACATGTGGAGGGTGAAATAGCTCAGGCAGTGATTCTTTTCAGGTCCTCTATCATCTGTCCATTTGTTCTACACACCAACAGCCCACAGCTTTGGCATGCTAAATTGCCAGACTATTTGGTGTAATCCTGTGGGCTCAACTCAAAACCCAAACTCTTTTATTTCACAGAATATCAACGAGTAGAAGCTGGCTTCCATTCTTAGTTATAATAAAATGGCATAGACTCCTTGGTTTCAAAGGAGGTGTGCCAGTTTATGCCAGAAGAAAATGTGACTCATCATTAATAATAGAAATACAGTCATAAACTCCAGAATATTATTATGTAACTTTACTGATTTCTGGTATAAGTCTAATAAAAGTCACTTAAATGAAAGCCTTCAGAACACTGTGGTGGTATATTTCAAACCTATATCCTTTGCATTTTGAAGTTTTCTTTGATAATGTAAATAGTTTAAGTAGCTAAAATCTGGAAAAGTGCATCAGATAGTCTTGATATAATATAAACTTGCAATACTAAAACACTAAATTGATTGCTGTATATAACTCATCTTGATAATACATATTGAAGAAACTATTTTTTCTTACCAGCTCTTCAATAGGTAAAGTTCATTCAGTCCTAAAGGAGAGGGGAAAGTCACCCTACCTTTTTGCACTAGGTACGGTGAGGCTGTAGACATCTAGCTAAACCTGGTTCACAGACAGCTACATTTTGATGAGATGAATCCAAGGTTTAGAGGAAAAGAATAATCTCCTTATGATGATCGCAGATGCTGATCTCTAAGTCATGGACAAAAAAGTCTTCAAATTTACTTGAGAAGAGGAAAATTATTTTAATTAATATTTCTCCCAAGTATTGCTTACTTCTCAATATTAGAATTTTGTTGTTCGTGGAACTGTTGTACGAATTGTCGCACTTATCCTCTTGACTTTAGTTTGCCTTATACATTCATTATTATTATAACTAAAGATCTATGCAATCAGTAAATTCATATTGCAAGAATACCCACAGGCTATAATCACAACTTGGACCACATACAATCAGGTGAAATTGAGCAATCATACTAGAATAGATAACATCCATCTGATTTGGAATAAAAGAGCAGGTCTACCAGTTTGAGATAATGATGACTGGTATTGAATATTTACAGAACTGTATAAAGAAATATTGTTTGCTACTTCTCCACCTTAAATTCAGCAGAAAATAACCTGAAAGGTCATAAATTGTACATCTGATCCATTTGTTCACATCTGTGCCTCGTCCTGCAGAGTGTTTTGGGTATACACAACTGCTTAGGATTATTTTGATTATATTTGTTTTGGAAAACCTACCCTCTGTCATGGCAGCGTTACAGGAGAATCAGAACAATAATTCTACCCTGAGGTCTGTGTTGTGGAAACCAGGTGGTTAAGAGTTTTTATAAGTTTGAAGTTGTGCTTCCATTAGTTTGGTCATGTTAAACACTTCACATGTCCTTGTTTTCTTTACTTTTATCTCAGTACAAGTTTACACTACTCATCAGTTTGTGATCGGCCTTAGTGAAGGGATTTGTTTTAACCACTAGCCTACCATGTGGAATCTAAGCATTAAATAACAAAATGGAGTGATGCTTTCTGTAGTCCAGTGCATCTGGCACTCATGTATTCATAGTACCTGTAAGTATATCTATCTGATTTTTCTGCAGCTTACAAAGATATTCACAGTTTCAAATTTTTGCAATATTTTCCAAATGGATCATATATATATATATATTTAGCAATTGATAGGCATGGCATTTGATGTCCTTTTCTTGGACAAACAAATATGAAGAGATCTTAAAAATAAATGCAGCAGCTAGGAAAACAGTGCAAATGTAAGGGTATTTGAAAATATCTCTCTAAATGAGATTTAGGTATTACATTTCTGAGCTAGCATGTTGGAATTAGATTCATGGAATAAGATGGGAAAAGTGGTTTCATCACCGTCCTACAAGGGTGAATACTGCAAATTGTAGGCTATTAATATTAAACAATTTACTTTTTAAGAAGTGGACATCTAGTCTCCTGGAACATTTCCTAGGGTGGTTTACATTTCTGACTGGATGAAATAGGACAAAAGACGAATTTCATATCTTGGCCCTACTACAAAAAAAACCCTGAGCTACATAGTAAGTGTGAACAAAAGATATGATTGGAGCGGGCTGATGTCTTTCAAGGGTTTTATGTTGGTTGTTTTTTCCTATCAAGAAACTCTAAGCACCCTTGAGAAGAGAAAAACAGAGTTAGAGAGTAGTTTTACATAAACAGTGGGAGGGCTTATGGAAAACAAAACTCCAGAAAAAAGATATGGTTTTCATCTTAGCATGTCTCCATCCACTTTCATTACAACATTCTGTGTTTATTTTTACAGATACTTGAAATATGGTTTATCACTCTTTTTACTTTTAACACTTTAGCTGTCTCAATGGTTGGCTCCCTTTGTCACCTGTGACAGAGACTTGAATAGGCAAATGCAACACACACACACAAATATTCTTCTAACTGTAAACAGTGGAGTAAAAAGCGGATTGTTGTCATTAATGGCATAAGTAAAACAGTAAAGTGTGCTGTTTTTTCAGAAAAGTTGAGTATTGTCAAAAAAGTTCATGCAGTAGTTTTTCTAGTCAAGAAACTATATAAATAGCAATTAGTTTAATGTCAGAATTTTTTTACTTTAATCAAGCTAATAATAGTTGTTCATATGATGTCTGTGATGAAATGTTGTCTAACAGTTTCCTTGTAGCTTCATATTAGAAGGTGTTTGTTTGGTTTTTTTTAATGCAACTTTTGTCATTTTGTTCTGCACTTTTACTAAACAAAGGAGGAAACAAATCTGCATCTACAACCAGGAATGCTAAACTCAATAGCCATCTCTATTGCTAGGGGACAGAGATTTTCCAGAAATTTCCTCTGTTCAAGGGTTGATTGGTTGCAAGGATTAGGAAGAAAAGATTAAAAAGTTATTTATCTTTTCTCTCATTAAAATGCATGTTACGGAGATCTTTATTATGCAATGATTTGGCTTTATTTCAAGGAATATGATTTGAACTCACCTAATTGGCTTTCAGTGACTTACTAGAAGTAATTAGAAAACAAATTTTAAAAACTCTGTCATCAAATATCACTTCAAGTTGGATAGAAAGGTCTGAGCTTTGCTATTAATTCTGTAGCTATAAATACTTACTGCAGCTTTCCTTGTTTGCACAGCAATCTTCCCTATATGCCTACTGCTCTGCCCCATTCTACACAGCTCAAGCAACCAGTGACTTAGGATGTAGTTTGGTTGTGCAGCCTGCTTTTAGGTGTACTAACATAGCTTACACTTAGTTGAAAAAATATTACTAAATCCCCTGGAAGCACAAAAGCATGTATTACCAATGCTATTTATTCTTCCAGTTTAAAACAAAACAAAATTAAACAAAATTGCCAAAAAACCAATATCCCTTCTCGTAAGGAAGAAAGGTTGAGATCTACAGTTTGGATTTTTCCAGACTCTGAAATGTGGGTGGACTAAAGCTCCTCCTGGGTCGGTGCCAGTTCCCTAAAGAATAAAAGTAACTCAGAGCTATCCTGGATTTAGCAATTTTCATTGTCTCATCTGAAGTGACTTCTCAGCATGCAAGATCTTGGTTATTAGGTTTCTTCTATTAGGCTTCTGTGAGGAATCTCTCTTTCTGTGGTGCATTTTGTAAGTTGGATAATTATAAGACACTACTTCTTACTTAAGCCAAACTTTGCAGACAAAATATCCTGCATAGGCAAACCACCCTTTGCCATAGGTTTGATTCAGTCAGCCTTTGAGCACTTTCCATCTTGCACTGGGTTCTGCAAACCTTCCTTGTAGCCTGTCTCCCCTGCCTAGGATCAGTAAATAATATCATGGCTAAGGAAAGAATATTGCTCTTTTATATATATATACTAATATACCTACTCTTTGTTTCCATTCATGTGTTACATTCTCTTAAGAAAAATGACTGGGTCAGTTGAAGCTCCCTGGGTAGAAAAATTGTTCCTTCCTCATAAATGATTTAGTACATTCAGAGATAAGCTTTCAGAGACTGAAAGTTGGTCAGTAAAGAGTAAAAAAATCACAAGTCCAGCACAACTGTGTGGGAGAGCTTGCTGAGAGGAGCAGCAGAGAGAGACAACCAGGCATCAGAAATGAGGTAAGAAACCTCCCCAGGGCCACAAAGAGCTCTGCCAATTTTGCTGCAACTCAAAGCTACTGAGCTGGCTAGAAGCTAAACGTATCCCTGCAGAGACACAGTGGAGAGTTGTATATAAACTCTTTTCTTTTCTATTGTGTTTGACTGAGCTATGATGAGCTGTATTTATGGAGTTGTCCTAATGCGCGTTCTAATTAAATCTGCTTTTCTTCAGTTTAAAAGTCTTTCAGACTCCTTTGGTGAGTTCACTGCAAAAATGCAGCCCTATGCAGCCATGCACAGAATTTGCAATACAGTTAAGCTTCACAGTTCTAGTTCCCTAATGATATTCTGTAGTAGCAGGGGGTGGTAGTAGTGGGTGATGGTTACACAAATGATTTATTTATCTGGTTTGAATTTTGCTTTTTCACAGTAAATCAAGCATTCTTAGCCAACCTCATTCAAAACGCTTGGGCAAAGAGCCAGATTCCACCATGCTTATTCTTCTGAGTAGTACCTGAGAGCCTGGTTAACCCCTTGCAACCAGTGATACTAGTTGCCTAGGAAGAGATCACCTGAAGAGTGATTGAGACTTGTAGAATTCAGCTCTGTAAGAATAATAAAGGGGAAATAAGGATAGGATTCTAAGAGTATAAGGGAAGTTAATTTCTGATCGAAACACCTATATTCCCTTTATACCAACAAAAAAAAGTAGGCACATCCAAACACTGACTCGCCTTTTTCTAAAATAGGCATCTATGTTTCTGAAAATGCTTTCTTTGTTGTAGAGGAAGGGTAACCAGCTCAGACTTAAATATCAAAACTCAGGTGACTAAAATTTGAAGAGGCATATCCTACCCTAACATACATATCTATGCCACTGATGCATTCATTGAAGAGCTGCAAGCTCCTGGCACAAAGAGGGTAACAACTATGACAGGACTCCTTCTATGTTGTATGATATTGTTACATCCTCCCTGTCTGGAATTGTTATTTTTAATCAATGAATGTATGTAACATATCAAAATGCTGTACAGATACATTAGATGAAATCTTTTGAAGGAAAATGTCTGCAATCACTTCTGTGCCCCTTCCTCTAAATTAGCATCTGTGACCCAGCTGCATAAGCAGTTTTTCTGGCCAGGATTGTAGACTCCTTCCCACTACCCCCATTGTAGTTTTTATGGAGCACAGCCATTTAGTATGGGCTGTACTTCTTTTTCAAGGGTTGGGCCCAAAGCTTTTTACAAATTTTGCATTTGCAATTGATTTACTCCCTCCTGGGCTTAAGAATAAAAAGCAATGGATAATGTCTCAGGATCAGACTTTTCATGATGAAATAATAAGGGTCAGATGAACTGACAGCTTTTCTCAATGTTCTATAATGCTCATTAAGTTAGACATTGTTTTGATTTTTTTAGTAAAAAGCTCATTTGCAAGGACTATAGTCAGAAGAAAAAGAATTGGATGAGATAGATAAGTGTAGTCAGACTGTAGTGCTATTATTCTGGAGCAGATGAAGGAACCTAGTATCTCTCCCAGACAACACTGAAAATTCATTTTTATAATGAAAATAGAAGTCCTTTTCATTTAAACTCCAGCTGCTTTGTTGGACTCATGCTCTAGCAAATATCAGTTAAACTTTGTTCTTTCTTTTGGAAATGAAACTAAAGTTACTTTCAATCTCAGTGTATCACCACCTTTTGCAATGAAACAAACAATAAACTCTAATGTCCCATGGACCAGTTGTGAAATGAAGACCCCATGGCACTTTTAGGAAGAATAGGTGAGTTAGTTCCAGTGTGGTTTTGACAATTATATACTCCCTGGTTTGAACTAACTTAGCATTCAGCCATATTTTTTTTTTTTCTTCACTTTCTTCAAACTGCTGTGCCATGCTTCTGCTTGCTACTGAGCAATCTCTGCCAATGCCAGACCAAGAGGGAAGAAATGAGTAAAACTTTCTGAACTGTGCATGTTGTAAAAAAACAAAATTCAGAACCTTTCACTTCCTTTTAGTAAATTTGTACACTGTTTGCATAATATAAATTTATAATCAAAGTATGAGTTAGAATTAGAAAGAAAACTTAGACTAAAACCTAGCATTTTTATCTCATTATCGAAGCTAGTTCTTTGTAAAGGTAGGAGTTTTAAGGAATGACTGGATCAGAACTGTTTATATAGTTCAACAGCCTGTTTCTCAGAGAGAACCAATTAGTCTGCTTCTAACAAAAGCATAACTGAATATTTCATGTCCTAATCTTAATTAATTAGATATCAGATATGATTCAGTGTTCTGGAAGATATACTGCAGACTTCTGGTTCTGCAGTAGTAATGGATCTGAGTCCTAGGAAAAATAAAAATGACATTTTTAAAAGGTTATGCCTTTTCAAAAGAGAAAATCAAGCTGAAACCAGTTTGTCATCTAATCAAACATACAGAGGTATAACTCAAACTACACCCAGGGTATTTCATTCGCTACTGTATAGAATACTTAATTTTCCTTCTTGTTAAATTGATTTTAAAATGTAATGAAATAATATAAATTTTTTTTTTATACCTCTCAGTTTTCTCAGAAGAACAGCAAAAAAATGCATTATGTAAAGAATAAGTACGTGCTAGGTTCCTCTGGCAAAAAAGCCAACTGAGTGGAAAGAGTGTCTGAGTTAAACTCTTTCAGGAAAATATTGTGGCCCACATCATAGGTGAAGTGATAAACTACGCTGGAAGACATGCTTTGCAGATATCCGTCTGTGTTCCTTTTATGGCCACAGACTCCAGAGAATTTGTTATTACATAATTACAAGTCATATTTTATGTTTTAAATATTTATAATATTATTTTATTGAAGCTTAATATTCACTTAGGACACAGGGACAGTTTTATGTGCCTCCATTTTCACAGCATTGTGTACATAGACTAGGCCTTCAGGGCAAGTTTTATTGTGCCAGTGTAACATGTGTTCCCAATAGGTAAGTGACACATGAAAGGCAAGGAATGTGATTTAATGTTTCAATTTTATTGCTTGCAATTTAACATATGGCAGTGAAGAAGACACAATCAATAAAGCTACATGAATGCGAAAGCACACAATAAAAGGTATCTCAGAAGGAAGGTCTGATTTAAAGGTTTATTGAATCTAACAAGTCAAATAATTCAACACAAAAATTGTATTTATGGTCTTTGGCTTATTCGTTACTGGTGAATTGCTAGTGCATGGTCAGTGATTTTGTAAACTTGTGCAGATTTTGTGCATCACCCATTTCCATTGCACTTATATAAAGAAATCATAACCTAAATCAACAATACATTACTATCATTGAGCTTTTTCCTCAGGAAATTAAAAATTTCTTTTTTTTCTTTTGCAATCTCTTCTGTCATTTTTATTCATTGATCTTCCTTATTTGCTTCTCCTTTTTCTCCTTTATATTTCCATCATATATCCAGTAACTCATCAGTTTCCACCAGATAATGTCAAAAAAAATCATGTTCTAATTTCCATGTAAGTATACAAATTGCAGTCTTATTGCAAAATATGTTGAGATCCAGAAACAGAATCTTTTTTTTAAAAAAAAGAATTACTTTTTTTAAACTAAGCATGAATATTTTCCCAAGATAATTGCAGTTTTAATAAATACAAAAATGTATCCGATTTAGCAAAATTATCTGGCCTTACTGAAAATGTATAATGCAAACCTGAAAGTCTCCTTTTTTTTTTTTTTTCCTGAAAAGAACTACATTCTCTTTTAAAAAATGGAATTGCTGATATTTTTTTCCAGAATAAATATTTTGGAGAGAAATTGCCATTTTAATGAAAAATACATATTTTCTATGAAATAATAAATGTAAAAAAAAAAAAATTAGCTTTGCAATGTGTACAGTGTAAGAGTTCTACCAGTTTATTAGGCATGCCTAAAACATAAAAGCATTTCACTTTCTCTCTTGGATTGGAATTAAAATAATTAGAAACAAAATTTTAATTCCAGGCAGGTAAATTAATGACTGAAAATATTTTATAACCGATTACATGCTGTCACCATAAGGACTAAAATTCCTCAAAAAAAGATTACAATATTTTTATGACAAAGTTACGTGAATGACAAAAATGTTATTTAGATACCTTAACGGATAAAGAGAATGGGTGTCTGAACAGCACACCAGCTCAAAGCTGGAGATCTGTCATTTGTATTTTGAGCTTAGCCCCAGTTTTGATGTGTAATGCAACCTTTCATTGATGTGCAACCTAGCATAGGCAGCATAAATTGGATGTTGAAAATTTTCATTTCCCTATCACTAATCATCCAGTTATGAATTCTTTTAATCTTTCAGCTGCCATTTTCCAGCTATAAAGCGTAATCAACATTTCTAGGTCCCATATTCTTCTTTCTTTGATTTACAATCGTATAGTTCCATAGATGTCAATATATGATTTAGCTTCAGCTTCATTTTATTATCCTCTTAATATCTTTCTTTCAGATCAAATAACTTTAGTAAAAACAAGTTGTACACACAAGATGATTTGGAAAATTCTGCAGGAATTACCTGACTAATTAGGTCTAAAGTTTAGTAATAGCTTACAATTTGTAAGAGATAAAACCAGTAAACATGATATAGACATTCATTGACAGAGATTATAATCTTTTAGACAGAGTTTAGTGTCTTGTTTTGTTTGTTTGGGGGATTGTTTTTGTCTGGGGTTTTTCCCCTATTAATTTTTTGTTGGTATATTCATAAAGGCTAATTTCCAGCCAACTAGGAAATTATGAGTTTTGTTTATTTCACATCACAACATATAAAAAGGTCTGGATCATTCTCGATAGGGCAGACTGTGGATAACCAACCATCATGGAAACAGATTATGCCAAATCCGGTTATTGAAGTTCATGTTACTATTATAACTATGATATATCCTGTAAACAAAGCATATTTAAAATATTTAAATTTTTAAAAAGGAAAATAGAAGTTACTTTCAAAACAAAGCAAAGATTATCACTAAAAGATACTATTTGATACATCAGACAAAATGTATCAGGAACTGAATTAAAAACACGAATTCCTGAAAGTTGTGGATAGAAACTAAACTATCACCTGGCTACTAGGAGTCAAGCATTGGGAATCTTAAGACAAAATAGATTTTCTTCATGGCAGTCACATGTGTCATGACTTCCATGATTTAACTTACAGATTTTTACTAAATAAATCAGACGTTCAGCAATATGACATCTCAGAGGATGACAAGAAATATTTGTGTGAAAATTTCACTCAGAGATGAAAATCCAGTTCCAGATTAGAAGGCTCACAGAAGCCATAAACATAAACATAAATGCTGAGGACTGTTGATCGAAGGGATACAATTTGTAAATTCTCAGGCAGTTATTCAGTTCTCTGAAGTTCAATGTTTTATTCAATGGGACAAAAGAAAGAAAAATCTTGAATTGATCTTCTTAAAGTTACAAAGAGGTTAGGTGTCAGATTTGCTAGCTTGAGGTCAGCCTCAAGAATCACCTTCCTGTCTAACACGAGGCTTTTCTTCATGAATCTTCTGTCCTTAGAAACTACCAGGTTTCAGCTTCATGATCATCTAGGCATTAGACAAAACTATATCTAAATCACATTAGATGCTTGGCAGATTGTAGTACTTATTCATGAAATAAGCATTGAACATGCATATACTGTTCCAATGAACCTACATTTTCTTCATGCATGGTATAACCTGAATCCATGCAGGTATACCACTGTGATCTCTGAGTGCTTGTAAATGCCTCTTCCATGATCCTGTTGAACACATGGTACCTATTTGCTTTGTTGTCACATTTTATGGATTGTGAAGCTCCTTAGGATATGGCTTGTAATAAAGTTCTATTTAAGAGATGATTGTAATTTTATATGTGTGTGTGTGCATATATGTACATACAGGGAGAGAAAAGACATTTGTTAGACATCATCTGCATTCATGTGTACAGTCCCTGTCATTATGACATGAAGTATTATCTAAAACATTTGTAAAATCTGTGGGAGAATGGCAAAACTGCCAGGAATTTCCATGAGGTTCCTCTTGCAACGTATCACTTCCTTTCTGTCTTCTGGACTGAGTTGACACAAAGGCTTTCAGATTCATTCTTCCTCTTCTATCTTCTAAGTCTTGTTTCATTTACCTTTGTCACAGTGGTGGGAGGTGAGGTACAAAATATGTTCAACACTAAGAGACAGGCATTGTAGGCTTATACACCTCCTATAAACTGATACAGCTGTAGAGTTAGACCCATAAAACTGTACTATGTGGGTGCCATATGGAAAAAGATTCCATAATCTGTGAATCATTTGATTTGTATTAAAATTGTCAATATATATCTTCTACACTTACCAGTAGAGACAAAAATTCCTTGTAATATAGCATTATTTATTTATTTATCTTTAAGTTTTGCACTCATGTGCCTCAAACAACCACAGAAGACCAGAGCAAAACTTTAATCAAATGAAAGTAATTTATATTTACCCAAACACGTGCCTAGTAGATTTCTGTACAAATCCTATGGGACAAATTTTATGTCATGACAAATCTACATCATAGGCTAGCTAAATTCTCCAGCAACTGGCTAAAAATAAGTCCACTGCACCATGGTAACTGCCTTGTATTGCAAAGAATGTTGTTTTTGATATCTTAAAAGGCCAGCAGCAAAATCACCAGGCCTTCCTTACAGTGAGATAATTAAAGCAAAGTCATCTGCTTATTTGGGATAAAAAAATAACCTTCTCTATCTCTCTTAAGACAAATAAATTGGGAAGTTTCCTTTCAGTAGGTTGTTGTACTTACCCCTATGTGTCTTTGAATAGTGCTTCCCAAAAAATTATGGGTTTAACTGAAAGCCTGACCTGACTTCACATGCTGGAAACCTGAAAGGGCAAATGTAAAGAATGAGCTATTTCATTACAAACATCCATACATGACTGGCCTTACAAGATATGTCAAAGAAAATAGCTGAAAACCAAAGCCCTCAACAATTTAGCTACCATCTCCAAAATGCTGACTGCCTGATAGTTACTGTGAGAGTACCCAGGCTGTCCAACCAAAAACCACCTCAACTATTCACCACATGTGACCAAAGCCACAGCTATGGGAAACAGCTTTACAGAAATTCTTTTCAATACCCTCCCTTTTCCACAGTCCTTGCCAACCTTCTACACAGTAGGATCCCTGGAAATAAGCTCCAAACCCTCTCCTTCCTGACACATCCATGATGAACAGCTGCAACTCCTTAGGCACTGAATGCAGCTGCCTTGAGCTGCGCCGTTGAAATAATCCAAAAAGATGGCAAAAATGGAAATATGTTATTGAGTAAATGGTTAGTGGTCTTCGTGCATCAGCTAGATGGGTGGCTTCCAGTTCATATTGCTGAGGCTGCTGGAAATCATGCACAAAACACAAGCCTGATCCTTTTATTCACTGTTTTCACTCTGGAGTTATTTCTGGATAAGGAGAAAGTGAAGACCAAACAAGACTATAATTCTCACTTCTCTTCATTCTTGGTTAAATACTTCATTGATATTATTACTAAACTTTTGCTGCCTTCAAGGGGACCCAGACTGCATCTGAGACACCAGTTTGTGGTCATGGTTATAACAATTCCATCTTGATATTTGAAGAAGTTCAGATACAGAGAGTAGAAGAGGGTCATTAACATTACTTTCTGTCTAGGCTAACTGCTAAGCAGCTAAGAAGTTGACTATATTAGCTGAGAGGACTACTTTATGAACATCTTTTGTATTCCTTCTAGCACCTAGGGTAGTTCAAAGAGGACATTGCATTGTGTTGTTGGTGTATCCTAAATCAGATTATGTTATGATTTGATTTACTGGTAAAAGAGTGCTTGAACGAAGGTAACATAGTTGCCCTGCACTCAGCTTTGTGCTTAGCAGTGTATCTGGGCAGGCTTAAGCCTGTATGTTGTGTTTTATGAAACTCCAAGTTGGCTGGTTGCTTCTTGTGAGGCCTACAGCACTTCCTACCACCAACATTGCGAGCAAATAAAAGACAACTGTGTGAAAAAAGAAAAAAAGGATAACAGTTATTTGTAAAAACCGGTGCCCCACAGTGTTCTATTCATGGCACAAAATCATCCATCTGGGAAACCTTTGCATGATTATTGCTTGAAAACATTCTTCTTATCTGATCAAGTGTTTCTTAGGAATTTCTTCATAGACTCAGCCTTTAGACTGTTTCAGAAAGACTGTGGTGCTGCCTGGTGCTGAGAAATGCAGTCCCAGTACAGAAATAACCTTGGTTCTAATGGAGCAGCCACCTCCTTTATTAACACTTGAATGGTATCTTGATTTCAGAAGTTAAGCAAGGGTTTAAGCAATTAGGTTTTGTGTTGCTTTCCTATTTCTATGAAGCAGGCAAGAGTTTTCAGTGTATTTTCTACAGTTTATTTTATCCTTTCCTTTGTTTCTGGCAAGAGCTTGTCATTCCTGTGTGGTTCCACTTGTCTCTTGAAAATCATGTAGTATAAAATATCACTCTGTATATGGTTAATTTGCTCTTCAGTTGCTGAAATGCTTAGTCCTAAAAAACCTTTCAAGTTGTTCTCTAGGAGGTTCAAGTGGGAATAGGCCAACTTCCTCCCAGTGTAAATCTGACGGTGAAACAATTAAAAATCTAGTGCTATTTCTTGAGAGTGTAGATACTACCACAGTGTAACTTCCCAAGAAACTGGCACTAGGAAATAAGAAGGCAACAGATTGGTTTTTATTTTTTTTTAAGCTTTCATAAGAGAAATGGAAGGAGGCCACATTTGAGTCATTGGTATATACTGAGATATTTCTTGGTAAATTTGGAAAAATTGAGACTTTGCAGTTGGAAGATTAAGAATTTTTAATTTTAGTTAACTAATGAGAGTACTTCTTCTTTGCTTTTTCTCCACTAGGGTATTAGCTTTTCATCTGCACCAGGTGTTGAGTTACCAAACAGTACAGTAAATTAAGATAGACTGGCAATTTCACAGAATCACAGAATGTTAGAGATTGGAAGGGACCTCAAAAGATCTTCTCATCCAAGTTCATGCAAACAAGATTTCTTCAAGATCAGTATGGCAGAAAAAAACCCTATGAGGTTCATTGATATGCAAACGTGCAGTGACATTTTAAAAATGTGCACTGACTTTTTAAGAATACGTACGCACAGTGAATATGAAAGAACCAGACACATCTATCAGGGTACTGTGAACCAGTGTTTCAGCCTGGTACTGAATGCTGGATTTGGGCACAGGCTCATCTACTTCATTAAGAAACCAGTAATTCTGCTTGCTAAGCTGAAGGCAAGTAAAAAATATATTTGCTGCATCTGGATTGCAAGATCAAAGCATTGGGTTCATGATTAATTATGCATCTGTCTTCGATAGGAGACAGCAAGCAATAACTTGTTCTCACCATATATAACACCTTCCAGATGAGAAACACCGTGGTCTGCAAAATCAGCGTATCTTCATAACACTTCAAAGAGTAATTTATTTCATAGGAGATATTATTTTCTTTATTTTATAGCTGAAAAACTAAAGCAAAGACTAATTAAAGTCAATCTTCTCAGCAATTAGTTCCCTAAATGATTCCTGTTTGTCAGTCTTAGATTTTTATTCTAGCACCTGTCAGAATAGTATTCAAGCTCCTCCCTTGTTAACTCAAAATGTTGGGTGTATTTCAGCTAGACATCTATAATTAGTACCTAAATAAGTAGAAGTCAAGTCATCTGCAGTTGTTCATCATTAAGCAATCAGGACACACTTTAAAGTACCTACATTTACATTTAGAAATCTTCTGACAGAAGTGAAAGTAAAAGAGGAAACTTTTGGGAGTGTCTCAAAATGTCTGAGCCTGCAATTTATGTTGCTTGCCCCTTGTTTGGCTGTCTGCTACTACCCAGAGGTGTTTGGCTCTGCTGTCATTGTAACTCCCATTCATCTCCCATCATTTCCGTTGTTGAGTTTAGCACTTGGGATGTAACATTCTGAATCTTTCCATTACTGAGTATCAAAGTATCACAGTCCATTTAAATAAAAATTCTCTGTCCCATTAAATCATTCAGTTATAAGTATGCTTAATATACTTCTATACGAATACACATTCATGTACATATATACCTGAAATTCATATAGATTTGTAAAAAATGTCTTTCTTTCAATATTGAAAGTAATTGCAATTTTAGCCTGAAGTGGTCATTTACTCTTGCTTATGGTGATGAAAAAAGCATGTTTTCATTCATATCCTTTAAAAAAAAAAAAAAAAAATAAATAAATAAATTGGAAACTACAAACAAACATAAATATGTGCAAATAAACATACACATGCCATTCCATATGCACTCCAGACATGCCAGACCTTGAAATATTTTATTTGGGAAACAATTGCAGCATAGGATCTGCATATTTTTTTCCTCTGACAAGGTTACTTCTCCAGCCTGTGCAAACTTTTGGCTTCACAGGCACCCATGGAAACATGTGTAACTATTTGCGACTACAGTGGGAATCATTTTCCTCTGGGCAGATTTTTGACTAGAGATGGACATCAGCCATGCGGATCAGATCCAAATAAGGATTTGAGAAGATTGAAACTTCCACTTACTGTATGTTGGATCCAGGATTTTAATTTAACCCATTACAAAGATAGGAACTGCTTATGAAATACATTTACTGATCCATCTGGATGTTATTTGCATCTGTGATTTAGTTAAGGGTCTCATTTACATTTTCTATTTGAATTCAAGAAACTCTTTAAAACACTCAGCTAAGTACCATTGGCATGGAGAAATCATTCCACCAGAACAGTGTAAAAAGGCAGACTGCAGTAAAATTATAAAATGATTAAAATTGTTCATGCCATTACAGAGAAAAGTTTTATGAAAATCAGGAAAAAATTACTTAGAAAAAAAGCTGCTTATAAAATATGATACAGTACATATTTTCTAGGTACAGTGAAAGAACTTTGAAATCTTTGGATAGCAAAACATGTATTTTACTTCCAGAAATAAGACTAATCCTTTCCTCCAAGTTTTTGTGTGGATGAATGCAAAACATAATCAATCTAACTTTTCAGTTACTCATGAGGACAGTAATGATCTTTCTTTGTTTTTGTTCTGAACAAAAACAGACATCGTTGTGTATTACAAAAAAACATTTTTGTCTGGAGTCCAGAGGCCATTTTATTAAATGCTGAAGCAGGGAAAAATATATAGGGTGAATGATTTTAAATATATAAAGATTTATTCCACTAGAGAGGAGGAGGAGGATAATACCTAGATTTTCAACAGTAGAGCTCACTTTCCTTCATCATCATAAAGATTAATATTTTTATCCCCATTTTACAGAGGGAGTATTTAATGCCAAGAAAAACAACAAGTCCTAATTACATTACAAAAATTGTCTCTAACTCTGAGATTAAATATAACCATATCATATATGCCATGTGATTATGTTTTTAACATTATTCTTTGACCTTGTTTATTCTCAGACACTGTCAGTAAAAAGACAGTAAAAGCCACATTTACTATATAATTTACTGCTACAATCAAAGGCAGTAGGTAATTCCTGGAAAAAAACAGCATATTAAAGGACAGTACTATAAATCCAGTGAAGCATACATTGAAAATGGCTCAGGCTTTTCAAGGAGTGGCTTCAAGAATATTATAATATGATGTAACATGGCAATACCCAGCAATATTGTAATTGCTCTGAGACAACAGGCCAGCTTGTGGTTTGCAGTAGTAGGATTATGTCTTGCAAAGCAGCTTGGCCTGACTTATGAGATCCTATTGAATACCTATGGTAAACTTGTAGTTGGACACCACAGAAGTATTTTTTCAGTGTAAAATGTCTGTTTATATCCATTGTGTACATCCTATCCTCCTCCAGGCCAGCAAATGTCCCTCCTGTCAGTAGGAAGCACATTTTATCATGTGGTGTGAGGTGTACATTGAACTTTGGATTCTTTCTGAGATTAAAAATATTACCTACCTAGATGATTATCCCTACCTATAGCGATTACATTAGATTTAAAGCATAAATTTTTGAGCACAATAATGTGATTGCATGAGTTTTCATAATATCAACACTGAAAACAGAAATCTCCCATAAAGATTTTTGTGGGGACAGACAGCTATTTAAAAAGAACAAAGATTACACTTCCAGTAGGATCATTCATAAAACATGGTGGGTACTGCACAAACTCAGGGTAAAATGATGTTTTCTTGCCCAAAGATGCTGTAATCGTAATAGAAAAAATAACATATAAATGGAAGAGTCCATGAAAATAATGAAGAAATATTAATTAATACCATGACCACTGGTAACAATCTGCAACTTCAGAAAAGATTGCTTCTATAAAGAATAACATTTTTTTAGCAATTCTTTGTTATGAAGTTACTCTCAGGAAAAAATTAAACAACAGCAAATAAAACATGAGCCATGTCTGTTAATTATATTTTACTTTATCTGTGACATAATATTGAGATAAATATGGAGAGATATAACATATAAAAAATCACATGCTTCATCAAAAACCTTGAAATAGACAGTGAAGACTCATAAATAAAAAAAGATGTTTCATCTGGGTGTCCATAAGAGTAAGATCATACAATGAAATTACATCAGTTGGAACACGCTTGACTATAAATGACTCTTACTTAATAAAGAAAAGAATTAACCATATCATATAACTTCTATAAGTTCTTAACTTACTTCACTTACCATACATCTAACTTAGTTGATGCAGGCTTTTCTCTCGTACCTCATTTGATACTATTTTTAATTTGTCTCATGCCTAAATGGACTAGCGAATGGTAGGTGAATTTCCTCTTGCATAACTTAGAAGCAATTCAGTTCAACAGGTTTGCCTTTGTGTATTCATTGTATGGCAAAGTAATGAGATTGTCTAAATTTGCACGACATTTACTCTACTTAGTTTTTATGCAGTGAGTGAACAGAGTTAGGAAATGCAGTTATGAAGAATACAGGGGAAAACTGCAGACAAAATCAATGACCAAACACTCTCTTTTCCCATTACAAACCTTATCCAATGGGTTAAAATTACAAGTGATCAGAGTGTGCAGAAAGGATATTGCATCATTACCTGATTGAATTCCCACCAGAAATAATGTCAAGATGAAGAGGAATGTGGGGAAGAATAAGTTTGAAAAAACCCCTTCAGGCATTTCATGAGGAGCAGTAACTGCAGGAGATTTCTGCTAAAAATAAGAGATAGTTACCTCCAGAAGGGAACTGAGGGCGGACTGAGTGACTATGTCTGTTCATTGGTTAGAAGTTTCATTAGAAGACATGGACATTTTTGTCAGGTTAAGTTGAAGTGAATGCTTCGTGACATGAATCTGGACCGTGATTTCCTGTGAGTCCACAGCATGAAGAGTAGGAAATGCTGTTCTGGCCTGGGAGTTGAGGTATTCCTTTTATGCAGTATCAGCATATTAGCAAGAAATAGACATCTGATGTTCATTATTTTATTGCAGGAATTTTTACAAATCAAGAAAGCAAATTATTTTGTGGGGCATGTTGTATCCTCCAACATTCTTTCTTAGAATTGGTAAGACAGAGTATGAGGAAGGATTTGTTTCAGTATGTCAGA
Source organism: Podargus strigoides (assembly GCA_028020825.1). NCBI lineage: Eukaryota > Metazoa > Chordata > Aves > Caprimulgiformes > Podargidae > Podargus > Podargus strigoides. The sequence goes on along the minus strand of CM051663.1, from coordinate 160,914,603 downwards.
AAGACTGAGGGCATAAAGGCTTGAAGCAAAGCTATGTAATCATTTTTGAAGGAACTTCTGCATTAACCACAGTGTTCCTCTCCACCAAGTGGTTACTATGTGTCCTAGGGGATGTGCAACTGAGTGAGAGCAGGACGCCTATTCTCAGCTGGTGTAGCTGGCATAGCATTGCTGCAGTGACACAAATCCAGAGGGACCTTGGAGAAACTGAATGTGAACATACATTTTAGGAATGACTGAGTGGGAGTGGGGTGTTTAACCATTCCTACACTCTATATTTTAAGTCATTGAGTTGAAAACACTCAACAAAAACAAAGAATGTGCCATGATATTCAAATAGTTCAGTAAAGATTTAGATTTTATGTCAAGCTGACAGACTAACAAATTCCTACCCGCTTGTGAGCTAAAGCAATAAAACCACCACTCACGCAATGGGCTTCTGCACCGGGTAGTCATGCTTGCTTCTCCCATTATACTTAAAATGCAATCATTCCAGGCACAAACAAGCTCCCTATATTGCAGTTGATGGCATTTAGCAACAACAGCCCAGTCTCAATATTGTAAAGGTAACTATGACACACATACATCTGCTGTGATGGTTCTTGACTTCAGCACTTGCTGCAGGGTTTGGTGTTCTCATTCTGAGGCCCCATGACTAAAAGCACCTCAAGTAAACTGGGACTGTTTCATGGGGCTCTGTGAAGACTGAATGTCTGCCCTTGATTTCCAGGTTGCTGATGAGGATTTCATCACCTCTCAGTGCCACACAGGGTGCATCCACTCCCTGACTACACTCACATCCAGTCCACAGGTGACTACCAAGACTGAGCTATGTACATTGCAGGGTAAAGTGTGCAGAGATGCTTTTCCTTTTTTGAGAGAGAGAGATTACCCTATGTTTAGCTCTCAGTGTGGGCAGAGAGGGAAGGACAGAGCATGAGATTACCCGAAACAAGGCTGCCATCAGATACACATTCATTACCAGAGAACGTCAGTAAAGATTATGCACTCTTAGTACAGCAGTTTGCACAGCTGCTTGGACAAACTGTCATCCCATCTATGGCTTCTGAGGGAGACGTGGAGAACTCCAGCAGGGAAAATAAATGTCTGCGGCATTCAGTGAGGAAGTGTGCCTCAGGAGGCCTCTTGCCTCCTGACCTGAGCTGAGCTTTGATTTCAGCCTTGTTCACTTGGCTCTGATATTTTGCTTAGCAGACCAAGAAGCTGATTTCTTTAGGATTCCTCTTCTGGGAGACCTCATCCCCAGCTGAGATGAAATTAGCATTTGAAACCTAGTTTTAAAAATCCAAAGTAGCAGAGATTGTCCAACTTACTTGCAATGCAAAGTCTGCAATAAAAATGATATTCTTATGCAGACTTCTTATTGCCAGACAATTTTCAGTGACTTTGCAGTCCTAGAAGTTATTTATTGAGGAAATTGTATTCATTGGCACAAAGAATGTCAGAAAATAGGTGGTATATACCCTGCATCATCACATAGACCTACATTATAGCTAATTTTAATATAAAAAGGCAGTAGAATGAGATGCAGTAGAAATACCGGTTCTTCTTGTGTTTCAACCAATAACAGGTTTCAGTAGGGAAAGGTGAAATAAATCAATCAGCTGTTTACTTTTTGATTCCTTCAGAAGATAGCAAAATGCTTCTGTGTGTTAGTGGTTAAAACAGCAGAGAATTTAGTATTCAAACAATATCAACATAAAGAACAAATAGACAAGAACCAAACATTGTAGGTTGTTTCCTTGTCTTTATATTATCTATTTTTCTTTAACAACTGCATAGCTACACCCAGAAAAGTAATAATTACATCCAGAACCCAAAGAGGTCCATCATAACATGAAAATGTTGTGACATCATAGTCCTTGGTTAAGGAAATTATAATGATGGCAGAGGTTAAAGCCACAGTATAAGACAGGCAGGAGAAGAGCCTCAGAGGAGAGTTTCTTGCTCAAAAAAAACACGAAACCTTTCTGTTTTGAGGGAGAATTGTCAAAAGGTAAGTCACCTTGTTTTTACAATGCTTCTTCGCATGAGGATGTTTTTGTAAATGTTTTTCAGTTGCTGTAGGTTTAACCACTCATGGGTGAGGTGGAAGCGAGGAAATAATGAGAAACAAATTCAGTGGAAAAACAAGTGTTGATGGTGTGACTAGGCAATGAAGTAAATTTATGAACTGATTTGATCATGGATATTAGCACCTCCTTTCCTTCCAGTGTGAGTCAGAGTGAACATAAATATCACAGCTATGTGGAAAAATGTACGCTGTGGGGAAAAAAAAAAAAAAAAAGATTAAAACCCCTTGAATATTTTTTCTTTGCAAGGTTTTTTTAATTGATTTGATGTTCACTAAGAAAAAAAAAAACCAAACTACAACAGCAACAACAACAAAAAGTTGAAATAGCTGTCCCATTTCTGTTCAGACTACGAGAAGAAATAAATGCACACTAACCACTGTGTGTGACACACTAATGTATTTCTAAGTTAAATGCTACTAAGGTATTAGGGTTATTGTTGTTATTAAGATATCAATGAGACAGGATCCACTATGTTATAAACTATACTATGATTTGATGATCTTCGAGGTCTTTTCCAACCAGGGCTATTCTATGATTCTATGATTCTAAGATAGGACAAATGCTCTCCTTGACTCAGATTTTATTAATTCTTCAACATTCTTGGACCGATATAGGGAATGCTACTTTTTAACAAACTTGAAGTAAAGTCACATCTATTGACTTTTTGGCCTTTCCTGTGGAAAGAGAAGCCAAAAAGAGAAGGCAGCTTTGTGATGGTGGCAGTAATACATAACATTTGTCATGAGGTTGTCTAAGGTTGTATTTGTCAAACATTTTACCTCCAGAAATGATATGAAGTGATTGCTATTCTAATAATGAATTAGATATTCATTTTGCTTTTCATTTTTAAAGAAATAAATAAATCTAATTTGGTAAGTTTCAAACACCGGTGAACATTGATCACTTCACTATGAGTTCCTCAGCCAAATCTTAGATTTTCTTTATTTCAGCCATGTGTTCATTTCTTTGTGAGATATAACAATCTTGGTTTTGTAAGTTCATTGGCATTGGCAGATAACTAAGAGAGCTTGAATTCCAAAGCAGAGTCAAAATTTACTTTATACCCATGACTAATGTCAAATCTGAACTCTATCTAATAGAAATATTGAGTAACCTTATGTTAATCTCTTCTTGATGCCAGCTATGACTAGCTATTATAGCTGAGGTCAGATCACTATCCCTGATGTATATATCCTCCTCCCACAGAATTTTATTTGGTAAGTAACCATACTAAGAAAGAATTGCAGTTCTAGTTCAGGCTGGCCTGGTACAATGGATAAAAAAATATTACACACACCCTGTCATTTAAAAGTCCTTGACTCATGGTTGAAGGAATTCAACAGGGCTTAATTATTAAATTGGTAAACATTTATTCTCCAGATACTTTCCTCTATACATATATTCTAAGATTTTTCTTGATCAGTCAACTTCTATAATATAAAAAGTAGATAGGCATGTGTGTAGCAGAATAAGCAATGGAAAATTTTTAGTCATTATCTTAACCTGTATGAGGACTTACCCCAAAATTCGTTCTTAGAAAGAGAACAAGCAGATGCAGCTATGACTAGGTTTTTCTTCAGAAGAGCAGAAAATTGTATTATGTAAATATTGGTTTTATTATACAGATGTTCTGTAACTAAGAAAAATGCATGCAATATTACATTTTCCCTACTATAAAATGGAAAAAAAAAAAAAAGTTACAATAAAAAAGTCTAATCCTTAGCCTGTGTTGTATAAACCTAAAGAAATGGTAATCAACCTTGATGCGTGACTAAGGCACACATCTGTCTGTATGATTTATGGCAGAACACAACCAGAGGATAAACTGCTCTTTTTTAAAAAAAAAATCCTCCCTGTAAGGGGATATTTTGCTCTATAATGAAGCATAGCATTTTTCATTTTCATATTTTCTTTTTCACTAAATTTTCTAAGAGTTATTATATATCTACAAGACCTGGTTTCTTAGCAGTCATTATAGAAATCCTTATCAGTCTCTTCTCTGTAGAGGCTGAGTTGTTCTTTATGCAGAGAAATGGTTTAACCTGTTTTATTTCTAAAGAAGGAACAGACTTCTTCCTACAAAAATAATTACGACTCTGAACTAAATGTCAAGAAGATTAAGGCTTTTTTATTTATATTCAAAACACTAGTGTATGTAAATAGAGCAAGATTTTTTTATTATTGTTATTATTTAATATTTTTTCAGTGTTCCTTAGTCTTGAATGGGACATTTCTAAGTGCTAAAACGATTTGAAGCTTCATATCTATTTGATAAGATTTCCAATAAAACTACCAGCCATAGTAAACACAACGTGGATGGTATCAGTACTGGAATTTGAAGAAGACCTTCTAATTCAGCTAATGTAAGCTGCTGAATAATCATCAGCAGATTAATTTTCTTTCATACAGATATAGACTGTGTTCAAAGCAGTAAGCTTTTAAGTAAGACTTTGCATTTTTTTTTTGTTCAGTGTGTTTGGTTATAAATACACTATCACTTGAGTTAGAACAGAAGGGACTGAAACATTTGCACTAGACTCAGTGACAAGATTTCCACTATCTTCAAGTGCATATTACTAATTCATTTAAGACTCAATATTTTCCAGTGGCCTGCAGTCTTATTATTGACATAATTTGAGATGAAGGTCGTGAATGTCAGTTGTAACATCTTTTATTGATCACCAGTTATTATCTCTGTAGTGCAGAGAACAACATAGAATGGTAGCAGGATATTTCACTTAAGAACTTAAAATAGTTGATCGTTTCCCCACTCTTGGTTTTTGTGTACACTTGTAATAAATCACTTTCAAAGGTGTATCTCACCAAGTCAGTTTATGCTACTAGTGCCAGCCAGACCTGCCAAATTAGCTGTAGGGGAGTATTATGCAAGAGACTCCCGTGCAAAATTTCTGCATCCCTGCCTCAGGGAGGAAGCAAACTGTGCTTATGTATTTGTCACATTTAATGACTTTTTCAGAAGGAAATCACATGTCCTGTGACATCTATCGGCAGGAAAGACGACTTAATAAAGAAAGGGAAGGTCTTGCATCAGTGAGAATGGAGTAGTCAATTAGTAATTCTACAGTCATGCCAAAGTTATGTGATGACGTTTATGCAACAGTGTATTTAGAGGAGCCTAGAGGGAGTTTAACACCAGTAGAAGGCATGGGAGATGGATTCATTCAGTGCTTCTGCTATAAGTCAAATACCTCATAGCATTATGTTATGTTAATCTACAGTTATATCTGCTTCTGCATCTCTTTCATTCATCCTAGAATCTTAATCACAGAGCAATCAGAACTGTCATAAGCAATATTGCACAGGGAAGAAACGTAGTTGCTCCACTTAATGGAATTTTATTGGAAAGGCATAAACCAAAAGAGATCAAAATAGAATATTTATCACAATAAATGATTTGTCTATATGATAGCAAATTTTAAAATACCTGAGCAAAAAAGATCAAAGATAACTATTTTGAAACTACTTTCTATTCTGCTAACACCTGTAACATACACTAGCAGAAGGTGTGTACTTTTCTTTCTCCCTCCAAATTCTAGTATTTGCCAGTGTACTGAAATAGAATGAAATTTATACCAGAATGACAAGACAACTCTATTACTCATTACTCTATTTCCCAAATACCAGAAAATTTAATCTCCTATCTTAAAAAAGAGAACAAATAGGTATATAACTACATAGTAAAGATGTAGTCAGAGACAGTAGTGCATGGTTGAGAGAAAGCAGAGACAAAGTTTAAAAATATGAATCAGACACAGAATGCCAGATTCTGCACAGCTCTAAATTGCTCAGGTGTGAGGCTGGGCTCCTGCTAATGCCAGAATATCAAATATCTTGGAGACCTCTACGCAAGAGTAAAAGCCTATTCCAAAACCTATTACTGTCAATTTAGACTCTCTGCTCATACAAGAAACTTTCAATTGTGCCTCATCTCCATAGCAATTTTGCTTCAACCAGTTCAGGGAGTGAAGCTCTTTATCATCACATTCACTTTGAATTACATTTGAAAAGCACACAGCTTTTCCCCACATCAGTCTGAGGAGGACAGAATATAGGTACTCTTAGACTCAAATATGGCATCTTGCTCGTGTGCCTCTGGACCTTAAGGTAGCAATTTGCTACCTTTTATATATAAATATAGATACATTTATATATAAATACAGCTAGAGCATAAAACTCTCTTTTTATTTTCTTAGAAGACCACCCATGAGGTTTTCTCCTTCACTTTTCCAAGGCTGTTTTTCATTGGGAATAGTGTGTTTGCCCTTATATATACCAGCCAGGAAAGGCTTTCATTAATAAAACCAGTTCTGAAAACGTTTGTGTTCATTTCCACCAATAATTTCAAAGACAGGGAAATGTTCCTACATCTCTTTCCCTGCTGGTGACGTTCCAAAATTTTATGCACACAAACAATAGAATGCATAATATAGCTTCTGAGAATGTTTGTGAAAACTGGAGACCATGAGACCGGAATGATAAGACTGTACTGTGTCCAAGCATAATCAGAGACTTTGTCTGTGAGTCTGATTTTGAAAAGTCACATTTTCAGAAATGCACCTTTGGAGACAACTTGAGGAGTAAAAATATCTTTTTAATATGTCATTTGATTATAATTTAATATATCATTTATATATACTTAAATAATATGCCATTTCTCCACTAAAAGGACACTTTCTCTCAAATGTTATCACTCATCATACAATTGCTATGTCTGGGATAATGTTTAACTCTGTGCAGAGCACAAAAATATGTTTTACATAACTTTTCAATCTGCTTGCAGCTTATCTCAAGGCTTTGTGTTGAACAGTTCTAGCACCTCTTTTGACTGCTTTCTTATGCAAATATTGATGTTTAATGTCAGTGAGGAATATCTTTATGAAAATGGATTCACTCACATATCTAGCTTTGTGTACTTGATGAGATGCTGTGATAGGACTCTTAATTTGGGCACAGTTCTGAGATGAGCCTGTCCAAACCTTTTAGAGTGAGAAAAAAGACAGATCTTCAAAATGGTGTTTGATTAAAAAAAAACCCACAACCAAAAAAACTCCCAAATAAACAAACAAACAACCCCAATGACTCAAAGAAAGCACAGAGATCTTAGGTGAAGGAAATTAAGATGAGTTGAAACCTCCCTCTTGTCCACTATAGCTTTCAGATCAAGATCTTGTTGTCAGGCATCACTGGGATTCCTGCTACCTGGACAAACCTCCTTTTCTACTGCCTCTCTGTGTTTGCTCTCTGCTTTTCTCAGGTGTGTCTGTGCATGCTGCAAACTCAGTCTTCCTTCTCATACCTCCTCCTTCATCCAGGAAGCCTCTCCCAGATGGTGAGATGGATATGGACATCCTCATTTGCTCTCAAGGAAATACTGCCTTCCAGGGGGTCTTGTCTCATCTCAAGCTCAGTAGTTCAGACACTGTGAGCTCATGGAATTCTCTCTTACACGTCACTAAGACTTTTCTATTATATATTCCATATAACATACAGCAATCAGAGAGTGAAAAAAAAAATGTGTTTAAACCTGGAAGCATGAAGAGTTGTTTCATCCGAATTTATTTCAAGTGTCTGTAAGTCTACTAATCAAAATAACTACCCAAACTATTCAAATGTGGAGTATTACATAGACAAAACTAACATAGTAGAGTGTACTTGAAATATCTGCTAAACTTAAAACTTCTGTATGTCTGCAAAAGCTCATAGTTCAATATTTTATTTCCAAATTAGACTTTCAAGTGAATAAAAGTTAATAATACCCACAAAAAGACCCTCTCTGCTCTCTCTTTTCCTTTTATCTTGTAAGAAATAATAAAATGAGCAGATTTTCCTGTTAAATTTTTTGCAGTTTTAATTGTAGGATATTTAACAGGGTGGTCTACTCCTTTCAATCCTAAAGCAGTTGTTTCGGGAGCAGGGAGGTAAAGTTGGACTCAGCTGCCTATATTTGATTATCAGAGCCAGCTGGAAAGGGGTCAAATGGTGGCTATAAAGGACTGAGAAACCTCAGCTGTAAAAAACAGCAGGAGGTAGTTTGGCTCCCGTGATTGGCCCTGAAGTAGTGGGAGCGTACATGAAAAAGCCGTGAGGATCCTACAAATTGTTTAGTAAAGATTAGTTTTACTTTCCACATGCATGTGTGTAAGTACGCATGGGTGGGGGAGTTTGTTGGTTCCTTAGTCTTCTCATCGCTGTGTCTGAGCCATAGAATATTTCTTTGTGGAAAATGTCTGGAAGAGGTACAAGAATGTCAGTCCTTCCTTGCCTGGAGAGGTGGACTAGTGAAGATGTTTAAAATCAGTGATACTCATTCTATGTGTAAATGGGAGGTTTGGATTTAGCTTCATATGCATAAGAAAGAAATGCATGCACCTGCAATAGGAATTTCAGAGGGGATTAATAAAGTTGGGTGCTTTAACTTTTTATGTCCCTCTTGAGAATCTTAAAAAAGCCTGGCATTACTTTTTTTTTTTTAAGTATATTTTCTGTGATGCTAGAAAGTCAGCTTTAAAAGCAGGAAAAAACTCTTAATGCTATATCATTTAATTTGTTTTTATGGTTTTGTAGCTTAGAGATAAATACTGGATCTTTTCTACATCTGAAGTTAAAAAGCATGGTCTCTTTAACACACAATTTTAATTGGAAACTTTAGTATGGAGAATGCTTTTCTGTCCAGACGATAAAACTCTAAAAATACAGCTGTTGCCATATCTCCAGAAAGTGTTGATAGAACTTTAACAGAAGCATCACAATAATAATAGTTTAATATCACTCTAATTCTACTATAATTAAGAATATGCTTTCTTCAGCTGTTCTGTGTTAAAGTCAATAGTTTAGTTATATGCATACATACCACAGCAAATACAGAAACTTCAGATGTAAAGTGTTTAAAATCAGTTCGTTCTTTTTTTTTTTTGTCTTTGTCTTGAGAGGACTGGATTAGCAGGATGTTCACAGAGCTAGTGTAGTGATTAAGAAAACTCTAGGGGAATTGGAATGCTAAATCTGCTAATACTCCTAGGACACCCTCAGTTGTCTTACCAAATAATTAATTAGAATCAGATTAAGAGACAATGCAAGAATTCATAGAGGTATCTTCTATGAATTGTGTCTCAGTTTAGTTTTCAAATGGTCTGTGTTAGCCTCTACAGATCCAGGTCTGTTAGGTTTGATGAGTTTGCACCAAGTTTGGGTCTTGCTTCCATAGCTCATTGAAATGTCTTACATTTCCTTCACTTAGTTCAGGTTTTAACACAAGACAGAGTAAGGTCTGAAATTTGTCTTTAGCCTGAAAAGAACAACATAACTAGGGGAAAAAAAAAAAAAAAAAAAAAAAAGAAAATGAAAAATTAAGAATTAAGAATATCCCTGGAGAGCAAATCGGCAGCTATTGTATGGTTTAAAAAAAAAAAAAAAAAAAAAAGACAGACTTAGGAACTTTGTTCTCTATAAGAGATAAGGTAATTTATTTCATTTTAAATCATTGACAGTCTAGGTTACAGAAGATTAACTCTTATATTTTTGAGATATTAAAACTTTTTTCTAATTACTTTAATTGTGCATGTTAGCTTCTCTTTGACAGATGATGTGGGCAAGTTCACAACACTGGTTTCTTCCACCGGATGAGGCTTTTTCTGTCAGCTTTTTAAAATTATGTGCTAGACTGTCTTTCAGCAAACTACTTATAATACTTTTATACAAGAGTATTCTGTAATTTCATTTGCCTCTTCCTTATTTCAAAAATTTATTTAACATAGTTCTTCCTGTATCAATCACATTCAGAAAGCCAGAGCACTTCAATGAAACTGTAAATCATGGTCCAAATACAGACTTTTTTTTTTTTTTTAAACTATACTCATATGTAACAAGCAAAACCTTGCATAATTTTACGTGAGAGTGTTACTAGCTTGTTTGCCAAGGAATGTTAGGCATTGTGCAAGTACATATTAAAACACAAGATGTATCGTCCAAATATGTAGGGCCTCACAGCATCAGAAATAGAACAGCATTAGCTGAGTACATGTGTTCCATACAGGAATCTTTAATTCGAGATGTTCAGTGAAATAAACCAACTGTAGGCTAAACTGGATTTAGTTCCATTTGGACTTGATATTTCATGGAAAATTCCACACAGAGGGTATAGATAAGGATATCTTTTCTCCATTCATCCATAGCCTTTCACTCTTTAGCACCTTGTGATCCAGGGTGTACTCTGAGTCCCAGAGCAGGAAACTGCAGCCCAGGGTGTTCATGGTCATGCGGTAGGCAGCAGGGAGTGGTGAGTTTGTTGTATTGCCAGTAGAAGTCCTGTGACAGAGCCTGGAAGGTCCATTTACACAATCAAAGTTCTTGTTAATGAGTTGTAGAAAGTTTAAAATGTTTTTCATTTAGCTTGTTTTCTTATACTTTTTCAGGGAAAAGAAAAAAAAAAAAAAAAGAAACAAGCTGAATGGAGAAAGGGGGATTAATATAGTCTGAAGTTAGTGTAGGAAGGTGAATTATCTGTGTTTTTCTAATGAAGATTGTGAGGCTCTTTTACAGCTGAAGATTAAAGTTAGGTGTCCTGAGCTACTCCAATACGAACTTGGCTTTCTGATCAACTTTCCTTGGCTTGAGTTAACCTTTGTGGATGTCCACATATGTGTCTCAGCAGACCTGTGAGGGTAAAAAGTGCATGGTAGTTCTGCCTAGCTCCTAGGCACAGGCAATCTGTGTTACAGCATCCTGCCTAATGTCAGATAAGGTTCCCTGACACGTGCTCCTGCTTGCTGCTTTTACCATAGGGTTATACGTGCAATGCTCCACACCCATGCTGTGTGTTATCCATACAGCACTGCAAAACTGCATGTCCCCTCTACAAACAAGCATTCCACCCCCTCCCCTTTTCCTAAGCAAGATTAACTGAGTGGGCCAAAGCAAAACCATGCTCCGGTGTTTCAAAAAGTGAAACTAATTTGGTTCAATGTCATATGTCTAGGCTTGCCTTTATAAGGAGATGTAACTTCATTCCAATAAAAAATGATGTATTTGGGTGATTGGGATTTTGTGTTGGTTTTTTTCTGTTAATGAGACAATCCTAACAAACTGCAGTTGCAAACCAAGATGACTCCATTTCATTACAGCAAAAAGTCTGATATTTTATGCAAGAACAATATGACTGTGTTTCATCAGAAGCCCCCTGCCATGTACTTTCCCAAATCATATTGAATTTAGAATGTTCCCTGTTATATAGTCAAGGTTTTAGATGCTTTAAAACAATGTTATGGTAATCAATTATGTTCTCATTTACTTTTCAAATCATGTAGGTAAGCTTTTAATTTTCCCTGTAAATTAGTTGCATTTTTCAAGTATAAAATTATTTTTCTTTAGGAGTATCGAAAGAGACACCAGTCAGACTGGATAATTTTGCTTTGACAATTAAACACTTCTGCCTGTGTGAGGTAAGCTCTCTTTCTTTGTTCATTCTCTTTTTCTTTTCACTTCTTTAGATAAGTTAAAGCTAACTGTTCATTCCTGTTTGTTTCATGATAAGGAAGAATTCTGTGCAAAATTGCTATGCTCATTAAAGATTCTAACTAGTATTCTGAAATTTATGTAAAGGATTAGAATGCTAGTTTTGATTAATTTTCTATTAAAACCTCAGATAGACTTTCATATAGGCACAGCTGATTTGATGGAGACAGATAGATACCATGTTTATAATAGAGCAAAGGTGCAGTCCATGATGTGCCTTACATTTCTGGTCCTTGGTATGCATCCTCACGATGTTATGTCTGCTTACTGCAGTGGGACCTGGCTGATCAGGACACCGTTGTGCATTTTACTTTTATTTGGGAAATTTTGGCAGATGACACAAAGTCAGGCCGGAGTGTTGATCTGCCTGAGGGTAGGAAGGCTCTGCAGAGGGATCTGGACAGGCTGGAGCGATGGGCTGAAGCCAACTGTATGAGGTTCAATAAGGTCAAGTGCCAGATCCTGCACTTCAGCCACAACAACCCCATGCAGCGCTCCAGGCTTGGGGCAGAGTGGCTGGAAAGCTGCCCGGTGGAAAAGGACCTGGGGGTGTTGGTTGACAGCAACTGAACACGAGCCAGCAGTGTGCCCAGGTGGCCAAGAAGGCCAATGGCATCCTGGCCTGTATCAGAAATGGTGTGAGCTGCAGGAGCAGGGAGGTGATCGTGCCCCTGTACTCAGCACTGGTGAGGCCAGTTCTGGGCCCCTCACTACAAGGAGGACTTTGAGCTGTTGGAGCGTGTCCAGAGAAGGACAACGAAGCTGGCAAAGGGTCTGGAGCACAAGTCTGATGAGGAGCAGCTGAGGGAACTGGGGTTGTTCAGTCTGAAGAAGAGGAGGCTGAGGGGAGACCTCATTGCTCTCTACAGCTACCTGAAAGAAGGCTGTAGCAAGACAGGGGTAGGTCTCTTCTCCCAGGTAACAGTGATAGGACAAGGGGTAATGGCTTCAAGTTGTGCCAAAGGAGGTTTAGACTGGATATTAGGAAATATTTCTTTACAAAATGGGTTTTCAGACATTGGAATGGGCTGCCCAGGGTAGTGGTGGCGTCCACATCCTTAGAAGTATTTAAGAAACGTGTACATGAGGTGCTAAGGGACATGGTTTAGTGGTGAATTGGCACTGTTAGGTTAATGGCTGGACTTTGTGATCTTAGGGGTCTTTTCCAACCCAGGCTATTCTGTGATTCTATGAGCACACCAGCATCCCTCCTTTATGAGGAGCTGGGAATTGAGACCACGGTATTTCTGCCTCAGGGACAGATGTGTTCAGTGTGAATATGTGATAGGACTGCAGGTACACTACAGCTCTGAACTGTAAATGCTGTATCATACCTGGTAGCCTTTTTGTTCTGGAGGAAGCAACATTTACAAGAGTTCACTCTTGTGAGTTAAGCTCTTGGCTGGATGTTTGCGTGTCTGAAATAGTTTCAGATATAAGAGCTCAGATACTGCACATATAGTTGATTTGAGAAGCACAAATTTTGAAGGTGAAAACTTCAAATGGGAAGGGAAAACCATGAGGCCTTTTAATACCCTCATAAAAGCTGAATGTATCTGGAGATTCATTGCTGAATGTCCTCATATTTTTTAATGTTCCCCTTTTTACAGGAATTCTGACTGACTATAGGGTAATTTTATTTGTGTGAACCCTAGGGTAAATGTGTTCACTATTCATACAGATTCTTCTCACAAAGGTAAACTGTGAGTACTAGTTTTGTTAGATATTCTGAATTGTTTTCTGGAGCAGCCTCTTTTACCTTACTGTCATGTGCTCATTGTACAGATGAAACCTAATGCTAAATGGTATCAGTACTTGTTTAGAGTTACATCCTTCCAGTATACGCTTTGGTGAAAAGACTAAAGCACTGCACTTTTTTCCTTGGAGAATTTTGTTTCTCATCCTATGTATCAACTGCTGCATATGGAGCAAGATGCACCAGGGTCTCCCCATATTCCTGTCCTTTCACCCTGCAGTTACACTCTCACAGTGGGGGAAAAAGGAGGGGAGACTTCTCCCTCCCTTGCATGACCAAGAAAGAGTTATGATAATTTAGCCCTAAGTGTTTAAGCCATGGTCCAGTGCTGCTGAATTTAACTGAGCTTGGCATCATTTGAAGGAGCCTGCTGAAGTGTGAAAGACACTGACATGGCTATGATTAAAAAATATTGGAAAATTACAGACCACAATGCAAGAGGCTCTTATTCAGGTAGGTGAGGTCAAGGCAGGTTAACAGACAAGGAACACTTTTGTAGCTGACCCTCGTGTACGTCAGGCAAAGACATATTAAGAGTTTTTTCATCGGGTGTATACTCTCCTTTACCTAACTGGCCCGACAACAATTGGCAGAACAAATTTTGCAGTCATAAAAGTTGATCTTGCAATTCGCGTATTTAGAAAGGATTATTCATTGGCAGGAGCCCTTGTACCTGCCTATCTCTGTCCTATGCCTTTGATGTAAGTTTTTTTTCTTGGCTAGCTGAGAACCTGAGCAATAACAGAGAAGAAAAACAGAAAATGGAGTATATGATGTAACCCAACAGAAAATTCAGGTGACTGAAGTCCGAGAGGTATGATAAATTTTAGGGAGTTTCCTGCTTTCTTGAGCAACTATTCTCATATCTTAATTGTACCTATTAAAAATGTAACACAAAGGTTTTACTCCAGGTTCATTTAAAAGTAAAAGTAGTATGTTAGCATGTGGCAAACTTCCAAGTCAACTACACACTTTAGGATGGGATGAATGTCATTTCCAACACTCTGGAACTATGATTGACCCCAATGTATAAATAATATTTTAGTCCCATTTTCATGGCTGTGTCCCAGACTATAGATGAAAGCTAAGTATCTGTTTTCTTTTTTTGGCAAACAATGATGTCCTGATTTTTCCAATCTAAATTGCCCTCCAGGGCACTAATAAAACAAGTCATGGCTCACAAAGTAAATTTCCTGTGTACTAATTGAAAACGGTTCCAAATTTATTAGGGTTTTAATCATTTTCCCAAGATCTAATACTTGTGATCACAGTAGTTAGTATGACTGTTAATACACTTATCTGAAAAGCGAAAGAAGCATTAAAAACAGTTCTCAGATATTTTAAAATGGGGAAAGGGGAGATAAAAAAAGCAAAAACAGAAAACCACACATTTCATGTAGCTAAATGTGGTTTAAAACAACATCTGAAACTGAGGACTCATTCTCATGAAAAATTTGGTTTTATTGTACTGCCAAAACCTTTCCTTGATGTGATCCCAGACACTGGCTGTAACACATGGTCTACTAGAATTTGCTGGTAGACCTTGTTCAAAGATGGTAGAAAAGGCAGGAAAGTGACAACATTGCTTTCTTCTTTTTGCTGGGTTTGTCTTTGTCCTGTGTGAACTGCAGGAGATGGAGGGAGAAGGGCTGTTGAAATGCTCCAACTTTCTCCCCCTTCAAGCCACACCACAAAGAAGTGTAAGTGCTATGCAAACCATCCCCCAACAACCCACAGAGAGTCTGCCTTCTGCTCTGTGCTTCCTCTCTCCAAAATATTGCACTGGGAGGGAGGGCACTTGTCAGATTTTCTGGCACCACATTTCATAGCAGAGTTCCTCTAGCAAGAGAACCACAACCTCTTGTGCAGACTGAATTAATAATATGACAAAAGCATTTGGCCTCCATGTGGATGAGGGCTGGCTGGAAAACTAGAACTCTGGTTTCTGAAAGATTTCAGGGTATGGGGATTTGTTTTATTTTCTTCATCATGCTAAATCAAATTGTGTAAAGGAAGAACAGGGAAAAAAAAAAAAAAAAAAAAAGGAAGAAGAAAAGCAAACAAGCCTTCAAACCCCTGCCTCCTTATTTTCCTAGTAGTATTGAAATGTGAATGCTCTAAAATAGCTCAATAGCTATGAAAATCACCTATGATTAAAAAGCAACAAAGCAAAACTCTTTTTCTCTCATGCCTCTGACAAATCCTAGGATAAATCAGTCTCTTTTCACTGCTTTTCATTGCAACTGTTAGTTTTGTGCAAATACTTAAATATTAAGCCAGTGTCTGGCTGACCTGATGGGACAAAAGAATAAAATTTCTGTGGAGGATCACTGTATATTTCAGGGGGGCTGGAAGACTGCAGTTTAAATCTCATCCTCTTTTTGGTTCATGGTGATCCCTCAAGGGGGGGATGCTGTGTAGCCCAGTTTGTGTTTCCAAGGATGTCACTCTCTGTGTGCTCTATATCCTTGAAGAGAGATAGTCTTTCTGGTTGCTTTTCCACACCTCTTGTCTTCACTGGACCTTAACACACCTGTATTAATTCTCTGTTCTCATGTTTTGTCTAAGTAAAAGTACAGTCAAGGCAAATGTACACCTTTGGGATATTCTGTGATGGATCTATCAGAGAAAAGTTTCAAATAAAAATGTTCCTGAAAATTATTAGTTTTCATTAGGAAAAAAAATAATTGTTCTGATGAATCACATTTTTTGATAGAAAAAGGACTTTTCTGGAGAAGTCCTAACCAGGTGTAATGCAGGTGGCCTTTGTTCCATGTATGTGCCCTGAAAGCTGCACTTAAACCACAGCAGTCTTCATGAGATGGGTTTTAGCACTGGTGGTTGCTTATGTGTGCTGCTGTACCTACCATACCTGTCACCCACTCTGCCTTTACCGTCCCAGCACAAGAAGCTGCACTCCAAGTCTGCAATCCCTGTTTTATTTAGCTCTGATTCTAAACACTGTGGTCTGGGCTCTTTGCTTACAGAGGTTATGTTCTCAACTAATATACCTAAGGGGACTACATTAATATCTGTTAGCTATTTTATCCAGCCACAGTTTCTCTGTCAAGACTCATGTTCATGGCAAAGACAGCAGAAGACCAGATGAGCAACAGTTGCAATGCTATGAACTAATTCCCAGATGTAGAAGAGACTAGTTGTAATGGCTGTACTGTACATGTGGAAATTAAGTCTAAACATACTACAGTCCCCATACACTTGTGAGACAATTAAAATGTCAGTCATGACAGCAGCATAGTAGATCCTGTGTTTCTCCTTCTGTTCTCTTGCATGTATATCTTTTGGGTATGTTCATGATAGTTTATGAAAAGAAAAATAAAGACAATATGCTTAGTACAATACCAAACTTAATTCCAAGAACTTTAAGAGGGACTCACTGAACTCCAGTAAGTCTATAATTTCTTTCAAACCATTCTAAACAGTAGTTGCACTTTTTTTGATCTTACATACTAGTATTGTCTTATAAAGCTGTGGTAGATAATTTATCATTGTACAAATGTCAGAATATAAAATCCATGTTTTATGCAGATACATCTTTTTTTTTTCTTGGCAAGATTGTACTCCAGAAAGATGGAGTACAGAATCATGATGTAATGATGAAATACCTGAATAATCAGATAAAGTCTAATGGGAAAAATCTTGACACTCATTCTTTTGATTCTCCCAGATAAGAGCCTGGTTTTGAAGTCATAGCAAAGATATTTTTTATTCTAATGGACAATTTATACAGAAACAACAACAGGTCTGATTTTCAGTTTTATTTCACATCAGTATGAGAGAGTAAAAGAGCTTCAAAAATAGCATAAATTATGTCCACCTTTGCACCATTTACAGTGATTGAATAGTGTAAAGGTATTTGGTGGTTGGGTTTTGTTTTATTTTTAAAAATCCAGTGATTAAAATTGAGTCCTCTAATATAGGTTATTTTACATTCATCAGAGAAAACAGCATTTTCAGTTCTCTTTTTCAAATGTTCAGTTTCCTCATTATCTTTTCTACTACAAAGTGTGTGTGGGAAGAACATTATTTTAGAGGGCAGTGAAACTGTGAGAAGGTCACAGAATCACTGCCCTGCATACTACCACACTTTGATGAGCCGGGCTGTTGCATTAAGTGACAGGCCATTATCGTTCAGTGAAGTTTAACTTTATAAGTAAGTTTGTATTTTCTTTGTCTTTAGACGGGAAGTAGGCTTGCAACAAAGCCATAGTCTCAGTTTCCCAACCTGGATTTTATTGCAAATGCTGGCAACTGAATGTTTTTCTTATACTGAAGAGTCAGTGACTTCCACTTATGAGATTTCTTCCATTACTGTTATAAATTTTTGTGCTTTATATTCTGGTTCCAAAGTACCATCAAGTATCTGCCAGTCCTCACACAGTGAGCACATAAAGTATTTTTTTTTCCATGCAGAGGCTTTGATAAGCCAACATACATAGATCTAAATGAAAAACAAAAAACCCCAACCCTATATTTGTGTAATGCAGAGGATGATTTAGTCTGGTCAGTGAGCAGCAAGAAATCATTTCCGAGATTTAACAGACTAAGGCTCAACTGCCTCTGTTCAGAAAATGCTAAAGGCTGTGATTGTATGTAGATGGAAAATGAAGTCACTGATTTCCCTCTCCCCTTCCATATCTTATCTTTGCATTACTTCACTGGTTTTCAAATAGGTATTTGAAATGTACTTGAACAAATCAATCACATCCTTTCTGTATAATCTTTTTTATTGAGCTGTGACTGTGCAACTGTTTCTGAAATAGCATCATCCTGTGGGGAGTAGTTTAGGAGTCCTTTGTTTCTGCTGCTTTGCCTTGCATTGCTGCTTTTCTCTTTCTTCCAGCTGATCTTCACTCCTTTCTGATCTTCTGTTTATTTAGTTATGGTTTTTTTTTATATTATTTTCCCAGGATTTGAAAAACAGAAGGAGATAAATGCTAATAAGAGTTGACTTTAATGTTCTAGGTCGCTGTCTTGTGTACCATCATAGTCATTTGTGCTTGCTGGAAAGCAATTACAAGTACTTAGTGTATTTCGATGGTATTCTCTTAATTCCTGACAGGAGTTCTTCTACCACATTTGGTTACTTTGTTGGAGATCCTACCTAAAAGCTAAATTAACAGAACATTGACTAAATCTCATTTCTGAAGACTCTTTGAAATTATATGAGAACATCACAATGACATTGAACAGTCTTAATAGCAGATGAGTTCAGTTTCATGGTTTTGGTCTCCAGTACCTTTTATAATTACTTAATTCAATTAGCTTCTTTAATACTATGAGATTCATTGAGGGAGAACCTCTGCTTAGATGTATAAAGAATAGAGTTTATCCCTAGATATGACAGAAAAACAGCTAGACACCACTTTAGTACTTGGAAGCAACACAAGAATATTAAAAATTTCTCTCCGGTCACTAGTGCAATTCTGTTCCTTCAACACTTCTATTTGTTTCAGTGGGGTTCCAAATATTTTGGGATCTGAGTTCCGTAGTAATGCTGATTAGAGAACTCTTTAAAAATAAGCTATACCCTACCCCGTTACTTTAGAGTTCTCACATAACATTTCCCCCAAGAAAAAAACACTCATCAATCTATCTAAATTTCAGAATAGTATTGCATATTTTAACGATATATTAGACACAGGTAAAAATGGATGAAAAAAAACAAGGGAAAAGGATGTGTTCCATTTTAGACACTCAGAAGAAATTCTGCTAGATTTACCTCACTGTTGTGTTTACCTTTTGTTTCTGCATCCTACACCACGACTTAGGCCTGAGAGGGAAAGCTATACTTTTAGCTTAGCCAGAGGCCAAGTACCCATCATTCTATCTGAACATTCCTCTTTTGTTAAAGGCAAACCTCACTCTAATAGAAAAACTCAGCTATGTCCCAGGACAACGCTACTTCAAAGGTCAACATGTCATTCATGTCTAAACTTCAGGGACTGGTAAAACTGACATTTGAAACCACAAGCCACAATGTTTCCTTGGGATTTTTTTGACATGTAACCAGAAGTGGCTGCAAAGAGTCACACAGTCAGAAATAAAACGGGGAAGACAGAGGCATACAAAAGAAAAGCAAAACCAAGGCAATATATGGAAAGAAAAAAAAAATAATTCTAAAATGCCAAAAGAACATTCGTTGCTATTCTGTTCTCAATATATGGTAGCTTGATTCAGGGGAGAAATATAGATTTTTAGGAATGTCAGCATGAAGATAAACATCACACTAATAGGTCAAGGGGTTGTGGAAGAGGATATGTTCACCACATTTTCTGGCTTCCTGCCCTACCTATGAAGCTGAGCATAGTTGTACAACAAGTTATATGTGGTTACGATAATCATATTTAGAGACATATTGGCTATTTTGTTATTAAAAAAGCACATCTGTATCTCTCCTGGAGGAAATGCAGATTTGCTTCTGAGCCAGCTGACACAGCAAAATGGGAATCTGGACTGTCCCTTACTCAGCTGCACAGAGAGCCTTTTCTCACTGCCTTCTATTTTGAGTCAGTGTAGGATGAACTTAATAGTTAATTTATGGCGACTGTTTTGAAGAAAAGCTTGAATAGGTCTGTATGATTTCTTTTAGTGAATTAGCATTAAGTGAGCTTTTGTTCCTTTTTCATTCTTTTAGTGTAATTCCTTTGTTCATGTGATTTGTTATACAATAAAAAGTAGAGATAAGTTTCCATAGTACTCAGATCTTATTTTTGTTGTACATTGCTATACACTTTATCCTATCATTAGAATATATTTTACAAATACATGCATCACTTAGCTCTAAAGAGGTATCTGCTTGGAATTCATTGCCATCAAATTTAGGGAGAATTCAAACTGAGATATTTGCTTCTCCCAGAAAAGGTCCCTGTGATTTAACATAAGTCTGAGCTTGTTCTAAAAGAAAGTGTAACTGTATCTCTTGTTTTGATTTTGTCTTTCCTGTTTTTCAGTTTGAAGCATGCTTGTATAAGGTATTCTTTATGCACTGCTATCTCTACATATAGTTTTCCTTGGAAACTAGAAAAAAAAACCCTTCCACCTCTCATAATGAAAGTCACTTAGAACAGATTTATGAAGCAACTTGTGATTGCTTCTGCTATCCACTTTTAAAAGTTACCTGGGCATCAAATCTTGCCTTTTCATCAGCTCTTGTGCCCATTCTCTCACTTAGGCTTGTCTTTACAATTACCAACTAGGAAATGAACTGCTTATAATTATGCACAATGATCAAGAAACAGAGCCTATTTTTGCAGAAGTCTTTGTATCTTGTTCTGCTATAGATGCTAAGTTACAATTTAGGAAAGCTGTACGAACAAATGAATACATGATCTCAGCTCTCCTGTCAGTGAGGCACTGGCAGTCATTGATTTCCCTTTACCCTTCTTGTCTTCTGAATGGGAGTAGACAATTAAGCAATCTTAGCTTTTCCATAAAACCTATCTTCCCAGTTGGAGCAGTGTGAAAGGAAGCTGTGAGGAATTTAAAAATTAAGAAAAATAGGGCAAAGAAAGAGATATAAAGATTGATTTGTCTTCCCTTAGTGAGTGTTAGCAATTAGGTAAACTGATTTGCAGTGAGGTCATCAGTCACAACTGGAAGCTAATTTGAAAATGGATTAGCTTAGGAAGTAGCAATTTCTGCTCCATGGGTTTCAGCAGCATGTGATTCAGTGCTGTAACAGACCTCATAAACTGGCAGAGATCAATGCCTACCTAATGCACCATTACACACTGGGCATACTGCAGTGACAGCATGTGCAGCTGTGGCTTCGGGGAGTTTCCCTGCCGGGTTTCCTCTGCTCGGTACTCCACAGGGGTGTTAGTTGATTGTTTTGCCTGAGGGAACAAACAGTTTAGGTGAATTAGAACAGGTGAAATTGTTTCCTCCTCTCTTGAGAATGAGCTTTTCAGGTGTGCAATAAGTGGCAGCAAGTGGGAAGGATTAGTTAGTGAACCCTTATCATAGAAAAGGACCAAATCTCCTCTGTGAATGCAGGAGTCTACAACAGCACAGTAGAGACTAATACAGGAGCTCATGACATTTCCAGTGGCAGAAGGACCTGATTCTGGTCAGATTTTGGGGCCGTGTGTACACATCAGTGGAGAAAGACCCTTTCTTCCACCCTGTCACTAGGTTTTAACTTTTTCCAAGAGGACCCCAATATTATTCCATCACCTCCTCTGGACTGCTTTGCCTGTTGAACATTAGGACTACAGCTGTATTACCCCACCTACTTCTTGGGTCCCCACCTTCTTTCTCAACCCGCACAGGCTACAGTGTAGATGAGTTTCCCAGCTAACCTGCTGCAGGTCCCTGCAGCCAGCACAGTTATTAGAGCAGGTTACAGAGACTGGAGCCTGCTTGTCATACTGCCAGCCAAGCAACTGATGGGTGACGATCACTTGAGTGAAGTTGCTCAGGCGTTTAGCACCAATTACCTCTGGTGAATAAAGAGATATTTTCCTAGTGGCTCAAGCGGGAGACTGAATGCGCCAATAGCCACCAGTGTGCCAATAACCACCAATAGACAGTGACCAGTGATGGTTTGGAGGGACCCAGGTGCATGGTTCAAGTAAGGTTTGTTGAGGTAAGACTGAAAAGCAGAGTTAAGTTCCTGCTGGGGTGAAACCTCTTAGAGAGTTTTGCACGCTATCAGTGGTAAGAATTCTACAGTTCAAGATTAGGCTGAATTAATAAGCCTGGAGGAATGTGGTTCTCTTGAAGTGAGAATTCTTAAGATTTTGAAGAAATTTCTGCTCTAAACTTGGTCAAAAACTTTGGGATAATATATTTAGAATTTCATACTATAGGTCCAGTCCATTTGGAAAAGACGAACATCTTTGCTGCGATACTTCTACAGAATTTCCTTGAAATAAACATTGAATATTTGCTTATTTTCTGTCAAAGACTTTTAACAAGCTGATATTTCTAAACTGTAATGATAAATCATGACCATCACGTAGTTACTGAGCTGTAATGCCAATATAAATGAAAGCAAAAAATAGATTAATAATTGAAGCAGATAAAATATTAAACTTCACATCCTACTTCCAGGGCATGTGCCATTAGGTTACATTTTACAGTGGAATAGTCAACACAATGCCAATACAAAATACTGAGACTTGTAAATCTAAAATTGAGACCCTGTTTACCTAGATATTTGTGGTTGTATCAATGACACAGCCACACATACAGCAGTGAATTACACTTAAACTGCAGACCCTTAGATGCAGTTGCTAGCACTTCTTTCCAAAGCATTATTTAGAAAGACGAAATAGAAATCTTAGGATAAAATTTGAAGAACTCTTCAAATGGAGTTCTTAGGAACATGAAACGTGTCTATCATCAGACACTAAATTCCTGGGAAGCTATTTGATTACAGTCTTTGTTAAGGGTAATCAGACAACTATATAGAATGGCTAGACTCTTGTCCCACATATCCAAGCTGTTTTTAAAAGTAAAATTTAGTCTCAAAACTGACTTTAGTGTCTGTTAGAATTTTGCTAGGTATTAAGAAAAAAGAAAAAAGAAACCTGTAAAAACAGAGTTAATGAGGTCTCTGTCTAAACCACCAGAGCCTGTAAAGGTGAGACTTATATACTTCCTTCCCTGCCATGCTTTCTTTGGAAAGGAAACGCATCCACCTGAAACAGTGGGGAGTCACAGCGTGCTCTGCTGTGGGGTTTTTTTGCAGCCAGATGAGGAATTAGGGCGCCAGTGTACCGTATATTTGGTGCAGTCTAGATATACACTTAGAAACTGTCTCTTTGACTATCCTAAATTCTAGTTCTGTATGGCAGTACC
Organism: Podargus strigoides; assembly: GCA_028020825.1. NCBI lineage: Eukaryota > Metazoa > Chordata > Aves > Caprimulgiformes > Podargidae > Podargus > Podargus strigoides. Next base: position 160,891,392 of record CM051663.1, on the reverse strand, counting down.
AACTTCAGTGCAGCAAATGCAATACTTTCATGGAATTTCAAAGCAAGTGTTTCATATAGGTGTGAAAATATGTAGTTCCATAGCTTTAAATGTATTTTTGCCTATTAAGTTAATGATAATGCCAGTTTTCAGAAACAGTTGTTGCATGAGACTCCTTCTGAAAACTCAGAAAAAAAATATAGTATTATCTTGACCCTTTGCTTGGAATTTGTCATCAAAACAACAGAAACAAAATACGAAAGAGAATAATGAAGGAAAAATGGAAACCAAAAAATTAAGGGACAAAAATCCAAACTAATTTTAAGGTGAAATTTGACTAGTTTCTAAGACAATTGTATGAAACCAATGACCACAACAGCAAGGAAGTAGCTGTTGAGTCCCAGGATCTCCTCTCATGCTTTGTATCCAGTTGTGCCTTTCTGCACTTTCACAGCAACAAATACACTTTATTTTCCTGTGTCAATATTTTGTCATAAAATTTTGAACTAAGAGCTTACAGTAAGAACTATAAGATTTTTGAAACCAAATCCCAGTTTTGACTTCTGAAGTTCTGTTTCCTCCAGAGCTGGTTTCATAAAGGCTGCTATGAAACCACCAAGAACTGTAGCCCTTGTTAAGGTGTCTTTATCTTAATAATTAATATTAGCATGTAGAAAGTCTTTTGCTCACCTACTGTCACACTAGTACAGCTTTCTACTTGCCTTTGCCAGCAGTGTGCTGAGTTTGGCAATTGGATGAGACTACACCTGTTTTCAATGCAGGAGGGGACTTTTTAAACCAAATCTAACCTGCTAGTCATTGTTGTGATTGGACTGTGGGGTCACTTTTATACTGCAATCATACGTCAACATCTGGTTAATAAACAAAGTGACACTTTGTGATTATTGCCTGGCAAATTAGAAGTAAGGTGAAATTTCCTGCCTTTTCCTTAAAAGAAAATCAGTGATGTCAGTGACACTAGCTCCCATTTTTTGACCCTACAAAGTGAAAGAGGTTGGTTAGGGGATTAGATGTAGGAAAACTAATTTTAGATGAAGTGTTGGCTAAACATGCCAAGTAAAATTCACCCCTACTTATAGCTTCACTGATCACATGGGAATAACACTAAAGACAAATTTTTTCTAACCTTGAAAATCAAATTTCCCTTCATTTCTTAACTACTTACTGCAAAAATCCTAACTGAATTTCAACTGTTCAATGTGCCTGATTCATCTAGGCACAAACTGAAAGAACTTTGCAGCAAAGACTTAGAGGCAAACTGACTGCAAGCAACTGACTATGCCTTTTTAACAAAAAGTGTATTTGCAGATGAGAAATCCTGTTGTCCTTTGTTCATGAAGTCACACATGTTCAAGTACTTTACTGATATCTTGCAGAATGGAGCCATCACCAACATTTGAGTGGAAACAACTATTTCCTATGCAACCAGCTGAGGCATTTTTTCTCTCCACAGATAGGTGTTGTGTCCGTGTTCTTTCTTATTCCTCCTTCTAGACAGGGAGACTTTGGGATACTTGATCTGTAGCTAAGCATGACTCAGAAAACCTTTAACTTATCAAAAGTGCTGACAGATGCACAGGAGACAGATCCACAAGTCAAAATGTAGAATTAAATGTATAAGGTTCCTGATACATTTTGCAGAGCAGAAATAAAGGCACCCAGTTTGTGTAAACTGACAGCTCCATTGAGGTATATGGAGGTACACTGATGTATAGTAGCAGAATGTCATCTGTGGAGTCTCCATTGCATTTCTGGTCTTGAAGACTTAACAGAGGGGGGGGGGGGGGGGGGGGGAAAGATAACATAGTCTAGGATCTGTCCAACTCTAAGTCATGTACTAGATGTGGTGTAGGATGAAGTTTCAAAAAGAATGAAGGGGTTCAAGCCAGTCTGAGTATCTCCTTACTCAAAGGTTCTCAAAGAACGTGCTCAAGTCACTCCGTAAATAAGGTTGTCACTTTTGTCATTTTTACTGTGAATGAGTATCACCTTATTTCATGAGGACTGGTAATTGAATTAAGCTTCTACTGACTTAAAATATTATGAGAAATATAAGAAAATATCACATGTCATTGATGTGTCTGCTCTGCAATACCCTCCCACCAGCTAGCCTCCCTGAAGATATAAGTCTGTTTCCTAAAATATTCTACAGTCAAAGTCTCAATGTTATTGTTCTGGTGGTTTTTTTTATTCATTGTGCCTAGCCACTTCAAAGAGAGAATATATCATGGCTGTTTGAATAAAAAGATTTCAGTTTCATAAACACATGGAAATATTTAAAATTAAATACTGTTTTATATAGCTGGAGAAACACCAAGTTCTTGTTATGTATGCTTCTTGATTTCTGTGTATGAACATGAATATAAAGCAAACTAATATCTAAGCATTTGTGTATGAATTTTCCTCTGAGTTTCTTTAGAGATCATTTGAAACTCACTATGCCTTTTAAATTATGAATCATAACTTACTTCCCCATATCTAATCCAACATCCACAACTAACTTTTCAACTATTTAAGGTAACTTGGATGAAATAAAGCATGTCTTATTCACATTAAAAAAAAAAATATCAGTGGAGAAAATAAGGTCCCTAGCACTCAAAGCCAGCAGAGTATTTAGCTTATATTGATAAGTATGACTCAGAGTTTTGGATCCTATTGGATCTCAGATCTTACCCTGTCGAAAGAAATGCGTATTGGTTGGTAGACATCTGTTAAGCAGTTACAAGTCTCCTCTGTCTTAGTGGGAGAAGAGACCATCAGGTTTCAGAAAGCAAATGACAGAGACATTTCACTCACACCAATTGCCCTAAATTCTTTCTTTTAACATCCTCTTGGATATTTCCATTATATGAAGAAAGTTAGAGTGTTTGGGCTGTTCATATATTCATTTTAGCTTCCTTTACATCTAGGGAATCCACAGGTATTGTTTTTACTCTTGATTGGTTTTGCTCTTGTAACATCAGAAAGTTTATTTGGGGATTTGGCTTGCAGTCATTGAAGTCTCCTTGGATAACCACATTCTTTTCTTTGCAAATAGTGACTCACTATGATTAATTCTCTGCTTGGAAGATAGTATTGACAGTAGATTAAGCAACATGCTAAATAACCACCCACTGGATTCATAAGGGACTTCCAAGAATCTAGAATACGGACTCTTTCCAATAGACTTAACTATGAATCAGTCAAAAGATTTACACATCAAGATGTGATATTAACTGGATGTACGATCTATAGCTACTAACCAAATCAGCATCCCATCACGTATAGAACGGATAAATGCACCACTTCAGTACTCAGTCTAAGCACACATAATACAGTCTGATGAACTTCAAATTGTTTATACAGTGGTTTTCACATGAATAAACTCTGGAATCTATTCCCAGTTTAGCTCTTTTGACTTAAAAGAAATGGAACAAAAAATCCAGTATCTTTCTGCCCAGATCATATTTTTTCATTCAATCTAATGACCAGAGCCCTGGCATGCATTCTCAGGCCTGCTTGTAGCTATGTTTAACACAAGTCTATAAGACTGGAGGACAAAAGTGTGTATCATCTTTTCTTAATGCCTAAGTAAGAGGTTTTGTACCTAGCAAAGACATTCCCACAGTCCAGTGGCTTTGTTTGGAGTGATGTGCCAACTGGGTTTAACGTATGTCCTGTCCCATTAACCCTTGATCTGTTCAGGTCCTCTGCTGACAAGTTGCAAGACAGGCAAAACTTTCAAAGCAAGGCAGGTCCATAATGGTGCATTGCAGACTGCCTTCAGGCTCCCTCTCCTGGACGTTTTTGCCTCCATGTGCTTAGGAACTTGTGTTTTCAGTGCACGTACAGACATAGGTTGTTCAGGCCTTTACAGTGCATATTTTCCTTGTGTGCCCCACCTGCTATATCGTGATGCATGTAATTACATAGGTCTTTTAAAAGGTAAATTTGATATTTTTAATAAGCCCTTTGAATTCGATCCTTCAGGTGATTTTCTAGTTATTGGCTGTTTGTTCATTATTTTGGGTCCCTGTTTCAAAAATTATGACTGCTATGCATTTGCATTTCAATATTTCATTTAATAGTGGACCTTTTCTTGTCTTGTTCTATTAAACACACTCTAGAATATTACTTTGTTTCCCCACACACAGGTGTTAGAGGGCTATTTATATTTTAAAGATATGTTTATAGTATGGTCGCTGCAATTCATACTCTCTTTCCCTTCCAAATGAAAAAAAAAATACATTTTTATTAATCATGAATGGTTTAAATTTGTTTATTTAATGCATCTCCCAAGAACTTGAAACACCTGCTGTGTTAGCCCATGCCTTAGAAGAATGGAGAGGTTATATATTAGATTTAGGTTTGTGGATTAAAATAAAGCTTTTCTTTATAGGCGTTCCACCTGGGAATGGCTGCTCTAAAATTCTATAAAAACCATGAGAAAATTTGTTTCCATCCCCAACTACTTTAGAAAATAAAAGAAATTAACATGAAAATATAAGTTAAACAAAGTTGACAAAAATGAAGCGCCATGGGAGAATCACAAATTTTGCCCTGCCAACAACATTTTGAGACCTGCTGTTTTCCCTGTAGGTGTCCGCATGGCTTTGATTTTCCCCTGATTATAAAAAAAACAGAAACATTTGCAAATGCAGTGAAGAAAGAGTGCTGACCCCACTGTGTGAACTAGCACTTGATGATGTCTGCCTTGGTAGAGTCTCAGTTTGACTATAAAGATGTATTCATTTGGTTTTAATTTGAGGAAGTTTTGTGTTTCAATAAAATCAAAATGAAATTCCCTTTTTTCAGATTAGTAAATTGTGACAGTTGAGTTTTACATAGATTTGTTGACAGTTAACTGTGACTCTGTCATTGTTTTGGTTTTTTTTTTCCTTAATATTCAAAGGAATATATATAACTTCATTAAGAACACACAAACAAAAAGTAAAGAAAAATGGAGAAAATCTATATTACAATGCATCAACACTTTGTAACTTTCTCTGTAGCTTGTGTACAATGGGAGAATCAAATTTAAGGTCATATTCAGGGCTGTAGGCAGCTAGTTGCACGAGACAAGGTGACAGATTTAGTCTTAGAAAACTTCGGCCTCCTGGTATTGTGGCTGCAGTTGCTATTTGGCTAAGTTGTGGTGTTGGCAGTGAGAACAGATTTATGCACATAAAGCTGCCATTCTATTATGGCTTTTATAACACAAAGTACAGTTCTCAAGTTGTACCTTGGTCTGAAAAGAGCTGAAAGAAAGAAGCAATTGAGTACCAGGAGAATGGTACCAGATGCTGGCCTTTTGACATCTACCAGTGGGCCATGGCTGAGCACTTCCTCAGCAAGCCCTGCTTTCAGCCACTTCAGCTACCTTAAGAAACCCTCATAATAAAAAACACTATCCAAACCAAAGGGTTTCATGAGCTCCATGTGAAAAAAAAAGAAAAAAAAAAAAAAAAAGAAAGAAAAAAAAAAAGAAGGAATTAACTAAACAAGAAGGTGATAAAACATAAAGCACGCTGCTGTGTTCAGTTCCCAAGCTAGATGTAGGTTTTCAAAGGACTATTTCTTACCTTTCTAACACCAGTAAAATCATTAATTAGTGGCAGGGCAGTGGGGAGATTGTAGAGGGACTGTACTAACTTGAATATCCTCTATACGAAGCACTGGAGATGAGCTTCAGGAGATCTACCTTCACATCCCTGCATCTGCTACTTTTTTTCTGTGCATCCTGAAACAAATATACCAAGCTGTTCATGTTACAGTTCTCCCTATGTAAGAGGGGATGACATTTTTTAACTTTTTCTGCCCTTTCATCTGTACTTTCTGTTCCGATTGTAGGGTCTTTGGGGCTGAGTGTGTTTTTTACATCTTCAGATTTCAGGAGGGCAAGGTGAAAAATCTGCTCGTGAACACAGAGATACACATTAGGAATTGATTCCTGCAGTTTCAATTAACTCCTTTGCACTTTTACAGTACCTTTCAGCCAAAAATCTCCAAGCAGTTTACAAACAGTGCATGATGCTGTGTTCAACCTCACAATACTCTTATGAGTTCATTAAATATTATTGTAGTCTTGCAGATGGAAAAAGCAGGGGGGCATAGAAAGTCTGTGACAGAAAAATCATCAGGCCACAGATTTTTCAGAGTGCCTCTCCTCTGTCCTAACAAATAGACCATCCCTTCTCACTTGTCCTCTGCCAAAATATTTGCAAAGTAATTCTATGGGGATAGAGTAGAGACATGTTGAACCATAAGTGAAGCTCCCTCTCTAATGAAAACCGCAGGTACAGGTTGCTAAATTATTACAACACCAACAAGCGAATAATATGAGTGATGACATGTATGGAAATCAGTTTCAATAATAGGTTTCAGTGGTAGAAGTTGAGCACACCCTTCCGTGGTTTGGATACAGAGAGAGAGGTAGTCTTCATTAATGTGGTAAAGGGCCCCTTAACGACCTGTGACAACTTTAGCCTTAGATTTAGCAGGGTAGAATAAAGTGGAAATGGGCAGCTGTAGGGCAGAAAGAGAGTGAAGGTTGGCGCACCTGGTTTATTCCTGTTGGACAAGTCCTCACCACTACCTGCTCACCAGGTGACAGACACAATATTCTGTTCACACCTACCCCATGACAGATTTATTACTTTATTTTCCATAGAAAATAAGTTTCTTTTCAGATATGAGATTAGATTAGATCATTATATTTCTTTGTTATATTATATACTCTTCATTACATATTCTTCATTATATTACATATATCTATGTATTTGTTATATATTCTGCATTATATTACATAGTATTTCTTCAGGGAAAGAAATGATGTCATGCTGAAAGCTGAAGTCTTGACACCTGGGTTAAGTTCTCACTTCTGCCATAGGCATCTTATGTCACTTAATTAAACCCTCTCAGTTTTTGTTCTATTTTTCTTTGCATATTACATAATTCTTTAGAAAAAGCTATAACTAGTCCAAGCTGAAAAATATTTCCCTCTGCTGAGAAGACTATCCCTGGACAACTCTAAGTATGTGTGTGTGCATCTATCCATATATCCAAGCAATTAGTACAAATAAACAGGCACATATGTGTGTATGTCTGTACAAGTTTATATACCTATAAATAGGGACTGCTGCCTCTGTTATGGAAATACAGTCACCTCTGAGGCAAAGAATGGTAGATGTTTTCTGTTGTCAGTGTTTCTCAAGGAAAGTTTGGAAGAGAAAGTGAAGAATAGCCTCTCCAGTTGGGATCTCTTGGAGAATTTAGGCAAGCATAATATAATTATGTAAACTGGAAGTAAGCCAGGACACTGGGGTTAACACCCTTGCTCAAGTGAAAGGAGCCAGGGGACCATTCACAGCTATAAAACTGGTCAAGAGCTGCGGTTTTAGGTTACATCCAAAATACAGGTGACTCAAGGACACTGCTAAATGCATTGCATTGAGTGCAAGCTTCATTTATATAGAATGGCCTAGCATATTTTTAGTATTTATGAATTTCTCTACTATTGAGCAAAACATCAGGATTGGTTTCAATTTTATTGTGCACTGTTAGGTGCCTATCAAATAAAATGTGAGTCTTTGTATATGAATTCACTGTTACAGAGAGATTCCTATGTGATGAAAATGTTCTCATTTTTGTTTTCTTTGACTGTGTTCTGCTTCAGTGTTTTCTAAACATACAAAACTTCCTTGGAAGAACATGTTGCTATGTTAAAAGGGAAATGGCTGTATGGTAAAACATCTAAGCACTTAAAAGTTTTTCTAAAAAGTTTAGGAAGCAGATTAGTAGAGCTATTGAACATTTTCATTAGCTTTCTTGCCATTGCTCAGCTGAACTAAGACTGTTTGGGGTTCAGAAAGTATCTGCCCAAATGAAGAATACACATGGACTTGACTTGTTAGCAACCCTTAGATCATACCTAACTCAAATTGCATTAAATTAATTTAGAGCAGTATTGACATACCTTTTGATATAATTACCTAATCCTTACAGTATTGCTTCAGGGAAGACAGGTCTCCTTGTTTCCACACCACAGTGCAGTGCCTTCAGTCACTCTCCTTTGTGACATAGTCTAGCTGAAGGGATTTTTCATTTATCTTGTTAAATTTGAGGCACTTTATCACCAGCAATGCAGGAACAGAGGGATGTGATCCATTGGTGCCCACATCTAGAAATCAGAACACTCAGCCGGGAAGAGGAGTCCTATTTCTGTGGGGAAGACTGCACCTCATTGCCTACTTTATTTTTTCAACCTAGTGCTGTAAAATGTGAAAACAATTTATCTAAGCTGTCCAGTCATGTTTAATCCACTAGGTAGCTTTTACTTGATAACACAGTGCTTCTTAAAGTGACCTGAGTGATTTTGTTCTAAAGAGGATACAAAGCGCTTATGCACTGTGTTCCAGTGACAATGGCTCACATTAGAGTGATGGCTACCAGCTGGTGGGGATAATAAGACCTTAGAGTGGGACAGCTTTTTCCTCAGGGAAAGTCTGATCATGAGTTGCGAGTACAACTGCCAACAGATGTGTGCAGAGCCTGTAATGCTGATACAGAACAAGCGATCCTACAGGAGAGCAGAGGACTGTCTGTGCAGAACAGTGAGAGTCTTAGGGAAATATCAGCAAGAGATGCTTGTCTTCTGCAGATGCCACATTTTACTGCCTCACCCTTCCTTCCCAACCAGGCTCACTCAGCTTGGTAGCAGTCTGGCACGCACTCCATGGAAACTTCTGCTGCAGCCTGCGTACAGCTGTGCTCAGCAGGCACACAGGTGTTCCCGACAGTACTTTTTGCCCATACTTTCTTGCCAGCAGAAATGTGGTTTTTTAAGCATAGTCAGGATTTTTGGCAATCCCACTCGGATGTTCTGCAGATACAGGGTGAGTGGAGCCCACCCAGCAAGCACAAATGAAATCATCCTTGTTCCTCCCTGGCTTCCTGGTCTTTCTCAGCTTTTGAGGAAGAAGTCAAAGGGGACAGGTGAATCACTTAGGAAATGTTTCCATATTACATATGTATTGTACTGTTTTGTAGCTTAGCCTGAAAGGCTTGGGCATGGCATCCGGTGTTCAGTGAGGTCCTGCCTTTCCCCCAGTGATACTGTCGGATCGCAGAGGCACACGGAGGTCAAGAGACTGTCCACAAGGTCATCCAGTGACTCAGTGCCTCAATTCAAACTCAGTCCCAGCATCTGCTTGACTCTTGATTTTTTGTTCTAACCATGAGACCCACCCAAAATTAATTGGTGGGAAATTCAATGCTGATTGGATTAAGCAGGTCCTTTTATGTTTGTGACAATAGTACATCAGTGTTTTCATGATGAATAGAGGAAATCTGGTACACAGCATCAATCCTTATAGAATTCAATCCTTATAGGATGAACAAGCTTTAGAAACTCAAACAACCACACATACACAAACAAACAACAGACAGTCTTGGGGCTATTCATTGATTCAGTCAAAGACAAGTTTTCTTTGCTAATAGCTCTTGCGCTTCTGAGGCATTTTCTGCTGTGACCAAGGTCAGCATAACATGGCAGAAATCACTCTGTGATAGGAAAGGGCTCTTTCAGTTCTGTTTTGTATCTTTTTCTTTCTCCTTTTTAAACCTTGCTCTTTAGCGTTTTTGAAAACTAAATGTTACACCAAAGATATATCCAAAGTCCTTGTTAAAGTCATTAAAATGTGAATATTCAGAGGTTAAGAACACCATGCATCTTCTCAAAAAATATTCAAGGGACAGAATGACTTTATGTTTTACGTATTCCCTTAAGAATACACAGTTCTCCATTAAATGTTTTCCTGTTATTCCATCAACAAGATGACATCATGCAGAACAAGTTGCTAAAGAGAAGGAGTTAAAACTGGAAGATTGTTTTATGAATGCAGTTTCTTGAAGTCTGTTTTTTAAGCCACTAGTGCTTTGAGGAAACAGGACTTCCAGTCTTACCATAATAGTGCATAAAATTGTTGGATATTTATTTGTTTTTATTTAGTAAATGCTTTCAAATTGTTAGCATCGTAGTTGGATATACACAGGAAAAGAGTTCTGAGGGATGGGAGCTCCTAAGAAGATGGAGTAATTCAAGATCATGGGGTTTTTAGATCAGCCAAGTCTCATAAAAGATAATTACACAGGTTCATCTCGTTATGTTAAGGATATAGTAGCTTAAATTAAGAATATTTATTTCTTTTGTAGAAGGGGTAGATAATCTTACTCTTTGCCTCTTACTGTTAGATATCACCTTTTCCTTACATCTTTGCTGGAGTCAGGAAGCTGAGTTCTGTTCTACGTTAATCCCAGGCTGTAAAATTACACACACACACCATGTAAACCATGAGGAATCTCACTGTTTTCTGTTCCTTCTGGATATACTCCTTCTGCTTTTGTCGGTTTGAACAGTGTGGGCATTTAAAACTCTACCAAAGCAAAATACAAGACAGCACAGGTAGTTCTGAGGAGAAGGTAAGAGAGAAGTCACTGTGACAAGTGTCAGCCACACAGCCTAATGCTATTTTGAGAGAGACCAGGTGTCAAGAGCCCAGGCAGACTACAGCAGAGTTTCTAGGCCTTTGTAACTTGCTTTAACAGAGATGTAATTTTGATCATCTCCAAAATATTTATTTTGTGTTTTGTTTTCCACTGCAACTAGACCTTAAAACACATTATCATTCTCCCACTTTTTAATGAGATTAATTTTGGAGGTATGTGACTAAGTTTAGGCAAGTTAGAAACTCTCAGCTTTGTGTATTCTTACATGATCAAAATGCGCAGATTCTTTTTTTCCTCGTTAAAGGAGTATTTTTAAGTAGTTTCTTATTCAGCTCTTTACTAGCTGTTTTAAAATGCTTGGGAATGAAATAGTGTGCTTGCAACTAAGTGGCAGCACTTGTCCTGGAAATGAAATTCACATTGCTAAGGTGTTTATGGAATACATGGAATGAGAGCATATAAATCATGGACTCTGTATGTATAGTTCAAAACCAGTAATTTTAGAAGACATTGCAGGCATTACAATAAGTTATGCTGAAAAATAATGCACCATTTCATGAGAGCAGGTGGGATGGCACTGACAAAACTTTTACCATGTGTAGAAAAAAAGCTCTAGCTTTATGTGCACCTAAATAAAGAATACACTTGATTAAACTTCACTGGTGAGCCTCTTTTAAAAACATCAAAGGCACCACTTATAACAGCACTGAGACATTGGTGGTCTGAAGATTACGCACTCACAACTAACTGTTCTTTTAAAAACAAGGGTAAATACAGCACCACACTTACAGTAATAAAAATAACTGAATTTCCACAAAGATTGAATCAGAGTGGGACAGTTTTTTTCTGTTCTTACTTTGGCAAAACTGTCAGTTATTTCTGATCTTTTCATGAATTTGCTTTTATAGCAGAAAATAAAAGTGGTCAGATGAGATTATAATGATGCCTGTTCAAACTGAATATATAAATGAATTATACTAATTTTTACCATTTCCAGAAACAGTGTAGAAAGGCTAGCTTTGTGTGTGCAGTTCTTAGCAGCCATAACCAGATGGAAAGAAATTAGAACTTTGACTAACTCAAAGTCCAGTGGGTAAAAAATGGAAATTATCTGTCATGAACTATTTAAGATTCTAAAAGAATGAGGTCCTTTGTAGACATAAATATATCTTTCTATGGTATTGCTTTAAATAGCATAATTAGTTTATACTTTTCAACTAGAATGGTCTATATTCTGGTTTTTGGATTCTCCTTATCTTCCATTTTTTTTGTAAAAATGGACTGTGATTTCAAGTCAAGAATACCTGAAGTCGGCTTCCACATGCTGTTCCCAATTGCTTTTAGATAACTGTGTTCAACAGGAGAATATTTGGCTTCTCACCGTACAGTACATAAATCTTACGCAATTGCTGTTTCAATTTTTCTCTTTCCTTTGAACTCTTGAATGGAGGGAAAGAATTTCTGAAAGAGTTCAGTAGGAATGTCCCATTACGAAACATCAATCATCAAATGCCCATTGAACATGGAAAGTGAGGTGCCTGTAATAAAATTGACATAACTAAGCAAGCAGCATCTGACCTTTAGGAGCCAGAGCTTATGATCAGAAGACCCAGTCTTCCAAACCTTTAGGAGTTAAGAGTTATCATCTCCCCCAAAAAATACCTCAGTAAATGAAGTGCTACATATGAATGTATGTGATAAAAGAGGTGAAATAAATTCTTCCCTGACCCTTAGTAGGGGAGTGTTGACAGAACAGAGGTAGAGAGTGACTTTTGAAAGGAAGGAAAAAATGGAATGTATCTTTGGGTCTAGATGGGAGCAGCTGCTCCCTTTATCTTGCATCAGTGTTAAAGTAGTTGCTGTTCCTGCCATGTCAGCCAAGTCACAACACAGCATGCAATGCTCCCTGCAGTTGTTGCAAAGAAAAGGTGCAACGGGTACCGTCAAAATGTTGTACCCACAATGTGAACATAAATCTTCCTTGTGCTTTGTCAACCTGTTTGCTTTTGTCTACGCTCTGTTTTCCATGTAACATGCTGTCACTACCGTATTATTCTTTCTGAGCTTGCCAGTCCTTCAAGTATTTCCCAGGCTGGTTAGAGGAGACAGAGCTACTGTGAGCTCTGACTCAGCATCAGACTGTTGAATTAATGCCTTTTTATTTATTTTATTTTATTTACTTGCTCCCTCCTGCTTTTCTATTTTATTTGAGTCATCATACTGAATAGTTACATCAAACCAAATGCAAACCAAAACATTCCGTGTTTTAAATCTTAGCAAAAGGCCTCCAATCATCCCTTGAAGGGATTGCTCTTCCCGTTCAGGTGCCACATACTTTTACAAAAGTGTGTGACCATAGAGCAGGATGTAATTGACTCTCTACGCAAATACTTTGTCACAAATAGAAATGTTACAGGGTTATACCCATCCCTTCCTAAAGCTTTTGTGTAGTAACATTGACCAAAAGAAAATTACAGGAATTTAGAACGTAATATTTCCAGAATCCTTGAGAAAGTTCTCTTACCCTGTTACAGAGGCCCCACTCAGCAAATCCCTGAGTCAAATATGTAAGCTTTTAAACAGATAGTGCATTACAGTAATACACAATACAGATGAACTGCATAGGGGCTTTTCACAGAAAAAGGTACATATTTCAAATAATTCTAGCACAGCCTTATGAAAATAAAACAGCCAATCAAACAAAAACAAGCCCAAAATCTAGACTGTTTTTGATGTGTGCTTGAAGTTTATTACTTCCTTTAGGTTTTTCTGTTAGAAATACTTTGGTGATCTAGGGTGACTTGGCTACCGACTTCTGGGGGTTAATTGTGGACAGAGATGGCAAGTGATATTCCCTTATTACTCCTTGATTCATGACACAGTATAGATATACCAGAGTGGGAAAAAAGGTATCTAGTAATACTTAAATCTTCTACTCTTCTATCCTGCTGTTTGTATTGGAGACACCAGCGCTCTGAGAAATATGATATGCAAAGAAAGAAAAAGAGTAGGTTGGCATCTTTGTGTTTCTACCTCCATGCCTCTGTCTCCGTGTTTACATGTCCTCCATTCCCAGGGTACTACAGTATCTGAAAATTTACATAACAGATTTAGAGAGCAATTTGTGGCAGACAGTTACTATGGTCTCCGTTTTGCAAACAGGAAACAAGCACTGAGGCGCTAAGCTGCAGAGCAGACCATCCAAGCAAGCTGCTCACAGACCAACGAATTAAATTCTTCCTTGGCCCATGAGTAAAGTCCTACTTTGGAGAGAACTTCAGTCCTTATCTAGCCCTCTATCTCCTCTTTTTCCCTGAGCACAATGTTATAGGAAGGATCCTTCGCTTGGCCTGGCTTGCTAGCGTTTCTGTTCAGGGGCAGAATCTCTAGGGTTCAGAATTAAATATATTTATATCTCACAAACAAGTTTTAAATAAAATAAAAAGAGGAGCTAAGCATATGCCTCTTCTACTTTGTGTTTTAAGGGAATATAGTTCCAAGAACTCTTTGAACTTGAGTCCAAACAAGCAGTTTGTACTCTGCAGATGTTACAGCAAACTATAACCCATCATTGCATCTCTGGAGTACAGTGTACTGTGGCTTTAATTCAGCAAAGTACAGCATGTCAAATGTCAGGTTGTTATGACAGCAATAAACTTGTGATTCCCTTGAAGCAGATGTTTTAATTTGTTAGGTGTTTTTTGGGGGGGAAAAAATCTGCTTGCATTTAAATAGATGTTCAGATTGAGAAAGGAATTTGCTTGAAAACATCTTTTCCACCTGTATGAAAACTTTATCAGGGAGGCTTAAGGCACATGTGTGAAGCGGTGTGAGAAATCCTTGCAAAGATGGCCAAATTACAGAAATCTCCTTCACACCTGAAATATGACACTTCAGTATAGGAGCCAGATCTGGATCACGGAAGGACCATGCTTAATATATCTGATACTGCAAAAAGAACACTGAAACCAAAATCTGCTAAAGGATCTTCCTTCTGGAGTGCATGTCCAGGGCGTTGATGGTCCTTGCTGCTGGGAATTAAACATCATAATCTTCAGATCCTTCGCTCCTTAGTGTGCTGATCAGTGAGGACTATGGTTTTAAAGCAAGTGCTAAAAGTGAAAACCTTTGATGGTTTTCAAAGACAAGGAAGAATTACGTACTTGTCTGAGCTGCAGGCAAATAATGTTACAGCTGTGAGAGCAGTCATTCAAATAATTAATTGATCTCACTTTGCAGTGAAATACTTACTGGACCTTAATCTTGAAAGATGGCAGGGTTTTCCTCAGGCATGTGTCTGTTTTTTAAGTTCGTAACTTGCTGGATCCACGTGGAAGGCAAAAGTTCAGGGAATAGCCTGCCCCAATAAATAGTGTACAGAGAGAGATGCACTCAAAAAGGATTGGTCTAGGATTCTTCTTGTGTTAGAATTACATACTTCAGACGTGGTCATTATTGTGTCATATACGTTGGCAGTTTAAATTTTTTTCTGTAGCTCTTTATATGAGCTGGTGAAGCCACAGTTACTGAGGAACATATGCTGTTTAAATTTCAGACTTTTCACCTTTCTGAAGTCTGGTAACTCCAAAACAAGAAAATGTAAGCCTAAAACCAGACATGGACATTTCTAGAGTTTCCTTGAAAGAAAAATAATAAAAAAACCCCAACACAAAACCAAAGCCTACTTTGTTTAATGAGTCTTTTGTCTCTGATAATGTTTTTAGGAGTTAACTGCCATCCACCTAGGATTAAAGTGATTCAGCAGAAGCAGCTGTGCAGAGTTAAAGACTCACAAACTAACATTACTTAGCCCAGTGTAGACTGATCCCAGAAGCAGCCACTCAGCAGTATTACAGGGACAACATGGATCCATCAGCAGTGGGAGTATGAGAATTTTTCCACATTACTTTGAATGGCTTATGCATTGGTATGTCTGTCTACGAGATACCCCTAATAACTAAAAAGGGGCCAAGTTAGATGGTTGCACAGCAATTTATATTTTTTTATGGTTAACATTGTAGCTTATGAAAAATTCTTGTACGTTTCTTTCATGTCAAAACTTTGACCACTTGTATCTGAAAGCAGTGGCTATATCCTGCAGCAGGCAAGGAGTCAGAATGGTAGAAGACTTTGGAAAGAAACCTACCTGTTTCTAGTTTTGAAATATGAAACAAGAATTTGAGTCATCTGTAGCACTAACATTAAATTGATGGGAATTTACTTTTGAAACTTCATTTTCATCACACAATATGGTTAATAATATGTTTCCAAACGCAGAAAACTTGACAAAACTTGACAAAAAGCAGAGGGGACTCTCTCTCTTGTTCTCTCCCCTCTACTATGCATGTACATTTGTGGTCAGTTTGAGGATTTTAAAACTTTACTAAATGGATGGCCTCTCAGATCCATACATCACTGCTGTTTTGCTGGTAATGTGTTTATAATTAAAAATCATGACATTTGACCTTTAGTTCATGGCCACAGCATAATTGCATTCACCCTACCTCATTTATGAATGCAAATCAAGTCAATTTAACTCAGCATTGTGTTTATTCTGCATGTTTTTAAAAGACTCCTCTTGCCACAGCATGTCTTTCTCCTAGCCTCCTGCACTCTGTGGTAATTGCAGAGCAGGCTGTCATGCTGGAATTGCAGGTATGGATGGTTTGAGTGGTGATAGAGTTTGAGTGGTCTGGAGATGCCTTGGATCTGTCAGCAGCCAAAAGTGATGAAATAATTTGAATGGGGCAACTTTGTCTGTGAACAACTAACAGTACTCCAGAAGAAGCTTTAATAAAACTAATACACCTTGGCAATAAAATTAATACATCTTCACTGGAGTTATTTACGCTAGCCGGGGATCTAACTCTCAGCTTGTTATACAAGCAAGGAGATTGCAGGTTTCAGAAGGCTCTGCCCCCAGAACTTGTCTACAGAAGGCCATTCTTCACTGTGCCTTTGAACCCTCACCCTGCCTTGAGGTAAACTCCTCCCAAGTGCCGGTGGATTAAATCACCCTTGTATGGAGGTACATAGGGAGAAGAGAGGGGAATTTCAACTGGTCATTATCAATCACACAGCACAAACAGTTTGGAGGAGTAATCAGTCTCTCTGTCCTTAACACAAAGAGGTTTACACCACCAGAGGAGTTTATTATTATTGCTGGTCTAAGATCATCAAAGTCATTTTGTTTCTTCTTGAACAGTAGTCAGAGGGGTTAAAGTGAGGTTAAACTGCCTAAACAAAATGGAAGCAATTACACAGTGGGTTCATGGAGGACTGTTTGCTTTAACCCTCACTGACAAAAAAGGTACTATGAGAAAAAAGTTCCCCAACTCTTTACAATCATTAAATGCATCAATCTGTTTAAGTTCACGCCAAACGTCTTCACCTAAATCTTCTTGGGAGTGTCACTGTTTTAAACACTACCAGTTTCTTCACAGTTCCCAACACAGCCTCCATTCAGTGTCTGATCTTTGCGTGGCTGTCATTGCTTTGCAAGCCACTTCGCAGGACAGGACTTACACTGTGCTGGAGATGTGCCTGTAAAAGTTGTGCCTTAGCTTTTTCTACTTAGTGACTTGGCAGGAAGAGACAAGGCTCTGTGGAAGAGCAGTATGATGGGGAATGCAGATCTGGCCCATTCCAAGCTTTAAATTGCAAGATAGGGAATTGACTGTTCTACTCCATTCAAGGTTATATCACAGCTGAATTGTCAAACTTGGCCTTCCAGTGACCTACCTCATGTGATGGGATGAGATCTGCCCTTTTCTAGTTTTGATTTTTCTGTTCCTCGAAAATGGAAGGTAGTAGCGTAAACAGCTTTCACTTACAATGTGAGCACTGCTGTATTATGGGTCTAAATGGAGTCTTTATCAAATTCCCTGCAGGTTCATTGCCATTAAGCAGAAAAACACGTCAAAGAGTCCTAGAAAGCTGGTGTGCTTGATGAAAGGATGGGGAAAAAGTTATTTTAATTCTATAAGCAAGCATTGATACAGTGTTTTTTGAAACTTGCCTGTCTGAAAGGGGACAAGTGCTTCTATAGACTATCCAAATGAAGAACTGCATGCCTAATTTTATCATTATGTGAGATGCATACAAAATGGTTCCTCTGTACCCTGAAGGAATGTTACTGAAATAGCACCTGTACAGGTGCGAATTTACAAAGTTAATGGTGAAATATTTCTGTGATCCTGTGTCACACCTCCAAACAAGGGGTGACTTTCAGAGGTCTCTGCATCCCGTGAAATGTTTATCTTGTTCAAGCTTGTTGTGAGGCTGAAGGACAAAAACAGCAGGGAAAAGGAAAGGAGAAGAACACTGCATTTACAATTTGAAAAAGAGATTGCAATTATGTGTCGTATCTTCTGTTGGAAAAAAAAGCCTTCTTTTTTTTAAGCAGAGAAAGCAATAAAAACAGCTTGTCAACAGAGCCAAAATGTTCAAATACAAAATAGATTTAATGGATTCCCAGTAATAGAAATGGGGTTGCACAGGGATGAATCAGGCTCTTACTTCTCAAAACATTACTGTAAATGGTAAAGACTAAATAATAATCTTACACAAATATCTGTGCATCTCTGATCATTAACCACAGCCAGCGCATGAAGGAACATATTTTGATCTGTCTTGCTCCAGATTTAAAGCAAAGGAAATCTGTCAGATTCAATGGGACTATTTTTGTTTAAAAATCTAAAGTTGCAGCATGGTAGAAGAACTGAGTTTATAATTCATAAGGAGCTGCTTTGAAAATGTTGAAGCTATAGATTAAAATACAGGTAAAGTGTTGTAAAGGGGCACTGATTTCACTGAAGTTCTGAATGGTGGAGGGCAAGATTGGCACCTGTCACATCTTATATGATAAAAGAAAATAAAACTCTAATTTTTTCTGACTCATCTGAGATAAGATAGCATGAAGGCTTAGTGGAAATGTATTTCCTGTTACAATTCAGGAGCATTTGAATCTGAATAGTTAATACTAAAATGCCAGCCAACCATCTAACAGCAGTGTAATGTGCTACTCGCTTAATTAAATAAATTTCCTTTCCTTTCCCCAAATGAATGGACTACTGGACTGTGGCATGATTTATGTATCCTCCAATACTGGCTCCTTAGAGACAAGAAGGACATAAATGTGATAGTGCAGACACTGCTTTATCACCAAGCAGACAACTAGATATGAGAACAGTAATAGGTAATATTTCCATCACGTAATGGTCACGATGTCAGGACCCTTGTTTTTGTGCCATGTCAGTGTAGCATAGAGGAGAGTCTTATTCCTTTGGCCTCTAAAATTAGGATATCCAAAGTGTCTCTGAAGCTGCACCTGAGTTAGGAAACCTGCACAAGCTCAGATTCAGCAGCTTGTTTAATCACACCTGGCACAGGATCTTTATATCACATTTCTATCAATGTTTTTTCCTTCTACAGTACTAAAATATAAATTGTATTAGCCAGAACATAACTGAAGGCTAGCCTGGAAGGTAATTTAGCCTGGCAGGGGTTAGTGGGGTTTAGTGATGTTCAGACTGTAACTTACTGTCACTGTCTCACTGCTGGCAGCAGAGAAAAGAGCTACTGAACTGCCCTGCAAGCTTCCCAACACCAATGCACATCCTCCTGCTGAACCCATCTCCCAGCAGCTTCCTCATCCAGGTAAAAGACCACTGTGAATCGCTATACTGTACAAAATAAACTTAGTTCAGAACAGGACGCACCAGGAAATGCTGTTGCACAGGATGAAGTTACCTGAGCAGCAGGACACACTTCTTGAGGCAAACAGTGTCTCTGAGAACCGCACATGGGTTTTGCACTCAGGGCTCCCAAAGAAGAAATTTCACAGACTTTAACTGAGGATGTCTGTTGGATGCCTGATGCTTGAGTTAAAAAAAGAGATTACTCTCATTAAACACTGAATGTCACTGATTTTCCTGCTCTGTAAGAGCTGGACATCCATCTCCTGTAAGCACGAGGTCAGAGTGGGATGCTGCACTCAGGATAAGGGACAGTACTTTTGTCCTTGATTCTAACAAGCAAGAGGGAGGACTTATTTAGCAAAGAAAAAGAAGAAAGAGTCATTCTGTCATTTGAGTTCTTTATTCCTGATACATACTAGCTTCTGCAGAGAGGAGAGATGAGACTTTTGGATTGCTCCACAATAATTCATTGGGATTTCATTCTTTCCCCTTAAAAGGGCAGGAAGGATAAGACTAATAGATATTTTCAGGGCACTGCTTTGAATTAACAGTTTCAGTAGCGGGCACTATAAACAGCCAGTCTGGATTGCGCCTTCTCATCTCACCCTCTGGTTGGATGCTCTGAAGCCAGCCAATCCTTTTCTTTTTCTTTTTTTTTTTTTTTTTTTTAATTTCCTTTCACAGACCAATTCCGAAGGATTTTTAAACTATAAAAATGAAATTACTCCCTATAAAATATAATTGGAGCTGCATTGTAGTTCAAGTGACAACCAGATGCTAGAAAAATCCCCCAAACTTTTGGTCTAATTATGTAAGTTTCTTAGTATTCTCACTGCCCAAAGACTTGTCCAAAGGAGATTTGCTTCTGTTAAGATCTTGCTGGTAATTTGTATTCATTCTTAAAGGCCTGTTTGATAGTTTTTCTCCTTCTGTATCTACACGTTTTCTCAATATACTGACATTAAACATGTGCGTGTTCTGTAGGCTGGGAAGCAAATTCATACGTGTAATATGTATTAGAGCAGGCTATATAAAACCCTTAGTGGCAATTATCATGACCATATTCCAAATATTCCTTAAAAAGCACAAGTCACCTCACCAGTCTCGCAGATTTCCATCAGTGTCTAATAAATACAAAATAAAGAAAATCAGGTTTTCAAATCTGGATCTTTTTATTGAGTAAAAAAGTATGTGGTTTGTTCTAATTAAATACTCTTTTTTTTTTTTTTTCCTGGGGAGAATTCCAGTCCCAGGGTTTGAGTGGCTTCCCAATCCACCCAAACTTGGCTAGAAACAGCAATACTGTGCTGTCTAATTTTGTTATCCGAGCTGAAAACAGTGTTGGTAAATTCATTTACTTCCAGATGATTGCAACAACCTGAGTAAAATGGTTGCCCTGTCATTGTAAGCATCACTGAGATGATGGCACATTTTTTTTCACAAATTTGGAGTTTGTGTTGTTCAACTCCAGTGTTGGGTACAGGTCTCACAGAATGAAGGTGAAAGGGAGATTTTTGGACTTCCCACAGTCTGACTTTAAAGGGATCTCCAAGTTCTTTCCGTTAGGTTGTTGAATGAATTACACTCAGCTGAAGTGCTGGGGAATGTTGTGCTGAGATGAAACTTTGGATAGACATGGGATTAGGCTCTTGCTGCCCAAGTGCAATGACAGTCCAAGTGAAATTAAAGGTCCTTTCTTCAAGTGATAACTTCAAAGTCATATGCTTCCAAAGCTCAATGGACAATGTCTCTGTTTTCAAATGTCTGAACCATACAATGATTTCTCTATCTATTTATATAAAATCCTGATTTCAGTTCTTGTTTAATCAGTGAAACAAGACTGTAAATGACAGTACTTGTGAATTTTAGCCTGGAGAAGAGGAGACTGAGAGGAGACCTCATTGCCCTCTACAACTACCTAAAAGGAGGTGGTAGTGAGGCTGGAGTTGGTCTCTTCTCCCAAATTACTAATGAGAGGAAATGGCCTCAAGTTGCGTCAGGGGAAGTTTAGATTGGATATTAGGAAAAAGTTCTTTACTGAGAGGGTGGTTAGACATTGGAACAGGCTGCCCAGGGAGGCGGTGGAGTCGCCATCCCTGGGGGTGTTCAGAAAACGGGTTGATGAGGCACTTGAGTCCATGGTCTAATGGTTAGGAATATGATGGGATAAAGGGGGACTTGATGACCCTGGAGGTCCCTTCCAATCATAATGATTCTATGATTCTCTGATTCTATGATTATGGCTTTTTGAGCTTCAATAACCAAGCTATTGACAAAAATTACGTTAAAAAAAAGTGTTTATTTGTTTTGAACCTGAATATCTCCTTCTATTTCTCACAGAAGAGCTCTGCACAAATAGCCAGGCTTCTTCAACAATTTGTATTACCTAAGGTCAAAAATAAATGAAAATTTAGCCTGGAATACACCAATTTGTACTTAGTGAATATCAAAGAAAAAGCTGCTTTTGTGTTAAATATTTCTTGTACCACTGCACTAGCAGCAGTTTCAAAGTTCTTTATAGGCATAGTCAGAGGTGGAGGGCTGAGCAATAATTCAGCTTCAAGGTGACAAAGACATGAATAATTGTTGGATGGTTGGAGTCCAAAAGCACGTGTCTTGCCTGTGACTGTGCAATAGGATGTCTTGCCTTTTGAAACCATTACTTCTCAAATACAGCAGTGTAGTTTGCTGTGATCAATTGGCAAGTTCATAGTTCTTTGGAGGGCTGAAGATTCCCTGTATCTCATTAACTAATAGTTCACATATTTCTCTTGTGTTTCTTGAAATGTTCAGAGACGACCACAATGTGCTTTCTCTCCCTGCAGGCCTGGAATAAAAATTTTTACTAAGAGAGGAGAAAACATTAAGAGTGGGGGAAAGTAAAAGGAGTCTTTGGGTTTTTTACCTTGAGCTCCTTTTGAATGAACTTTAACAGCCAGGGCTGGAAACTCACAAACATCTAGCTAACAAGAAAAATCAGAACCACTTGTTTTCTAGTGGCTGAGGTACCTTGGTATCAGCTGTCAGAAGTAGCATTATAACAGGAAGAATAGTTATTAAAAAAAAAAAAGAGAGAGAAAAACTAAACAAATAGAGAAAAGGAAATTGCTTTGAATGGACAACAGTGTATATGACATTTCTTTGCAAGTGATTACCACCTATATGATATACATCATCTGCATCATGAAGAATAAAGAACCAAAAGGAAAAGCAGGAAAACATTTGCAATCTTTTAAACAAGACTTCTTGAGTATTTTTTTTATTTCATAGTTCTTATTCTTTTGAATGAAGCAAGTTGTAACTAGCACTGCAGACCAATCTAACTACATCAGATACTGGCACTAGAAATACATTATGTCTCCACACATACATATCCTTTGATGTCTGGTCTGATCTGTCTTTCTATCTGCCCATCCAAAACTGTATGGATATTGGAGCTATAACATATTAAGCAATGATGTGACATACTGTTCATGGCCTTGCATAATTGTCCTGTGTCTCCCTGGGGATATATCTTCTTTAAAACTACCTCTTACAGAGGTTGAACTAGATGATTTTTAAAGGTCCCTTCCAATCCAAACAATTCTAATGTTCTGTGAAAACAAAATCAGAGAACTCAGAGTATTCAAAATAAATTTTTTGAATATTTTTTTTTAAGGTGACAGCATCTGCATCTGAGCTGGACTGGAAAGGTGAAATTCAGATGTGAAAAAGGATTTTGCATGACTAGATATAATGATCATTCTGTTTACATACCTAAAAGCTGTGAATGGCGGTTATTCCTCTGTCTTTTCTGGTTCCAAATGCTGTTCCAAATGGTTCCAAATATTCAGCTTTCAGGCACAAGCTACTACTTGCATTGTTGTCTGTAGACCTAAAAAAAGTGTGAATTATGCAGGCATTGTATCTTGGTGTGTGTAACATCTCAGTCTCTGAGCATCCTGGGTCCCAGTGTTCAGTAAAAGCAATTGGAATATAATATTTTGCTTACCTGGGCCTTGGATGACTTAGTCCCTGAAATGCAAAATAGAAATAAAATTAATATTTTTTATTTTTTTTCTCACCTTCCGCAAGAAGCGCCTACAATCTGACTGTTCTTTACCTTAAAGTCAGGCTGTAAATTTTATGATGCATGCCAGAGAGCATTGCACATAGACAGGTTTCTCTGTTGTCAATAACAGTTTGCATCGCAACGGGAAGTTTGGCTGCTGTCTTCAACACTCAAACTTAAGTGGCAGAATCACAGTTCACAGTCACAGTTTTACAAATAAATTTGCTTTTTCTTCAGATCTCAGGGAAAGTATTTATTTTGCTTGGATAGAGCTTGGAGCACCAGCTCTTCCAAATGGTTCATATTTAAATTCAAGTCAGTTCATTCATTTGCAAATATTGTGCCAGGGGCAAGTGGAGCAGAGTAGCTGGCTTTGTATTTGTTACCCAAAGACTGGTTTAGGAAGGGCAGTCATAGTGTTCTGCAGTGAGGCCGTGGTTCCATTCATATATAAGAAAAGTGTTCCTGTAGCACCTGGCTTGGCTGTGAGCATGTCACTCTTCCACTTATAAAATAGCTGTATCCTTCCCTGACTACTTCTGATATGCACTGTGCACCATGGACTGATTGACAGCCCTTCACACAGGTCATCTTGAAAGAAACAGTTTCTGAAAACCACATCCGTGTCCTTTCCAGCCCATAAATTCATAGTGTAGCTCAAACACAGAACAACAGAAACATAGTATGTCATCAAGATGGTTTTGATTGCTATGAATTATAACAATATCTCAGTATGAATCTATCCGGGATCCATTTTCCCCCAGACATTCAGGAATGGATCAGTTAGAAACCCTTTCAAGTGTTTGCCAAGTGAATATAAATATGAACAGCTGGGGCCAGGGAGGGAATCTTTATTTTTCTGTTATGCATCAACATTTAATTGGTTTGTTTAGTTGGTTTGAGCTTTTTGTTTTGCTTGTTTGTAGATGTATGAATTTTAATGAACAGAGCCCTCTAGTCTGTATAAAATATCTGGTGAGAACATACACTAGTGATTAAAAGTGTTGGTGTTCAGGTTATCTAGATCCCATTTCAAGTATCTCACCTTTGGAAAGTCTCTTCATTCAGTTCTAAGCACATGTCCATCACCAGTCTTTCTCTTGCCTTTGTTTTTGCTTATACTGCTTTTGACAATTCTCTTTATTTATTTTTGTTCCATCTTGTTTCACTATTTGGCCTTTGCTCGCTATGCCCAGTAGTTCAAGTCTTTAAAAATCAAATGCTGTTCACCATTTCCCATAACCTAGGGTTTAAGACACAACAACAAAATTACCAGGTAATATATGTTTTTTATATTTTTTTAATGAAGTGTCTTTTTACACAGCAAAGTATAATCTGAATCTTGTTGCTACTGGATTATGGGAAAGACAAATAAGTGAACTGAAAATGGGTTCAAAAAAAACCCATGGAGGAGAGGAGGAGAGCTCCATCAGCTGCACACTCAGAAGATCTGATTACATGATGGTGGGAGTATGGCTTCTTTCATTCTTTCCATTTTTCTTATAATATTTCCATAAATGTCTACTGATGCATTCCACAGATAGGAACTGGGCTCTGGATGTGAACAGCTATGGCAGTTTTAAAGGTTCTAAATGCAGAAAGGTTAGAGTAAGAAATACAATGATCAAGGTGAGGAAGACATTCCATCTTCTTTAAATACCTATGTTAAGAGTAGGAAGAAATCTTGCAAGAAAAACAAAACAAAGGGAAGAAAAATTACAAGGGTCCACCAAAAATACTTCAGTTGTCTTGTCACATAGAAGGAGTAATACCCAGACAAGGCTTTAGACTTATTCCTGCCAATAAATTTCTTGTAAGGAGACCAAACTGAAACACAGATGTCCCATCTCATCAAATGCATATCATGAATGGCCTTAAGCCATGCTAGACCCTTATTCATAACTGACTGGTCATTTCAGAAATCTCTGTCTCTCAATTGGAAGAAGCAGCTTTAGGAATGAGAATGTGCATGACCTGGAGATGCCCTTCAAATACTGCTGCTTTTTTTTTTCTGCAAACTACACATGCAGGGCCAACCATAGCCTGAACCTAAAGGCAGAGTGGAGTTAAAAGCTGGAGTTAAAACCTGCACACCTCTGACAAAGTTGTGCCCAGACTGTGGAGTTTGATTTCACAATGCTTTTCCAATGTTAGCAGGAAAATGTATTGTCTGGTTTTCCCTGTCTGTGCTGAAGAGTCTTTGAGAGAGCTTGTTCTCGCTCCTGCACTTTGGATAGGCTGAGCTTGCATTACACAGATGATTCAGTGGCATCCATGACTTCAAATGTCTTACAAGAGGTTGTACAGGAGCAGAAAATCTTTATTTTTTTCCCTTTTTTCTGTAGTAACATGATTACCGGAGTGAACTTTTGTAGCACAAATAGTGCTTTTGTGGGGATAGAAAATGCCCCAGTAGGTTTCTCTAATCCTTCTTGAGAGAGACATCCTGGGGCAATCAACTCATTTATACATTCTCTACATTTTTTTCCCCCCTTTTTGTTGAAGAAAAGGGCTGGTTTGCTGCCAAGACCTGTTTAAGTGGTAACCTATGCAATTCATTCTAAAAACACTCATTTATCATTCCCAAATTAATCTTGTAACAGGATAGCTGCTCTTATTTTCATTGTCATTTTGCCCTTTGGATAGGAGATCACAAACACATAGATATCCAACTCAAAGACTCTAGAAAGCATATATAAAAGAGGGAAAATTGGAATGGCATTTCTATAACTATAAGCAGAAACAAGTAGCCATACATCTTCATTTCTCACATATCACATCTATTAATAATAGAATGAAATGTAATTTGTGCTGAATATTGTTCAGAGTCTTGTGCCAGAAGCATAATTTTTTCAATCAGATTGGTAGTTGGGAGGAAAAGGCTTTCTTTAAACCTGCAGTAAACACTCACAATTTATGCAAAATGATTAAAATATGATATATTCCATTTTTTTCTGGCACACAGAATGCATTTTGACATGAAAAATTACATAAACAATGAACAGTTTGGTATGAAACTACCGTGCAGAATTTTAAAACCATACATACACACTGTTGTGAGTGTAGAAAATAATATATTGGCACTGGCAAGAACAGCTTGCTACAATGAAAAAGTTATAGATGTAACTTTTTTACTGCAAGCATGAAGCCTTTTCCAAGCTATGTCTTGTAAAAGCATTGCAGACAAACTTAAATGAAGGGTCGAGGTTTCTGTGGCAGGTTTGGACTCTCGATCCTTCCTTTTTTGGGGGAGTGGGTGTAAAATTTTATGGGTTCTGCTCACACACTTAGAGGTTTTTCTCTCAAAGGACTTTCTTGTAGAGGAACACACTGCAAAATGTGTGATTTCTGACACCTCTCCTGTTCCCAGCAGCAGAGGCCTAAATTTATGTTCTCTGTCCTGCATCCCACTCTGCAGGGACATGAAGAAAATAATGTCTTATTTTTCCTTCATTTCCCCACACACCTCCTTTCCCTTCATGCACTGATATATCTCTTCAAACTGACTTTCCTTGTCTTTGGATGTTGCGTATTTCTAAGCATTTTTGAAACGTGGTCCATCTCCGTGTACAGCTGGAAGGGCTAGACATTACATTTTTTCAAACACACTTGAAAGTCCAAATCATTCCCCAAACCCACTAACAGTGAGTCTTACCCTTGACTGCAATGACCTTCAGACCAAGGCCTCAATCTTTACTCTCCAGTGATAATTTTTTTAAAAATCAGTTTCTTCGCTAAGCTGAGAGTTACTATTCTTTGAATAGCTCATGTAAACAAATTTAAGCTTATGGATTTTCTGGTTTTTTTTTTCCTTAAGTGAGAATTTGCTTTCTCTATCCATCACTGGCTGCTCAGTGGTTTGTCTGCTATGGGTGCCTGTGGTCAGTGGTACTCTTTCTGCTCCATGAACGGAATGACTCAAGTGTTTGAAAGAGACTAATGACTCTAATAGCCAACAAAGGATGAATTTGCCTACGTATAAACATCCTTGTCTGTATGCCAGTTAGGACATTTATGCACAGTACATGTATTCTTCAAGCATAGGTGTATGCATATTTAAATAAATCTGAGGGGAAATGGCAAATGGAGTTTACATCTCAGATGCAGAGAACTGGGAGCAGCCCAGCTCCCTGTTGAGGAGACATGGTGTGATAGAGCTGGTGTTTCCAGTCCCACTGTCTATGCCCTGTGTTTCCTACAAAAGAAAATTGCTGCAGGTCCCATCCAGTCTGCATGTCCCAATATGTCCCTAGTTAGGATGCTCACAGTGGTGGGACTCCAGGGCATAGCACCACAGGGGCCCACAGGTCACATTATAACGAGCTGAAGATGATCAGAGAGATATAATGGACAACTACAATTCCTGAAAATAGCTTCAGAGCGGTTTTGGTGTGCATGAGAAAAAGCGAAAATAAACATAAAAGCAAAAACCTTTCAGAAGTATCCCCCAAATTCCCATAGTTGGAAATGTTGTAAACATCCTCGCAGCTAAACTGAGGAAGTGTGGTCTGGATGATCAGAGAGTGAGGTGGATTGTGAACTGGCTGAAGGAAAGAAGCCAGAGAGTTGTGGTCAATGGGACAGAGTCTAGTTGGAGGCCTGTGACTAGTGGAGTCCCTCAGGGGTCGGTACTGGGACCAGTACTATTCAATATATTCATCAGTGATTTGGATGAGGGAATAGAGTGCTCTGTCAGCAAGTTTGCTGATGACACCAAACTGGGAGGAGTGGCTGACACACCAGAAGGTTGTGCTGCCATTCAGAGAGACCTGGACAGGCTGGAGAATTGGGCGGGGAGAAATTGAATGAAATAGAACAAGGGCAAGTGTAGAGTCTTGCATCTGGGTAAGAACAAACCCATGTGCCAGTACAGGTTGGGGACTGAGCTGTTGGAGAGCAGTGTAGGGGAAAGGGACCTGGGGGTCCTGGTGGACAGCAGGATGACCATGAGCCAGCAGTGTGCCCCTGTGGCCAAGAAGGCCAATGGCATCCTGGGGTGTATTAGAAAGGGGGTGGTTAGTAGGTCGAGAGAGGTTCTCCTCCCCCTCTACTCTGCCCTGGTGAAGCCACATCTGGAATATTGTGTCCAGTTCTGGGCCCCCCAGTTCAAGAAGGACAGGGAACTGCTTGAGAGAGTCCAGCACAGAGCCACAAAGATAATGAAGGGAGTGGAACATCTCCCTTATGAGGAAAGGCCGAGGGAGCTGGGTCTCTTTAGCTTGGAGAAGAGGAGACTGAGGGGTGACCTCATTAATGTTTATAAATATGTAAAGGGTGAGTGTCATGAGGATGGAGCCAGGCTCTTCTCAGTGACATCCAATGATAGGACAAGGGGCAATGGGTGTAAGCTGGAACCTAGGAGGTTCTGCATAAATGTGAGGAGGAACTTCTTCACAGTGAGGGTGACAGAGCACTGGCACAGGCTGCCCAGAGAGGTTGTGGAGTCTCCTTCTCTGGAGACATTCAAAACCCACCTGGACATGTTCCTGTGTGACCTGACCTAGGTGTTCCTGCTCTGGCAGGGGGATTGGACTAGATGATCTTTTGAGGTCCTTTCCAATCCCTAACATTCTGTGATTCTGTGATTCTGTGTAAACATGTTTTCCTATCACAAGAGTCTTTTATTTTTTCCTTCTCTCATTAGAAAGTGACCTCAGAAACCTTCTCATTTAAAAATACCATCAATATCGAGATGCTTCTGTGGGACATTTCAGCTTAAATAAGATAGAATATATTGGCTCAATTCTTTTTGGGTGAAAGTGTTTAAATTAACCATAAAAGCAACCTTCTTCCATTAGTGTTTCTCAACTGAAAAGATTAAAATGATCATTTTTCAATGTCTTGTGTTTTCTTCTATCTTTGTGTAGTTTGAAGTATTTGTTTTGGTTTGTTTTCTCAAACATCTGTTTTCTTTTAATAAATGTATCCATAAAAATCTTTCACAAAAAAAGAAAAAAGAGGAAATATTTTACATTAGACCAGTGACTATAGTTACAGGGGGAAAGTTAACTTCTGTTATTGCTGCGTGTATGAAACACTAACAGCAAATCAAAAACTGAACATTTTCTCTTTACAACTATTCTGTCTTTTCTCTCCTGTCTTCAGTGCATTCTTTGGTGTCTTTATCTACAGTCTTGACTACAGCATACTATTCTGTCCTAACTCACTTCCTCAGTAAGCCATGAAACAGGCTGGAGCTTCATGGCTCACATCTTAAAACCTTCCAGGGCTCTGAGGGACAAAAAAAGATTTTAAGAAGCAAAAGCAGCAGTGAAGGACCTGCTCAGGTGAGACCTTCACAGACCACAGACCCACCTCATGCCTTCAGCTAAGGGCAGTGCTGCTGAGTGCCGTCTTCTCGCAGAGACAGACTGGTGCCCATTAGTGCTTAAAGCCAAACCTGCCACATCCTGAGAGCTGTCTGAACTCAAGCATCTCTTTGGGATGGAGTAGGAGCATTTTCAGAGGTAGGCAAGAGTATCAGCAGCTGGGACCATCATCTTCTCTGGCCCTCCAGCATGACATCTCCCTGCCTTCATAGCACATCCAAAACAGCAAACGCAACGCACTCGAGCCCAGAGCTCCAGTCCATGTTTAATGTAGATATTGCCATAGCATATCTTTTCTCTCTGCAGTAGTGGTGATTCCAAGCTTCCACCCACAGCTTGCTTTTGTGACAGTATGGTGGAGGACAGTGACGCCCACAGTTTGCTACTAAGTCTGTTGTCAGCTCTCAAAGTTTCTCACAGAGTTTAGCTCAGCTATTTAGGGCTGATGAGATCATGCTGTTTAATAGACCAGAGACCACATATGGATGATTTACCAGCACTTTGGGGAACCACAGTTTCAAAATCATTGAGCAAAGCTAATCCCAGGACTTGATTCTGGCAGGTAAGATCGGTCACTGGAATTGCTCCTGTCTAAGAGGTACAAAAAGCCTTGACTACAGCAGTATTTTCTGGATTTACTTCTGTAACACTGCTATGACTTCACAGATGTCTGGAGTAATGCATGAGAATAAGAGAACAAACACAGCCCTGATTATTACAGATCTCAGCTTTGGCATCAGCACTTTCAGAAACCTGTACTTTCTTCTTGTTTGGTACCTGCTTTCAGTCTGTCTAAAGCTGCCTCTTTCCTCCAAGCCTATGCTGTGTCTTGTCTGTGAGTTGGGCTCTGAATTCCCCATAGGAAGGGATCTGTCCCTTCTAGGTGACTGGGTATTAGTGACATTGTATATTTAAAAAGCTATAGGAGCCATCATGGTATAGATGATTTCTCACAGCTTGCAGAGGGTGGTCAGTTGTACTGGGTATTGAGAGAAAGGGATCTGGCTGGCCTCATTCTGTCTCATTAGCTGTCAGTGAGCCCCGTGAACGTTTCTGCAGGAGGATCAGGGCAGGTACCTGTGCTCCAGCGGGTTTCCTTTCAGAGGCGTCAGGGCTGGGTGTGTGTAAAGCCACACAGCCTCTGTATTTGCCTAACACTGTGCAGTGCAGATCCCAGCCAGGGCGCGGATTTGTGGCTGGGCTTGGAGCCTGCAACGCAAAGGATTCAGGATTTTGGCCTGGATCTGCTTGTGTATTTATATAATGACAGAAAAGGCAAATTCCTTACAAGCAAATATGAGTCAAAACAAAAACACTGTGAAGGTCAGCTGAGCACAGCAGTGAGATGATGTTATCCCAGCCACACGTTCAACTCTTGAGCTGCCAGACCAGCCAGAAGGACTCCCGGCCAAAAGTCATGAGAAGATGCCAGCTGGGAAACCACCCACCGACACCCCAGCTGGCTTCTCAAAACAACTTGAGCCTCAGTGTTTGACACTCAGCTCCAGGCACAGCTGCAGGGCACAGCCCAGCCACAGAGCAATACCAGGGGCTTCTCACTGGGTTTTCCAACAGAAATACTGTATATGGGCAACACTGCCATAAATCCTAATTTCTAAGGATTTCCTTTTTCCATGAGAGGAACAATGATTTATTTAAGGCTAAACTTTATTTTTCCTCTTTTTTCTTTTTTTTTTTTTTTTTTTGTAACCTAGCTGGAATATCACTAATCCAGCAAGTCAAGCTCTGTTTCAGGGACATTTTTTTTTTCTTAAATATATTGGTTTGCATCTTGCTTTCAGCCAAGATACTGTAAACAATTCACACACACAGATCTGATCCAGAGTTAATTAAGGTTGATCAAATCTGATGAGCAGTCCTCAACTCCTAGTACTGAGGATAAAAGCACTGAGGTCTTTGTTAAGGATGTACTGCCCTTGGAAATACATATCCCCACCCCATTGATTTGAATTTAATTTAATTTCATTATAACCTTATGTCTATAAATGCCCTTCCATTAAGTAATATCAATCTCTTTCTTCTTGGAAAAGTTTTGAAACTAGCTGGAGGCATTCACCATAGATGTGTATTTCATTTTTAGAGATGTAGTAATGTCTTTGCTATAGTCATTTTGAGAAGTTACATTGCACTGTGATCACTTTTCTTGTAGGAAGGCTTCAGTTTGACCAATCCTATTAAGTTAGGCATTGCACTTAGGGAGATACAGTTGGTACTTGGAAAAATTTCCAGGCTACAAGAACAAGATAGGCAGGAAATCCTCTCCGCATTCTGCAGAGAGATCTCAGAGACATCAAGGCTAAATCTAGACCTAAAATCCAAAATCTGGGCAGTCAGGCTATCTGTCTGTGAGCTCCTCATCCATTCTAGTACAAAGCCTGCATTTGCACCAGTCACCTACACCTCCATTTCCAGGTGAAAAAACAAAGCCAGCACGTGAAGAGGAATTTAGCAAACAGCATCTGGATACCCATTGCAAGTAATTTGCAATTTGCATGCTACATATTTGATATTTAGTTTAGAGAAAGTCAAAGAAATTGAAATATGGACTTTTAATAATAGATTTGTTTGGTCGATGTCATACAGAATAAGTGACCAGTGCCTCCAGTGTGCACCAGCTTTGTCTCTAAACAAGGTTGCCTTTAATATAGACTCTTATTGCAGATGGCATGGCACTTCACAGTCCCAGGTAAAAAATTCAAGTTATTTTCCTTCCTTACACTTGCAGGAAGCATTAGCCGGGGGCGTCACCATCTTCCTCACTGCCTAACAAGTCCTAAACCATGCTCATCTTTTGACCTTCAAACTGTTCTGTGCCTAGCATGTTTGTCCCTGAAGGATTATCCACAGAGTACATGTACCCTCTATTCAGGGGAGTAGTTTTGTCTGTGAGAGTGAAATCAGGCATGGAAAGGCCTTGTGCTTGGCCCTGGAAAGGCGTCGTGGTTTTTGTCCAGGACAAACTGTCATGTAAAATATCACACAAAACAGCTCTTTCAAGTTATATTCAACTATGGACCAGATGCTTTATCCTGATCATAGCCACCTCCTGGTTCTATTTATGAGCCTACTCACTTCAGGACAACTACTCATTAAATTGCTGAAATACAATATTAATAATCTTGGCTGAATATGGTTCTCTCATAGAAGTGAGAAATGGAATCCTAGATCCAATCTGCCTCACTCCTCATGAATGTAGCAAAAAACATCTCCAAAGACTGCAAAAATTGGTCCATTCTTCTTTTATGCCAATATGCTAAATTATGCAGTCAGATATTTTGCTTTTCTTTCTTCACTTTTCTTTTTGTGTGAAGTTTGCCCATTTGATAGTCTTCAGGACAAAGGTTTCTCCTTAGACTATAGCATTAGTAGTTCTTCACAGAACCTTCATTACATGTAGAGGCAATTACCTGCTCTTTTCCTACCATTGAAGTTATGAGTGAAAGTGGAGATTTTGCAATATGCCCCTGAGGGCTTGATGAACATCACCAGAGACATTCCACAAGGCCACTGAAGAATCTCTAGACCAAAGCAGAGTTTATATTTGCTAATGCTGGAATATGATTTTGAAGTGGGATCCCAGAAGCAGAAGGATTTTAGTTTCTATTGTCCTGAACCATTCACCAGTCTTCAATTAGTTTTACTGTCAGGAGAGGAAAAAAAATATAGTAAAGTATAAAGCAAAATGTCAACATGTATTACCTGCCTGGTTTTGTTGTTGCAATGGGAGTTGATCAGACTGGTAATGGGTAGAAGCCTTATGCTCACAGTTATTAGAGAGCTGAAACTCCTGGTGAACTTTGTGTTATACCTAGAAAAGCACTCTGGGTTACATAGCTACTACTATTTCATGCTCTTCCGTAGAAGTGAGACTTTTTCTGTTTATCTGCTGAAGTAACACAAGTATTCTCCTCTTCCACGAAAAAAACCCTTGACGTTTTTTCAAAAGTATGCTATCACTTTGCTGATGGCATTTCTTAAGTAGTTAAGAAATTGTAAACATTTCCTTTAAGCTATATTTAAGGAAATTAACCAACTCCTTGGGCTTGGATGAGTTTGCAGTTAGAAAGAGGGATTCTGTTATTTTCTACTGTAGATAAAAGAAAAATCATGAGTGGAAACATGACACAAGGAAAGGTCATGACAAGTCTTAGATTTGAAATAGGAGAAAATGGCATTTTTTTTCATCAATTTTTTTCATCTAGATTTTTCAAGGAAGACAACTTCTGCTGTTTTTAAAATGAATTTCTGGTTCTGTGTTTCCTTCTAAATAGCTTACTATCTGTTGCTCCTCTCTTCAGCATAATCTGTGAGAACAGCTCTATATAAATTTGAATTCTTCTGGTGTTTTAATTGGATGTGTCTCCAGTGTGGTACTGTAAGTATCTCATTTAGCGTCGGTGGTTTAACATCCTCTGGTGCAAAGCAAACCAATGACTTAATTAACTTCCACTTGGGCAGTTATCTGCACTGGGAACCTGCAGGAAGTATGATTCTATTTGAGGGTGACAAATGAACGTACATGAGGTACCACACGCCACCCAGTGGGAGATCTGACAAGAAACATAATTTATTTCATTAGTGGTGCCAAAATGGGCTTTCAAGCTGAAAACTTAAATATGTAGCAGTGTCTTAGGAGAAGAGGAAACAGCATGGGCTTTGTCTGAAATAATTGATTGTGTACAGTTCATAACATATATTTCCATGGGAAAGTTTAAGTTTAGTGTCATTCTTCATCCATCTTATTGGAGTTTGTTAGGTGTTAGCCTAAGTGCTCTATAGAATAAACAGTCATAAATACTTTTGGATTTGGTAGTACTTATCAATTACATTATGAAAAATAGATTTAGAAGAAAATAACTACCCTTAAGTCAGAATTAACTTTGGTGGTTTAGAACATATAATTTATAATTGTTCTGAGTATTGTAGGTATTGAAACATGGCTACAGTCTCAAAGATCTTTGGCTTTCTTCAGATTTATTATAATTTATAGAGTAAAAGTTAGTGGCAGCCTCTAATTACCCACAGAACCAAAGTTTCCTGAGTGAAAACTTGAGATCAAAGGGCATGAATAATAGCCTTAAAGGCATCTCCCCTTACACAGGCTACTCTTAGCCCCTCTGCTGTCCTTTGGTATAAATTAAGCACCTTAGGATGAATAAAACATGAAGCACAGAAGGTTTAGATTTCACAGAAGATGAATGGCTGGATTATTGACGGGAAAAGGAGCATGGGAAAGTATAAACCATGTAGATCTAAAAATTTTAAACTCTGTAAGCAATCACCTTTTCTTCAGTAATTTTTTAAAAATTTCTTTTTCATCATTTTGACCAAATCTTTTCTGTCGATAAGGCAGCTGGGTTGTTCTGTGTCACTGAGCTGCACTTTTAAGCGAGCTCAGAAGCCTTTCACAGTTCATTCTGTTGATTTCAGTGGGCATACGACCAGGCCATAAAACCACAAGAGCAATCACTGGTTGTTAAAAACCATACAAGCACTTACATTCAATTATAATGAAAAAGGTGCATACCTCTTGTGTCTCATGAAACTCAGACTTGAAGGCTGTTTGCTTCCTCATATATGGAGCATGAATCCAGTTCCTTCCTGATATAAAGTTCATTGCCTTTCACCAGTGTTACACGTGCTGAATTTAATTCATTTCATATCCCGTCATGGTATAGATGTATACAACTGTAGGAATTAGGAAAGCAGGATCAAAACCCTTTCTACTGTAGATGTTTTTCCATAGAAAAAGATTTTGAAGGATGAATGGGTGCATGAAGCAAAAGTTGTGCATTCGTTTTGAACAAAATTCTATATTTGCTTTCTATGAAGAATGTTTTATTTGAAGGAACTAAAAAAAAGAAAAAGAACACAAAGACAAATTAGTAAATGAAATGTTTCTCCAGGAGCTGTGAAAATGGCTGACTCTTCATTGCAGTCCTACTTTGTTAGGAATCAAAATCTTGACTTTTTGGACATACGAAAAATTATGAATTTGAAGTTTAGCTGTATTGAAAGCAATCATCACATTAGTTGCTTTCTACTGACAGTCAAACTCCCAATTCAGCTTTCCTTACAAACCAGAGAGATGTACTATCATAACCATATCTCATTAAATACTATGGCCCAGCTATCAGGTCAGCCATGCAAACATAGGAAAAGGGGTTTAGATAATCCTTCTGCTTGATTAATATTAGGGCTTTGAACGAAGGTCATCTGTTTTCTGGGAAGTTGAGTCAGGCTTTGTCTCTCCTCTTAAAGCTGTTCCACTTTTTAGAATACAATTAAAAATTCATTGGACTGGGAACAGGAACCCAGGTGCCTTGCATCCCTTGGGACTGGTCTAACCACTGTCTTATAGAGTCATTCTCACTCTCTCTTGCTGGCTCAATAAATATTAAAGTATTTTATGCAAAGTGAAAGACCTTCTGTATAAGAAATGGAGAAAAAACACATTTGAAGAGTACTGTAGATCGTGATGATTACAGCAGCCTCAGGGGAGGTGGGACTCCTGCCTTTAATCCTTGCTCTGAATCAGAAAAAAAAGAGTTTTGAATCTCTCCCTCCTAATGTGGGATTGTGCTTATTTTTGGAAACTGGATAGAAATTAAAAATTTAAATAAGAAGGTGCACTGAAAAGCCCTGTGCTATCTCTCTGAATGGGTTTGCTGGTTCTAAGTGCAGAAATAATATAATTTAGAAAATTGTAATGACAACATTGGGGGTGTGGATTTTTTGTTGGGAGAATGTTAGAATTTGGCATAAAATATTTTTTCAGTTTAATTTATTTATGCAAAAGCTCTTAGAGTGACCTAAACAGCATTTTAAAAATATATATTTTTAAAGGGAATAAATAAATAAACAACGAACTAAAGAAATAAAGCAAAATCATTTCCATATCTTTCTAAGCTTTTGCAAATTTTTTTCTCGGGCCCATTTATTTGAAGGAAGAGCTGTGAGGCAAAGGGTTTTAGAGCAGATTGTAGACAAAAAGTCTAAAGATACTTTTTCTTCCCTCTTGTGAGATACGACAGGAAAAAGTACCATTTTTCAAGCAGTTTTAATCTTATCTCTGAATAGGTGTAGTTATGCTTAAATTGTCAGGTTTTAGGAAAACTTTGTGCTCCCAAAGCTGACCCAAAGTCCTCTGAGTAGGTGACAGTCCTTCTGTTGACTTAAGCTGTCTATGGAGGGGATGCCATCAGAGTTAAAACCTACTGACTGAGAATCTGTGTCTGCGTAATCTAGTATATTAAGACAGAGGTTTACAGGAAGAAGAGATATCTCAAAGTTATCTCAAGATTACAGAAATTTAATTAATTGTGTTTTTGAAGCAAGGATATTTTTATTTATTATGTGGGTTGTTGGTTTTTTTTCCTGCTACATTACGGACATAACATATTGACATTGAGGACACTGTAGAGGCTAATGAATTCCAATCAATACAGGCACAATGAGCCAGGCAATATGCACACTCAGAAACCCTCAGCGGTCAAAGAGTTCTGGCAAACAAAGGCATTTTACAATATATCGGCACACTCTTTGCATTACTCTGTGGAATAAAAGGGTAGTTAGTCTAGGCGATCGTGAAAAAATAAATCTCGAGGAGCAAATATTCTCACTTACAACAGTTTTCTAACAATAAGGCCATTTCAAAAGGGAAGGGAGTTCACAGGTCATACTTATTAAGTGCTTGACTGATTTATTTTAACACGACTCTCCCTTCTGCTGGAGCTGGGAGAACGGAGGTATACTTTTTCCTCCAGAAAAGCCTGCTAATGCTGTGTCGAGCTGCTGGATGGGGAGGGCAAGCGCTGCTACCCCACCCCATTAGTTGCAGCACACTTCTATCAATGCAGGCAAATTGCCCCGGGAGAGAGAATTTGCTGTCTTGAATCCACTCCCTTTCTGCCTCTCCCTGACCTCCAGAGTTTGCCAAATGCCCCTTTAGGAACAGTCAGGTGGTTGCTGTGCTTGTCTTTGCAAGCTAGATAAACTATTCGCTTTATCCTCTGCCCTTTTCTACAATATTTATTTAAGGAACAGCCCAATTCTGCCTCTGGAAGCTGGCATTTTTTTATCTGCCTTAAAGCATTTGTGATGTCTCATTAAGTCAGACTGTATTGAATATTAAAAACATAGTATGGGCTACAATTCTTCACCCATATCATAAACTATATCTTTTGGGACTCCGGCTTTGCTTTTAATTACATCATTACCCTAATTATCTTATTAACATCCTGTGGTGTAGGCAGCCCTAATATGGAAGAATAAAATAAGGGCTTTTTTCTTTGCCCTTGTGGCAGGCTCTTGATCGTGTGTTCAGAAACTATTACACTAATCATAACCATTTCACCGTTATCTTCTGCTTTCCCCATCTGTTTGCCCATATTCACTCATCTCCTGCCATATCCTCAGACTGTAAGCTCTCTGAGGCAGGGTGTCTTGCATAGCTTTGTACAGTGTTTGTTCCTAATTGGGGTGCATGGGTGGTGGAACAGTTATGATGCAAGATCTGTTTTCCAAATTATCAATAACATAATTATGTTTTATTAAGTTGTAACATTTTCGCCAATGGACTTTTTTACCTTATAATTTTGGGGCACTGTGCAGCATTTCCAAGACAATCAGGACTAGCAATTCTTTTATTAAATAAACAGACTGATAAATAGCAACTGAAGCAGCTTGGGTATAATAAAGGAAAATGCTTCTTCCTTTAGTGGCAATCATGAGCTCAACACGCTTTGCGGAAGTGAGATATGAAACACTGAAAAGATAATTTGATCATGTATTGTCACCCCAATTCA
This sequence comes from Podargus strigoides, assembly GCA_028020825.1. Classification (NCBI taxonomy): domain Eukaryota; kingdom Metazoa; phylum Chordata; class Aves; order Caprimulgiformes; family Podargidae; genus Podargus; species Podargus strigoides. The sequence continues at coordinate 160,853,000 of CM051663.1, read as the reverse complement.
TACTTCTCATTTCTCACAATTAGTTCAGGACCTTCTGCTCATGTCATCCACACAGCACTTCTATACCCATTGTTTATCACATTCTTCATTTATTCCTGCTTGCAAATGTGACACATTTACAATATTGCTTAGGAGGAAATTACAGATCGGTCTAGCTGGTCACATGTTTTTTTTTTTCTTTCATTTTCTTTAATGCAAGAAGAAATATGAATTGAAACCCGTGTTCCTTAAAGACAGCATTGGTTTGATAATACTGGATCTTGGTTTCAGTAGTAAAAGAGAACAAGCTGAAAATATGATACAGCTGTGCTGATCTCTTTGTGATTATTTTGAAAAGCTGGCTATCTGCCCCATCTGACAGTCTGTGAACATGGCAAATAATTTAACATTCATGCCGCTCCTGTTTTGGCATAATGTATATGAATCATGTGGTCATCACTTTCCAAATTGGTAAAGGATCAGAAAAGAGTTAATGACTAAAGTTTTGGTCATGACTTGTTCCATTGTTCCACAGCAAAAAACATTGTAAAAGGAAATATCAAGGCATAAAGGACATTTTGTGTCCTGACTCATAAGTCATGGAGGACTTCTTTTTTAGGACATTTTAAGGAGCTGATTTCTAACTTTGGAAGTTTCCTAGAGAGCTGACCAACTTGGTATCCCTGAATGCCATGCACGGTCCAAGTATTTATGGATTCTTGTTTGCCTCTAGAGGCTTCTGTGCCACTGTACAATCAGTCATTTACTATCACTCCTAGTGAGTTGCAAGAGAGTAGGTCATATTTCATCTATGCCTCGAAAGTCTACAGAAGGTTTGCAATTAGGTTTTCTTAAGTCACAAAATACCCACTTATTATTTGACTGGGGTTTTTTTAGTGCAGCTGAAATATGTGAGAAGGGCAGCCCTTGTTGACTTACATGGTGAAAAGATGATTTTTATCCTGAACATTGCTCCAGCAAAGACTGCATAGCCTGGTTAGAGGCCTGGCATTGTTTCTAGGTGGGATCTTCGTTACACGTACATCATTTGTGTTAAGCAAGTTTGAGTGCGAAAATCTCCCTAGGGAGTAGCACTCTTGACCCTAAATCCACCTGTGCTTATCTGCATGTTGTTTCAGAGCAAAGCTGATAACCTATTTAGATGACATGCTGGGTGATTCTCAATAGAGCAGTGAACCACATCACTTCACCAAACCTTCCTCCGTAATTCTTCAGTATCTCTATGCACATGTGTGACCTCAATAGCTGTCTTGAGAGTATTGTGTCAGCATCGCAAATTCGCTCTGTTAGAGAATCATGAGTTTCTGCTTATCTGAATTTTAGCTTTTGTCCTTTATTATGGCTGAGACAGACCAAGATAAAAGCAGAGGTTTGTGTGGAGACAGAGCTAAAGCTAGACTAATATCAAGTAAACTGGGAGTTTTCAGGCTGGGAAAGGCACCAAAAGGCAGTGAATACTGATCCAGCCATGGCAGACATGGCCTGTACATCTGTGCTTTGTAAGCAGAAACCTCATATGCAGCATGAGTTGTGCAATCCTTCTGCTTGTGTTAAGCTGTATACATCATCGCATTTACAAAGAGGGGCAGAAAGAGGTTGCCTGTATACACAATAGTATAACATCAAATTTCTTTCCTTATGTATCCTAGTAAGCAGCAGTCACAGTATTGGTTCTTGACTGCATGGAGAACGAGGAGGGAAGAAATAGTGTCACCAGTCTTCCTAGACCACATGGAAGAGCCACCCTACATTTCACAACAAAGTTAACAAGCATGCAAGGCAACGTGCACCAGCCTTCTCAAGGGCATTGTGGGATTTCAAACAAATATTGTCTCATCACTACCCAAATAATAGCCTGCTTATTTCATTAAACAAGGTTGCTAGCTTGCTTGCTGTTGGTGCAGAACACATGCGTACACCTGCCATACATTTGGCATCAAAGGCATTGTAGAGCTTATGTTCCAAAGCAAACATGAAACTGATAGCAAAACACAGCAATCAAAAGCAGACAGTGCTTCAACTTGATGTAATGTAAGAAACATGAATTTGTAACAAGTACGCCGATTTTATTTTTGTCGTCTAGTGCTATACAAGAACGTTCTTTTGATGATAATTTGAGCAAACAAGAAGTCTGTCAAAACTTCTGTAGTCAGAAAAACAGGATCTGGATAACATTTTTGTCTTGTGGGGTTGTTTCTTTGTTTGTTTGTTTATGTTACTGATGTCAACTGGGAATGCTCACGTTACCCAAAATGGTGGAAAAAAATTTCATCATCACAGCAGTACCCACTGTCACCCTCCCCAAAAGAAAGTGCTCTCCTTATTCATCTGTGAAAATTCATATACCTACAGCTTTGATTTGAGATTTGCCAAGTCAGCTCCTTAAGATTAATAGTGTTCCTAGGGACTGCATGGGAGGATTCAAATCCTAGACCCAGAATTTATCCACCTAATATCTGATCTGTTTTACCCATCTAATCCATCTCTCTCTAGTTTGCATTTACCTGTCATAACTAGGATAAAACAAGCTCCTAGGTAGAAGCACAGACATAAATAGACATTAGAAAGATTTGAACATAAATGGGAGCAGCCTAAAATTTAAGAGGTCACCTTAGCTTTCCAGAAAAAGCTATGACTGATGGGAAGGTTAATAAAAGGACGTAATAATTTGCAGCTTAGTCATTAAGCAAGTCTTTGAAGTTGTTTTTACATGGAGATTTTTTAAAATTCATTTCCCTTTCAAAATATCATATTAGTGGAAAATAACAAAGAAAGAATCACAATGAAGTAAAGTTTTTACGACTGTAAAATTAATCTCCATGGAAAAATAGAATTCCTAGCTGAAATGGGTAAGAAATCAATACAAATACTGAAGTGATAAAACACCATTGTCAGGGCAGGTGGTCTTGGATTATGTACTCTACACAAATGTCATTCAATGGCTGCAGTGGAATTTTTTGTCTCTAGATAGTAATCGGATGACTAAGGTGCTATCCAATAAATGAAATGTAATTGCTTTCATCTTCAATATACTACTTGGTAAATGATTCTCATGTATGATGCACATACACACACACATTAAACTGTAACCAGATCAACTGCAAATACACTTTTGAAACCCTCATTACACTACAAAAGAATGGGAAGAATTTATTATTAATGATCTAAAGAAGCAAAGGTAAAAGATCATTAGCTATTTTTCACAGCAGGATAAAAGCTCCAGCTAGGTGAACTGCAGAAACTATATGAATAATTGCTGAATAATTGCTGAATAATGCCTGAATAATTGCTTTTGCTGTGTCTGTAACACCGCTGATTCTCTCTGATGATGGAAGTAGCATACTGGCAGATTTTAGACTCTTGGAATAAACTCCATTTTATTTTAGAAGGTAAGACATAGCCTGATATGAGAGACTGAATGAAAGGGCTGTAAGTAATATATGAATCAACTGTAACCATTCTGGGGGAGATGTTTCTTTGTCATGTTAGTGGCTTGAAGAGTCATTCTCAGGAATATCAGAGGTAAGAGTCCACCCACTACACTACCTGTGAGCAGCAACACCTGTCAGAGGGAATCAAAGAAGCAGAAGCTGATTCATCCTGCAGGAAGGAGCTTATCCTGGTGATGTTAATGCTACAGGAAGGCAACTGGGAAAACAAATTAAAGGAGCTAGAAAGGCAATTCAGAGTAGCATTTTTCAAAGCAGTACCACTAAATATTTCTAATGTTAACAAATGTGTAGGAAAATTATTTAGATAAATCTTTTAAAAATAATGATTAAATGGTTCTGGATGGCACTGAAGTATTTTTATTCTCATGTTGCTCAGGCTCCTCTGTTGAAGATGTTTTAGCCATGAAATTGAGTACGTTCGTGTATTTCTTGTGCTTTTTTTAGAACTTGCTATCAGATGGGCAAGAGAAGAGCAATAAAGATTTTTCCCCAGCTCTTTTATAATTATGTTACTGTTGTTTTCCTCCAAAATTGCTCAGAGTCCAGAAATTTGAGTAAACTGTACATCATTTAGCTCCCAAGTTTTCTAACTGAGCAGTACTATTTGTATGAGACACCATGTAACTTTAGCATTATTTCAAGAGACGTGACAAAACTTATTAAAAATATAGAATCCCACATCTTCTTTTCACAGCCAAGCATAAAAAAAAAATTAAGAATCATCATTAGCATAATACAGAATTTCAAATATTTATAACCACTTTTTGACTTATATTTTATTCATTAGTTGTAAATGCCCTAAAATGACCAGCAGCTTCTGACATGCCGTCCCAGAAATCTTTGTGCCTTTCCCGTTGGGACCATCAGTCCCATTTATTTTGGTTATGCCATGCCCACAGGTTTCACTGTGTCAATTTACTGCAACTCTTACCCAAGTGACACTTCCTTAGGGAAAGTGACCTTTTTAAATGTCTGCCCACGCTTTGTAAAGATATTATCCTTTCTTCAATATGTCAGTTTGGAGTGACAGTTTCATCCAAAGTATGCCACTGGTGACCATTTATTCTCACAACATATTCTTACTTCATTTTCATAAAACGGTGACTTGTCTTGATGGCACCAGGTCAAATTAAGTTTTTATTTTTTCCTAACTGTCTCTTTACTTTTAGTATTAGGTCTGATATCCTCTTAATGTTTTCTATTCTCTGTAGAACAAATTGCACCCCATGTCAGATTCATTAGTAGCACTCCACAAGTCAGTCATGCTTAGCATCACTAAGAGTGTGACTCCACAGGCTTTTTATTGGTTTTTTGTTTGTTGTTTTTCATTTCGACACCATTTTCTTGCTTGCCTATAACATTAAGGATAATATCAACTAATGGTTGCATTCTAAGCCTGTACTACAACTGCTTAAAATAACACTAGGCAATCTGTGACAGAATTTGCTATGTAATATGTTTCTATTAGAGATAGAGCTCGTTTAGCAAAAAAAGATTTAGTACACATGGCTACATGTTTAGCTGCAGTATTTTCTTCTAGTCATCTCTAGGGAGTCAGCATTATATTCTAACACAACTATATTTGACCTTGCCAATTTAAACAATACCATCTATGTCTGCTTTCCTTCAAGGTGCTGATTTTCCTTTATCATTAGCATGATTTTATCACTCTTTCACTTAGTTTTGGCTCAAGTGGAAATCCCTGCCAATGTTCTTTATTTCACTGTTCACTTCAGGTTGTTATAAAATGTTTTTGCCCTTCCTCTAAGGTGTTTTTGGATCGTAAAATGACTTTTACATAGCCTTTTGAATATATATGCCTGTAACACCTTAGCAATTGCCAGGTTGTTTCCATTAAATAAAACACCCACCTAGGACTGAATAGTCTCCCTTGAAAAGCTCTTGGAAAAATCTGATCCTACCATCCCATGCAGGTAACTTTGATGATTTTCCACAGTGTTGTCTCAGATGTAGCTCTAGCAGCCTCGGTCCACACCTAACCTGAGACCTGATGAGTTTGTTCATGTGCTGACAATTCCATAATTTAGTAATAAACATTGTTTCACTGCATGTTTGCCCAGTGTTGATGTAGTTATTAAATCTTTCCCACTTTTTTATTAGTTTGAAAGTGTAGTTTTGTATCTGAAAAAATAATCATCTCCAGGTTCTCAAACACTGTAATGGTTTGCCAGATCCCCTTCTGATAGTAGTAAATAATGTCTGACTAGTTTCACTTTAAAAGGGCATAAAAAGAGTTAGAAAAGAAGGACATGAAACTTCTTATTTCCATTGCTTAAGGTCAGTGCCTCCTTTTGAGCAGATTGAAATCCATTTGTGGTTAGTGGTTAGTGTGGTTAGTATGATACATGAACCAGTGCTGATCATTTTCAACAGCACTACTGTAAGTAGACTCTGCCAGAGCCTTTCTTAGGACTTTCATAGAAAAAAATAGATTTCTGCTTCCTGGCATATTGTCTACGTATTACTGGGGTTTTAATCAACCCATCAGTTTCAGAACCCCTTTAAGCTTCTCTAGGCTTTAGATTTTTTTGCACTGTTTAACTTAGGCAGCAAGATTTATCACAAATGTCCTTGTATGATTTAGCATCGAGAGGAACTTGGGAAACATTTTGTTGCATCAGGCATTTTAGTAATGACTTCAGCTTTGTTATAATCTGCCTATATACCTAGCTGTGTTAAGGTCTCCACCAAGTATCTTATGTTTATTATACAGAGCCTGCATTATGGTTATTCAGATTTGGGCCACAATCTCTGTTTCTTTTCAAAATTCCAACAGCTCAGAGCTGTTGGTCATGGCTGTCTAACGTTTTATTTTGTTTTTTCTAAAGCAAAATATTACTTGGGCAGGTCTTAGTATTGTCTATAGTGTAGATGTACAGCTTGTGTTATACAAGCCAGCTACATAAAACCTAAAGAAATATATCATTTAGTCCCTGGCCCCTTTGTATGTTTTCTCTTTTCCTGGAAAAGCAGTAAAAAGTCTGTGAGCCAGAAGGATTTCCCAGGTGATGCACTGGTCCAGGTCTTTACCTTCCTCAAGAGTCTCTTAGGTCATTCTCTCTGTCATGTCATTTAATATGTGTATAATGAATTTAATTATTATTTTAGAAGTGATCTGTAAAGCCATTTTTCTCAGGAAGCCCAGTTTTAATGAGGGTGCATTGTGCTTTGGTTCTGCACTTGTATAATAAATCTAATATTCTTGGGATGAGTGTACAGTTATCTGGAGAATGACTGCAGTGTGGTGAGGCCTCTCATTGCTCATTTTTTAGCTGATGGTGCTATATCAGCTCAATGGTGGCAGAAGCATATGTTCAGATGTACCCAAGAAGACATCAGGAGAAGCAGGCAGAGAGTGCCATGAATGCTACCTTCTTGAAAAATGTACTTTGCTTGACATTATTCTTACAAGAATTCTAGGCGAGTCACTCTCTTTTCACTGCAAACTCAACTTTTACTACCCCAAGACAATGTTGGGAGGAAAAATTTAGCCAAGATTTAGGCAATCAGAATACATGAACTCAGATATCACTGATGATTATCCTGCCAAAGTTAAAAATGTTGGGTTTCTTCTATGTTTATATTGAAAAATCCTCCCTTGCCTTTAAAAGTTTTGTGCTCTTGCTCAGATAGATATGTTCAAATGACTTGTGAGTCTCACTGTGTAAGGTGGGAACATGTTATGTTAAGCCAAGTTAAGAAGTCCTCATTCCTGAATTTACCCACTTATTCAGCTACTTTCTTCAACTGTAACGGTACTGGCTCATTGTCATTCCGGATTTCTTTGGCTTCAGTACTGCATTTGGTTCCTGTAAGCTCACGGAATTTGGAGTATATGTAACTGCAGTATGCATGGCAGCCTCATAAGCTCCGTGGTTGAAATTCATCCAAAACTCTGTAACTCTTCTTTAACAAAAATAACGACTAAATTTCTATCATTACTGAAAGAACTTTCTTTGTTTTGCAACTCAGCTCAGGTTCCAAATGGTGTAGGTAGAGGACAGAGGTACTTCTTCATTGCTGGTTTTCTTAACCATCTGCCTCCCCAGCCCTGGAAGCTGTTCACCTGTGGTCAGGAGAAACACAGAGCAGGAATACAGAACAGTAGAAACATAATAGAAACAGAGAATCTAGAAATTATTTTCTTTTCCCCTGCAGTAATGAGACTCCTCATGTTCCAGAGATATTGGAGAAATATCTTTACTTTTGAAAATTAGGTGAATTTGAGTGTGTGTGAAGTGGTCTTCATTAAAAAAAAACAAACAGCAATTGGTGAAGCTAAGCTACTATTTGAAAGGGAGTTTAGTACACACTGAAGAATGACATCCTTTAAAATACATAGAGAGAAGCAGCATAGATATAGCAATGTATATAGCAAATCTCATCCCATTCACTAAACTGTGTTCTGGAGGCATCACCTCCTGGTAATACAGCATAAGACAGTCTCTATGCTTCTGCAGTGTTTGTTTCTCCTTTGACAATCAGTGTTATGACAGATTTTTTCGTACTGTGAACTGTCCCAAGAAAAAAGTACTAGAAAATCCTTTAAATGGTAAATGCCATCCACCTTGGCCAAATTCCTTAGCTGCCCGATGGATCTGTAACCCATATTATTGGCTGTTCTGAGTTGAACTTTGTGTTACTTATTTATCAGCATTATAACATTAACCTGTCCTGTTCCAGACACTGTTGATATTCTGGTTTACATGCGTGTAACAAAGAGTTTCTTCTGACTGAGAGATGTCCTAACATAAGTTGCTGAAATGAAATCACAGCATTTCTACTAACTCCCAATTGCCGTGAAGAAGGCAGAACCATCTTGTTCTCTCTAACAAAATTTTCTTGGTTCCTGTTACCTGATACTAGCTGTGGTAGTAAAAATTCGAAATAGGAAGTGGATCAGAGCCAGCTCTTCCACTTGTGCTCAAGATAAGTGTGCCATTAACCATGTCTCAAAGTTATTTATCTCATGCAAGCAAATGAGTTCAAAGCCCTCCATTTACTGTTATATGATTGTAGATATCTGCTGTCAGGTCTTTGCTGGCTAAAGCTGTGCACTTGACAGAGACAGAAGTGGAGTTTGCAGTCCAATATGGCCCATGAATATAGGTTGTTTGTAAAATAATATATGGCAGCTAATAAGAACATCTGCTCTCTTTCTCTTTTTTGTCTCACTCTCAGTCTAAGTGTATATGAAGCACAATATTATCATCAGCCCTCTCCTTTACAGGTATGCACCCTGACATTGTGCTTTCCTCAGTCAACTCGAGACCTCTCAGAGACACAAGATGACCTGATATATTTAATATTCTCATTGGATTGAATTTATAGCATTTCATGGAAAAGTGCCTTCATCTGTTTCTCTCATTATTTGACTCGTTCAGTTTTGTTTTTTTCTTAGAGAATGTACAAGATATAGTACAAATATCAGCTTAAACATTAATGCCATTACTAATCTTAACATTCTCCAGAAATAGCACTAACAATAGACTGAGTGTTCACACAATCAGATGATGCATAACAACTCACAGTTCCACAGTCCTATGTCTCAGCCCTACATCCTGAGCATCAAAACACACAGCCTGCTGGGTAGTCTTAAGATGTTTCATATTTCAGAAAAAAAAAAAATATTTAACTATCCAAGTGCTAAGCTACCTGTTCTGCTCCCCAGGCTGTTTCCATACATCCAGAGCTGTTTCTAAGCAACTAATATTAGTGCCATTAAAGCCTGATGCTCAAAGGAGCTTTCTACACCCCACTTAGCCCAAACAAATAATCCTGATGGCCTTGCAGGTAACTCCATGCCCTAAATCCTTCCATGTCTTGCTTCTGCCTCAAACCAGCTTTGAATGGGCCTTTGGTGCTCTAGCTCACATGATTGTAATGGGAAAAGCTCCACAGAAGGTACCAAAAGTCTATAGAGAAAAATGTGCCCTGTAATTTCAGGTATTGAAAAGAACCTTCCTTATTTGTCTGCTTGCATACAGAGACCCAATAGCACAGAATTTTAAATAGTTTAATTCTCCAACTTTAAACCCACAAATAATGCTTTCCAAGAGGTTTTAAGAAGTGGTAGCTAACTTTACTTGCCTCCAAATATTCTATGAAAGACATTTTTTGGGACACCCGTTATTTGAAATTCAGGCTCTTTTAATTTGATTCAGATGGAGGCACTCAGAATTAATACACGCTTATGAAGATGATGGTACATATTGCACAAGAGCAGATGTGTCAAAGGAAGCTATGTAACACATTTTTCAACTGCCAGCAAGAGTATGTTAATGACGTGATTGTGTGCAACTACAGTGTTTTAACTTAGCTGCTCAGTGATTTTGCCTGCACTCGGTGCAACCATGATAATGTGTAAGCAGGAAAAATGCTTGAAATGACAATAATAACAGCAACAGCAACAATAATAATATCACTTTAGGTAACTTTACTCTAGATGTTAGAAAAAGATAAGAAAGAGCTACAATCGCACACACACACAAAAAAGGTCTAGAATGTTTTGTCATACAAATCAAAGCAGGATAAATTTAAAAGGTCAAATGCGTGAGGATGAAATAGCGTGCACAGAAAGCTTGCAAACTATTACCTTGTCTCCAGACTTGAAAATGGCAGAGAAGAACATGTGGCAATTACAGAAACATTTTTATTGCTTTAAAACAACACAGTTTAATTGGTTTGATATAAACATTGAAGCATATCTCAACCATGAGCAAAGCAGTGTACTCAATCATGTTACTTTTAATGGAAATAGTCTTGAAAATAGGTTGCGCAAAGAACGTTTGTCATAACTGCTGGCCTAGCAAGTCATGCAAGCACAATTAGATAAATAAGGTAATGTGTCCTGCCACTTGTAACTTAATTCCTCCAGTATGTTTCATTAGAAGGGTCTTAATTTTCATCTGAATGTCGCTGTCTTAATGAGACTTGCATTTGGCTGAAGCCCAGATCAATTTCATGCAATAACAACAGTAACCATCTCAAACTTATCCTTTCCAGTAATTGAGCTATATAATGTGTTAAAAAAAGAAACATATAAACAAGTTAACAGTCTCTATCAAACTGTAGTTTGAAAGTTTTGTTCCAGGAGTCTTGAAAACGTGACCAGTGAAGAAATACAGCTATTGAGGCAGTGGCTGTTGCATATACAAAATGTTGGAAGAGATTAGTGAAATAGGTTTCGCATTTTTCATGCTGTTTCCACAGGAGATGTGCTGAAAGCCATAAAGATATGCTTCTTTCTCCAACTAATTTATTTCACATATACGATAATTTGCGGTCAATAAATCTAGTATGGATTTCCATGGTAAGGCATTGGTGTGGCAAGTAGAATGGATAACTTTATCCATAATGTGGTTGCGGTATTTTTATAATCAGTTTTGTAATGTGATATCACTGGAGAGTATCATCAACCAGTGTTCAATATTAAACAAAGTTTTCCAAAGCAACACATGCTATATACTAATTCATGTCATCAGAGATCCATCTTATGGTGTAAGAGACTCATCTTGTGTGCACATGGCTTTCAAGGAGATGATAGCACAGACTTTTACAGTTCAATAGCTGGGCACTCCAGATGGAACATTTTACCACAGCAGGACATTTTACTAAGAGGAAAATAACTCCTTCACCAGCCAGAGCTCTCTTGACTTAGGAAAACAAAACTTGTGGAAGGGTGGGAAATTCTGAGCTCTTTAATGAGAAATAATGACTATAAAATAACAATTGCAGCAGAGAACATTCACAAAGTATTTGTTTATTTCTTCCACCTGATGGTTTGTATGTTTAGCATCTTGAAAAAAGCAAAATATTTGAGGAAGCAATTTCTTTAGAAATATCTATTAAAGAAGGAAACATCTTGAAATCCAGTCATTTAAACAATCCAGAGTTTAATATTTCTTAAAATTATTTGCTCAAATCTCTATATATTGGTCTACTTATACATGAAACTTTGAGAGACAAGAAGTCTTGGTCCTGCATCTCATTGAGCTAGTCATCAGACTTAAGTTTAGGCATAGTCTGACATTTTTCAAGTGTTTTCAGATGTCAGGAAGAGAAGGTTCAGGCTACACAGCATCTGATAACCTGTTCCCTCAGATTCCTGTTTTTGCCGGAGGTCCTTCCTTGAAGTCCAAAGTGCACTAAAGAATAAAAATTGGCTCTCTCTGATTCTGGATTGTGCTGGCTGTCCTACTCATAACAGAATTTCAACACACATGGGCACAGATCCAGCAAAGCATGTGAATAATTTGAAACCTACGAATAACTCCAGTTAAAGCTGCCAAAGATGGTAGGATGAACAGAGAAACTACTGAATTTCAGAGGAAAAATACAGGATGAAACTGTATCCTCAGACATAAGACTGCAAATTTTAGAAGGGTACTCACTCAGCACTTGTCAACAAGGATGTTTCTTTTCAGGTTATTCTCATAAATCACTATGGTATCTGAAATTCATTGAACAATTCACGAGAAATATATTTGCATTTGATTTTCCTTTTCTTAAGCTTCTGCTTGTTGCAACTTTTAATTCCTGTGGGGGACTGGACTGAATTGTATACGTAATGTTTTTCTACTTCAGCAAAATCATTAGACTTGCATAACCAAGCACTAGATAGAGAGTAGAAATACTTTTAAAGGTCAAATCATAAAACAGTGAACTCTGGAGGGAATTATCTCTAGGGACCTATATCAAGTGTACCACTCCCTTGTATGAAAGCTTAATTGATGCCACTTGGTTGAAATGATCTCTTGAGCTGAAAGCTGATATGACGATATGTAAGATATCAGAGTAAAATGCATTTTTGGGATCAGATTTTAAGCCCAGCTTGTAGTATCACAATTGGTCATTGTAAAAATGATTATTATGTCACAAACAGAGGATTATGATGTCAGGTGGGGAATAAGTGCAGAAGCAGATAAATTCATAAGAAACAACAGCGATTCTGTTTTAAAGCACTGTCTTCAGAAAGAAAGAATGAGAGAAAAGAAGTACAGGGAAATACACTGCACAGAAGAATGCTTGTTTCCAAATAAGATATTTCATAAAGTTTTCCATAAGGTGACAGCTGCTTTTTCAAGCACCACATTCTGTTCTCTGTTACATCAGTGTGAATCCAGAGAAACTGCATTTGAATTGTTGTTGCTTGGGATTGACATCAGGGTAACTTAGAGTAAAATCTGGCTTTAACACATTTTCCCAGAAATAGAACCCATTTATTCCCTTCCAAACAGAGAAGGGGGAATTACCACACAACATATGACGTCATGTATCGTTCAACACTTTGGAAGACAAATGGAGAGCAAGATTTGTTTGAAGTCTGGGATGCTGTTTTTTTCCTCTTCTTCTCCTTCCAATTTTCACAATTTATTGTGAACCCCCCCCTTTGCTGAAGCACAATATGGAACTTTTGGGCACAAGGGAGCTCTCCTAACAGTTGGTTTTGCCATCATCATAAACCCTTTAAGGACACTAATTCTAGGCCTCGGCACACTGTTCCTTGTCATTAGCAACACCATGCAAGGAGTTTCAAGAATCTTTAACAACAGCTGAAAGGGACTGTTTAGGATAAAACTGTCATTGGTAAATTTAGGTCTGAGGTGAAACACTGCTTCAAATGAGTAAAGACTGGGCTTGTGTGCATCAGCTTTTGCAATTTCAAGTCACGTCACCTTCCTGAAGTCACCATGTTTGTCCACTTTGTCCTGTGACGGGGAGGAAGGAGGAGAGTGAGGTTTCAGCCCCTAAAAGCAAATGACAAGTAGCTTCGGAACCTAACTACTCACACACCAACCTGCTGTCTTCATTTGTATTCAACAGATGCCTCTTTTTTTCCCCTTCACTGCCTAGTCTGTACCGATCAGTATAAACAATGGAATTTTTGTCTTTATGAACATATTCTTGTTCTGTTTCACTTGAAGGTAGTAACAAACATGAAAAAAAATAATAAAAAGAAGAAAAGCAACCTTCATAGACATATATTTATAGTCTATTACGTTGTTATGTAAAGCTTTAAGAAATACTCTGGAATCTGGCTGAGAGATTTGTGAAACCAGTATGTGATGCATATAAGCTTTAAAGAGAAATAAAAAACAACAACAAAGAAGAAAACCTGAGGGATCCATCTGTAGGATACTGTGAAATGCCAGGGGAAATGAAGGTGGATAGTTATGTTAATTTCATGTTACACTATCCATATACAATGTGTATTGTCTCTATCTATATATATATAGATATAGATGTATGAAAGCAGTCTTTCTCCATGACTGTTTTTTTATAAGATAAAACATGCTATAATTACAGTATTTTGCATGTAAAGAATACCTGGCTTATTGGTATATGATTTTTTTCCTTCCTAGTCTGATCACAAATCACTAAGATGTTGCTAAGTAGCTAATTCTGGTCCAGAATTAAGAATTTCTATTGTCATGGGAAATATTTACTGTCAGTACCAGCATCTTTGTCTTTTCTTCTCCTCTGGTACAGGGAACAAGGCAGGCTCTGAGAGACCAGAAAGATCAGTGTCAGGAGATCACCATTATCGTATGATCTCCAACTGGGTGTCAAGTTGCTGTGGTGCAGAGCTCCTCCCCACATCTGGCCATATGTTTCCTTTACCACTTTTACCACCTTTACCACCTTTACCACCTTTGCCACAGCTATTAGTCCTCAGTCACCATGTCAGCTGCTCCAGGGAGCTCTGAGCACTGGGACTGCAGCTTCATACCCTGCTTAGAGAGAAGAGAAAAGAGGGAAGATGAACTGTGACTGTTCAGACTTAGGTTTGATTGCACTTCTACTGAGCCCAAATGCTGGTGGAAAAAACCAATTATAGAGTCAAAGATAAGTGTTTTATAACCTGATGCTCTTTGTAGTTATGCTCTCTGTATGCCCATACACATGTCAAAATAGCAAACTATTTGAAGTATTTGTAGAATGCCTGAGAAACAGAAAACAAGCTGGGTTTTCAGTTATTTTCCTAGAAAATTGCCCTAATAGTATATGGGTATGCATGTGTTCAACCTACATTTGAATTTCCACAGACAAGATCTGGCTGGCTGGTCCAGCTCCATCCTAACTTTGTTTTGGATTTCAGCACTTCAGGAGGCAGAGGGAATCTTTCTTTCCTCTGTCTATATTTACCTGTCAAATATATCATGAACTCTGATGTCAGAGAAACAAATAGGAAAACAATGTAGAGGAAAGCTTTTCTGGAATGGTTACAAAATCAATCCGGAAGAGGAGAATAAAGTTCCCCTCTCCTGCTGAAATCCCTGTTCACTGGGGATTCAGAGGGGGAGAGAGAGTTAGTGCTTTCTGAGAGCTTGTTTTTCTTTGAATTCCGCCCCCTCCTTTTCTAGAACACACTTCTACATATTGCTGACTCTAAAAGCATTTGCAGAGGTCAAATTATTGAAAGTTCAACCAAGTTTTCCTAAGCTATCACAGCTCACCTACTGTTCCCAGTTTCCACAGACTATCTGAGTAGTGATTAAATAGCTAACGGTTTTGGCATCAGAAGCCATAAACTGGCTCTTTAGCCCCTACGTTTTGTGTGATATTGTTTGATCTTCCAAAGACAATTTGCACCCACACACTCTGTTCAACAGTATCAGACTTGTAATTTGTCTATGAACAAAACATCCTCATTAAAAAGTTTTTCAGTCTCGAAAGTCAGTAGGGCAGATGTATGAAGATGACAGTTGGTGATTATAGTTTTGTTGGTCTTGTATCTTTGTCATATACTAATGAACCACTTGGCACAAGGAGGGGGAAAAGAAAGAAAGAGAGAGAAGAAAAAAGGTCCAGAAAAGAACAATGATCATAGCAGATGCTGCATACCTTTCAGCTTGTGGTTTGTTGCAATTCACCTGGACTATTTAAAAGCATGTGATGAATGGGTGGCACACAAGATAGTGTTGTGTCTTTCAAGTCTTTGACAGTTGGCAGTAAAGGTTACTGAGCAAAATTGCATAGGGCCAAAAGGTTGGCCATGATGGATCCCAGATACAATAGAATGGGGGATTTTCTGTATACGGAGTGATAAGGACAGACTTTTAGGGCTGACAGGAATGACTTGCATACTATGACAAATGAAGAGGTAAGGATGCGACTGTTGGCATTGTACATGAGAAATGCAGGATCAATTTCTTGTCATGTTAACGTCTTAGTGTGTGGCCCTGAGCAAACCCCTCAGGAGCAGACCTTTAAAGGTACACAGGAGTCTAAAGATGCAAATCAACACTTAGGAGGACTTTCAGAGACAAGGAGGAAATCCTGGAAACCATATTTTGATATTGATCTGTCTTCTTTTACCCTGTTTTTTGGGGGGGGGTTGTGCAGGAAAATATTTTATGTATTGTCAGTTGTTCCAATTTTGAAAAAATGTGGGTGATAAAAGCCAGAATTGGATTTGAATGCTGAAGTAAATGAATCTGTAATGCATTTGTGTGTAATACATTCTGCAAGCTGGCTCTTCAAACAGCAGTGGGGAAAAGGACAGGACTGGTTTATTGTCTGTCTTTTCTGAGATCCATCAACCATTAAATCTGTTAGGTTAGAGGATCAAGTCATTCTGCAGCTGGTCATTTGGGAGGAGACCTTCCAGCTTGATTAGATTTCCCTCAACAAAGTTCAACATCAGGCCTGGAATAGGATTTAAGGAGACAAAAGTTTCATGGCTGCTGTTGCTTTGTTTTCCCCTTTATAATGATTTTTCTTAAATTGGCTTTTCTCTGAAGAATTAGAACATCAAATATTTCTTTGCATTTCCCTCATCTCCTGTAAAAAAACATATGTCTTTGCCAGTGTTTCCTCAACAAAGGTCCAACAGCCAATAAACATAAGCAATCACAGGGAAGGAAGTCTCTGTACTTGAAAGTCAATAGACTTGGAAGTTTTGTTCAATTTGGATGAGTACCCCAAAGCTAATCCATTGGAAACAGAAGCTACTGACCCATACTAGGAGCTGAGGAAAATTAGCTTTTTGTAACTCTTATTAATGTCACATGCCTGGCACTGAGCTCTTAAGGTGAGTTTCTTACTGGGTCTGGGTATCACCGTTGCTATACATTTGTGTATGAGATGAACATCAGGCAGCAGAAGCCAAGAGAATAGAAAAGGTTCATTTAGTTTTGAAGAGCAATCAGAAAACGCTGCTGTTCAGACAGGCATATAACCTGTCTACAGAACAGGATGCAAAGAATATTTCTGAAGAATTTGATGAGGTGTTTAATAGACCTGAAAGCATTGTGAATAAAACACATCATACTGATACAGATCCCATTATGCTGCCAAAAGTACAAGCATCACATACAGTACAGTCTCATTAGTCCTGAGAAATGAAGGAAAAGCTGATTGTGACAAGATGGTAAGATGCAGTGTTGCTGAAAGAATGCAGATACTAACTGGCGTGGTTAGCAACCCGATCACACGCAATAATAAATGTTACGGATTTGTGTAGATTCAGGAGATTCAAATAAGGCTACCAAATGCAACATAGCCCAAGGGAGCGCTGGAGAGAGACATGTCTAGACTTCCAACAGCAAGAATATTTCCAGATCTAGATGCAACCTGTGATTTTGCCAGCTCCAGCTTGATAAAATGTTAAACGCTACACCTTCAACTCCCTTTTTGCTGATGCCTTTTTAAGCAACTTTGCTCTGTGATTGCTTCAGAACATAAAAAGTGCCACTTGGTGGATTTTAAATCCTTTAAAATGCAGGTGGAAGCAGCTATTTATAACCTCTTGAGCTAATGCGATAATCATCAACACTGTAAAAATAATTGCCGATATCCAGTTCAGCAGGTCTGGATATCAGAAGCATTTTTCTTCACTGTATAGGCCTTTTACGGGTTTCTTTCTTCATTTTTTTTTTCTTCCATAAGAAAGAGAGAAGAACAACTGTGCCAGCATTAAGCTCTATGTCAAACAGATTGCAGGTTTAGGTTCTTGTCTGATATAGGCAGAGGACTTGAACCTAGAGGCAGAGCTTCACAACATATTGCCTTCAGAAATGAGGGCAACCTCCAAAGTTCCTCTGCACTGCTGCTCTTCCCCAAAGCCAGTTCACCATCCTTTCTACTCCATGAGCTGCTGCACGCACTGCAACCCTCTTCATATCCCCACAAGGATTATTTTTAAACCTTCTTTTTCATCATGTTTCTAGTATGTCCCCACAAAAAGTTTGTAGCATCCCAAATGAGAGTGTGGCAGTCCATGACATAAAAGCAAAATGCAGCAGCTGATGTCTGGATCTTCTTAAATAGGATTTGGCTTCTGAAGTCAATGTGTTGTGAAACTGCATCCTGGATCTCTCACACACCGCATGACAAACGTACTTATAATTGGGCTCAAGAATGAGCCTCCTTTTGGGCTGATAATGATTCAGTTATTCTAAAGTGTGTAACAAGTACTGTTATGTATACAGCTGGAGCAATTTCAAGGGACCCTTTGCAGAATTGTAAGTATTCTGCTTATCAAGAAACTCACCTGCTATGAGAGAAAATAGTAGGGAGTGTATCTGAGTTCAGATTTCACATTTCCTACAGGAGTGTGTTCTCTAGGGAGGTCTTTAGCAATCAGATACAGCCTGAGAGGTTTGGTTTTTTTTCCCTCTGATTTTAACCAGAAATTGCACACTCCACTCAAGAAACCTTTCCCTCAAAAATTACTGGATTAGTACTGCATATCAAAAATGGATTCTGGCAATTCCTGTGTAGTTCTGAGAAGGACCTGATCACATCAATATAAACAAGTAATGACTCATCTAAAACACAGGAAACAATTCTGTACATAAGTACGTTTTTAAAGCACACTAAAGACTTTCTTAGAGCAGTTAAGCTTTCAAGAACTGCTAAGTATAAAAATCACAGCAGCAGCAAGAAGATTTGAAGTAATCATGATTCAAGTAATACTATTTCTGAGTAACAAAAAGCACCAAATGGTGCCAACTTGTGACTGAAAGAGTAATTCTGCATGGATAGTCTACAGTGAAATTCCAGACACATCCAAGAATAACTTTTTGTAGGATCCATCAATACGAAGTTGCTGCACATATTGAAAGGTGGTATAAAAAACTTCAAATCATAATGCCACACAGCATGAGGCCAGAAATGTTAAACAGAGCCCACAAGTGCTTGTCTGGGTTTTGAGATGTAAAACACTATATAGGATGTCATATAAATGCCATTACAGAAAATAAAAATAAAATCTGCAACAAATACGAGAAACGATGCAGAAGAACTGTTATTCCTTTTGAGCTGGCTGAGCAATAACAGAATAGTTATTTAAGCTAATAACTATGGTCTTCTTATCTTCAGGGGAGAAGGGTATTTTTGGAAGAACTGAGGAAAGTTTGGATTTTACTTTTTCACTCTCTTTAAACTCAGAGGCTAAATCACTTTCAAAAGACCAAAGAAAAAAAGGTGAATAGATTGTCATTTGAAAGTGAGTTGTTGCCCACCCTAAACTCCCAGAGCTGACGTTTCTGGCACTTGCTGTAGGAGCATTGGCCAAATCATTCCTTCCGAGCAGAGCCCAGTTTTGCCTTGGCAGAAGCAACATATGGCAATGGGTGTCTTTGCGATATAAAGCCTCTTCAAGCACCACTGAAGTGCTGCCATTGCCCCTTTCCTTATAAGGGGGTGCAGCATATGCTGTCCTGACTAGCTGATTAGCACTACTTAGAGCTAAATAGCAGGAGTGTGACCCACAAGGATCAGATTTTACCCTTCTCTGTGTCTTTAAACTGGCATATCCCACAGAGGAAGGCAAAACGTGAGTGGTCTCTCACACGAAGGATGCAAAAAGATAGTATCTCTCACCTCTCCTAAAATGATGCTGTATTTTGTCTTATAATGCAATCTTGGATAAGTTAGTACTCATTTTACCTAATCCGTATGTTTTCTGGGCAGAATATACATTGACTAGGGACCATGATTTATTTATTTGGTTGCTGGAAAACAGTCCAGGGCTTTACACATTCATTCTACATTAGAAAGATAGAATTTTAGCTCTGTACTCTCTTTTCCTTATAAGAAAAAAAAAAGAAAAAAAGAAAAAAAAGAAAAGTATCCTTTATGCAACTAGAAGTAAATTGAGTGTAACAACATCATTGTAAAATGATGTGCTTTATAAGGTCCTGAATATGGTGCATCTTTTGTGTTTTGTTTCTAATTGTTTGCTCAATACAAAAGGATAGTTCATTAGGCCAATTCTCCAAATAATCTCGAAGTGACATGAATTCCTTTGCAGAGTGAATGTCTGTAGCAAGTAATCCATGGAAAACACAGGCGTCTCTTGTCATTTTGGAGCTCTAATCCACTGCCTGGAGCATGAAAACGGCCAGGATAACAAGTGTGGGAATGACCAAAAGCAACGTTATTTTTGGATTTTATTTTCTTAACAATGGTGCTGATCAATAGAATTGCTGAATCTGGCAGATACAATGCCACGGGATTAATGAAGTAAGCTCAGGAAGCAGAAGAATTTGTTAAAGAGGAGAGGGGAAAAGCCCCTTCTTTTCCACTGGTGTGTGAATATTAAGCAGTGAAAGCAGCAATGACAGAATTTTAGCCCTTGCTTCACCATAGCACCAACTCTTGTTCTGCATGAGACTTTACGTTTTAATTAGAACCACACTGACACCCGCATTTTCAGCTATGAACTTCAGTTTCAAAGTTCAGGCTATTTCCTAGGCGCTGGTTTAGTAGCTAGGACTGAACACAGAAAGGAGATACTGTGTTCTGTAAAATGCAGTGCAGTGGTCACTGTTGGTGGGATTAGATAACTGTTTTTTAACCTGCAGTAAATAATGGTAAAAGGAAGGAAGAGAACTCACTGAAACACCATGGACTCTGTCACCGTAGAGCAGTCACAGACTCTCTTTATTTTTTTTAGAAAAGTATAGAACAAAATAAAGAGGGTCATCACATGTCTTTGACGATGCCAATGTTTTGCAAAGGTCGATTGCCAGCATTTCTGTCAATATTGCATTAGGAAAGTGATACAGGGTGCATATCTGTGTAAGACATTGCATTCCAAAATGAACATTAAATTGGTATTCAGCACAGCACGGAAAATTTAATAAACCATCACTCAACTAGACGGGGGTTGTTCAGACGTGTGGGAGGGGAGAGATTAAGTTTGCTTCTATGTTTGTATTTACAGCTCCTTAAGGTTCAGAAGACCTCTGGGGGTTTTGTGTGTCCTTTTGTTTAAACAAACAAACAAAAAAGATTATCTAGTTTCATCGCATAAAAATGCAAGATTATACTAATCACACAGTCCTAGAAATTGGAAGGTTTGGAACGTTTTTAACTTGTAAGAACACTTCAGACAATACTTCGGTGTAATTTATAAGCCCCTCTAGACCTGTACATGTCTTGAACTGATTGTTGAAGTGGGCTTTAGTAGGAATTTCTTCTGCTGAATTGGAGCAGTGCGGGAGGTGGGGAGAGCCGGAGGGGGGGGCTCGAGGGGGGGGTGGGGTGTGTTAGCGCAGCCTTCCCTAACAAGGCTTTAAAAGCTTCAGCGGTAAAGTTATGCTGATGGCAGACTTTGTTACTAGGGTTTTTTTATTTTTTTTTAATTTTTTTTTTAATTTTTTTTTTTTTTTTTTTTTTTTTTTTTTTTAACTGGGAGAACCCGAAGAGGATTACATTATGGACACGAGATATTTTATATGTGGGTAGCAGCACTGTGGGTTCTGTTGTGCTGTTGTTGTTTTTCTAGGGGGACATATATCTTTTAATTGGAACGGTGAAGTGAATGAGGAGAAAGAGAGAGAGACAGAGAGAAAGTGAGAGAGAGAGAAAGAAAGAGAGAAAGAAAGAGAAAGAAAGAAGGAAAGAAGGAAAGAAAGGGAAGAGAGGGAAGAAAGGGAGAAAGAAAGAAAAAGAAAAAGAAAGAAAGAAAGAAAGAAAGAAAGAAAGAAAGAAAGAAAGAAAGAAAGAAAGAAAGAAAGAAAGAAAGAAAGAAAGAAAGAAAGAAAGAAAGAAAGAAAGAAAGAAAGAAAGAAAGAAAGAAAGAAAGAAAGAAAGAAAGAAAGAAAGAAAGAAAGAAAGAAAGAAAGAAAGAAAGAAAGAAAGAAAGAAAGAAAGAAAGAAAGAAAGAAAGAAAGAGAGAGAGAAGGAAAGAAATAAAGAAGGAAAGAAAGAACACCCAGCAGCCAGGACAATGACATAAAGTCGCTGGTGAAATGTACAGCTCCGTGCCTTGCCCAAGCCCGGCGGAGGTTTCTGTTCCCTCCTCTAATCTCTGCCGCGATGTTTCTTTTTCCATTATTATTTATTTATTTGTGTTGCATGTGCGGTGTGACAGCGGGGAAGGGGGGGACGATCTTTCCTGCGCTCCCATTGTCAGCCGCTGCCGGCAGCGCGGGGAGAACCGGTGTGTGTCCCCCCCCCCCCCGCGTTTCCATGTGCGCGGGGAGCGCGGGGCTGCCTCCTCCGCTCCGCGCCGCGCCCGCCCCTGCCGCCCGGGACCCGCCCGCCGCGCGGGGAGCGGGGCGCCCGCCCGCCCCAACCCCTGCCCTGCCCCGGCCCGGCCCCGGCCCCTGCCCCTGCCCCCGGCCCGCCGCCGCCACCCGCACCATGCCGCCCCCCCCGCCCGCACGCCACTCGCGCCCGGGGGCTGCCTCCTTTTCCGGCCCGCGGCGTGTGCGTGAGAGGGGCTTGAAGTTACCCCGGCGGCGGCGGCGGCGAGGCGGGGGGCTGGGGCGGCTGGCGGCGGCGGCGGGGCGCGGCGGGGCGCGGCGGGGCGCGGAGCCCACCCCCATCACCTGTTACCTCCGCTCCCCAGGTTGCCTGAAGTTGCCCGGCGGCGCCCGGCAGGACAGGGAGCGCGGCGGCTCCGGCTCGCGGGGACCCTACAGTGGCAGCTGCAGCATGGGCTGGCTCAGGGGGATTGCCTTGCTTTCCTTGGGAGTATTACTAGCGGGAAGAGTGAGCTGCCAGCGTGTGAAGAATAATGTGCCAAGGCTCAAATTATCCTATAAAGGTAAGTCTGTTGTTCTCTCTCATCCCCCCGTTTTCCTCGCAAACCTCCTTGCCCCGCCGCTTTCCCCGTTTCCCAACTCCTTCCCCACCTTCCTCCCGGGTGTCCCCTTCTCTTCCAAAGGGGAAAATTGCCATTAGGAAAAACACGGGGAAAAAAACATAATAAATAATTACTTAAAAAGCCGCTCGGCGCTACCCCGCAGTTTAAACAAAGAGTTAGTTGCGTTTGCAGACAAGGGCTCGGGATCGTGCTGAGCCCTGGAAGAGGATTTTTCAGTCTTGTGCTGTTTCATCGGACTTCTAAGAAGGCTGAGAGGTGTTTGGGTACCCAGCTAATGCCTCCCGTGCCGGGCATGCAGGGCACCACAGCACCACATCTCCTTCAAACAGCAGGGAAGAGATGAAGATTTAGATATGCCTTTTTTTTTTTTTTTTTCTTCTTTAGGCACGAAGTGGTTAATTTTCAAGTCATGAATATTCAGTTTGTACAAATCTGACAATCAGATGCCTAACATAAGCAGTAGATGGTGGGTTTGCCAAGGAGCTATAAACTGAAAAGAGCAGATCAGTCCAGAAAAGGAGGAAGGGACTGTTATGCACTAGCAAATACTGCCTGTGGATGGGTAGTGCAGTGCAATTCATTCGAACTGAGATTGTTTTCCTGGCGTATTTCATTAGAGATCACAGGGAAGGTGTAACTGAAGAAGGAGAGCTGTGAGATTACGTTTACGTTTGAAATGGTGTAAATGCCATTCACACTGCAATTGTCAGTAATTAACTTTTGTACAAGACTACGTACAAAGAGTAGTTGCACTCTTTATCAGCGTAGTTCCTCCCTAAGTACATTTTTAGAAGAATTCACCAAATCTGGAGAATGTGCAGCTTGGAAAGAAGTTTAAAATGTAAGAGCTGTAGAGTACTATTTCTAAAAGAGACATCTATGCATCTCTGTGCACATACATGTCTCTGAAGAGCTGCCTTCTCATAGTTTTCAGATTATTGAAGGTTGAGAGAAGGAACAGCAGCTACAGTTCTGAAAGCAGGGAGGAAAAGTAACATACTGCTTCTACAGTGGAAGGAAAAGGGAACATGTGTGTGCACGCCCGGTCATAGATGTCAATCTCAGTTTACAGCATAGTGTCAATACGTCTCTTGCCAGTAGAAATACATTTTCCCTTTTTTTTTTTTTTTTTCATCTTTCTGCTGCTGCAAATGAGGGGGAAAAGTCCTCTCTGATACAAGCAAGGCGTCATTTTCGCGCTTCAGATGAAAAAAAAATTAAACACCTGCAGAACTTGGATGCACTGTACGAAATAAATGTGTGTGCAGGGCTTTATTAAAGAACACCTATATGCATGTTTGCGTGTGTTTAAAGTTGAAAATATATGTATGGAAAGAACATTTTGAGAGGTTCAGAACCTGTTCATTTGGTTTCCATAAGAAAAGCCCTTTCTATTTAATACAAAATTGATTATATTGAATAATGATGTCTGAAGAAAGCTTCTACTATAACTACACGTCATGTCAAAAAACTCGATAAAAACCTCTTGCTTCCAAACTTTCCCAGTCGCACTGAAATTCAGATTAGTATATAGAAGCATAAATGCTATAAAAATATCGTGTAAAGGAGTTTAACAGCTAATTAATTATTGTTTATTATTTTTCACCCTTTTAAAGTTTATTGATGGCTCAAGTCTGTGACCTCTGCTTGTAGTGACTAAATTCACAGAAACTCGTGTCAAAGGATAGCCAAATCTGGATGATAGTGGCTTTTTTCTTTTTTTTTATTTTGTTTTTTTCACCCCACTGGTACTGTATCCATATACAGTTTAGCAGCATTTTGCTACTCTGCTGATTGGTTGTTTTCCAGTTCTGCTCTTTCTGGGAGAAAAGGTCTCATTTTCATTTTTTAAATACATCAGACATCAGATTTTAATGTCCAGTGAATCCTATAGGAACAAAACAGGAAGCTGAAAGGAACGTTGAAACTGTTTTTGTAATTGGTGGATCACCGTAAAAAGAAAATGAGCTCAAATGTTGAGCAACTCTATTTCCTATCTAGCAAAGAAAGTAAACGTACAGTTAATTCAAAGCATTTTAAAGTCTGAAGACTTACAGGAATCCACATGCTGGCCTTTGATTCATATGTATACTTAATCACATATTTGACTTAAAACATGTGTAACTTGAAAAATCAGATCAGACTACTCACATGCTTAATGTTAAGTACCAGTGTAAATGCTTGGCCAGGTCAAGAGGAGCGTGTTGCCTGTGCTGCTCCATTGATCCCTAAGGATGAGAATATCATTATTCGTCAGGGAAAACTAAGCCTCATCAGCTGCTGCTTTTCCAGACAAATTTTGCTTCCGGCACAGCATTCTGTGCACAGATCAATGTTAACACCTTGCGCAAGAACAGCCGTAAGAGCTGTAGGTATTGAAAATACGTCTTTTAGGAATGGCCTGAGTACCTTATGTGCTAGTATGTATCTGCCAGGGTATTCCTCCCTGCTATGTGACTATGTGATGCTACGTGGTTCATCTCTATTCAAACTGCTTGAAATTAGGAAAAGAAGCTTCCCAGCTACTTACCCATTCTGTCTCTCCATGAAGAGCTGTGGCTGAGTAAAATAAACTTACGATATTGGAAAAAAAAACATGCAGGGTGAAAAGAATGACCTGAGTGACTTCTCTTTCAGTGGGTGTCATTGTGCTTTCTTTTAACAAACATGCTTGTATTTCTCCTAAACAAATACCTTGGAGCTAATTGTCGGTGCTTCATTTCAAAAGAAAAGCAAGGATGTATTTTAACTTCTTGTTTTTCTCGACTAATTAGATGTCAAACATGGTTAAATTGCTAAGGCATTTGCTTTAAAAGTTAGCAAAATGAGTCATGAAGGGTTAAATCCCTGCCAACCTTGATTTCCTATGGTCACTTGTTTTCAAAGGTCCAGTATTAGCTCTGCCATTTCCCAGGTTGCTGGACAGAAGTTTTGGTGAACTCCTATCCTTGCTTCCTCTTAACTTCTTGTCACTCAGTCTTGCAGAAGATTAGAAGCATCCTATGGGGCATGTTATGGATAGGAAGAGGAAGGAAAGTGTATAAATGCATATATTAAGGCCACATCTGTGGTCTGAAAAGGTTCTTTCTGTTTATTGTAAAACAGAGGTCTGGTTATTTGGTTTGTATCACCTTGATTTCGGTGGCATATTAAAGGAAAGAAATTGGATGGGAACACTAGGGAGATCCTTGTCCGGCTGAAATCTGTGGTGAAACTCCTGGTCGGTAGCATCAGGTTTTGCTCTGTACATTTTAAAGTGTCCAAGCATTTTGATCTTAATACATGTATTGGAAAGGTTTTGCACAGATGATATTTATCTCCTTATTTCAGTCAAAGGGAATTAATACCATTAAAGGCCTGATCCAAAGTTTGTTGAAGTCAGTAAGTTCTGGATCGTAGCCTAAATGTGGTAACACCAGCTATAAACCCGAAAGCTCAGTTGAGCCCTTCAGCCTCGGAGCTCCTTTTTTTGCGTCCGTCAAAAACTTTGTGTCCTTATTGTAAAAGTAGCAAGAAATGTCATTGTTGATATGTCAAAAGTAAAGCCATCTTTCTTTAAAGATGTAGGGGGTTTTGTTGGTGGTTTTGTTTGTTCGTTTTGGTTTTTGATAGATTTTTTAATCTCGTTGACTTAAATTTCAGTGTCAGTTGTAAGTCTCTATTGTGTCACTAGGTCACAGATTCTGTTCAGGAAACTTCTATTGAGCACAGAGTTCTCAGAAAGATGGTGATCAAGTTGAGTGTGCAAAGTTTAAAACAATAAATATAGCCTTAACTCCAGATGGATTTCTTGTATTGTTTATTGTTTCCTTTCTTTTTTTTGTTCTGTTCTTTGTATGGAGAGGTAACAGCCCAAACAGGGGGAACCAGCTACAGTAACCTTTAAATATAAACATACAAGCCAAAGAAAGAGTGAGTTTCCATTAGCAGTTCCTTGATTTACAGATTTTTCCTAAGGCAACCCCAATTTTTGTCTCTGCATGAGTAAATCTGGTGAACCCAGCTTTCTCAAATCCATCTGTCGCGTCTTATTTGTCTATTGAAAATTACTAAATGCTGTAAGTATGTTTTGTAAGAGTACATGTGTGGTTCTCCTTTGTTATTGTTGCTCAATTGGATACATATTACTTGAGAATAAGTAACTGGAAAAGCATTGCGCACAGATTTAGCTCTATTACTGCCTGGCTCAAGTTCAAGCCATATTAAAAATAAGTGTCTTGTTTAAAGTTGCAGTGATAGTGAGAACTACTCCATCCTTGATGTGCAGTTGATTTACAGTTTTACAGGATGGATTTTTATATGGATGAAATCCTGGCCCTAGTGAAAGCAACGGCAAAACTTCCATCCATTTCAATCTGTCCAATGTGCCGTGACGAGGGAGGAATGACACTGCACTGAATTACCTGTATGAACGCTAATGTACATATGATACCTGGTTTGCAGTTTGTTGACCCAGTCTGGGTGTAGTTGATGACCTGCCAGTGGGTTTGATTGTGGTTTTCCCTTTCCATCAAACTCCATAACTCACAATTCAATACCTACACAAATATTGGGAAAGGAGGAAAAAGTGGGAGAAGGAAATGGGGAGAGAAATGTTGGCAAGGGAGCCTGTCTTTTCTTGAGTTGGGACCAGTATTAGAGTTTGTCTCAGATTTCAAGGTATCTGCTTAAAGAAACTTTTGCTTAAGAGTACTGTCTGAAGGAAAAGCCTCTCTAACATGCCTGGAAAGGAGAGAAGGGCAGCACAAATTTAGGAAGACTGTGAAGGAAGGCAAACAGATTACGTTTGCAATCTAGGTATGGGTTTGTCACACTCTTCAGCTTCCACTGTTCCTGACGGCAATTCTGCAGAGCTCCGATGCTCTTGGACCTCACCATTCAGTCAGGGCAGGAGGCTGAGAGGTAGTGATGGTGCCAGATGCAGCCACAACCTCTTCAGCCTTTTTTTCCCCCACACTACTGAGTCCTTCAGAGAAGATCTGCATGTTGGTCTTTCTAACATTGGTTGAGTGGGGTCTTCATGAGACCTGAGAACTGTCAGGGGAGATGGCAGGACTATCCTGCCTGCCTCT
This sequence comes from Podargus strigoides, assembly GCA_028020825.1. Classification (NCBI taxonomy): domain Eukaryota; kingdom Metazoa; phylum Chordata; class Aves; order Caprimulgiformes; family Podargidae; genus Podargus; species Podargus strigoides. The sequence goes on along the minus strand of CM051663.1, from coordinate 160,825,389 downwards.
GACATGCCCCACAGGCTCACAGGAGGGAGACGCTCATGAAGGAAGTGCCTAAGCTCAGATCTTGCCTATATAGGGAAATTTTCAGCTAGCTAATTAGGGCCTGAGACAGGTAGTGTAATTGGAACAAGGAGGGTGAAAACCTAGCCCAACATTTTCATTTTGTGCTTCAACTTTCCCATTTCATTCCAGTGGAAAAAGTGGTTTCTGAATCACAGAGCCTCCCTTTTCTGAGAAGACAAAGTTCTCTATAATTATTTGTGCTGTACAGTTTGCAAATGACTGAATTATCCATGGAAGGTGCTGTATTGACAGCAACATAAACTCTACTCCTTTGCTGTGGATGAGGTGTGAAAGCGCTTACTTTTACTGTTTGTTACAGCATGTTTAAAAATCTGACCTAGAGAGGAGTTTAAACATCCATAGTTTCACTGAGCTCGGTGGATCTACTCATCTGTTAAGTCTGCCTTAAAATTTACTTCTATGCTTGAAGTTTTTTGATCAGGACTGAAGTACCTATCTGTTTGCTTAGGGTTTATTCAAGTGTGTATTTATTCCGTAAGGTTTAGCAAAACGGTATTTAAAACAAGAAACCTAGCCTTTGCAAGTTGCATGGCTTATTTATGATAATCTCTCCTGCGTTTGCCTCTGTATGTACAGAAAGCATTTACATAGAGTTCCATCTGAGAAGAAACCACTAAATGATTTGTATTTTAAACTCTCTTTTCTTGGAAGTGTTTTTTAGTTTTTATTTAATGCATTGCTATACTCTGATCCTTTTAATTTGGTTTTGATTTGCCTAATCACTGATTCTGCATATGGCCTTTAATGCCCACAGCTGTTATTAGAGAGACATCTCATTTATTTACTTCCTCTGGCCCACAGGCTTTTTCTCTCATGTGCATATCTGGAACATTGCAATGGAAGCACAAGTAATGCAAAGTTGCTCCAGTACCTCGAACATCTTCTGTTATCAGCTGGAGCCTGACTTGACCCTAGTTCAATCTGAAGCAAAATCACATCTTAACCTGAGGCAGTGCCTAAGTGACTGAGGAGAAGACAAATCCTTCTAAGTGGTGTCAATGGTTGTGACATTTTCCAGTTGTTTGAAAGCTAAAAAGGGTAAAATTGTCTTCAGGCTCCCACACACTTATTTTTAAGCAAATGTGTGGGGTGGACCCTGGCAACTCTATGTCAAAATTTTAAATGGATGCTCTGTAGCTTGTCCTGGTGCTCCTGTTAATTAAGGTTACATGTGAAAGTTCCTGCTGGTGGTGTGCTGGTGCTGGTGGGAGATTCAGCGAATTCCTTCCCTTGCAGGATGAAAGCTCCCTTCAGGAATGTCTGCAAGTTCACGGTCCTCCCACATACAGCCTTCATATAGGTTAGCTGCTCTCTTCCAGTAACAGCTGTGGATAGTGAGAATAACTGTGGGGATGGCTAGTACATTTACTTGACTTTTCCTGTTTTTTTCCGAGTGGGATAGTGCTCCAATGTGCAAGAGAGAAAAGGATGGCCACAGCTGTTGAGAGCATCAAAAATCTTAAGAGTGCTGTAGCCTTTCTCCTGCACCACGGGAGATTCTCTGCTGTGTCTTTCTCTTTCTTTTTGACTGACATAGTCAGCCACATTTGGCTCTTTTCACTGTCCATGGAAGAAGATGTACCTCCAGAGAGGTAATCCTGAGTTAGGCAGGATGAATGAGACTTTAAGGGTGCTCATCGCTTTTCAGTGACTGTAAAAGGAATTAAGCTCCTTGTTCGTTCATTTAGTTTCTTTCTTTCTGGGAAGGCATCAAAAGAAGGTACCAATTAAATCCTATGGATGAATCTAGGCTGTTTCTGATCTCAGAGCACCCTAATTTAAGAATCTTAAATTCTTAAGTTTTAAAAACTTAGAATCTTAAGCTTTTTGTGTAAAAATCCAACCAATTAAACTTAGTTATGCCCTTGGTGTCTGTGGCCTTGAGGTCACCTCTGACTCTAAATTCACATCAAACTTTTAGTCACAGCAAGAAATATACAGTGCCACTGCATTCTTATGCTTAAATAACAATGTAGAATGCACTACCACTACATTCATATTCTTAAAACAATTACCTAACTGATGTCTCACATTTCCCATCTCTCTCTGTAAGAGGCTCATCCCAAATCCGGTGACACATGCTGGAAGTGACTGTCTGGGGCTGCAGAGCTTTGCTAATTTAATAGCTTAATCATTCAGAGCTTTCAGTAAGCTGTCCCCTGACCAGCTCTGTTACTTTATGAACGTTACTACACATTAAAAGAAAAATGTATTCAAGACTCATTTTTGTATAGCATAGTTTGCAAATAAAAATACATATGCATGTGTGCAACTCAGAGGACAGGTGCCTCAACCCTGAATCTCCCCTTTTTCACTGAACTATTGCAATAGTGAGAGCAGGATGAAACCTAATTTAGGTTCATTTTTAAAAATCCTAAATAGCCTTACGGTTTGGGGGATTCTTTTCTCACTTTGGGGATTACAGATTTCCCTGGAGCTAGACAAATCTACAGCAATCCCTAAAACGTGTGAGCACTAGTCTACTTTGTGTCACATCTAGTTTTCATCCTCTGCTGTTTGATAGCCAAACACAGCAGAGTCAGAAGTTTTTGCCATTCTTTTAATGTTTTAAAGTTGTTTGACATTTGTTGGGCCGCCTGCTTATCTCTCCAGCTGGATGTTGCAGAAACATTAGAAGTGAGCAGTCAAATAAAATTCTCATCTCTTATAAATATTTTCATGCAAAGTTGGATCTTGCGGGGAACAATCTGAGGAATGAAGTAGTTATTTGCTTTCATCTAACTCGTGGAAGAAGGAAAAAGAAAGCTCTCCTTTACTCTCCACTCTAATGAAGCAAAACTCATGTTGGTTCTGACGGCCCCTTTTGGCTCCTTTTGAAATTCCAGCCTTGTGTGAGAAAAGGACACAAAAAAGCTCTGTGAGATAATTTAAAGGATTTAAGGCTGCCTTTCAAGGGGGAGGGGTTGGTGGCCTTTTCTAGAGGCAGCAGACGATAAATACAGCTCACAAGCATCCAAAAGAGCTGCAGAGTGCAGGGTACAACTTTCATCACCAGCTGACACTGGAATGGCAATTCCTGTCCTATGCTAGACACAGGTCCCACACCTGGCCAAGGCATAGAGTGAGATCTCTTAAGATGAAGTGGAGATTTCAGGATATTAATATTACTTTTACTTCCTTCATGGATTTCCCAGTGCAACTTTACTACTTTTGCATGAATGTGTAGTCTGAAATGGTTCTGACTCCTGATGAAGCTTCTTTTCTCAAAACATAGCAAGGGTCCTATCAGCAACGATGAGTGTTGCTCTGCAATATCTGTACGCTGGCTTGGATTTTTGTCCATTGTGCTGGGTCCTGTACAAGGTCTCCATTCTGCTACGCCCATGTGATAAGTGCTGCTTCCTATCGAGTGACAGGAGGGACAGCAGAAATGATGTCTGGGGATCTGGGAAAGAAAACTTTATCTTCCAGATTGCTTTTTTTTTTTATCCTCTCCCCTTCTACTACAGCAGATGAATGGCTGTGTCAAAACCTCCTGCTCTGACAGCCTTGCAGACAACGATATAAATGTATTCCTGAACTACCTGCAAATTGCATAGTTATGAAATTTCTTTATTTCTAAATGGCTTCTTTTCCAAGAAGTGTCAGAGTCCACCCACCAAGAACAAGTGTGTATTCAGATGTACAGGAGGGTGTGATAGCATTTTGAAAGAGCTCTTGTTGGTACTTATCTGGAATGTCCTAAACATCTGAGAAACAGTGTTTGCAGGATGTTGGCTGTTCAGTTATCAGTATGGTAAACCTCCATCCATCTTGCTGTTCTAAATATGTATTCTCAGTTATTTGTACTCTAGCCATAAAAACTGACCTCCACAAACAGGCAAGCAAGTTTTCATCTCAAGTAAAAAGATTTAAGAATTTGTTAAATTTGAAATAAAATTCCTCATAGCTCTTTTTAAAGGGGTGTTACAAAATAAAGTAATAACAATATGTTGAAAATTTTGTTTTTCTCTGTAGGCTGGAGTATTGACATCAAGATTAACATAAATTCCTAGTTCTACTTTTTCATATTTTGTTTCCCATCTGTGTTGGAACTGTAATCTACTGGGTATTCTATTTCCTTTTCTGTCACCCCTTTACAATTTTGTGTCTTTCATCATTCTTTTAACCCCCACTAGAACTCACACTCTTTACTGGACAACAGTCACGCAAATTAGGAAAGTTTTGTTATCCTCACCTACAAATGGAGGTTGGAGGTTAACAGAAACCCAGCACCACAGCGGATGATACACAGGAAGTCTGTACTGTAATGGGAATCAAAGGAAGTACCATAAATGTGAAATCCTATTAATTCTTTGGCTCTTCTGTGTCAGCTTCTTCACCTGTAAAGTGGTATTAAGTGATCTCATGAGGAATCGCTCGAGGTCAGAGACTTGCCATGCTTATTCAGAGCTGTATCCTACTCTCTGAATAATCCCATTAATGTATGTGTTCAAAGTTCAGTCAGAACTTATTTTTGATCAACATACAAAGGCCTTACAGGTACTTTAAAGTGATTACAATAATTATATTCACAGCTGTGTATGCCTGTGACATGAAACACATGCCTATTATCCAGAAAGCATGTCTAATTTAATTCCATTTGGCTATTCCAGACGGTTCTATACAGGAACTCTTCACAGCTTTTTTTTTTGATTATCCACCTCTATTTCACACTAAATACACTGTGAAAGTGATTACAGGTGACTCTGGAGAAGAAGAGTTTTTGTGCTTGGTCTTTGCAGTACTGTCTACCAAAGGTATGTGAGTGCTTGACAGTCCTGACCTATTACTCTGAGTTGAAGGTAGGCTGCTTTTTTTTTTTTTTTTCCCCCCTAATCATAACTGACAATAATATTTTTAAATTATCAGAAAAAACTAAAAACCTCACCTTGGTCACTTCCTCCCCTTTCCACCCATTCTGAACATATCTTACCAAGCCACTGGTGTTTAATACCCTGCCCCTACAATGTACGTGTTTTCCTTTCCAACAGATTCTGGACACAAAACTTCTATTTCTTCCTGCGCACAGCCCTTTTTCTGGCTTTCCATACCCAAAATGCTTCCTAGCCTTCTCCAGGATGAGGGCAGCCTTTCTTAGCCACTTGGGGAAATATTCAGTAATCAGTTCCGTCAGATATAATTGCCTATCATTTGTGACTCACTCACTGGAAAACTGTTGTTTGACAGCCCTAGTTCAAACCTAATAATGAGGATTAACTGCTATAATAAATTCAGAAGTGGAATTTGGTATCTCTGTAAGGTTCACATCCTCATTCCTCAAATAAGTAAGAAAGCACCTGTTCCCCTCATCAGTCTGCCCTATGTGAAAATAAAATCGGTTGTTCATGTATTTCACATACCTTAAATGCAACGTTTAAATATTACCTTCAGTGAATTAACTCAAGGATTTTTTTTTTCTTTCCTTTTATATTTCCTCATGCCATTTACATGATGTCATGGTTATTTTGAATAACATTCTTTTTCCATAATAAAATACTAGTTTTTATGCCATTAACTGAGAAATAGAGCAAATGCAAGATTTTGTATGATTTTGGTGTACCTTTGAACTTCAGGCACAAGTTTGTGGTTTGACTTGTTAGACTGTTGTGTCTTACTTGACCACTTGCTGCATAGTTTTCTGACAGTTTTTCTGGTGCTATTAGAGCTAAGTCCAACTCTTGAGGCTGGCAAACAGACCAAAGACCAACAGAGACCAATGTAAAAGGTTCTGTTTACTGGAGCAAAGAAACTTTTTCATTTGTCTTCAAAGAAAGCAGTATCAAGTCTCATGTGTATTATTATTCTATATTAGAAATTTTAAACTCTCACCAATTATTCTGGTGTAAATCAAGTGTAACGTCATTAAATGACTGTGACTGCAGTGATTCACGTGAGAAGGGAATTAGACCACTGATACTGCTAATTGATATTGCTCCAAAGGGACTGAGGACAAGACTGAGCAACGCAACTTTTAGTTCTTGAACACAATTTCCATAGCTGAGACCACAAACAGCTTTTCAGAGGACATTTCTCATAAATACCATTCTCTTAAAAAAAATTTTTATCAGCATATAGGAATATGACAAAAGCTGAATTTAGTTTCATTGTAGGTTCACCCCCATTACTATGCATAGAAACTATTTTTACCTTATGCCAGACATATGGAAGTGATCAATGTATGTAAATTACATGAGCAGAGGTGAAATACAGCTTTTTAGACTAGGAAATGTGTAGTTGTTTCTGGTTATAAGACACTGAAACCGCACCAGAAAAGGAGACTTCAGGTCTTAAGATGAGTTAAATAACAACTTTAAAATAACAACTGTTGAGTGGGTAGAATAGCAATGATTTTTGATAGTCACCATGAAAGCACAATATTGTCCTGAGCTGAACCAGTCAGTCAGGTCTTTCAGACACTGGGGTTTAAGAGGCAATTTCTTGCATGTTCAGGGCCAGACCGTGAACCTGTTCTGTGCAGAGGTGAACTGTTCTGGGACCCACTTATGAGGGAGTACATACTATGAGCAAGTGCTCAGTAGTACAAGTCATGCTTCTTCAAACATGGGGTTTAACAGTCAGGGCAAGCTAAAGTGTCTGCTGTTCATTTTTCTCTCCTCATATCATGGTGTGTTCACCATGCAATGATTTAAACTTACTCCAAAAATATTTTTTTTTTCGAGGGGCTGAGCTATTTTGTTGAGTTCTGAGTGATCAAGGGAGGAAAAAGCAAGAGATGAAGTCAGCTCTGCCTTTCAAATAGTTTGTAAAACTATTTTCCCCCAGCTAAGAAATCAATACTTACTCTACAATCAAAATACATTCACTGTGTTCCCAAAATTTTCTATTCAAAGAAAGCTGGATTTATTTATTTTTTTTCATATTCAGTATTGCAGAGTAAGAAATTAATCTAGAGTCTGGCAGGGCTTTATTCTAGGGCATTGTCATATCATTCATTCCGAGTTGAAAAATGGACAGATCACTGGGTTTCATAAATGTGTGGAAAAGCTGTCAAAGCTCCTATTTGCATGTGAATGGTCAGCTGAGGTAGGAAGGGAGATATGTAAATAATTCTCTAGCTAGCTCCTGGCAAAGATCATTGCATTTCAAAGTGCTGTGAAAAGCAACACCAGAAAACTTTAACCTATTCACAGGTATGGAAACTCCCACGCCTTAAATAGATCTGCTGTAATAATGACCAGTTGGGGAAAAATTCATCTTAAAAAGCAATATCAGGTCTCCCACTACTATATATTTTCTGCTTCTTTTAGTGTTTCAAAAAAGATAAGCTAAAAAAGCCACCCTTCCTTCCCCCTGAAAGAAAAAAAAAAAAAAGGAAAAGAAAAAAAAGGAAAAAAACCCACACAAGATCTAAGCAGTAAGCAGATGTAGATCTTCACTGAAAGTCTGGCAGACAAGCGTAATAGGAGTGGAAGAAAAGTAAAGCATTTGAGTATTATTCTGAATTGTGTCAGTACCTGACCCAGGAGGCACCCAAAATAATCATTACTTTAATCTTCTTTACAAACTGCTCAGCATTTCACTATTCCGCTCCGCTGTTGTACTTCAGTACATGGTCAACTAGGTAGAACGAGTGAATGTTTTAGTTTAAAACTAAAGGTATCCTTCAAAAGATACAGTTCTTCATGCCTCTAAAAGGATGAAAAAGTGAAAGTAAACAGTAGAAAAATGAGGAACACGGAGCAAAATAAAAATCTTAATAGGCGCTGAGCCAGACAATTTTCTACATGTTTTACTGTACCTTGCGTCTGCTTAGATAGAATTGGCATGTGTATATATGGAGAAAGATTTACTAAGCCATTTATGCCTGAAATAGCTCCAAAATCTGTGATTAGTCAGGCGCAAGGACTATAAAATGTTTCCAAAGTAAAGTTCACCTCCAAAGGTGATGTGGTTTATGTACCTACCCCTTAATCATGAGACAGCATGGGCTGTTGCTGTAGTTTACCAATATCATTTCCCCTGGTATTGTTTTGCAGTTTTCATCTACTTACCTCAAAATACTATGATATATTTCATTCAAACTCTATAATTCAGTAAATAGCTCGTCACCCCTCTAGCCATCTACAGCACACATTTTCTTTCTCAAAAATCTTCTGTGGACTGATTTGATCTGGTTACAGTGTGTTGAAGTCACAGAGACAAAGTTAAATGCAATTTCATTCACTGAATTTATAAAGGACAATTATTCAAAAGCCGTGGGATTTGCTCAATCACACGTTCCTGGAATGAAGTGTGATTTGTCTTGGTATTTACCAGGAGATTAAAAATGAGAAAAAGGACTGATATTGCAAACTCCTACTCACATGAGTAGTCCCACTGATTTCAATGCACATGGCACATGCAGCGTGAAGTGCCCTTTTGGGAGGCTGTACAAGTTCTTCTTCTCTTATGAAATAACAAAGTAACAAAACCAAGCAGTTGTTAAGATCACTTGGAATTGTAGAGCTTTTCCAGATAATGGGAAGAAATGAGGCAAAATCAGTTAAAAATATTGTTCTTTCCTCAAATGAAAGTTTTTGTTCGATACCAATCCTCCTTGATCCTGCTTATCCCGTGGCTCCACTGTGCTTCAAAATACCACAAGAAGAGCTTCATTGCCTTGCTGTGGTTCATTGCATCCTCATGTCCAGTAGAGTGTAACATCAATTGAACTCACTGTGGAGGACCCTCCCTCAGGCTGGTGGATCTTTGAGTCCTTTTAAGGATGCGTATTAATATGAAATTTGATCAAATGTTTTTGAATGCCCAAGGAAGTTTAAACTGAGTTTTTGTGCAAAGGAATGTCATATCTTATCCAAGCCCTCTCTCATTTTCCCTGTTAACAGATCTTCCCATTTAAACCTTCTGTGCAGAAGTCCATCTATGTGAATGTAACGTAGAGCCCACATTAGACACAAGTCAGCCTTGAAGCAGTTCTACTGTTTCGAGCACAGTAACTTTAGATAAGTAGTACCACACTGTTGGAATAGAGTTTCCATAATGCAGTTGTTCTGTTTCGATAACCATTCCCATATCTATTGAAACAGGGCACACCATTGTGGAAACTTTTATCCCTTACTGAAGTATTACTAACTTACTGTAGCACTGCGAGTGAAAATTACTACTGCCAGCTTCTCACATGAGCTCATTGGAGAAGGCCCAGGAGATCTCCTCACAGCAGGAGTCTCCTCAGCTGCCTTCCTGCTACTCCAGATAGCTGCTAACGCTCGCAGGAGAGCAAGGAATCCCTGCTCCTTTTCAAACAAAGCGGGACAACGAGCACCGGGCCATGTGCTCCCTCACCCCAGACATCTTGTCAATAGGCTCTCAGTGCTCTTTGCAAAACAGCAAGAGAAATCTCAAATTGAGCCACTCACATGTAGCCACTTGTGCAGACACTTTTATTATCCTAAAATTTATTGTGGTCTATGTCACATGTTAAGAAAATGCAGAAAGTCTCAAATACAGTAGAGAGTGGTGGGGCAATAAAATTTTTCACATTTTATGATAGGTATACATTTAAAGAAGGAAGCAAAAAGAATGTTTTCTATTAAAAATAGGAGCGGAAACCATTTGTGGTGTAAAATCCAATAGGAAACACATTTGCACTATTTCTGATCTCTGGTGCAGTTGGCTGTGAAGTTTTTCAGTAGGCTGTAAGGGACATCAATTTAATTAATTAGAGCTGTTACTTAAACTATGTTAGCAATCAGAGAACAACCCACAAAGTAACTCGTTAGTAAACAGGTCTATGATGTCTTGGAACAGAAGCATCCTAACATTTCTCTAGTGCTGGCCAAGGATTATGTTAAAAGTAGAAATTGCATTATATATTAACATATATGTGGAAGGTTTATATAGTAAGAAGGCCACTTACTGTAAGAAAGTCTCTGAGTCTGTTCAAGTGATACCTAAAAGACACACAGATGCCAGACAGCTGTATAAAATTGCCAGCCAGTGGCAGGGCACATGGAGTTTAAATACAACACAGGAAACTCCTTCCCCAGCTTTGTCCTGCTGAGACCAGGAGCTCTCTCCTACCTGAGTACTCTTCCAAAGGGATCTTTGGATCTGGCTAAGCTCAGCCTATCCCTCTGTAAAGCTGAGCTGAGGGAAGAAACTTCCCAAATTCTCTGGATTCTGAAAGTATCCTTAGGTGCATGCATGGATTTACCTACATAATGTATACAAATATGAAGCTATTTACACACCCATACTTGGACCAAATCCATAAACAGTGCAAAATTACACTACGCCCAGCTGCAGGTTATTTTTAGCTGTTCCTTAATGTAAATGTCTAATTCAAAATTAAGTTTCAAAATAATGAATGATGTGTTTTCTGTTTCAGCTCGTATAAACGTTTGCATTACATAGTAGATGATTTAAGCATGAAAGGTCTTGCATTCGTAAATCTGTTACAGAATGTGGGTGGGAGGTGGATCTTTTCTCCTTTGCTCATACCAGGAAACAAAGAATGAATGAGTATTTGTCATGATGTTTCATCAAGACAGTGTTGCTATTAATTGAAGATACACGTGTGCGTTGTGTAGAGAATGACAGCTTGCTTGCAGTAAAAATTTCTGAAAACCAGTACATTGGCTTTTAATATTTGTACATGCTGTTAGCAGTGTTGGTATTGAAACTTCCCAAACATGAGCATTCTGCAGTAGTCAGTTAATTAGGCCAGAAATGGAGGAGATCAGATGCTATTTTTTAAAAAAAAAAACAAAACCAAAAACAAAAGCCCAAAAAAACTCAACCCCAAACCACATCAAAAACCCACACCAAAAAGCCTAGCACAATTTTCTTCAGCTCTGAAATAAGGGCTATCAGGAACTATGTCTTCTGTTCTCATATTCTTCCTTAATCACCCATGGCTGATCACCAGTAGTCACTGCATTAGACTGGCTTTTGTTGTGGCTGGGTATTATTGTTCTTTTGTTCCTATCTCCAAGATCAGCCTGGAGATTTCTCCATTAGTGTCAGGATTCAGTGCTCAGTCCTGCTCTGGGGACAGGATGATCCCCGTGGACACCTGCTAAGGAACAATTACAAGAAAGAAATAAGAAATAAAGAAGAAGAAATAGTAATAAGAAATAAATGGCTGAATTTTTTAGCAGTGTCCCTGTACTTAAACTGGAAATGGAATTGTATTTTATCCTTAAATGCATTTAAAAAAACCCAGTACAAATCAAAACAAAAAGCCCTCAGCGACAACAAAAACCCCAGAGAGAGCTATTTCTAATAAAAACATTACTCATACTAGTATCATAGCCCTGCCTTTACATTTATTGGCATAAATGCAAACTTATAAAGCTGTGTGGATGTTTGCCATATGCAAATCCATCCATCCATAAATCAGCGTACAGACTGGAGACTGCACAGCTGAAGTGACTGTAATGGTAAATGAAACCTTTCACCAGCAGGTCAAATGCAGTTCAGCATATGTGGTAAGTGCAAAAGCACTATCATACAGGAATCGATCTGTGGGGTGTGTGAAACGAGTGACTGACCAGTTCACACTGTTCACCACCACGGCTGGCACCCTAGGTTTGAGCTGGCAAATGAGGCAGAGCTGAGCTGTGGATGGCAAAGCACTGGAGCAACCTGGCTGATGACCATTCTCTCTAAAAGTCGTGCATAAACAGAGAATTTGCCATATGGGACTGTCTGGTAGTGTATTACAAGGATTAGGCAGGCGTTTTCCATCAAAATGAATTGTCAATGAAAAAGGAAGTTTCCATTTAATCAAAATTTTCCACCAGTTCTATCCAAATGAAAACATTACTTTGGATCGTTTTGCTGATCCAAGGCGTATAATATCATATTCATCTGACATTAACCTCTGTGGGTTCAAGGTAACAGCAATGGTTGTAAGAGCTTTGTGTGGTTTTGCTGCTTTCTGCCCCACTCTTTCCTGCACAGCGCTCCCATTAAAATCTTTGGGAGTGCCTCAGAAATCAGCATAAGATTTATATGATAGCAGGACAGCATAAAACATACAGCCCTGTCTCAGATCCTGGTCAGCAGGTCCAAATCAGGGATGAAGCATGTTCATCCTGAATATAAGATGCAGTTCATTGTCAGAGGATGCCATGTAAGGCAGGGCACACTCAGCAGCATTTCTAGGCTTCTCAGTTTGCGGATATCACTTGGCCATATCTGGGCTGTGAAATATGTGCACTGTTTTTCCCCATTAAAGGACACCCAGACCAGAACAGACATAGATAACATGTTCAAAAGCAAAAGTTATACATTCCTGGATTGCATTTTTTTCTAAGTTGTCCCTGTGAAAAGTTCAGCATTTTGACTGTTTGTCTTAATTTGAAAACAGATGTTGGAATATTGCGATTTCCCTTGAGACAAAAAAAGTACCTTACTTTTCTCAGCTTTACTTATTCCTGACATGAAACTGTGTTGTCCCAGAAAAACAGTGCATCATAAAGCTTCTATGTGAGTTGTGAAGCTCCAAACCATCTTGACACATACAGCTATGTGTTGATGTCAAAACAGTCCTCAACATTTATTGCAGCAAAAGCATTAAAAAGTGATGTCTAGTTCTTTAATATAAATACATTATTTTTTTTAAAAAAGTAATATTGCTATTTGGTTTAGTTTGCTTAACAGAACTTTTACTCTGCTTTAAAGGAATAAAGCTTTTAAGACATTGATAAGTTGGGATATGTGTTTGCCTTCACGTTTCAAGGATATTAATAATGTCAGAAAGATTGGTCTTGTGGCTAAAACTCTGAATTGATAGATGATATTTAATTCCAGGATCTTACACAACCTTTCTATGTGACGTCAGATGATATCTCTGTGCCTCAGTTTCTAATCTGTGATTACTTTTTGTACACATTTGTTTTATTTTACATTGACATTGCACGTTTTTTTTTTGGAGGCAAGGACTATGTCTTTTGCGCAATGAGATGCTATCTGGGCTTTTTGGTACAAGTAGTACAACTGATAAATAACAGAAGTGTTTAGTTCAAGGCTCCAACAAACATCTGAGTATGAAGAAAGGAGCCTTACTCTTGCTTTCTGGTGAGAAAGCCATAATAAAAATTTCACAAACCCAAGAAATTTAGTCACTTTAAAGGTACCTTTCTGACTCCATTACTTTTGCAACTGAGAAGTGAATTTTTTTAGAAGCTTGTTCCTGTCACAGGGAGTGAAAAAAAGTATTGTTTGTTAAAAATATCACTTTTATAATTTCCTTTTCATCTTAAAGATTCTTTAAGTGATTATTCCACTATGCATAAGATTCAAAAGCTGACAATTTTTGTTTTCAAAATTTCTCCCTTACATGTGCAGTTCTCTAGATATAAAGGCTGCAAAATTATTCAGGTTTGTTGCATGCATTCATTTCAATATGAAAAGACATGTTTGTCTCACATTGCTGTTGAGGAGAAGCAATTTAATTTTCATTTTGATTGATGCTGAAACTCTTTCTGTGTGCATTCTCCTCTTTTTCTTTTTTTTTATAAAATTTTTTTTAATCTGTGGTTTCAGGTGTAGTTTGTTATATCAGTCAACTGGAACACTACAGATTATCAGGAGACTTCCAGGTGTCACACAAGAAGAATGGCTGTTTTCCAAAACAAGCTGTGTAGTCCCCTAGGCTCTGGCATAGATGAATATATGAGTGTTACTAGGCATAGAAAACATTTCTGAAAAGTTAATCCCATGTTGTGTTTGAATGTTAAGGAAACCATCTACTCATTCTGAGGGGTTTAACCTTTCTTCAGGAGGTAAGTCTGGAACAATGGTCCGTATTTACAAAAGATTTCCTTTATTTTCCATAAGGAATACAAGAGCAGAATTTCTCCTTTGCTGGAGTTGCTCCTTCCTTGATTTAAGTACGCATTGCCGTTGTTGATTCGTTCAAATACAGATTATTACAGTAATGATAAGTGACAAGCTATGTGTTATTTTGAAATAACACACATTATGGTTCACATCATGTCTACAGAGACCCAAGCAGTGTGTTATTTCACATTAAGAAACGCTCTGAAGTGTTTGTGCTTATGAATTAAATATTCTCCACGTAACTTGAGTTTCAGCTGTGCATCATCCTAAACCTCTGCCACCTTCCTCTTGGATTACTGCTCTCCCTTCTGTGGCACTTGTTCAAAGCTTTTGGAAAGACATCAGTGGTCTTTGATCAGTCCTTTAAACCGGTTGTGCCTGCTTGTGACTGCCTTGGTCTGTATGAGATTCTGGATGTGATTCAAGTCCTCGGTATTGCTCTGTGGAGGTGCAATCTGAAGCCTATTAAACTCAAAAAGAGTCTTCCTATTGATTTTGATGGCCTACAAACCAGGCCACAGTCTTTGGTTGTAGCTGATGTTGCAGCACTACTTGTCAACCCCAGCAGCTGGCCTTACCTGAGGGGGCAGGCTGAGGCCTGATATTATTTTCTTACTTGGAATTTCTGACAAAATCTTTTAAGTGGGACACTGACAGGACTTGATCTTGCTACGCAGGCTGGAAAGTGCTTTAAAGTGCAGGAATGATGCAAGGGCCAGTTTTTGCATTGGCACTTGCCAGCTTAACACAGCCCTCGGTTTGGTCCCTTGAAACTGAGCTGTTAAATGTGCGTGATAACTGAGAATTTAGAATGGTAACATAAAGCAGCGTAGGACCTGGTGTTACACAAACTACTTTGGGCCTTGAGCAAACTGTATTGTGTCTTTGGTTAGAAAGCTCAGGGTGCTGCAACTCTTCTAGGGCAGATGAACGTACAGGCCAGGCGTGCCCACCGGAGCCGGTTCCGTTAGATGGACAGTGAATTTGCTGTCATGTAAGAAATATCCAGGACTGTGTTTTGTTGCAAAATCCAGAATAAAATGTGAATCAAATCATCAGCACATCTTTTCCAGTTCCAGTGAAATTTGCCTCCTACATAACATTTCCAATATAGAAAGTATTTCAAGAGGAAAATCTCACATGGATTAATGTTTATTGGTTGCCAAGGCAATAGTTTGGAGACCTCTCTAGCACAAAACAGATAATATTATAAGCAGAAGTAGATTAGTATGAGGAGAAAATGTATCAACTTCAGGGAAGACTGCTCTGAGTGTTTCTTATACCTTTTAGCAATTACATTAATTTTGCTTTGGTCCTTTTCCCATTCATTGCTGTACTTTTGTACTGTTATTTTTATGATGGAAGAAATTAAATCTCCACATGAAGACTTATGCCACTGTACAATAAAAAGCAGTGTTTCTGTGTTGAAAACCTGACAGTCCATTTAACAAGCCAGACCTAAGGTAGGCAGGGAACCAAGACACCATAGGGTGAGTCATCATGCCAAAGTCATACTGTGGCCTTTTGGGAGACATGGGAAAAGGACATAACCACATCAGTCCTGAATTATCCAAGTTTTGCATGGGGAAAAAATAAAAAAAAAAAAATTATTAATTGATTTTATATTTGAAGAGTAAAAATAAGGAGCTTTACCAGATGCTACTGAGATTGACAGTTTAGGAAAAACAGTTGAGATATAAAAAGGGAAAATAAACACTGAGAATTTCTGTATTTATTTCTTTTCAGCAAGTAATGTCTTTAAATTCTCTTTTGTAATCACAAGAGAGTATCAGTATATTGGGCTGTTCCAAACCAAACATGACTGTGTTTCAAAGCAAAGAAGGCATTTAAAACAATGTTCACTCTGAATCATTTCAAGCCTAGCAACAGATTACAAGGGCATTTCAGGCAGGAATGGGAGCTGAATTCTGCACAGTTCTGTTCCAGAGTACATCTGTGCTGGCTCTTCCTCCCTTTTTATATTCTCCCTACCACCATCATGATCCAGCCTGTGTTATGGAAGAAGGTGAGAAGTTAGCATGTTCCTTTAGAGCTGAATGTGCCCAACTCCATGCCAATTATTGCTAGGTTTTGTTTTGTGCTGTTTTACTTCTGCAGTTCTTTTTACTGTTCTTTTAAGCGAAACCAGGACAAAGTGATAATGAATTTTTAGATTCTTTGATTGACTGATTTCAAATTATACTCAGTTTTATCTGTACCCTTTGATATTCCTAAAGCAGCTCTGAACCTCAGTTTTTCAAAGGTAGCGAGTCAACAAAAGTGTTGGATGTTTAACACCTTTGAAAGTACTGTCTTTTAAGAGAGATGAGCCAAATCAAAATAGTATTGCTCATTCATCCTTTAAAAGTTATATTTATCTCATCTCTACCCCACACTATACATTTTAAAACCATGTCCATAGTTCCTAGATCACTTTTAATCAGATGTCAAGGTAGTGTCTGTACTTTCTAATGCATTTATGAATGTGTAGATTCTGATATATGTGTTATAAGGTAAGATAAAAATATTGCAAGTACATTATATTATAATGTCTCCTGGATTCTAGAGAGAATTAGAAGCAAATAAAATTAAAAAAAAAAATCTTGAACCTTTTGCCAGAAATCCAAGCCAGACTTTTCAGACTTGGAAACATATTACCCAATCTTTTTTTCTTATGTATAGTTTCTTTTACTTAACACAGTGTTTTTCAGTGTCCACAAGAAGTAGGCCATATCAGTTTTCTGATATTTTTTCAGTCCACTGGATGGTGAGGCTGCTCACCTCTCTTGCCATAAGATTCTATTTGCATCTCAAGTAAGGATTTTCTGTCTTGTCATCTTGATTATTTACCTGAGTGACTTTCAGGTGAGATCATCTCACTGTCTTTATCAAAGAGATCTGACAAGATACTAATGTCTAACATTTTCCAAAGGTGGTGCACAGTACCCTGACAGAGTCTCAGAGTGATGAGAGCAAACAGGTTTTGAGATCTAATTGTCAGAGATCTCAGATATGGGATGCTTTCTAACTCAAGGACTGAAGGTTTTGTAAAGTTTATTCATTGCAGAAGTTCCTTGATTGTTCATGACAGTGGTCACCTACTCCTCAAGTTGTAATTATGTAATACAAGCAGGTGTTTGATTTCTCCTGCTGATGATAACCCCAATGAATTCAGCACATTATTCCTTAGAATGTGGGTGGCTATTTCTATTTCCATTGTAGGCTCGGAAACAGGAGTCCAGTGGTCCCAGGCATGTAATGAAATTGAAAGTGCTTGCACTGGATAACCCAAATGTCACCTATTTAATCACCCTACCTTTCTTAAAAGAGCTTCCCTGCATGGATGACTCCTATGGATTTATGGCTATTTGCCACAGGTCACAGGGATTCCAGGCAAGGCTGCCAGGAGAAACTTGCATGTTATAGTGGTCTGGAAAAACAGTTTGATATAGGATCCACTTAAGCTACTGTTAAGATCCGGAATATGTAGTGAACAGCATATTTTCTTGCATGAGTGGTAGAAAATTACCCTAGATGTTAGTCTGTCATGCTTGGTAGGAAACATATACAGGTATGTTACAACATTCAGTAATCCAAATCTCACTATTTTCTGTGATCATAAAACTCCCAAGAAATGTATGGCATTATGCCAGCTCCATTTGATGAATCCTCAAAATATGCTCAAAGAACAACTCTGAGATTGCTAAGGTGGCTAATGCAGTTGGCAGTATGATCGTGCCATACAAATTTCTCAAGTATAAGGAGCTCTGTCTACTGTAGGGCTCAGCTATAGAGAAAATATTCCGTCTGTAAACAGGCATACTAGGCCCAGAGTTCTGGCAATTATTCCAGTCAATCAGACAGTATCCGTTGCCGGGGTCTGATGAAGTAGGTGTTGGCTGATGGTCAGGCCTAGCAGTACTTTTTGGCTGACATTGATTGTCCCATCCTTGCAGGGCATAAGGAAATGCAACAAGAAGCAGAGCAGGGAAGTGGTGCTCTTTAATAAAAGACAGGCCTAAAATACTCCTTTGGATATGAATATAGTTTTCCTAATGTGTTTTGAAATTGAAAAAAAAAAAAAAAAAAAAGTAGAAATGGCTAGTGTAAACCTTGGGAACATTTTTCAGTAAGAGTCCCAAACTATGATCTGTACCTTCAAAACTAAATTAAACTTCTTCACGCTTCAACTGCTAAATGGAGCTAGTGCTACCAAATAATCTGTGAACCATGTCTGGAGGCTGAAGGGTGAAAAGTGTTGGTATTGTTAATAATGAATGATAACCATGGACATTACAGGGGATTTGTCTTCACTGACTTAGGACAGAGTTATAATTTTCTTGAGGCAATTACACTGATACTAGATTTCTGTTTGCCACATAGTGCTGTGGTTTGGGGGAACGTTAAGTTACAGAAAGATGAGAGCATTGTGAGCCAAAATAATTTTAAATATCTGAAAAATAAACCTCTCTATCACATTTGATAAAGTGCCTCTGACCCAAATGCTGATGAGATCACATTAAGAAAGGGAAACATTATTACTGAAGAGTCAAACTGTGAATGCCTGAAAAGTTACGCATCTCTACTGAAATGAGAAGAATTGCAATCACTTTACCAGGACAAAGTCTGGCATTGTATTTTTGCATCTTCAAATAGGGTTACCTTGCCCAGCAGTTCTTGACCATTCACTCACTTGAACACATCTTATATTTGTTTCTTAAACGCATTGATTTTTAACAGTAACACTTTTGTACTTAAAGTTTAAGGATATAAACAAAGCAAGATCTCAAGAGGAGAGAGAACATTTTTTATTAAAACTGGAAGAGTAGGGCACCTTTGCATTTCTTCTACATTGCCTTGGATTTCTGTTTTGAATTCATACTGGAGTTTGTATTGAAAATAAAAAATTTAAGACCTAGAAAATAAACCAAAATAATCAGATATGAACTTCAACAGTATGAACTTCTTATACTAAGTGCCTGTTTAAAGGGATTTCTGTTCATCATTCTTTACAATTCAGTGTGATATTGTATTCCATCACCAGCAGCTTAATTTATTTTTTTCACCATCTGTTCTTTTTTTTTTCTCTTCTTCCATGCCAAAAAATCAATAGCAGTCAATAAGCAAAACGAAGCTATTCTGTAATTCAATTAAACTGTTTTTATGGTGTTGTTATTCAGAATACATTGGCCTATTTCTTACGCTGTTTTTTTTTACCTAACCAACCCTTTTGTTTTCTAAACCTGTAAAATTTGAAATACTGTGTGTGAGCTGTTAGTACCAGTACTTTTGTAGCCGTTACTTTATGAGATGTATATCAGGACAGTTGGTTTTTAATTATAGGTAATAGCTAAAGCCTAATAATAAGTGTGGGTACCCTTGCCACATCTCCATCCAGCTCATCCCTTGTACAGAGTAGGCTGAGCCACATGCACAAACACAGACCACTAGTCAAAGCACTTTCCATGCAAAGCCATATTAATCTAGTGATATCTCAAAATGTCCTTGTGTATTCCCTGAACCACCACAATAATTACGTAAGTTTTGTGAGCTCCTAGAACTACAACTGTGCTCTCATTAACACCTTCTGTCCCTGTGGAGATATAAATATATATGAATCTTCAGAATACACAGTTTTAGATCAGACCACTTTGCTGAATAGAGGACCAAAGGAAAACTAAAATCAGTAATGCAGAAACTCTCTTGGGGGTCTGAAATAGAGAAATGGTAACGTCCACATGTGTTTGTTCATGAAGGTGATGTCCATCCATCTGTGACAGGCTTACATAGAGGGCTTCATGCCATGTATAGCAAAGACATGGTGGTAAATGAGAGAGTTTAGAAACCTCACACTTGAGCTTCAAAACTGTGATCACTCCTCTGGCCTAAATTGGAGTAAGTTGGACATAGCTAATTTAGCCATTGAAATGCCGTGTCCCACAAAGCACTGTAGTATTCAGGCTGGGTTTGACTTTAGACTTTTAAGACTAGATATTCTATAATCTTAACCTTGTTGCTTCTTCTAAATAACATGATGTCACCAAATTTCACATCATGATGTTATTAAGTCCTTATTTTCAGCTGACTAGTTCTAAATGACATGCAAATGATGGAGTGTATGATCAGCCAAAAGGATGCTGTGGCAAAGTTCTTATCAGATTAGACTCATGCTCTTCTGTATAAGAAATAAAGGATAATAAAATGTATTTTACTATGGAAAACACAGCTAGCTGTACAGAATTCCTTTCCACATGCACTTATAATTTAATACAATTCTTTCTTTCTACTGAGTACTATTACTATAATGCCAGGAATTATGTTGGATTTCAGGTTCATATCCCAACTGTACAATTCAGGATATACTTCAGGCCTGTTTATTCAAATAATTTTATTCAGACTGTGTCTAAAATAAACAGAGAAGCAATTTGAAGAAACTCAACACAGGTTTTTCTGAAAGTCTAGTAGACATAATGATTAATATTTCCAGGAAGGCTGATGATTAGACAAAATAATGGTATAGAGAAGAGCTTTCAGAAAAAAAGAAAAAAAAAGATGGAAAAGAACTCTTACTGAAAATTACTGGTAACCTAAACCACCTGCAAAAATACAGTATTTACAATAGAAGCCCTTAAGTTGAAACAGAAGTGAAATAATACAATTATTAAATTAAGGATAATTGAGAGATATAATAATGTGATTGATAAGTGGCAATAGTGTGCTTGGTGTTTTTTCTCTGATTTCAAACAGAACACCATATTCAATAAGGATTCATTCAAACTGATATGATGAAAGACAAAAACTAGAAGGAAAAACACATCCTGGCTTTACACAGCTATCATTATAAGATGTAGCTCTTTGTCAGCTACCAATTCATCAGCACTGAGAATTCTTGCCTTCCCCACCTAACAACATCTTCATGCTAACAGCACTGTTTTCGCTTGAAGTCTCATTTATCTTCCTACACAGGTCATTAAAGTTTGAACCTGCTTGCTTGAAGTTGTGTCTATGGTTGCCACTTCTCTTCATCCACCCCCACAGCGTTCTTGTGCTCCTGAGATCTCTGTTTCAACAACAGCAGCAGCAAAAGTACTGGCATTTTCACTGATAGAAAACTGAGGAAAGATTTTGTTTTAGTTTCATCTGAGTTTCTAATACTAACAAGTTGCAATAGTTTTCCCTGAACTATAAGCTCTCACTTTTAGTGGGCCTTGATAAGTCTTAGAGCATCTGCTCTCATCTGCATAAGACACAGTACACCACACACTGCTATTATCTTGGATATTTTCGCTTGCTCTGTGAAGTCACTGATTCTGTTTGAGGTGCCTGTGTGCCATGACAGAGAACCCTAATTCATCATTGTGCTTGTGCCTTCCTACTTGAGGAAAGAAGTTTATCATGTAGGCTGCTGTAGAAGTGGTGGTATATATCAAAAAACCCAAGATTTGAATGTCTATGTGAAAATTACGTTAGCTGTTAAAAAGTGAATATAAGTAACTCTATGGGAAACTGGATATCAGAGATGTCCATGTGATCCTCAGCTTTTGGCTTTCTCCTGATAGATAATGACAGTGGGAAGGTGTGTCAATTATTATAGAATCACGGAGTAATTCAGGTTGGAAGGGACTTCTGAAGGTCATCTAGTTTAATATCTAACCCCTGCCCTAAGCAGGGCTGACTAAATCAGGTTGCTAAGGGCTCTGTCCAGGCAACTTTTGAGTATCTTCAAGTTGGAAATTCAACACCCTCCCTGGGCCTCTGTGCCAGTGTTTGACCATTTTCATACTGAAGAAGTTTATCCGTATTTATAGTGAAAATTTACTGTATTGCCTCTTGCCCTATCACTGGGTATCTCAGGGAGAATCTGAATCAGCTTTTTCTATAGCCTCCTATTAGGTAGTTGAAGTCAGCAATAAGGTGTTGTCTTGGCAGGCAACTGGTGTGACTATTTAGGGATCAGTACTGCAGTATACTCTAGTAAAAAATAAACATAAAGATTATAGGAGATCAGCTAGTACAGAAAGTGCCAGCCCAATTTCTGACTGGAATAGAATAATTATATATGTTCTATGCTGGTATAATGACTCCTGGATGACATACAAACTGAATTCCTTGACTTAAAAGCAGACAACATTTAATTTTAATATAATTTTCAGATGTTTATTATTTTTAATCAAAATGTAACTGGATTCCTTGTAAAATTTGGGGTATTTGATTTTTTTTCTAGTCCTCCTGTGTTTTGATACCACCCAGCATGTATTTTGATCTCATGCTTTTTTTCTACTGTTGTGCTACTACAATTATTTGGCACATGGTTGTTCCAAATGATTGGCTATGTATATTCCACCTTTGGTTCACGTATACTGTATATATGAGATCTGATTATTCTGGCAGCTGTTGGGTCTGCATCTGGCTTCTGGGTAACATCACTTCTTCCTGCACTCAAATTGGATGGAGTGAAACCAACAGTCTCTCGGTTCCTTCATTCTATCATAGCTCATTTTGACTTCTCTGCATACTGTATGACTTTTGATACCAATACATGGATTGTAAGGTTATTCTAGCTAGTATGTTTTATATGGAGGAGGTTAATTCTTACAGTTATGTCTTTTATTGCACTGCCTAGTTAGGTAAAATGAAAATAAATCTTATTAATGGTAAAGACAGGTTTGTTTCTCACTCTGGCTCAGACTTGAGATGCTGAAGGAAGACAGCTGGTGCAGACACACTCCAGTAAGTCAAGAAATTGAGGAAGAACATCTGTAGGAGAAAGAAGAATATTTGATTTCAGCAAGACAGACATAGCAGTGTCATCTTCTCTTCCTAGCCGAATGACTTAGGAATAATTCAAGACCATTACTATACATTGTGCACTTTGGAAAAGTATGTAGGAGTAATTCAGAGGAATCTGAACAGCCAACTCTGAGTGTTCTGCTCTCCTCCACATGAGTGCTTATTAATTACAGGTTACTGGAATAAGCAAAAATGCATAGCAAAATCTAGCTTCTGTGGCACATATCTTTAAATGTGGTGAAGAGCAGCTCAGGTGTGCCTTATTAGAGGTCCAAAAATATTATGTACTCAAAACATTCCAAGATTTCTTGGCTTTATGAGACCACAGTTGGCACACGTCATGTAAAGTCAGGCTTTATTTCCTCCTTCCTTCATCTGATATCCTTTGTTCATGAACCCAGCTAAGAATGCTCATCTTTCCTGGAACCACAGCACAATTTTATTTTGGTAAAAGAATTTTTAACAATTTACTTTTTATACCATGTATTCATTGAAATTTCCCTTGTAGCAGGTAAAATGATGAGTGAAAGAGCGATGGTGATTCCTAGTTTCTGCTGTGATGTTAGCCCGTGCCCTATCTGTTTTCAAAAAAAAAATCAGAGATTTTGATCAGGTCACCTACTTCACATTTTTTGCCTCACCCATGGAACTTACTCACCATCATTACATGGGGAAACCAAGTGGCACAATTTTTATTTTTAAAAAAATTAGTTTGATAGAACTAGACTTCTTAGGAGCTTCTCCAAATTGTTGATACAAGTCAAGTCAATGCAATACTGATAAGGTACAACTTGGTTGTATATATCCTAGGTAAAATAGCAGAGTTATAAGGCTGGGGCTATAAGGGCTCAGACTTTGAGAAGTATCTTTCTCTCAAAAATTTTCGTGGAAACTATATGGGAATCAGTCCTCTTTTTTTTGCCTAGCACTGTGCCTTATCAGATGCTCCAGGCTTTTAAAAAGTCTTTTAGCAGCCAGTTTTCTATTGTGAGGTCACTATTTGCTCATCACCAGAACTAGTATCCATGAAAAATGACAGTAAAAGCATTTATTAACCTTGAATAAATCTGTTTCTTCAAATAACTGTTTCTATGAGCCTGCTTCTTCCCCACTGCTAGAGTCTATCTGGAGTCTGAACTGTCAAAGGAATTTAAGACTGGTTGAGCCTGCTCTTCCCTGTATACCTCTGTGTGTGGGAGTCAGGAGAGAGTGAGATCATTCAGTGCACAGCAGAGCCCCAACAATGACTCCTGGCTTACGGGATCTGAACTCCCATTTGTGGGTCTAACACACACAGCCAGAGTAAAACTGCTAGAAACAGCCCCTTCTCAGCTGTTCTTTTGCTAAGTAATTCTTCTTTTGCTATCTCTAAGGTAACTGGAATCTTTGTGCTTTTTATCTTTCAGCACATCAAATGTATCAGATAATAGTTAAGTTAGAACAATAGAAGATGAGATGCTGTGTCAGCATGTGGGCTGCAAATGGAACAAAAGAGTCTTCTTAAATTCAGTACGTTCTGAAAATACAAAGTTAGTGGCAATGTTCAGCCATGCAGTAACAGGCCATAAAAGGAAAATGAGTTACTCTTAACACTGCAGTTCTTTTGTCTTTCTATATCAACATTCCCTTGTTTCTTAAATAGCCATAACGTATTGCAATGTTAGCACAGCATTTTATTATTTTATTTTCATTCTGAACTCAGTAAGTACCTTCACTGTTTCTTCCAGACTATTCTTCTGCAAAATAGACTCTGAAACCACTAGTTGTGTTTAAGTCTCGCTGTGCTCTTTATGGCCATGGTGCATATGCTGTCCAGCAGCTAGAGTGAGATTTTGGGAATGTTGCAGTCAAAAGGACCACAATTTTTTCAGTGTGCTGAGACTGTTACTTCATCATTAATGTGGTGTTTACCTATGCCCCCTTTATCTGATATTTACCACATTGTCTCATGAAAGTTTTTCACAGGGACCTTTAATATGGTAATGTAATAAAGGCAAACAGCAGTAATAACAATATGTGATGTTTTCTTTCTACCTGAAGACTAAATTTAGATGAAAGAAATGGAAGACTATTTTGTAGAAAATATCAGTCCAGAGCAACTATTGCCTGTTCAGGTTTGCATGATTTATTAATGTTGTTACTTAAAAAGAGATTGTGTTGAGAATATATGAGAGGCCAAAAAATGAAAACATGATTAGTAGATGAACACCTACATAGCTTTATTGCAATATACTTATACTTTTTGAGAATCTGGCCAAAATTATGTCTGAATTCCTGTATCTGACATATCTGACGTGCTTATGCTACAACACATTTGAGATTTCAGTCCTCTCTATTACAGTGAAAGCTACGGATCCTCATTTGCCCCATATTGCAGAAGCAGTAGTATTAATTCTCCAGTGTATCCTTCAACTGCTCTACAAGGATCAGTATGTGCCATATCTCCTGTTACCTATTTGGTTGCTTTTTGCTGTTTCTTACAGTAAGGAAATTCTTATCCTCAGAAATATCTCAGGAAAAATCAACTTTAAGAGACATTAATGAGTTTGGGTTTGTTTTTTTTTTTTTTTTTAATAACAGGAGGAACATGCCTGTAATGCCCTATTATTTTTTGTTAAGTCTTAATTTATCAAAGCTGAATCAGTATACTTGATTCATAGAGAAACAAAATTATGCTTGGAAGGGACTAATTCAACCTCCTGCTCAAATCAAGACTATATTCAGAATTAGATCAAGATTTTTTGTGCCTGGCTTAGTCAAGTTTTGAAGTTTTCCAGGGATGGAGACTCCATAACCATTCTGGTTACTGTTCCAGTCAAGGCTGTTTTCTTTGTATCGCATTCAGAATTTTCCTGTTGCAACTTGTGCATGTTACCTTTTGTTCTTTCACCGTACACCTGTGGCAAAAGTCTAGTCCTCTCTTCTTTATAATCTCCCAATAGGTAATTGAAGACAGCAATTAGATCACCCCTTAGCCATGTCTTTTTTTTCCCCACAGACATTACTTTCTCAGGCACAATAAGTTCCAATCTTGTGATGCTGTGTCAGGCTAAAATTGCACTCAGGATTGCAGGTCCCCATGGTTCAGGTCAGCACAACTTCAGGATTTTTTGCTTCATGTTATGAAGATATTTCACAATTAGGAGAGTACAAAAAAATCTCTAAAACATTTATTTCCATTTTGAAATGCTTCTGCACTACTCAAATGACTGAGAGTGAGACTTGGGTGCTGTTTTTTATTAGAGTGTGTCTAGATCTTTGAATGAAGAGTAAAGCACAATGTAATTAGTATTATTAGCAGTGAAGATTAAATGTTTAATAAATTGGTGTCTAATACACCTGGACAATAAATTATGCTTACTTTCTCTCACAGAAAATGTTCATCTTCATATTTACACTCCACGTGTAGTGGTAGTGCAGATAAACATTTCAATGAATCAAACTCTAGAGAGGAAGGAATGGATGAAATTAGAGTATTAACATTGGATGGTAATTGCTGGCAAACAATAACATTAGATAGTAATTGCTAGTTAAATGTTGGTTTATTTAAATATAGCCACCAGATTATAATGGCCTGTAATGCATGGGAATGAATTGCACTCTTGTTATGTTCAGTGAATACTTAGCTATATCCTTTATGTAAACATACTACTCACAGTAATCCAGTAAGGACATAAGGTACAGTCTGTTTATTTTAAGAGGTAAACCACTCAGGATTATACAGAAATTAGGATGTGCATGCAGATACGGAGGTTTCCGATGTGAGGAAACTACGAGTTGTCCATTTCACAGTGAAATGTGTAGTACATTCACCTATTTACAAAACAGTCTATATTCCCAATTTACAGAAACATTTTAGTGTGTGTAATCTCAATCAGGAGTTAAATGTTGTTGACTTCAGTAGGAGATGAATGTGTGCAAAGTTTTAACACTAGAAAAAGTCATACACATCTTCATAGTAACTGCCTGATTATTTGAACACTAATTAAACGTGCCTGGTACTTCCTGTGATATATCAGTGGTTTTAGTTGTTCGTAACCTGTGATAATTCACACTGGAAGTTTACATGCCAAGTGTCCTGTTTCTTTCTATTTGGAATTTTATGTCCAACACAATCACTTCTGGATGTGAGTCTGTCGTAAAACCTGGACTGTGGCATAAAATCTGGACTACCACTACCACTGGGTCTGAATTCCAGAGAGGAAGCCTTGCTTTCCTCACACCACTGGAGGATCATCAGTCCATTTCATGTTGGAACTGCAGCAGTCCCGTACAACTTGTGATTACACAATTTTTGTCTGCTATTTCTACAGGACCCCCTTTTCCCTTGATACATAGGATGGGGCTGGGTAAAGAAGCAAGATGTGATCAGAAGTGCTTGTTGTGTATAACACCCCTACTTCATTTTTTGCAGAATCTAGTATGTATGTGGTGAGTGAGGCAGGGGACAAGAAGGTTGAGATACTTGACTTCTGTCCTGGATATCTAAACTATTGCCTTGCTGATCTATCATTCCTGTGTGCTGTGTGCTAGGTGGTCACTGGCTGACAGTTCATACATTTTCTGACTGTCTGGCTACCTTCTCTGTGAATCCACAGAAGTATTTCTGTGATTCCCAGAGTGTGGAGTTGTGGTTTGAAATCATGTGTCTCATCATGCTAAGTATTCTCAAAGATCAGGACTTGTTGAGTCAAACTGAATGCCTATTATTGTAGGGTACTTTGTCTTCTTTCTTCCCATGTCTACATAAATTTGGGATCATAATGTCTTCTCCTCCATTGAATCATGTTTCTGACTCAGATTGTTGCCATAGGAAAGATAAAAAATAATTCAATAATCCTCTCTTCCAGACCAGTAATTGAATGCTGTGTAGTCATTAGGGCAAATACTGAAAAACCTAAAAAAGAAAGATAAATTTGATGTTCCATCCATTCTGTACAGTGAACAAAGTAACGATAACATACCAAAAAAACCCATATTAATTTAAGTCATGGCAAATAATGACTACCCACAATTAAAATGATGCAAACCAGTTTAATGCTGATACCTCTTGCAAAATGAAATGGGATTTCATTCATTTAATTTAGGTTCTTAAATTTAAGCAGACTTGATCTCTTTGTGAGATCCTCAGGGGCACCTTGTAACTTCCACTGACCTCCTTAACACTTATTTTAGGCAAACTGCTTCATGACATAACTAAAACTTAGGCACGGATCAGATATCCAAGTTAGGTGTAGTGCATACCATCTATTATTTTAGCATTATTCTGAAACAGAGTTCTCAAATAGCAAGGGAGACAGTAGGACATGTATATAACACACATGAACCAGCACCAAATCCCACTTCCCAAAACCCACTCTTAACTCACACTAGTTAGATTAGGTCATAATAGAAAACTCCCACTGCTTATATTTTCCCTGAAGAGATCATTGCAAAGCGTGTTGGACTGAACATTTAATCACAAGATAAGAAATGAATTTGGAGCACTGTGCATAAGAGTGTTACCTAGTGACATCCATCGGGACCCTGTGTTTTAGCTTAAAATGTGTACTTTAAAAAAAATGTTTCTAAGGTTATAAGGGTAAATATTTTGGAGGAAGTTCCTGAAAATACAGGTCCTGTAGGAGCCATACTCTTAATCCATTGGCTTGATTCAGTTTTCAGCATAATCAGTGAAATCCCACTGCCTTTGCTTGGCTTTGGATTAGACCTCAAGGGTCATGAACTGGTTGAACTAAGCAGTGGAGCAGATGCAAGCTTCCTCAACTTGTGGACCTTTCTACCAGATTTCTGTTCATACTTGTTAGCATCTGAATCTCGGGAGTGCTTTCTGGAATATGCATTTGCAGAAACCAGCATATACAGCAAATGTGTAAATTATTGTCTTAAATCTCAAAGCTTATACTTCTAAAAAAGGCAACAGTCATTTTCTTTTTAGGGAACTGGGTACTACGTTCATATATACCTCTAAGCTTGAAGACCTTCTCTTTTGTGGGGTGTTTATGCACTCCTTATTCAGCTGTTGCACTAGAGTTTAATTAAGCAACATGCCACTTAAACTACAATCAGCCACTATGGTCAAGATACTTTTCCTCTGGCCACCACGGAGAGTTGGCTGTTCTAATTTCGTTTGTTCAAATAAATATGTTAACTCCCTCTGAGGAGGTAAGCAGTGTGTCACAGCTTGAGGCAGGACCTCTACACATGAGTCCTTTTAGTTCATAGCAGGGTTCAGGCATGCAAATGTTGACATTTTGAAATTGTTTCCCCAGTAGGTCAAATTAGTGTTAGTGGCTACAAAAAGAAAACACATCTACTCTGATGCCTTTCATAATTAAGCTAACTAGAAATAAACCCAAATGTTTGCCACTATATTAGAAGCCATGTCTTCTGCTGCTGGAATTACATTTGTTTAAGGAAAAAATAAACCAAAACAAAATACTTCATAGAATCGTAGAATCATAGAATAGCCTTGGCTGGAAAAGTCCTCTAATATCAAGTCCAACCAAAATACTTGATCATGAATGTTTATTTAACAGTACAGGAAATAGAAATGGTTACCATAACTTTTGAAAACTTTGGAAAAATTTAATTTTGGAAAAAGTAGTGCACTGGTTTTATGAGGATTGGTAATGCTTCATGGAGACTCAGGATTCACTTATTTCAAGACTGTAAGATATCCATTCTTGAAGATTTTCCAATATGTATGTGTCAATAGGAAAGCTCTTCATCATCAGGACAAGGAGTAATTTCCTTTCCTTTCCTCTCTTGTTTTAGAAGGAGGAATGTAGTCTGCAACAGAATGACATGATGCTGCTTTCTTGGGTATTACTTAGTCTTCAAACATTATAAACATGTAGAAACTTTGATGTTTGTTAGTTTATTCCAGATTTAATCAAAATCCTGATGGATGATAAGGAGATACACTTAGTACACTTCACTTAGTACACTTCACTTTAAGACTTTAAGTTGTAACCACATCTGCTGTAAATTAATTTGCATTTACTAAAAGCAATAGAGCAATAGAGTTATACCATTTTTTATCAGCTCAAATCTTGCTCTTTAGAACTTATTTGGAACCACCCAGTGTTGCTTTAATTTGGAAACATTGAATCAGTGTCCTGTTCAATTTTAAGTGAATTACAACTTTAAAATATTATTTTAATTTTTATTTTTTTTTTTTGACATATCTCTGGAGTATACCATTAACCACAATGTGTTAGTGTGTGACCATCAAGGAAAAATGTGAGTTTTCCTTTAACGTTCAGTGGAGGTTTTGTGTGAATGTTCCTCATCTGTCAACAGTGACTCATGGTTATCTTGGATCAATGTGGGCATTTGGAAGCCTGTGCGGCAGTTGACATACATATACACTTGAATATTGCACCCAAAGGAGCATTCTTTTGGAGAGAAATTAGCAGAGTAACCAGCAGAGCTGCTGAGAATGAATAATATCATTGGGTCTGGAAGGGCAAGTGGAAAGTGCCCTGCCTTTTCCCCCAAAACATTCTGATTTTTAATGTGTCCTTTACATAAACCAAACTTACAGTGAGGCTACACAACCTGCATAAGCGACTCATTAAACTCATTGTGCAGGCGTGGCAGTTTAGTGCCAATGGAGAATGTTTCCTGAATTCAGGTGAAAAATGGTTCTGTTTTAAATCAGTAAAAGCGCAAAGAAATGTAGAGTGTGAAACAATGAACTAAATTAAAATTCCCAGTACATTTTGCAGAAATTGTTACCGTTTGGTAATTCTCGTTTTGTATAACAGAGAAGAAAGAAAAAGAAGGCAAACCTTGCTTTCCATTTCGGTGTGCCTGAGCCATTTCATTATTATTGTCAGGTCATCCTCTAAGGACTTCTAAGGGACCTGAAGTAAATTATATGAATTTTATCTCTGATCTCTGTCTTGGTAAGAAAACTGCAGTTTTTTGTGGCTTGAGCAAAAAAATGATATACTGATTCTCATTGATATTCCACTGGAGCCTCAGAAACATAAAACTTTCATTATTTCTCTTCCCTGATGCAAAATTCCACTGAACTTTATTCCTGATGCTGGCACTGATGCTAATGATGCTTTTGTGTTCATACAATGAATAAGCTATATTTAGATTGATGAGATACCTAGGATCAGTGTTGTGGACCAGATCATCTTTGTGCTAGTACAAAGAGAGAGGAAAAGAATTTAAAAAAATTAACTGGGAATAGATGAATTGTTAGCATGGTAGGCAGTCACACCCGCTTTCCCCCGATGCACCTCCCAGTTAATTTCATTGAACAAAATATTGCTGCTTTTTGTTACTTTTGGAACAGTATTTTCACTTTGTAATTTGTATGCATGTCACCTCTTTCTTACTGACATTTGCTGCAGAAGGTGGGAGATGTGGCTGGACATGCTGCAGTTTGGCCATTTCAGCTGATAGAATCCACCAGGAACCTGCTATGAGCTAGTTCAGGTGGGACTGGCTGAGTGTTCTTGGAGTCAAAACATCCTAAAGTTACTTTCTGTTATCTTTGAATCCCCTTCTGAGACTGCTTTAAATAGAGCCTGATGCACCAGGTGATTTGGTGTTCAAACACATCCAACTATATTTACATTGACATGTCTTTAAGCAAATGAACTTGTGCTCTGAGGTCAAGCACCACAAAGTTGTATCCAAATCTTGTCATGCATTAAGCCCAGCCAGACAGCAGGTGCTACCTGAGTGCTGATAATCCACTCACTTTCCCTCTTCCATCTCTACTGGAAATTGCTGATGGGTCTTTCTGGTGTTCACTTAAAAGATGAACACATTCACTTAAAATGTGGACAAGTTATTTCAAAACAAAAGGTATTTAGAAGGAATTAGAGGCTGAAATGCTGTTACAGGAGATGGATTCAATCAGCGTGAAATGATGCTCTTTGCAAATACTTCCACTCACCCAGGGAGGCCCCAAAGGCTTTGAGGAAGAGAGACAGAGTGGGGAGGAGGATGGGTCAGGGAGGCCCCATAGGCAGCCACAGAGCATGATCCTGGTGAGAAGAGAGTGGCAGCAGTTATTTTGCTCAACTGCATTTCATGTCTTGCATCTTCACTTTTCTTCTCAAGACTCAAGTCATGGCTGCACTTTTATCCACACGCGATTTGGAGGGAAATAATGCTGTCTCCAACCACAACCAAAGCAAACACATAATATGGGGTTTCCATAATAGGGATTCTCCGTAGTAGGAGAAGATAATAAGATTAGGTCAATCAGATAGTGATAGTTGCCCAGAATAAGTGTACTACAGTTTGAATTTCAGGAACTTGGTGAGCTAGAGGTTGTGTCTCTAATGTTAATAGCCTTTTAAGGGCTTCTTTTTCTTGATCTTATCACTTTTCCCCTTGAAACTATAAACAATTTTACCATCTACAAGAGCCCATGCCAGGAAATTCTACAGATTTGCTGTGTTTTGTGTGAAGTGGATTAAGACTTTTTTTGGGGAGATTTTAAAACTAGTTAAAGCACTTTACACTATAATTTCTTAGTGTTATCAGAATTACAGTTCAAAGTTGCTTGCATGTCATGAAATTTTAGGTAGAAACACACTGCTTCCCAGCCCCTCTGGAGTATGCCCAGAATCCAGAAAAATTAATGTAAAAATTATATTTAAGGTTTATTTTCTCTTTTGAATCCAGCAGTTAATTAGAAATTTCTTGTTCCTCATTTAAGTGTGTAATAATTACAAAAACATTGAAAATAGAACTAGTTTGGTTTGTGTAACCTGAAAGAAATTTAAAACTTTGATAGAGGAGAATTAAGCATAAGAATATTCACTTTGAGTTGAAAAATGATACTGGAGGCTTTGCTGCTGTTTTATTATTAACTATGTTTACAACGTTTGGATAGAAGGGAAGAACTGGAAGTTCCTTTTTGATGTACAGAACTAAACCTAACATTGTAGGTACTACTGAAAACATTTGATAAATAATGGTAATTAATTTGAAGTAGTATTTAACCTAACGGACATTAAATATATTCCACGCATTGCAGAAGCACAGCCATCATATTCTTTTATCAGTGGTGTAACTCCTCTGATTTTCATTAGTGTGAATTAAGAGCAAAATTGGGTATCATCACCTACTCTATTTTGGCACTGAATTCTGTGCAAGAAGAGTCAGTAGTTAGAAGTCATCCCTCTTTTATTTTGCTGCGTTTCAAGTGCGTCAGCAGAGCTGTGTATATCTTATGTGAGCTACACAGACTTCAACTGCAATCAGTGCTTTCAACCCCTTGCTGAAATTCATCCAAACCCTCCCCTGTGGATTAGAAGAAACAAGAGCTGTCAGAAAAGAGAAGGATGTAAATCCAAGCATGATTTTTACTCATCCATTCTATTAATGTGAAAAGACAATTCCTCAAAGTGCTGGATATGTGATCAAAGTGAAAGGTGGATCCCACTCTGCAAAAACAAATTTTAAACAGAGTGTTGATAGCTATGTCTGAAATTGAAAATATGAGGTCACTGATTTGTACCCATATAAGAAAAGCTGGACACAGTCCATCTAAGACAGCTGCTATTTAAAATGTAATGATTTACCTACAAGCAGAACTACCTCGAAGCCTATTTGCATCTTATTAATCACAGGACTTTGAAGAGTTGTTAGACAGACAGACACAAGAGTTTCATACATGATTTTCAAGCATAAAAGACTTTTTTTGAAGCAGGTCAAATGCATTTTACATCATAAACCTCTCCCTGAAGTTCTGAAAACTCAAGTACTCCTTATTCCTTTTTGTAATTTTGCATATGCAGCTAAATTTCCAGGGAAGCTTCCTATCCCCACTGTGCATATTAACTAATTCACCTTAGTAAATAATTTATGCACTTTTATATTGTCAGCTCAGTAATAAATAAAATACATCGAGAAAGGACTTGTTTACTTGCAGACCAAATCTACCTCTCCTAGATTTTCTGCTACGTCACAGTATTTTAAGCTGTAGAGAGACACTCTCTCTAGCAGCCTCTGATGCCAGTGAAACAGTTCACACCCTCACTCACTGATGACTGACCCACTGCTGGTTACCCATGGTCTCACACTGTCTCAAATTTACATCGAAATCCTTCATGGACCTACCCCATAAGTCACCAAGAGTCAATAGTAACTTGGTTGTCAAACACCAAAGTCACACTTGAAAATAGAACCTTTGGGCTTTTTGAAAATTTCCCCTGGTATCCCTAACAAACTTAGCACTTCATAGTTATTATTCTTTTAAATGAGCTCACTTGTTTTTGAAGTACATTGGTTTGATACCTGAAACCAAGATTTCTTTAAGAGTTAGAAAAAACTTTGATACTCTTTGCTTTGCAACTTGCAGGAGGAAGGATTTTTATTTTTTTTTCTAATCACAATTTCAACTCCAATACACTTACTGACAAAGTTGTTACTTTTGATTCTTAATTGGCCATGGTATCTATGTGGTAAAGATATTGGCTGGGCTTTGAACTTTCAGATTCAATTGTTAGAAATTTAGAATGGGGGACAATGTTGTTAAGAGATGAATGAGAGAAAAATGAACTGACGTTCTCACTAGGCCAGCTTTTCAGAAAGGAATTTTCTGAAACATCATGGTGTTTTAAGTAGTTTTTTGCTTAATGGTCCCCAGACGTCTTGATATGTTTTGACATTACCCAGATATTTTTATTTTCACCTGAGAAAGTTTTTGGGATTTTTGTTTGTTGTTTTTTTTTTCAGAAATAATTTTTCTTTGGAAGAGGAACTGACTTTAAAAACAAATAAATAACTCTAAAACTTCTCAAATTGTGCTTGTGCAAAAACCAGTATGTAGACATTTTGTCTTAGCTTTGAGTATATCTGACTCATTCATTGTCATGATTATGACAATATATAGTCATAACCCCTGAGCTAATTTCAAAGTAGCTTGCCTGCTTAGCCTGATGTAACACCCCAGTCATTCAACATGCAGCTTCATCGAGGCGCAACTAGATGAGGAGCAAAATCAATTAATCTTTGCTGGTCTCTTACCCAGTGGGTTTAGACACTACAAATACAAGACTGAGTTTCAAGCTAGCTCAGTTGCATACTGCACCTGACCATACTGCAGCATCATCAATATTTTGAGCAAGTAGGTGGGCCTATGGAGCAACAGTTCCTTCCCTGCTTTGCTTTTATTCTGTGAGAAAAAAGTTCATAAATTGTAAATATGTATCTTGCTTCTTTGGGGAACAGCCGGTAAGTAAAAACTGTGCTCTGTGCTATATGCTTGGACTCACCTTGCAGAAGGTAGGACATGACAGTCTTTCCATCTTGGTCCCTGCTTGGCCAAATGAAATACACTGGTGCCCTGGGAAAACAACTCTCCATGCTGTTAGTCATTAAAAAGGTGTTCATGCCTCTGATATGATATTTAATGAGACAAGGATGGTACTGTTTATAGATAAGGGAATCCTTGAAGTGGCAACTACCCACAACTTCATTTTCTTGATAACCAGTACTGATTCTGCTCGCTGAAGACTAACTTTCCAGCAGTATCATAAAAATGGTTGAGAACTGATGAACTGCTAACCGGGTCTGATAACTGAGCTACTTAATGAATGGGATTTAGCTGGCTGTTTACCTGTGCTAGCTCAGAAGATGGTGCAGTTTAGGGTCATGCATTGCCATGTTGAGCTAATCAATCAAGCTCACTGAGGATATATCACCCAAGGTGGAGGACTGACTTAATATGTCTACTGTGTTTCTACTATTTAAGTTAGCATGCTTAGAAACCATTCTTAGTAGCTCAGTATTTTGCCATATTATTTTGAACATTTTAGAAAACCTTGAGAGTTACAGATGTTGCCCTTAACATCTTGGGACTCATTGGCACAATACATCACTTCCATTACTTCTACTGTGCATTCCTTGTACCAGTACAAATGGGAGGTAGCAGAGATGTTGCCTACTCAAATCTTAAGTCAAATTTTCCCTTTGACAGATAACTGCTTAGTAAAATCAGATCCTGGTCTCTTATTGCCATTGTATATTTCTACCTGATTCATCACACACAAAACAATGTTATAGGTAATATTTATAGTCTGATTTTATAATAAAGTTGTGCTTAAATACTTGTGAAGTTCACAGTTAAATATGTGCCATAACCTTTCTCAGAAAGTCAAATTCATAATATGGGATGTTACAATAATTTTACAAATATATGAAATCAAGCTTTACAAGTCTTTGTTTAGCTCAAGGGTTACTATTTTTCATGTTTTCTAAGAAAACAGCTGAGCAATAAAGATAATCTAGAATCACTTTCAGATACAAAAAGGACAAATAATGTAAGTAATAAAGGGAAACCTTTTTGGCTTTAGAAATCTAAATGTTTTATGTCTTTGAAATATTATATCACCCCTTCAATTATTCAAATCAAGAACATTTTAAGGGCTGTCATGTAGCTAAATAGCGCTGACATTAATGAGCTAAAATCTTCTCTCAGTTGTACAGTATAAAAAACATATGCATCAGTATTTTGAAGTCAAAAGAATCCATGCTTATGCCGGTGCAACTGAAACAAAACACTGGTGCAACATTCCTCATTCCAAGTATCTGGTTTTAATCAAACTATACTCACGGCCTTCAGGTTTTCTTTGCTGCAGTGGAAGGTAGGCAGGAGTGTTTCATTTAAAATACTTGGTTTACATCATGAGTACACTAAAACCTGTATATCTTGTCCTAGCTACTTCTAATTGATAAATTGTAATGAAAACACAGTTCCCTGAACTGTGTTTCTGAACTACATGTTCTCTCACAAGCAAAAGTTTTACAGAAAAAAAAAAAAGAAAAAAACAAAAGTAAAAAAAAAGGTTATGTTTTTTTCTTCTTCCAGTAGAGTTCAGTGAAACCAGGTGATTGGCATCTGTTATGATAAGGTAGATGAAGAGGATGACAGCTTGGACTGATTGAACAGCTGTGAGAGGCTCTGTTCCAATTGTATTTTGATTACTGATAAGATAACCCACCCTTTTCTCCTGGTGATTTATCTCATTCAAATTACAATAACACTGAATTGCCATCAACAACAAATGCTGTGTAGTTTCAAGTTTAGCTGGCTCATAATGTAGCAAAAAACCAAAGGTACTGATTATAAAAGTTTTCTTGCTACATTTCTAAAAATGGATAAGCCACTTATTGCACTATGTGATCTCATACACTTTATAAACCTGTTTTTTGTTTCATTTCAGATAAAAATGATCATTTTCTGATATTCCCAAGCAGCATAACTCTAAAATTATGTGAAAGCACAAGTTTTGGAGGGTTTTTAAAATAATTTCCTGTGTCCTTTTTCTTCTGCTATTAGTATGAAATCAAATATTAATTACTAAAAATAATTTGGAAAAGTTGGAATGGTTTGGATGTTACTAAGAGACTGATAGTCTGACCAGTTAAATATGTAACAAAATGAAGGTTTCTGCAATTATTTTCTTTTTTCTCAGATTAAATATTAAGCAATGGATGAATTAGCTGTCCTTTGTTTCAAGTAATTGCTTTGTAGAAGTTTGAATTACACTGTGGACTCTTAGCAAGATGCTTATTTTTCTCTTGAAGTGGGTGGCTGAACCATTCTCCTCACTAAGGGCTAAATCCTAAGGTCCCAGTGTTGTCTGAGGTGTAGATGAAAGACAGTAATTGAGGTATAAAGTAGGCAAATACTGTGCAGAAGGGAAAACGAGGTGCGGGGGGAAGGAGTTACCCTTCAGGCCATTGGCCATGTTACTAAGCATTAGACTTGGGATAAGGTCACTCTCCTCTCACCTGATTCCGGACACCTGACTAGCACCCATCAGAGTTAGTTCTTGTCAGCTTTTGTAATACGTGGAAATATCCCAGTGCAACATCTCGCTGTGTGGGTGGCAGCCATTGTCTCTTTCCAATGGGGAATAGACTCACAACAAATCTGATGCCTTTTCCATGCTTATACCCCTGGTTTTGCCAAATAAGCGTTGCTGGCTAATGCCTTGCAGGAAGCTGCCTTGAATTCCTGCCAGTCTCTGCCTTCTCCTTAACTGTTTGACAGGGGGTCACTTCCCCATCTACATAAGCAATAGAATGGGGAAGCTACAGGAGAGGTTGAAAGTTAAAGTATCCACTTCTTTCCTTGCATGGTAGATTAGTATCTTAGAATTCAGCAAATAATCACTCAAAGAGCAATGACTAATTTACACCCGGGATTATTTAGACAGATATACATGCTGATATACAGAATGGGCACAGTATGCATCTGTGTAAGCAGCAAATGCATGTGCAGACATGCAGCCACCTGATACTCTGTAGCTAAAGTAAAAGCCTGGCGAGAGAAGAAGGAAATGTTCTCGCATGACGTTGTGGGAGGCATTGCTCACAATTCAGCAAAATCCCTGTTTGATGGCATAATACACCCTGACTCATCTTTTATCTACTGCTAGGAAATATACAGGGAGATCTTATCATTGCTGGCAAAGAAATGAAGGTCGAGAATTTTGTGCAACCAGCAACCCACTCATTTGATTCACAAGCATGTTATGACAAGCCGAACTGCCTGCATAATCCAGCCATTCGATGGAGTCACCAGTAACAGGACAGGGCCACATCTGAATCCTAGTGAGGAAACTTTCCTCTCGTCCCCCTCTGCAAGTGGGAGACCTTTCCTCTCATTTTTCTAGAAATTGATATGGCCCTTTGATCCTTGTGTACAAAAATAATCTTGGCTGGCGTGTTATTGTGAAGTATTCCACAGGAACACAGGCCAAAGCTCACAAGTTTTTTAACTTGTTACAGAGACAAACTCCCTCTCACTAAGAAGATAGTTTGCCTGGTAGTGGATAAGTAAAAAATAAGATGGTTTCCTTTTGTTATGTTCTCCTCTTGACAAACTCCACTGAAGGAACACAGACATAAAACAAGGTTTACAGAGGAATACCAACCATGGATAAAGCAAACCTCAGGATCTGCCTGACTGTATTCATCTTAGCTATAGCTGTGGTTTTCTGGCTTATTCTTTAATGAAAAAACTGTCATAAAAATAAACCAAATCTACATTCCTTGTGTGTGCATATCTCCATGGATTTCACTGTAGGAATCTGGCCCTCTGTGTGTATACATACTCTTAAGTTGTGATTCCATTAGCAAATTAAATAACCATGTATTAAATGGAAGGCAAGAGTTAGGGACTGGTTTTCTTCTGCAAATTTGCTAGTTTGGTCTGGCAAAGTGAATGTTCTGGCAGGAGTCAGAAAGGATCAACAGAAACATCAGTTAATAGAAGAAAGGCCATGCAGAATCTACAGAAAGGCACACTGAAGAAGGTCAAATACTCCAGGCTTGGACACTGATGGAGAAAGGAGGGTAAGATGGAGCAAACAAGTCAGGACTGCAAATTAAAGATAGTTGAAATTAAGTGGTTCGTAGGAGAATCTGGCCCACAAACCTCGAGAAACTCAACCTCCAGGTGGTTTCAGTGATAATCACAAGTGAAAATTCATTATAATATGATGGTTTCACAGAAATAAATAAGAAATAAATATTTTTTTTTAAGATATGGTGCATTTCAAATTATTTTGGTCACCTGCAACACTCAATAAATGTGGGGAGTAAGCACCAATAACAAAACCAATGAAATCTTTGTTACCTTTGGAGTGTCGTGACTCTAAATATACCTTGTACAGCATTTTATAGACAATACTACAGTCATAACGTGCAGTGGTTAGCTTTATAGGGTTCATTCATTCCTTTTCAGAGAATCACAGAGTCACAGAATCACAGAATGGTGGGGGTTGGAAGGGACCTCTGGAGATCACCTAGTCCAACCCCCCTGCCAAAGTAGGTTCACCAAAACAACAAGGATGACTACAGCTGAGGATGTGTCAAAAGGAAATAAGAAAATGGTCTCTAAGCAATTACTGAAGACATGGTACTTGCCTGCAACATCTGGTGGAGTAATATTGCCATCTTTGCAATAAAAATAACGGGACAAAGGGGAAGTAGAAAAAATGACTTTAAATACAGTCAACCATTATCTGTCTGTGTAGGTCATGGATGTGCCAACTTTTAATAAGAAAAACAGCAACACAAAAATGAGAATTATGGTATGCATAGTAGACAGTATTAATTTCATTGACTTATTGAAGGCATTATTCATTTTCCTCTTGGCATTGCGACGCAGTCTTTGTTGTAAATCTTGGTTTATTTTAGCACTGATCAGCCATGGACCTTGCCATCATGACTGATCGACATTTAACAAAATTGATGGATGTCAGTGCCCTTCTGGGAGTGTGCCCTGTCACTGCTGTTTCTGTCATTCTCTCAGTGATAACCACTGCCTGGATACTAAAAAGACACTGGATGGTAAACACTTTCAAACTGATTAATTTGAGGAAGTGGAATACTTAATTTGTATTGATTGTGCAAATGCCATTGTTTTGCTCTTCAGCAGCCCTTTCCAGAATGTTATATTAAGACATATTCATCACAGGAGAAATACATGTAAGTTAGAATAAACAACAGAGGAACTGCAGAGATTATTTAGGTTTTCACCTCTTAGTTCTGATGTAACTCAGTCCTAACTAAATTAGTAGTGAATGAGAATCATCAGCACCCTAATGACATTTTTCTCCTCAACCTATATTCTCAACTTGATTCCTGATAAGGAGAAACCTAATTTCACGTGATTTGAAATACACTGATTGGAATATGGTTAGACCTAATTTTTTGGGTAATAGACGCTGGAAATCTGGTCATCTCCTGCAAAAGTCAATAATGGGAGAATATGACAGATACCGGATTAAAACCCAAGAAAAATGTTCTAATCTTAGCAAATACAACAGGGATTTAGCTTGTAGTTTGATTTTAAATTGCAAGTTCACAGAAACTCCACTGATGTTACCTATAACGTTGTATCCTCTAAAGAGTCACAGAAAATGAAAAGAAAAAAATATATGTATTTCACTGCACAGCTATACCTAGTCCTTTTAAATTACACCATGGAGACATATGAACAATGAAGATGATGATGTAGTTTGCTCTTGGCCATAACAAACCTTGGATTCTAATGTTATGATCTGGTATTTTTTATGAATATTAGAAAGAAAAGAAAACATCAATCATCATCTATAAACGTGAATATTTAGAACTCCTCATTAGCAAAATCATATCAGGGTTGTTTTAAACCAAGTAGCTGTGTGCTTCACTGACCTTCTTTCCATTTATATCAGTATTACATTTGTGTAACATTGACTTCAGCAGACACTTGTCTTTACGCCACAGCCACAAAGGGCAGAATTATACCTACGCG
Organism: Podargus strigoides; assembly: GCA_028020825.1. NCBI lineage: Eukaryota > Metazoa > Chordata > Aves > Caprimulgiformes > Podargidae > Podargus > Podargus strigoides. Next base: position 160,784,414 of record CM051663.1, on the reverse strand, counting down.
ATTTCAAAGCAAGAAAGATGAAAAAATTACAAAGGTTTTTGACAGCTATATTATAAGAAAAATTATCAGATACAGATGACAGCAAAGCATTTCTAGCCAAGAGAGTTCTAAGACAAGTTAAGCAATCAATCATCTGCATCACTCACTATTCAGCGAGTCGACATTCAACATCTGAATCAGTCATTACAATGTAAAGAGAATTAGTAAAGTCTCTAACAAAATGCAAATAAGTGAACTGGAGGACAATACAGTCAAATTCTAGAACTTGGCAGGAAGCCAGAAGAATTATTTTGACAAGACTGCTTGGGGTGATTTGATTTCTTCTTGTTACATTGAAAAAAATAAAAATTAAAAAAAAAAAAAAAAAGAGAACTTAAGTCTTGAGCAGTATAAGTTTTAAATAGTATTCTGTAATCCTAATGTATAGTTATATTTAGCCAGAAAAAAACATAGAATAAGGAATAAAATATAGTTCATGCTCTGACACTTAGCTACATTTCTATGCAAATTAACTCTTTTTGGTGCTAGTGAAAGTTTTTCCAAATAAGTGCAAAGAATACCGGGACAAAGCTAGTCTGGATGCTGAGAAACTCTTAGTGTTATCTTTATCCTCCTTGAACGTGTTGTATGCTAATTTTTGCCATTATAGAGTATCAATCTGCTTCAAAATCCACCTGGTATAAGTGAATGTAAAAAATAGTTTTAATATCTGTGGGACTACTAAGCTTCAGGTGCTGAAATTCTGTAAAATCATAAGTACCACTATTATATAGGTTCAAAAAAGCCCCACGTAGCATCTTCCTTATTCTAGTTAAAATAAAAAAAGGGGGAAAAAAAGGAGAAAAATGAGGTTAAAAACAAAATTAAACAGAAGCTTCTGTTTTAATAGCATCATCACCTTGATTTTTAGCAGCATAGGGGATGCTATCTTATCAGCTGGGGTAATGATGGAAAATGGGAGTGATCTTAATGAAAACTAAAAAGTCATAGGTATCTATACTGATAGACAGATCCTAGACATATAGGCACTTGGCAGCCATTGTGAGAGGAGTGACACATGTCCTTGTCTTGCACATATGGCAGAGCTGATGCAAATGTTAGATGCCTGAAGGTCTGGCCATGCCCTCCAGCCATCAGCCCTTGGGCCCCGATCTGTTCACTCCCGTTCTCACTTGACCTCATGCGTGCTGTGTGAGGAGCTGCTCTGGCATCGATGGAACTGCTCCTGCTCCTAAAACTGTGTTTGCCTCCATGCATCACATGGTCAGGGCTTGAACTGCGTAGGTTTTGTCATCACAGGGAAAGTTTCTTATCAATGACTTGCTAGTGCAGACGTGCCTTGAGATGATAGAGATGGTTTGGCTTTGGTCCGATATGAATGTAGGTAGACAGGAGTAAGGAAGGAGTGTCTTCATGAAAGTTTATACTAAAATGGTCTGTATTATCTCACGGAAAAAATATTTTTAAGCGGTTTCAGGCAAATGTGTACATCTTTGTTAATGTTTGTGAATAGCTAAGAGGATTCTGTGGATCTTTGTACTTAAAAAAAAATCCTGTCCTTGGCAAGTGCAATGGCTCTGTGAGGAGTAGGAGAACTAGAAAATTATTCTTGAGTTTAAACAGAAGCGAAATTACCTTCTCTAGTTTTATTCTTGTGATGGATAAATACACAATTCCAAACAAGGGAACAACACGCTGCCTTTGTCAGTAAACTGGATGAATAATAATGTAAGAGTAGATTTTACATGTTATTTTATCTTATCGAGTCATCGTTCTTACAACCTTTCTCATAACTTACAGATCTGTAGTTTCGTATCTTGGAAGGAGAATTGGTGTTTGGATGTGTTTTTTATCGGCTGGTCTTGTTCAGGTTTATCCTTGTAAATCTCATTGATGGAACAAAATTGAGCTTCGTCCAACAGCTGAAGAGTTACATGGATAGAATTTTACCACCTAAAACCTCATACAGTTTTTTAATTTATTTCAGTAATGTTTTGACCTTTGTTTGTGTAGAGCTGAATCTCACAAGCAGTTTAGGTACTTGAAATAAAAAACATTCATGGGCCCAAGTTCATAACACTTTCACTGGTTTCTACTCCATAAATTCCTAAAATGAAATCCATAAAAGTCAAAATATAAGTCTGTATTTTGTTTGACCATATTAACAAGGAAAGTATTACCTTTATCTTACAGAAATGTTGGAATCGAACAATATAATAAATTTCAATGGACTAGCTAATAGCTCCAGTTACCATACTTTCCTCTTGGATGAAGAACGGAGTCGGCTGTACGTTGGAGCAAAGGATCATATATTTTCTTTCAACCTGGTTAACATCAAGGAATATCAAAAGGTACTTTCATTTATGTTTTGTACAACATGAATATATTCTTTCAATGTTGCAGAATTGTTATTTCTCAGACTATACTGGGCACTATATGAATTATGTAGTGTTTGGATGTCAGGAATATTATTACAACAAAAACATTTGTTGCCTCTATGAAGAGAAATTTATAATGAGTGTATAACCTGTGACTGTATAATCAACAATGCTTTTTTCAGACTATGAAAAAGTAAATTATAAGTGAATAATCCATCTATTTCCCAAACAAGACATACTTTCATGTTTATTAAACCAAACAACTATTCTGACAGTTTACACAAAAAGGCTTTATTGCTCTGTATTTGTTTGCAGATTAAAATAAGCTGTTTGGGAGTCCAAGTGCTGATTTATCTCCTTTAACCCAGCACTTGTAGACACTTTGCTTCTGCTGCTTTCAAGTCAAAACAGATTCAGTATTAATAAAAGAGGAGTAGGACCATAAAAGCTTGCCATTCTGATGGAGAGTGTAATTTTCCAGTAAAAGTTGCTGACAAATTAAAAGTTGATGAACAGTTCAGTGACATTCTTTTGCTGGAGTCTAAATAAATAATTTCATTTTTCATTTATTTTAATCAGACAAAATGCTAAGAAGGTAAACAATGGGATAGAGGTTTAATTTGTTATATTTAAGTATGTTGATGGCACATCTTGAAATCCAGAGTGTACCGTTTTATGAGAGATATATTGCTTCAATACCCAGGGAATTTTTTTTCTTGGTGTTCCTGACCTTTTGCCCGTTTGACTATTAGCTTCCTAAGATGATAGCAATAAATACCTTGTGTTTTCTGTTCAGAGGGAAGACAGGCTATTCATTTGTATTCTCTAAGGAAAGAGGATAAAAGCAAAACTGGGTATTTTCTTTTCTATTCTCTTTAGAGCAGCTATAAAGGAAACTAGCTATTTATTTGAATTCTCCGAGGGATTGATAGCTTAATGTGCAAAACATCTGGAATAATTAAAGGAAAGAAGGTGTTTCCATTGTAGAAAACAGCTTTGCAGAATGGGAGGAATTGTATCTTACATACTTACATATTCAGATACCTTTTGAATGCTAGTTGAAATTACATACAATTATTACTACATTAAATAAAGAATTCCTGTTGGTAGGATGGAACTGAATGTTTGCAAAAGACATAAAGAACATACTTACAATTTAGACTTTAGATTGAAGAATAGACAAAAGAATTTGGGGATCTGCTTATTAAAGACATGAGGGTTGCTGAGGAACCTTTGATCAAAACCACAATGCAGCAAGTGCTGCACTTGAGCTCAAACTTCACCAGTTGTTGCTTCCACCATGTGAAAAAGAACTCAGGTTTCTGTCTAAATGCTGATAGCACTATATAACTCCAAAGGAGCACAACTCAAAAAGCCAAACTTTCCAGTCTGTCAAAATTGGTTCAATTTAGCTGACTTTTAAACCAAACTAGAGGAAAATATTTTGCTGTGAGAATAAGGAAAAAGAACATCTAGCCATTCATTTTATGGATTAGAATGCTGGCTTGCATAATATAGAAATCTTTATCCAAAACTTGAATTGAACTTGAACAGGTCCTTTTGGGAAGTCTGAGAAGTTTGGTTAATGTTTTTCAACCTAGTAAATTTAAATTTTCACATCTCCGCACATTTTAAGCTGAGAATAGAAACAGGAAGCAGCAGGAATCCTTTGAGAGAGAACGTGCTCATAAAATTTTCAGCTTTATTTTATAAACTTAAGATGTTCGATTGTTGTTTGGATTTCATTAACTTTTAAGAAAAATTTGATTTTGAAAACGTGGTTGCAAACTGTGTTTTCAGAAGTCATATATAACATCTCCTTTGACCTCTTCTGTCATCCATATTCATTCTTTTTTCCTTCCTTTTTGAATACTTTGCCTTTTACTTTCTTTTAACAAACTATATTGAACACCAAGGCTGTAATCCAGACTTATAGCCATTCATATTACATTATCTGAGGCTCCCAAATGAATAGCCCAGCATTTTATGGGAAGATCATGTTTTATTCTATATGTAATTCCTAAAAGCTTTTAAAAAACCCATGAATAATTGACTGTGAGGGTCTCTGGATTTTCTCTGTATGAGGTGAGATCCATTTTCTGCTAAGCAAACACTACAGTAAACCTAGGTTTAGGTTTACTTGTGTTAGGGTAGCGCTATAGAAACAACATAAACATTTCTGTTTTGATGGTGTGGTACTTTTCAAAAACCATGTCTTCTTTTTTTATCATTTAATTAACGAAACTAGTAAAAGAGTGAACTAGCTGATACACTGAAGAGGCGAAGACCTCATTTCCGATGCTGTAACACTAACATGAGGCTGCATTTCACATAGATCCAACTTATTGTTAGTAAGTATCTGTAATTTTTTGCTCTCAGTCCCTGTTCCATTACATCAGATTTGAAACAGTGGAAGAACACTCAATTAACAGAGAGTCAACCCTCCTATTGTTAGTATTCAAGATTCACTGCTAGGATTCACAATACAGACTATATTTCAAGATTGTTTTAACTGTGATTCCTATTATCCATACTTTGCTCCTGTCATTTCATTTCTTTGTCATCAAATTTTATGGAAGAAAAGGAAACGAGGAAAAGAATGGCGAAAAGAGAAACTGGGTAAAGACACTGTAGCATTTGTTCTGCAATTTGTGATTACTGAAGCATGAGATAACAGAACGTGATTTTTGTTGTGTCTTTAGATTGTTTGGCCTGTGTCTCATTCCCGAAGGGATGAGTGCAAGTGGGCTGGAAAAGATATTCTGGTAAGTACAAATCTTTTTAGCATTTTTTTTCTTTTAAAAAATATTATAAATATTTTATTATGTCTCATTGTGTTAATTCTTAAAGCATTTTTCCTCCTCTGTAAGGTCACACATCTGATTATAACTTCAGTCTTGAGTTATTGCAGCCTTCTTATTCAAAATAATGAAATTTTGTCTTTATGAACAAGTGTTTAAATTTATAAATTGAAACAACGCAAATGAAACTGAATTTTTCTACCAAAAAAAAAAAAAATCAATAAGAAAGAGAATAGAGGAGCAACATCAGAATAAGAAATATTAACCTTTACATACTGGTTTCCTAATATTTTGACCTGTTTTTGCCCTGCTCCTAGTCTCAGTCCTACAGTGAGTTCCAAGAAATGTTTTTGCTTTCTGGCGTATCACTGGAGTGAGCAGGTTTCCCTGAGCTCTTTCCTACATGGGGTTCTTAGCAAGATTGAGGTCAAAGTGGTTTTAACATTGTGCATCAGTTTTGGGGCCTCAGGAAAGATACTGTTACACTAGGCATAGCTTTCTGTACATTTTTCCTCATTCCTGTGTACATCCTATTGCCTGTATGTATGAGGCAGGAGAGACTTAGCCAGTGCCCTTCAAATAATAATCATTCCACACTGATAATAACTGTCTTCTTTATAAAAGTAATATGGGAAAAGAAAGGGAAAAAAGATAAAAAATACATGCATGCAATAAGCCAAACAAATACTTAGCATAGCACAGCCAAATGGGAAATCATTGTGGTTGCCAAGGTATAACTGAGAGTGGAACTTGGCCCCATGTGTATATGCTATTGGCCTGATTTTCAGAGAAGATTCTGTAAAATATTCATAATGCCAACCATATGCCTCTAGAGAGCTCCATTTGAATAATTTCCTAGGTCATAATAAAGATAGTTTCATCAGTCTTTACCTATGCCATAGAGGACAGTTGTCTTCATAAAAAGCCATTTGGGAACAGTAGAGGTGAATTAGATAAAAACTAAGAAATATGGGCTAAGCTATATATGTGAAGGGAGAGCTAAAGTGCCAATACTCGGGCTATCTCACTACATAGAAATAATATATTCCTGTTCACAAATAATTTTCAGGAGTACATTGCAAGGTGACGACTAGAACATCTAATATTCAAGGTTAAATAAAATAAGGCTAATGTTAAATGTCTGAGCAAATTAACTAACCTTACAGCTTGACTTTATGCTAAGTATTATGATATTAAGTAGATTTTTTAATAGCTGGTGTTGAAACCCAGAAAATTAGTAAGAGATTCAGCACCTAGAATGAAAGTATTTATTTTCAAATGTTTTTTAGTAATTATTTTTAGGAATTCACAGTAGTAAGAAAGAGTAAGTTTTACACATTGCACTAAGCTGATTCCAATCCATTCATTGTATACAGACACACTATTATTCTGGTGTGAGCTGGGAAGCTGAGGTCCCTGTTCTCCGAATGCTGTAAGCTTGAGAGAACTATTTATACTGTAACTATTTCATTCACCTTGATTCTTTTGCTTCCTATGATATTAGGACAGCTACACCTGCTGTCATGAGTAAAGGGCGAAGCCTGTGCCACTCTTCAGTGCTGTGTGTGGCCCTGGCACATTAGCTGCCTGCTGTCATCCTGTGTGTTAGAAGCAGCACGAGCTGGTGGAAAAGAATAAGGCAGAACAGGAGCACAGAGTTCAGCAGGCAGTGCATCCCAAACTGAGATAACAGCAGCACAGCACCATGTTGCTAGAATCACACAATTTGTTTTGAAAAATATATTTTATGTATATGGGTTGTTGGGCGTGGATTTGCTTTCTTTTCATGATTTTTAGATTTCTCTACAAGTGTGAGAAATAAAAATAAAATTCATAGTTCTTATTTAATGTAGGTCCAGTTTTGGTAGACAACTGGAAAGATGGAATATAAATCTTGGTGTGTTCAGGTCATCATCTTTCAATATTTACAGCTACCTATTCTTGCTATAAAATAATGTATAACAAATAAAGTATTTAATATAACTGCTTTAACTGTAATTATACATAAAGATTACAGATAATTTAACAAACTTATTATTCCTCCCTCATTTGTTCCTTAAAGCCATTGTCCGTGCCTTGGGAATGTGAAACGTAAAGGCCATAAAAATAACTCAACAAAATCTCATTAGAGGCAACAAGAGAAATAGAGGACAAATGAAGTGACATGTAAAACGTACTTTATTTAATACTGCTTTCAGCACGTACCACTGCTAAGATATTAGATACTCTTCGCTTGTATGGTTCAAAACTTTCTACACCACAGTCCATACTTCTATATTGAGGTCTTTTTAAAAAACTTTTCTCTAATTATTGACCTCGAGGGGAAGTCAGTGCTGAAAATGCAGGTCCCCACTAATAGGCCAGGTGCACTGCAGCAGCTGCAGCGCAAGCATAACCCCGGCTCTGCCCCACTCCTAACCTCAGCTATGACCCCCGAGATTTCCTCTCGTAATTATAAGAGGTAATTTACTGTCGTTTTCACTCCTTCAGAGGGATTCCTTGTGCTGACGCTGTCAGTCATGCCAGTCTAGGCGCAGCAGGTTTGTAGCTCAGGACAGTCCACGTGGGATTTGAGGAGGGCGGCCAGCTCGGGCTGTCCTGCTCTCCTAATGTCCCTTTGTTCTTTAAGCAGTCATTTCATTTCTGTTTCTTAAAGGGCTTTGTATATGCTAATTAGTTAAGCTTTGCTCCCTGTATAGATAGATAAATCTTTCAAAATATGCTTAGGATCTTTTTTTTTATTATGGGTAAGCTGAGAAGAGAGGCTGAAAGACTCACTCCAACTATGAGTAATACTTTAGTAAGCTAATACTTACAGCAGAACTTCTCTGATGTAAGTTTACTGCTACATTTTCCCACAAAATATAGATTTTTTCCAATAAAATTGTGATTACTGTTCCATGTAAGTACTTAGCATGTATTTCCAATATATTTCCAATTTCTCAGTGTAGAGTATCATAAACACCAAAGTAACATTCTTCATGAAAAATTAAAGACTATAAATAACAAATATGATATTTTCTTACGTAATTCAACTAAATGAGCAATTCTGTGAGGATTTCTTGCTGTTCTGGACTTCACTCTCATTTGATCTGTTCTGATTACTGTAAGCCCCGTGAATATTTCTCACGATTCCTGACCAGACCTTGGTAATGATCAAAGAAGACAAAGTCTCTACAGAATACTTCTCAGCTTTTATACCAAACTCACAGTACAAACATGCTGCTAGTCATATCCCTCACTAGTGAGCCTTGATATTTTGATTTTAAGATCTCACAGGCACCTGGGACCCAACAGAAACACTTGGCAACCTCTGCATTACAGATGGGTTAAATAATAGGTAACTACAAAAAAAAAAGAAAAAAGAAAAAAAAGAGGCTACGATTCCAGTCTGACATTCCTGAGATGTCATAAAGCAGTGAAGCAACACTTGGGTGATTTACAAAGTTATCAGAAACATTAGTTAGTTTTGGAGGTAAGGATAGGGTAGGGATATCTTAGGGTTAGCTTGTTGATTGGAAAGATCATCTAGTCCTTAAACTAATAATTTGCTGTTGTTTTAAAAGTTTGGGTTGCTGTTTGGTCGATACATCTCTGCACCAGATTTGGCTGAGGTACCATAGCAGTAGGTCACGTGGTACACAATTAATCAGAGAAATCCCTGTTAAAGGGTATGATAGATTTCTACGACTTGAAAGCTTTAAAGATGTGTTTCTGAAGGGCACCTTAGGATGTTATTTTCAAGTGTGATTTGACTATCTAATACATTTAGCTGCTCTTAAAGATCTCAGCTCAAATTAAATTGTTGAAATGGGCCCTGCTGACCTTGACATATATAAATCTTTAAAATTTCAGTGGGTACTTTGACAAAGTCACATAGGACAAGCTACATGATGATGGACACTTATGCATACTTTGCATGCTATATGAAATGGGCTACTCCCTGGATGTTTCTGGTGAGAAATACTATGGTTGATATACAGACAGGTACAAAGAGTACAAGTACTTTTACTTGGTACCAGCAAGCTTCTACGTACGCTCTGTCACATGAACAGGTCCATACAGAGAGTTACACTGTTGTGTCATTTCCCTTGACAGCTGAATTGTATCAGCACAACTGTGTGTGTATTAGCACCGACTGTATTATAATTTATAGGAGATAGGCATCTACTTGGGCTATTTAATTGCCATTAAATTTTACCCTAGTTATTAACTCTTACCTGAATTCAACTGTGATTCACTTTTTTATATTTGATAACTCTCTTGATGGTAATTTGGTATCACTGTAGCTCAGAAACCTATTCCCAGTTAAGAAGCAAGACTACACTCCACATGACATATCTGTATTCTGTGCATGCTTCTTTGCATTTAAATGTGGCTGACAAATAATCATTCAGTTTATGGTTCTTGCAGGTGGAATCACATAGCTGTAACATAATTCACCATCTAATTTGTTATGATAATAATTAATTTAAGCCAAAATGTTCGTATACCATCTCAGCATATGCGTCCTTTAAAGTTTTCCAGACCCTCCCTAAATCACAGGAAGAGTAGCATTTCCATAGGCTTATAGATCCATCAGTGTGCAATGATGTCATTTGAAAAGAAAGAATAAAAATGAAAAAAAAAAAGAAAAATTGGTCTTTAACTTATCATGTGTCCCTCAGCCATATCTGGTGATACTTTAGAAAAAAAAAAGGTTGGTCATAAATAAGCACTATTCCCTTTAACTCATTTTATTAGTGTTGTTGCCTTAGGGAAAACAGATCAACATGGAGGCAGAAAGTAAAAGTAATTCTTTTCATCTGTTATTGTAAACAAAGATCTGAAGAGGGAATATGAAAATTAAATATACAATGGCCTGATCTAGAAGGTCTGCTTCTAAGTTCATCTGACAGGCACGCTTTTTTCCAGTCAAATTACCTCTGGCCCCTTGGGTGTGCCAAAGAGAAGTTCATCTCTTTCTGTCAGAGTTCTTCCTTTGGAGGACATCTAGAGCCAGACTTCCAGCTTTTCTGTCACCAACCCTCACCACCATCCCTGCTTCCTTTCCAGCTCCCTGTCTCCAGCATAGCACTGAAATCCTTTAACAGAGCCTGAAGACCCAGGACCTCCATCCAGCCTGGGGCAAAGGGAAAATTGCATGTCCCCTGGGAGTAGGAAGGGGTAAAGTGAGCAAAAATATGAAGTGATGGACCTCCAGTGACGTTAGGGACAGAATTTACTCTCAGCATTATCTACTGCAAGGAGAAATGTGACTTTTGAGCTTTTGTAGACAAATGTGCCACTGCATAACCCTTTCAACTCTATCAATCAACTGTCCTAGTTAGTATGCTTGGATTATTAGCTTGAGGGCTGCTGACTCCTTAATCTTGTCCATGATCTTTAATGTAGGCATGATTCCCTACCAAAACATTTTTTACCATTTGGGAGACGAGAGAGTGAGATGTTTTGTTAGTAGTGTGCTGCATAAAACTGCTTTGGATAGACTACAAACAAAACAGAAAGACACATAGGGGAAAAAAAATAAAACAAACCTACAACCCCTTCACATAGAGGTGAACTGAGCTTGGTGAAAAAGAAGTGTAACACACTGGAGTCTTTCAAAGTCCTGTGGAACTCTCTAACAGAAATTCCCCCCCTGGGAAATTCTGGCTGCAACAGCTCCAGTTCTTGGATGGACCCCCACAACACACCCACCAGTATAAAGCCTCAGTTATGGCTTTTAGTTCAGATGTTGATCCGACAGCTTGTGTTCATTTAAGCATTTGCATATATTTCTTTACATGAACTGACCAAGGCAAATCAGTTACTGTAAAGTAATAACTTTTGTACTTATACAGAGGAAGGATTAAGTTGGCAGTTGTTCAGATTTTCATGTTTTGCCCACTTATGTATTATGGGAAGTCATTTAAGTCTTTGAGTATGGGGAACAAATTGATGCAAATCAAGGAGAAACCTAATTTTCCAATTTTGGGCTTATTTTTTTTGTTTATAGGTGTGACTATAGAAATTTGCCTTTGAAGGAAATTTAATATTCTTCAGATTTAATGCAGCCTTGCAGAAATGTTTTGTTTGTTGTTTTTGAAATACAAAGTCACAGAGTCAGCAAAGGGGAAGTAAAGGAGAAATGAAGGAAAAATCATTCCCAAAATTATGGGGTTTAATTTTTTATCAGTAGATATTCCTCATGAGCCTTAGTTTGGCCTTGGCAATATCTGAGTATTACTTTTATTTATGGCTGAGTTACCAGCTTTTGCTGTTTCGAAATGATGTTGGGTAATTCCTTGTTATGATTTATTGCATCCCAAGATGGACAGAGTAAATTCTTTGCAAAGAAACACATTAACTGGACAACTAGCAAAAATGATCGATATGTTTAGTCTCTGTTTTCTTTCAGGACTTAAGTCTGAAGCTCATGAAGTCAGAGAAAAGCCTTTCTCTTGGTGCCAGTGACTTCCCTTCCCCCCCGCCCCCCCAAATTTGTTTCACATTTTTTCTGTTTTAAGAAATGGACTGGTTTTGTTTGGGGTTTTTTTTGTTTGTTGGCTAGGTTTAGCTTTTGTTGGGTTTTTTTCCTATTTTTTAGTAAAAGGAAGGCTAATTTAAAAATTAAGGAAGGGTCCACTCTGAAATATCACATATCACAGTTCCTCTGTACTCAAGATGTGGTTACTAAGTCACTATGAAATTAGTCCACATCTAGTTTTCTTTCTGCAGTCCTGTTACTTGCATACACCAAAAATAGGTCTGCTGAATTCCTCCCTGATGCACCCAAGTCTAAAATACTGTCTTTTTTTCTTTTGTAACAAGTAAAAGAACTAAATACTGGTGAAAGGGAAAGTTCTTAAAATAATGTAGGAAATAATATGCAGTTATTTCCTATGTTAAAGCTAATGCTTTGTTCAGTTTCCACATCTTCATGTCAACGTCAACAGCAAATCTTAAAAAAAAAAACACTTTTCAGTGTAAAGTAAGTTTTGTATTCTGAAGATGGTAGAACAAGAAACACAAGAACAGTAAATAAAAGGAGAACCTATATCTTTCTTGCTTGCTTTTGGTTTTATTTAGTTTGTTATTTTTTGTTTTCTGACTGAGCGACGTGATCTGTATTGGACCAAATCATCTATTGATCTCTTTTTCCTTGGGTAATTCCTTCCCAATTAACATCTTCCAAAACTTTAGGTTACTGTACTTGTATCATGAATATAAACAAAAAGAAAGAACCCCAAACAAACAAACAAAAACCCCCAAAACCCCAACCCCCTGAAAAACTTAAAAACCCCCAAAACCACACAACAAACAAAACCAAAAACCGCTCAGCAAAACTCTCGTTTCAACAATTTCACTTTGGTGTGAGTTTTTTACTGAGTGGAAATTTTAGGCTTCCGTCACTTAAGGTTTCTCTGTTCAGCATCTCTCTGTGGTGTCAAAACAGTTTAATATCCACACATAAATTTTTGCATTCCCACAGTAAGGCACATGCTACTTCATAGTCTAGCTTACAGTGTATATTTATTTACAGGCACACGTATTGCTAAGCAACTGTCCCTTACAGATGCAACAGCCTTTTGCTTCCTTTCAACAGTTCATGGTTTTAAGTTCATTTTCAACACAGAAGTTTTGAGTATATTTATCTTAGGTGGCTGTGAGTGGAAGTCATAACTGGATATGCTTGTAATATGCTGAATAAAATCAAGCTGACTGATATGGAGTCTGAGCGCTTTATGTGCCTCCAACAGGCTTGACAACCTGTTTGTCTGAAATACTCCACCCAATTGGCAGGTGTTGATCCTATTCGGAAAGGTGGGGTGTAATCTGATTTCTCCAGGAGACAGGTGATTACCCCACCCAGATAGAAGAGATAGACGAGAGAGACTCTTTAGATCTAGACTGTGGTCGCAACTTAAATTGCTTCTGGGCTTGGTGAGCCTGCTTGAGCTGAAACCAAGCAGTATTGTTCATTTCTTTGCTAATAAAGCCATGCCGAAATTGTGGGACAGGTTTACTCGACAGAGCAAAACCAATTTTGTTTTAAAGTTATGGTCAGAAAAGAACTGCCTTCTGCTTGACCTCAAGGCTTCCCAATGTTTTGAGTAATTCCTGAAATACTCTCCTGTTCCTTAAATAAATTCATTCTGTGTTGTAGGAAGAACATGCTACTGGGAAACATAACTATTCAAAATAAAGGAAGCTTGCTAATGCTTACGGAAAAGTTTAATGTACAACAATCATGCTGTGGCTGCAAAATCCTGAAAACCCACTTGTTTGCTGGACTGTATCCACAAAAGACTTTGTTTAGTCTTGTTAACTAAGCGTTAAACAGATGTACAAAAATATGAGATGGTCATTAAATCAGATATTTAGTGCAGCCTTTTTTGGCATCCCTATAGCTGTTTACAGGTCCAGAACAATTGTTATCTGCATCTGCTGTATGAAAATTTAAGGACTGGAGATATGTCTTGTAATTTGAACATACTAAATAAAGAAAAATTTGGAGAAATTTTACTTTCTAAGATCACTAGGTCAGCTGGTTAGTCCTAACAACAAAGATTTGAAGGTCTGATGTGTTTAGTCCGTGCAGTCTGGGAAGGTGTCTGTAAAGCATGGCTTCCAATGACTTCTTCTAATGGCTTCTGGTTTATGACTGCTTTCAGGACAGATCCTAGACCTAGCTTCACTGTCTCTATGAATACCCTTAGTGGTAAACTCTGGGCCAAATGACCAAGTACCAGTAGCCCCCACCAGATTTGCAAGTAGGTAGGTAGACAGGCAGGGGGACATTTTGTGTTTCACCCTCACTAACACAAAGGGAGAAACAAAGGAGCTTTCCATCTGCTGTGCAAGTGTGCTGACAATACAACTGTGTGTTAGTATGGCATGCAGTTTTGTGGCTTGAAGGAATCAGGATATATCTGCTTTTTTTCAGTGGCTTTTTTTTTATCATGTACTTCATTGGTTGGCTTCTTTTTTTCCTGTCTTGACGCTTTAATAGTTTAAATTCATGCAGACATCCGGCAACTTGAGTAAATTATACATTTTAAATATTCTCATGAACTCTTGTCATATCAAAAAATCAGACAGATAACAGGCATAACTTAATTGGAAAGATAACTAGAAGTACAGTAAGCTGTACTAGGCAACCAAAAATGTCTTATCAACCCTCATCAGCACCTTCAGCCTGAAATTTCTCATCTTGACAGCAGACAAAAATCTATATACGGAATTGATCACGGGTTCCTCTGTAATGTTGGCAGTGGTCTGCATACCTAAGGATAATGTCATTCCTGACATCACCAGAGGGGTCAAGTCCTCCAGATCACAATCCAGTTTAAGGGCCACTGAATCTGGGGATCTGTGAGCTTTTTCAAAGCTCTGAGGTGGGAAGACAAGTACAATTAGAATTCAGTCCACAAAATCACATATATTTATAAAAGAGACTAGATATTTTGTTTAGCTAGACATATTCTAGGTTTATATTGGATTTGTGTGTGAATGACGCAATATACACTGCTTAAAAGGCTTTGACTAATGGGAATGTAATCCTCAAGAACTAAGTTAATAGAAATCCCTTTCAGTAACACAGATCCCAAGACATCAGCTGCTCAACTAACTTCGCTCAGCACTGCAGACTCTTTTACAGAGGTTGGGACTGTAGAACATTGATCCTGCTGAATGCAAGGTACAATAATGCCAAAGCAGGGATAGAAATGCTATTATTGATTCAAACTGCAAGGGGTAGACAGTAATAAATCATAGTCTGCGAATATTTTTATGCCAGCTGTCCTCCCCCACTCTAAAATCATGCACCTGTCTATACTGGTTCAGCTGGAAGGTTATCTCCTCCAGTGCAGGTGCCAGGCATTATTTCCCCACCCATTAGATCCTGTACAAAGCTCCTAGTGCTCAGGGATTTTCCTGTTACTGCCAATGCAGCACTTAGCCCAATAGCTTTGCAGCAATGTTGCCAACTAGCTTACTACAATAAAATAAAATTTGAACAGATCATTGCATTTTAGAAAGACTGGAATAATTTGCTTTGTTCCCTTCCTGTTCTGGGTCTGTTTAAGCAGACTGTGCTCTTTGACCAGTATTTTTCTAAGTGCTACTGTAATAGAAAGAGGGAAACAGTGACAATTTTTAAATAATCTTACTACATTTTACAAAAGAACTTGCATGCAAGCAGCAAGAATTGTGAAAGTAAATGCCATGTAGAGCTCACCCTAAAGAGGACTTCCTTGGTTGTTCTTACGGACATGCTAAAATGTTTGCAAGATCTAGCTGGGAATTGATATTCTGTGTACAAGGCAATCCCACATATATTTATTGCACTGACACTCCAGAAATATTTTCTTCAAAATAATGCTGCTGCATGCTGAAAAAGATACCTGGCCAAAACAGACTGCACTGAGCACAGCTAGCAGTAGCCCACTGGCAAAAGAGACAAGTTAAAAAGCTCCCTGATAAGTCCGGAACATCTTTCAGCAGTGTGATAAATTTGAATGACAGCAGTAATATCAGGGATTACTTATTCTCCATGGATATCCCTGACCTTGCTACTTGAGAATTCAACTAATTGGACAGAAGAAGAAAAAAAAAAAAAAGGTAAACGTATTAATTAAACTCATGCATGGGACTTTATATGGAAGCTGTCCATCTACTTTGATTTGAAAGACAAAACACGTATTTATTTTGTTTGTCCAGCTGTTAAATGATAGCTTTAAATCCCCTTGTCCATCCAGTTTAGACAAAACCTTCTGATATTTTAATCACTTGGCTATGTGGGAAGGTTGAAGTAAAGGAAGAATGTATTACAAGGTCTGATCCTTATCTGGATTAAATCAGCAGAAAACTGTTGAAGCTAATGATACTGTAATGGATTATTTGGACTTCTACTTATTGCCCTGCATAATCTGGCCATTTGCATTTGCTGTAATATCTGAGATGTAGTACAGACATCAATGCTGGCTAAAAAAAAAAAAAAAAAAGTTTTCTTGACATAAGGAGAAAATCTGGATATTAGTTGGTCACAGGGACTTACCCTTTAAGTTCCGCTTGAAAAGATGTCATTAAAAACTCTTTGCTGCATCAGTAATCCAGACCGAAGGATGGATTCCAGGCTTCAGGAGGAGACATAATTACTGGAAACTCATAAAAACCACCTAAATTCTGTTTTAATTTTCATACGCGGAGCAGATGTTTTGACAGATGGATGGACTTTATTTTTGTAACTGTCCGGGAAAAGTCTGCATAACACAGCCTAATCAGTGTTACATATCTAGTGTTTGTTTTTCAATCTTTCTGCATTTGGCTCCTATGCTTTTGGTTGCAGACATTTTCTTTGTAATTTATTTTTTCAGGCTAATCTCTCTCTGCATAAGCCCTTCTATCAATTTGATGTATAAATATTAGAAAACTCTTAAAAAATAAATGTGTATGTTTGGTTAGTAAGTCAGACATGTGATCTTCATATAGTGGGTGCCCTTCTGGAAAACTTAATTAACACTTTATCTTCTCTTCAAGACAGGCCCTCTGCCCTTATACATAGTATATAATATTTGGGATTGAAACTTCGAGTTAAGATCTTTGTCCAGACACACTGGACCTCTTTGATTTTAACTCACACTCTCGATGTAAGTGACAGTTTAATAATTCCTCAACTTGTTCTACAAGTAGGAGTTTAGTAGAGCAGAATTCACAGTGGGGTTGATGCTTTGACTGCGGTACCGTAGTATGATGCAAATAGTTTTAGCCACTGTCATTTCAATAAACTGTCAGCATGGAGCTGAGAATCTGAACACCATAACCTCCTCAAGTTTAGTGGAAGCACAGAGGTACCTCTATAATGTACCGGAATTTAAAACCTTCTCACTCAGGAGTGCCCAGTAGGCTTCTGGGGCACTGTTCCTTCCAGGTGGCCAAGTGAACCTTTAACTCCTATACACAAGGTAGAGTGGCTTCAGTTGGATGTCCTTGTGCCCTTGTATGCCAAACCAGTCCCAGGGAAGGAGAACAGCAGTTACACTGTAAAAGTATAAAAAAGTAGCTCTCTAAAGAATTTCCCTCTGTCAGGACAGAGAGAGGAAGACCTTGCAAGCTATGCTAAAAGGTCTCAGGCATGACGTAGAGGCTTAGCTGCTTGTATTTTAAGAGAGAGCTACTTCTGTATAGGGCCAACAACAGAACTTACAGCTCTTAGGGAAACCTTATACCATTTATTGAAATATAAATGAAGATTAATCCTCTCCAGGGGCAGGCAAGATAAATGAGTGGGGGTTTTGAGGACTGCAGTAACTCCCACATGATGTACCTAATTTTCTCTTTGAATATCTACCTCAATCATTCTGTACCATATGTAATCAGTTATGCTTTCTGCTGTATGTAAGTATACATAAACACAAGCTTTAGGGCATAAACCAGTGTTTAGCTTTATATAGACAAGAAAAGTTTCCTAATACTAAGCTGCCCATTATAATAAATCGGATTATTAGGTGAAAGAATTTATAATGGTTCACTATGGTGATTCTGGTGCATCTCTTCTTTAAGATTTATTTTCATACCCCATCCAAGTAATACTCTCCTGCCTACGGAGAACGTAGCAAACCTTGCATTCATTTTTATTCACATTATTACACTAAAAGTGTTTTAAACTCCCACACCACTCTGCTTTCACATGTGAAAAAGAACCTGATTTCCACCTGAAAAATAATTTTTTAAAGTCTAATTCTCTTCCTTCGGCTGTTTTACTTGGTGAAGAACAATATTCAAAGGGTTTGGATATGTCCAGAATATGTTGCCTTTAAACAACATCTCTTTCCTAGGGAAAGTGAAAAAGGATACGAAGGTACTGCGGGACTGAACTCACATGTAGACAGTGTTTAAATTCCCTGACAATTTGTTCCTTATAGCTTCTGGCTCTGGCTTACTTCCTCCAGTGGATATTTTCTCCTGTCTGCTATAGTTTATTGAGATACTACATTTCTTTTGTTGCCTTTGTCTCCTTTCCAGTGCCTTACACTCTGAGATCATGTAGTGAAATGCCTCGTTCTGCTGGCACAGCCCTACACACTAACAATAAAGTGCTGGCCTGGGGGTCTGGCAAGGGAGGACGCTGCTGCCAAGTGGGACAAACCCAGTTGGAGACACCCAAGTCTTTTCCAGGCCTCCAGCCAAGGGAATCAGGGAGTTGCTTTGTAGTCCAGGTGACGTAGCCACCGGTGTCGGGACCGGCAGAGCCTCTGCCAGGTTCCACAACTGGCGATGCTTGAATGCTGTTGTAGGAGCAGGAATGGGGAAACAGGCTGAAAATGTGAGGCAGTCACAAAGTCTCATGTAGTAACGGACCCACACTGGATTCAATGCACACACACTCCCTGATCAGAATATCTTCTTCATCGTACATGTGTGCTGAGATTTGGAGTCTGGTGAATCATTCAAAGCTGTAGTTGTTAGACATGTATGGGAAGCTTTTTCCTCCCAGAGCCACATAAACCAGAAAAACCTAATATTCACCATCACAAAGCAAACACTTGCTAAGTTCATAATATCACTTGCAAACATTCAGGAACGTTTCCACACATGACACTGTACCTGTGCAGCTGTACTTGAGCATAATGAGACAAAGGAAGGAATCTGATTACCCTGCAATTGAAATCAATGCGGCTGTTGCTATTGTTCCAGGGAGAATAGCACCGTCCCCCAGGCAGGGCAGGAACTTCACTTTGAACTTCCTGAGTTGACAAGGGCTTAAATCAGAACTGTAACTTTACTTTGATGTCATTTATTGTGGTTTAATACCCCTCTTTATTTATTTTTTTACAATCATGTAAAATATATAAAGAAACCCAATCTGTTGGGGAGGTGTATGAGAATTTACTGAATAGACCTTAATGGTTCCTTTATGCAGCTATAAAACACAAGGAACCTATAAGAGCAGTCTGAACTGGACTAGGAGCTTTAAATGTTATATAAATTTATTTGTCATAGTCAAAGATTTATTGCTGTAGGTATTTACCTTTCCCATTCTTTAACTAGGTTGTGCATTTCTCAGGCATCTATGGTAAAAATCATGTTGCACAAGGAATTACAGTGAGTTTAAAAGCAGGGATGAATAAACCACATCTGCTTTTTGAAATATGTTATAAATCCAGGGTAACTTTACTAATATTAATGCAGTTACAGTATTATCAATCCAGAACAATTGAAACTAAAATATGGCTGTGATAGAGTTAATTCCTCCTCCCCCAGGCTAATCTGGAATGATTCAGTGAAGCTGATGATAGAATTTTTCTTAATTTCCATCCGTAGAAATCAAAGAGCACTCTGCCCCTAAACTAAGCAGGGTTTTCCATCTCACCTTTAAAGTATTAGCTGTCTAATACCTTCGTGCTGTACATTATAGATAAGGAGCTAAACAGTATTTAGTGAATGCACATAGAGTCACAGGTGGCATGTTGCTGTAAATCAGAACAGCTCCACTGAAATAAGCACAATCTGTTTTGATTCACGCTGGCTGTGGGTCCATCCCATGTACTCACGGCAGTTTGCAAAGGTACATGTCCACTGGCCTCTAACATTTATGTTCTTCAGGCAGGCAGTTTTTAAAAAGCATAGTAGTAGACCACAAAGATATTTTTTAAAATCTTGATACATCAAACCAGACAAGGCAAAGCACAGTCCTGCTGAAACAGTGATGTGATTAAATTTGGCCAGATGCAACTCTTAAGTGAGAAAATTCTGAATTATTTAAAAATGCACAAATCATTGGCCAGTTTTAAAATATGTAGAGGTCAAGTCAGAGGCTCCATCTGAAACACACAAAATTAGAGTTTAAGAAAGAATCCATTTAATTTTTTTTCATTTTTAATGCTACATGAATTTACAGTATTTGCTCATTTTTACTCTTGCAGGTATTGAATTAGTAACACACTTCCATGGCTTTTCCATATTTATTTTATTAAAAGGAACAAAAGACAACAGCATTAAGAACAATATCAAAACATACATTGTAATTTTGATGATTTATGCCAGGTATTTGCTTAGTCCTGTGACAGTGGAAGGCAGTCTGTGAATGCATATAATAAATGTATATTCATGTTTATATATGTGTGGGAGGAAGAATATGTATGCACCAGAAATTGTGTGTGTTTTTATTAAGAAAGGTCAGAATGGAAAGAATTAAGAGAGACCCCTGCTAACATCCATCTCTGTTTCTTTCAATTTCCTGTTGGGTTAGCTTAACTGTCTCTTATGTTTTCTCTTCCATCTTGGTTGGAAAGGTAACTTAAGTGATCAGCAGTAAGCCAAGGGTATAGGAAGATTCTGTATGCTTTCCTCTGGATGCTCTTCTTCATACATTGCCTTTATCTGTTATGCAAATAAACAATAACATTGGAAGAGCAAAGCTGTTTCAGTGCAATCCTTTGTGTAAGGGAGGGAATCAGTATTTTATCTGTTCAAGTTCATTGCTTTTCCCTGTGGTGGCCTAGAGCATGCCTCAAACTGCGCATGTATTTTCCTGGCAGAGCCATTATTTTGTGTTTGAGAGTATCTGGTTTAATTAGCTAGCAAGTTACAGAGATGGATAATGCCAGTCAAAGAGATTTCTGTGGAGGTGGTAGCTCAGGTGGTGTTTCCATGGGCTTCAGTCTACTTGGAAAGGTACAGCTGGGTGCTGTACCAAAAAATTCATCAAATATGCATAGAAAAAGTCCTTATTTTATAACACAAGCTTTACTGGAAATGATTATTTTATTTCAATGTTCTTTTTCTCGTATTTGAAAACCATTATTTGTGATTGTGTCAGTAAACTGATTTGCAGGCATTGACATATTTCTTTTCATTGTTAGACCTGATTGAAATAAAAATATTAAATAAACAGAAAAAGCTGACATCTTGACTCATCAGGTTCAACATTTCCATTTTAATAACATTAGGCATTAATGATGACATTTTTGTTAACAGATAACAGATAATGTTTGCACAAGGGACTGTTAGTGTTGCTAATAAAATTTTAATTGCTGAGAACTAGAATTACTCATGGACAATTTACTTAGGTAGAAAATGTTAAGTCCGAGTCTTGCAAAGCTTATATTCTAGGGGCTGTCAATAATAGCATTAAAGTTTAGCATATGTATTCATCTTTGTAAAACTGGCCCCTAAACACAGACTGTGGGGGTGAGGCAGCATTCATATTGTTGTTAGAAATGTTATATCAATGATTTGTTTTTCATCAGTTCCTTCCATCTGGCCCATCTTTCTTCTAATTGTTATTTAATTGAATACAAGCAAACAGTTGGTCCATTTTTCTTCATTATTTCATTCTGGCACATTTCTATAAATGGTTTTGCCTTACATACATGGCAATAGCATAAATTACAAAGATGAAGCGTGTCTCAAACAAAAATCAGGATTTTTTATTTTTTGTGCAGTCTTTTCTTCAGGGGTGGATGCTTTATTAAATGACAACCAAAGATATTTAAATAAGGCTATTTATTAAATACTTAGCAATAAACAAGCCTATAAACAGCATGAAATGATCACACATAAAATCTGTTCATTCAGCCATACATCCCTAACACAGAAGAGCTCCCATCAGTCATAATCACTGAATTAACTCTGTGGATACATTATTTTTCCGTCCTTTTCTTTGCAGAGAGAATGTGCTAATTTCATCAAGGTGCTGAAGGCTTACAACCAAACCCACCTATACGCCTGCGGAACAGGGGCTTTTCATCCAGTCTGCACCTATATTGAAGTTGGAAGCCATCCTGAGGTAAACTATCTTAAAACAATATTTTTATTTTCCCTCTTTTTAGTCTTTATTGGTGTTTAGCCATGATCTTTTCCTGACAAATTGCACTATCACTGGTTTCAGTGGCTTGGTGAGTGGATCTGGTAAGACCAGCTCCTGAATCAGGTGCTGACGTGCTGATTGATAAATCACAGCGGTATCTGTACTTTTCTCCCCCACACAGCATCTTTTCCCCCAGGGGCTTAAATAAAGCCCATTCTGTCTTGCTCATGAAGTTAAAAGCACACTCTTTTTTCGTTCAGGACAGATACCAGCTGTAAGAGGGGTAGTTCAGCCCTTGTGTTTATTCTGGGGCCAACTCTGTCCTTTAGTCTCCTACCAGTCACTACAGTCTGACATCATGGCAGCTTTCACCCTGCTGGGAGTTAAAATAGTGTCACACATTCATAAATCCCACTTCTCAGATTTGTCCTAACACACTGACAGTTTTTCATATGTGACCTAGGTTTTGTTTTTTTACTTTTTAGCAATAAATAAATCACTTTTTCCTCTCCCTTTTTCCTCCATTTCTCTTTTAATCTGTAGTTTACTGAATTTTTGCTTAGTGCTGCAGAAAGCTTGCAGTAGCTCTTGTACTGTTTTGTCAGTGATTGTCATAACAAAATAGAAAATCATGGTCTTCCCTGGTGAAAAACAGCATCACTCATAGATAGCAATGGGTCTGTGCTGGGTTTACTGGCTGAACGTTTGACTAGAATGTCTCTGTGTTCCATTTCAATCCTTTTTCTCTCCAGGAAAGCCAACCTTTTATTTTCCTAATACGGTGAGTATGTAATTTAAGTTAGTCCACTTTACTTTGTTTTCAGTCTGGCTTACCTGAGTAATGCTCCATGGACTATTTCAGTTTAGCAACCAAGCTCTTGATGTGTTTTCAACAGTCACTTACTGATTTCATGGATACGTTTTACTGGTGAATCCATAGTGTGTTACTTGTAGCTTCTGTGATCTCAAAAAACAGCTCTGAAAATATTTTTTTTTCCTGAAAATAAAAACATCATTGTTAAACGAATGAGGACTCAGGTATTTAAAAACCAGAATTTCTTCTTGTAGAAAAATTAACAGACCTTTTGAGTGTTAACTTTATAGTCTGGGAACCATTTTTCCTATAAAAATGTCTTTTGATATTTGAAACATGAGTCTTTAAAATGTTCTAAGCATAAGGTTTTGAAGGGATAAAGGAGCTGCAAAGTAGAAGGGTTGGGTTTTTTTTTTTCATATTCTTTAATGCTTTATTCCAGAATGCATTCTTGGCAATTAGTGATTGTCTCTTGACCACACACAGCATGCCATTGCTTACTGCATTAAACAGATTCTCTGCTTCCTGAGATCCATTTGGGAATTGGTAGACATATTAATTAACTCGAGTTCCGTAAGATGTGTGTCAATCAATTCTTGGCTATCTGCCAAGTGAATCTATCTGCAGAGAGATAGCTGGTATGAGGTCATTTACTTCTACATTTGGCTGTTTTATGACTGTGCCATAAAACTAACACACACTTTATCAAGGATTTATAGAAAGGATGATCAGAGATGAGAGGCCAGATCCAACCTTGATTTAACATTCTGGATTTTGAAAGAGTTGAGTCAATGATGTGTTTGGCCCTGGAGCTGAAAGAGGATGTTTGTTTTAGCTTCTTTTTAACCGTTCCTAACTATCAACAAAATCTAAATTGTTACTGTTTTGGGTCATTTATGCAGTAAGTTTGTTAGTCTCCATGTGCTAGAATCATTCTCGTGACCTTTGGTTTCATCTTTGCACACCAGGAAAGTCAGGACCATGTTTATCTGAACTGCCTTGGACACTGCTAGCTTTTGGTTTCCTTTTCATACTTCAGCTATGAGAGAAATCATCTTCACCTGCCCTTCCAGTAGAGCAAGTGTCTGTGTCCTCTGGACAGTTGTGCAGGAGAGGTCACTGCCTTTTCAGCCCATGTCTGCCTGTGGAGAGAGAAAGTGGAGCAGGCAGGAGGCAGAAGTACCCACATTTCTCAGGCTTTGACAAATCTGACAGTCGGCTGGGCTCTGTCCCTTGCAAAGTTGAAAATCGGACAAATTAATGCATTTATTAGGTTTGCAACAAAAAACAATCAACTGACCTGTTTCTGTCTCTCAGCTGGAGTCTGCTCCTCACTTTCCTACACCACCTAGACAGGAATTTCAAATGTGCATCTCCTCCCAGAGCTGGGGAAGAGGAGGGTGCTTGATTGACAGTAGCTATTAGAGACACCAGGAATGGGGGGCAGGGTGTGTAAAATATTAACTCCCCCACCCCTGTACACTGCATCTGTGAGAGCCAGATGGTTTACACTGTCATGTCAGACAGCAGCACTGGACGTTTCAAAGGGCCACTGCTTCTGTGTCATATGTAGTCTATACCTCCCTAGCATACTAAAAAAGGTAAAAAGTATAACTGAAGGCAGGTGGTTGGTTTCGAGTTAAAAAATTGCCATCTGAAACATTTCCTGAAGATTCATTTTCTGCCACAACACTTGTGGAAAATTAACTGACTTCACCATCTGCTTATTTATTTTTCGAGCACTTACAGAGGTAAATGTGAACTGATTAGGGGAATAGTCAGGGAATGTACCTACTGTCTAATAAGATTGCTTGTTTATGTGAGCTCTGAATATAACACACCTGCCTGAGTCTGATGGAGGAAAGGAAATTAGTGTGTGCCAAACTGAAGAGGATGGAGAAGTGAAATTCGGAGAAAAGAGTGGCAAGCGATAGAGGAGAAACTGGAAGCAATTGAGGTAGGCTGCAGGAGGCTGAAATATGGTACAATTTTTATGATTTGGGAAATAAATTGTGTGACAATCATAAAGTAATGGGAATATGAATTGTTATATCTGTTGAATATCTCTTCGATATGAAACAGCATATCGCAGCCCCATTCCACACTTGAAGAAAGCCATTTCTAGTGATGGAACTAGGCAGGGCTAATTGAGTTTGATGAAGTACAGTATCAAAAATAATAATAAAAAGGTAAAAGGATATGAACAGCATGCTGTGCATCTGATTAAAAATGATCTGTGCAAATGTATACAACCTAATATGTTGTGAATTACACCACAGTCTAAGGAGTAAAGCAGGCTAATCTTCGCTTAAATCCATTCCAGATGTGCAAGTGAATAACCACAGTATTTAGAGAGAAGAATAAAGTTCATGTTTGAATAGACTTTAAGCACGTAAGCCATGAGTAAGCAGGAAAGAACATATTTAGAGAGAACGTAGCCTGTGTATACGTAGAAAATACCTGAGCAGAGCCTAATTTAAAGCTTGAGATCATCCATTGGAGAGGCTATATTTGTGCCTTCACTGAATGGGGAAAACTGGTTCATATGCAGATGTTTATATTGTATATGCCTGAGTTTAAGTGAGATGACCTAACACAGACAGACACCCACACCAACTTCAGGGATCCAGGATTAGGCAACATGTGCCATTCTCTCAACATAACGCAATATAGTACAAGCAACCAATTACCAGACAAAACAAGAAAGTAATTAGTAAAGCAATGTTCTGCTCCCACTGACTTCTGAGGAAACAGGATTGGATGTGTAGGAATGTTGTACTTAACAGTTGCAAAATTGCCCAAGTCAGATCTGTGCTTGAAGGGAACAAATCCAACTGCAGGGAGACACAGAGGTGCATTAAACCCACTAGAAAGTCACAACAGGATGCTGAATGCACCTGCCTGTGCTTGGCTGAGCAGGGGAAAGGAGCCCTGCTCCCTTTCCCCAGGGCTCCCTTTGGGGTAGTTTGTGTGAACCAGCAGGGAACAGTCCTGTTTAGGAAAGAACAGGATTTTCCATTTACTTAACCCTCACATACAGGTGGGATTATAGAGAATGCCCCATAGAACCTTTTTTTTTTTTTTTTAACACTCAGACAGGCATTGTAAGAGCTGTACAAAATTGTTTGCCAGATCCTCAGCAGGAATACATTAGGACATTAGGGTTTCTTCAGCAGAGGTAAATCAATAGATGCTGTCTGAAGAACTAACGCGGCTTCTTTTATTGTCTCCTAATTCCAAATTTCTTGTCATTGTCCAACAGATTAAAACTCATTTTTAAGTGGATGAACTTAAAAAGATCTGGTATCACTTTACTTGCAAGGTATTTCTCATTCTTAATCAATAAAGAAGCTCTAAATTTAGTTCAGATTTATGATGTACATAAAACATTAAGTTATTGCATATGAAGTTATATAACGCTACCACCTGTAACATATTTGCTTTTTCCGGACTCTGTGTATTTTAAAAATCTTTGGTTCAGCTCATAAAATTTTGCTGAATTATACTTTCCACTTTTTTTTTTATCCCTTCTGTACTTCACATTAGAAGAGGTCTAGAGTGCATTTTCTAAGTAATGGACATCCTGTTCTGATACATTCATTCATCTCTTTTGTCTGTCTGTGTGTATATATATGTATATAGTGATGGAAGAGCTGGGTTTTTTTCCTAAGAGAAGGACTTAGAAGGAACACATTACTTGAAGGACCAGGGCTACTGCTGGTAGAAAACATTTTTGTGTTTCATTACCTAATATAAAATTCAGGGTGAACCACTGACTTCAGTAGTAGCAGATGTGGCATAAATTTGCCTAACTTCATTGAAGACAGTAGAGCTGTGTCAGTTTACATCAATTAAGATTCTGACCTGTGGTTTTTAAGTGAAACATTTGAGCAAATGATTTTTTAAGTTAAGAATCACCTCAGGCTAATTTGCTTTCCATCTTATTAATTATACCTTTATATGGCATTTATATGATTATCAAATACATAGAGAAAATATGGAGGAAATGGATACTGTTAAAGGATGATACTCATTTGTGATATAACAATTGTGTGATATAAAAATTATTTATGACATACTAGCTGTAAGCATCACTATAATCACAGAGAAATGTCAATAAAGGAAGATCTAGTTTACAGATGTAAACAGCCTATTTTAGTTTAGAGATGCTTTAACCTTTCAAACCACTAGATAGTCTGTTACTATAGTACGTGAAAATAAAACTGAAGAGCCAGATCTCTAGCTTATGTACAGTGGAAGTACCTTCTCAAGCACTTCTTTCAATTGCCTGGGTAGTTTTGCCATGGGGAAAGAGAAAGTGTCTCTTGGATATTTAAAGGCTAATATAGGTCACCTTGTTTCATAAAATGCAGAATAATGATTTCTGTTCTACTGAGAAATCCCAAGTACTGGACCTTTTGCTGTACTGATGTTTCTTGCCTGTGGAGGATGGCAGGTAGCAGTCAGTGTTAGGCATATGTTTGTCCAGGCATCTCACAGGGTCAGTGGCCAAAATCACAAAATAAAGGGGCTTGATTCCCCTGGCGGTTGCTGGGTCTGCAAACCATCATTTCTGCTGCTCCACATGACGTTGATTTCCAGTCTTTTAGACTACCCAGTGTGAAAAATCTTTGCACGAAATCGGGCTTTTCACACATGTACAATTTACCTCCAGTTGTTAAAAAGAATAAATCTTGGCATAGATATAACTTTCCTAGCATTTTGGAAATATACAGTATTATATACAGTTATATGTGGCTATATATAGCATACAGTTTATTTTCCAAGCCATGATTCACTGTATGTCGTTGGTTGGGAAGGGATATGCTATGGGAACTTTACAATGATCCAAAGACAGTATTTACAAGAGGAGTACAGGGAAGGGACAGAGAATATGACAGTCCTTTCTCATCAGACAACTTAGGCGAGTCATTTGTTCTGGTAAGGTCTGACAAATATTTCTGTAAGGAAACCAGGATGTGTTGTTGGAAGGTCTACGCATTTTTAAGCACCGTCGTACAGAAGCACGTATTTCTTACAGGCTGAGTGCTATGTCCCAGATTGCACCTCTTGTTATGTGGTCTTCTTTGGGTCTCTTTAGCCTGGAGCAGAGAAGACTTAGAGGGGATCTTATCAGTGCTTCTAAAGGGTGGATGTCAAGAGGATGGGGCCAGACTCTTTTCAGTGGTGCTCAGTGACAGGACAAGGGGCAATGGGCACAAACTGAAACAAAGAAAGTTCCATCTGAACATCAGAAAAAAATTCTTTACTTTGAGGGTGACAGAGCACTGGCACAGGCTGCCCAGAGAGGTTGTGGAGTCTCTGTCTCTGGAGACATTCAAAACCCATCTGGATGCAATGCTGTGCAACCTGCTCTAGGTGAAACTGCTCTGGCAGGGGTTTGGACTAGATGATCTCCAAAGGTCCCTTCCAACCCTGACCATTCAGTGATTCTGTGATTATCTCATGATAAAGTTACAGAAGTAGAAGGTCACCATAAAAAGGTAACTTGATTTCCATTTAAAAGACTTTTGAAAAACTCCATAAACTCTTTTGTAAACATAAATGAATCGGGTTCATGGCTAAATGCTATTATTTATGAAGGTCTATCTTTGAGTACACTAGAGATCTCCTTTGACTTTAGCTGTATTTTGAACACTTGTTTGCTACAAGAGAATTTAAACCAGGAAAACTCATATTTTTCAAAATGTCATCCTGTCATCCCCAACCAGAATATGATTCCAATAAAAAATTATGTCCACGGTAGATCCTTTAAAGTAGTACTATCAGGCTTTATGTAATATTTTAGCCATCAGAATAGTTTAATTTATGAAGTAAACTCTCAACTAAATAGCAGACATGGTGGCAACGGCTGATATTTTTCCTACCCCTTACTGTGGGAAAAGTCTACACAACTGCTATGGATATTTCATCCTCAGAGAAGTGAGGTACCAAAGAGAAAAATTTTGAAAGATATTTTTTTCCAAGTAACTGTTTTTAACCATATAAGAATCGATTTCCTAAAGCAAATTATAATGCATGCTAAAATTTTGATGTAAACCACACAGTTAAAAGAATAATACTTTAAATTTGCAGCTAGTGTTCATTATCCTGACATATTCAATTAAGAAGGATGTGCCTTTATGTCAGCTGAATATTTGACAACTATCTGATCTTCCATTTATCAACGTAAAGATATATTTGTAAGAACAGGACTATCTCAAATCATATTTATGCAAAGGATCTGGCTCAGTGTCTTAAAATTCAAACACAGTACAAATACCATTTTTGGGAGAAAGTATTTGGCAAAAGGGTCATGCTTTAATCATTGTCGGGAAATGTGAACATTGTAGATTTTCATCTGTCATTTAATACATTCAGTCCTGCCCTTGCATATTTCATAATTACACCTCAACAATTTGGAATCTATTTATGTCTAAAGTGACAGAAAGTTAGTAATTATGTCTGAGGTTCACTCTGAGATTTACAAGTTGAACATTTACATGCAGGAAATGAAAACAAGTTTTAAACTATCACAAGTCAAAACAGTGTGGTTGGCTATTTTATTTCTTCACCTTTATTCCTCAGTCTTCAGATTTAAATGGTTTAGGGAAAATGGAAGCACTATTCTTTAGTAAGTCATACAGAGGAGAGGTATAAGATATGATGAGAAGCAGAACAAAGACATGGAATTTACAACCTCAGGGGCCATTTATTGCACAGCAGAAACCACTAATGAAACTCCTATTATTTCTCAAGTCTGATCAGTTCAGCTATTCAACAGCTAAATTTTGTTTAGAACTTGATAAATATCTCCAAATTGCTATGGCAGATCTCGTAGTTTATTCTGAAGAGGAAAAAAAAAAAAAAAATCAACTCCAGAATGATATTACTTCGATATTACTTTATATATACATTTTAAAGAAAAATGTAAATGAAAGTCACTCTGCAGGTGCTGTTCCAGCATTCTACAGTTTTAATTGAAAGCTTCCCTGAGATGAGAAAGAACTGGTAAGGATATGGTCTGCAGAGAGCATCAGTGTTTCCAGGAATCTAATCTGATCACTGGAGACATGCGATGACACAGTATGAACCTTGATAGCAGCAAGATCCTGAGTATTCTCCTCCACTGTTCAAAAAACCAACTCACACAAAGTAACTGTTAACACAGATTTTTTTTAGATTTTCTCAGTGCAAAAATAGTCCAGTGTGAACGATAGTGTCAAATTTGAACCCGATGCCTCCTAATGAGAGGAATCTATGCACTAGCACGCTTCTACTGAGATAACTGAGAAAAGCATTGTTCCCTCACCATACATGGCTTTCGCCTTCCATGGCTGAGAAATGCTGGTTGATTACAGTGAAGAACTGTATACAGTATGCCACAGCTGAATGGCTTCCATGAATAAGAAACTAAAGCCAGTCAACATATTCATTAGGTTCAAAGAAATGGGTCTCAGAACTGTGGGAAAACTTTTGTTTATGCTGCTGGAGGGGAGATAAAAAAGAGTGAAATAGAAAGAGACCTCCATGGAAGTAATTTCGCAGAGTGGAACATACACACGCAAAACACTTGAGTGGATTCTCACATCATATGCAGTGTCTTGCTTTGTGAGTCCATGTCTTAAAACCAGGGGTAACTTTGAATATGCTCAAATAACGAGTGATTCAAGTTAAAGACGCTCTTAGGATCTGGGTTTAATTTCTTTTTTTTTTTTTTAACATAGGGTGTTTTTTCCTAGTACTAGTTGTCTTCAGTGGGGCTCTCTATGATTTATACTGGTGTAACTGAGACTGATGTTCACTCTTCATTTGTACAGTTACAGAAAAAAATGTGAATTTCTAGCATTGTTAGATTTAAGAAAATTAATTTTAGCGATGGCTACCAGAGGAGCTGAAAATACACTCACTGTTTGCATTTGGATGTTCATTATTTCTCCTATCAATTAAAGGATGTTGTGATGAATTATTTATTTCTACAATGTAAATATTCCCACTGGCACATGATTGCTTTACTTTACCATGAGATGATACAGTTTTCCTAATTCATTACAGACTTTGATTGTACTTTTAAGAGAGACAACAATCCTATTAAGATGTTGATCTAATTTACTGGGTGGGAATATTATGTTCGTTCATCAACAGAGCCCATAATGTTTCTAGTAGTACAGAAGTTCAGCATTTGCCTCTTGTTAGAGTAACAATTGAAAACATTAACCCAACTTCACAGTCATGCAACATATGCAGAATTTCATCCACACACCTCCCAAATCAAAAGACAAGTATGGCTGAATCCTTTGATCTCTTGACCAACATGGGGGAGAAAAAAAAAATAAAATAACAAACTACCATCTGTTGGGAAACCAATGTAATAAAAACAGTGGAAAGCCAGCCTATAATATAGACTGATTTAATTGAGGAAATGACTTATAAATAGAATTATTTCTTGATTTAGAGGTGCAGGAGGAAGCAAAACTGAAAGAAGGAGTTGCCGAGCTCAGATTTGGATAGATCAGCATCAAAGCAATCTTATTCATTGTGGGGTCCACATCACAAGGTTCCAGTTGACAGGGGCTGACCTCATGAGGAAGAATCACATTTTAAGTGTGATTTCTGTGGCTGAAGGAAGTGACTGTATTGTGTTTGTAGCTCAGGACAAACATCTTGTCAAATGGGCTTTAAACAACCAAGGTCACAATGCAGCAGGTTTTAGCTGTGGGGGATGCTCAACATACAAGCCACGGGGATGTGAAATGCAGAACAGCTAACTAACAAGTTACATTAAATATTCAGACATGAGGACCTGACCAAGAACCTGTTGATGTTAACTAATTTCACTGGTCTTTGTCTAAAATTTTATGAGACCTGATGTGTTGTGAAGTGCCTTTCAGACATGATTTTTAATGCCATAGGATGTATTTAACTATCAGAAGCTACAAACTGGTCTGCAAACACAGCCTATTTCCATGCTTTCAGACCAACCTAATATTTATAGTTTCTTCATGCTCATGTTGTATGAGCTTAATGGTGCATCAGCATGGTGACTGACTGGTGGTTAGACCCAGGAAGGGGCCCAGGGAGGCTGTGTATGGCTATGGTACAGGCCACTCGGCAATGATGGAGAGGCTCCTCAAAACCTCCTGCTGATGTTGCTTCTGTCCACAAGCGTCTCACTCTTTCAGAATTCCTGGAAAAGGGGCATTTCCCCAAAGGAAAGATGAGAACACTCATGGATTTAAAAGCAATCTTTCAAACAGATTCAGGAAAGAAAAAAAAGTCGCTTTCCACAGTGGGAGGCCTCCTTGGTGTGCTTCCAAGCTCCTTATACATCTCTTTCTGTCATCAACAGCTGCATTTGGCATGACAAAACTGGCTTCTCCACAGTGATTAAATCTTATTTCTCCTTTGATAAAAAGCAGAGCAACTGCAGGTGAAGCTACTATTTCTGTGAGTAAACAGCAGTACATAGGTATTTCCAGCCGTTGCCTGATGGAACAGGAAATAATTGTTCTTCTACTTCTATCTTCACCATCCCCATTTTTATGTACAGACTCATATTTATGTGAAAAAGCTTTGATAATACTTTCCAGATGCCTCCTTGCTTTTACAAGATTTTGAAACTGAGTTTCTTCTCTGCCCTGTGTTATACAGTGTCTCAATTTGTTACTAAGTACAAATAATAAAATTCCACTATTCCATGGTTCAGTAAAAAAAATAATGCTGAATATTGATGCTTTGATTAGTAATTAGTACTTTGCTTCTTAAGCAGAGAATTAACTGAACTGTGTAAGAAAGTGAGTAAGAATTAATCCCATATATGCTGTACACACAGAGAAGATGGCCGCAAGAAGAAGTATCTCTGCAAAGCAAGAGTAGATACAGTTTAACCATTGTGTCACTGTCTAGATTTGCTGAATACCTTAACAAAGGATAAAGAAAATGTTTTTTATGAGTATACAATCTTTCATCTTTTTTCATCACGTGTTTTGCTGGCATAAGATGACACAGATTAACAGTCAAATATTTCAGGATCTAAAAAGTCTTACAGGAGAGAAAATCCTTCATCCTTCTTTAAACAATACTTTTATGTGAATAAAGACCTAGTACAGCAATGTATGCTTGATTGCTGCAATAGTACCTGTCAGCAGGAAGAAAACACATGGGTCATGGCTTAGACAGATTGTATTTTGTGCACAGAAGGAACACAGTGCTGTGCATAAAATTATCTAAAAATAACAGACATGGAAGCACTGCATAGGCATAAATAATTATCTTCCTTATACACTAGTCCATATATCTTTTGTTGTGAAGAGTTAATCAATTTGCTGCTGAAAGTCTGTGGGAGATTAAGAGTAGTACTGAAACAGGCAGTGTTTTAAATATTTGTGCTTGTCCCATATGCCTACTGCTTGTGTGATGCTGGAAATCAGACTAAGTGATCACAGCTACACTTTATGTCCTCAGAATCTAAGAATAAAACCACTTGAAGTCATTTGGGAAAAAGAATTATTTACTCTTCCATTCATTCTCAGTTCTAGCTTACATAGTTTGTAACAACTTGCTCTCTGTTTGTGGCACTCAGTAAGTCTGTTTGGAAATGTGCTGGCTCCTCTTTGAGCTCCTGAGCATAAACCATGCAGAATCTCTGTATCTTGCTTCAAATACCATTCCTGTGAGGGAAATGTACTGTGCCTCTCTGTTCTTCCTTCACCTCTCCCTCGTTTATGTAAGACAAATAATTTAGTGACTGTGACCTGACTCAGATGAAATACATGCCTCTGACTCGTTCATGCCTCTGTGGACTTTGAGTAAATTAGTTATTTCCGAAGTAACTCATTTCATTGGAAAAGGGTGAGTAACTTTCCACCATTACTTGGGAATTCAAAGAAAGACGAGCCAATACCATTTTTTTTTCTTTCTCTTCAGCTTCTGTATTATTTGCTGTGGACAATTCACATATGGTTATTTTTATTTATTCCCTGAAGGAAACTTTGTTTTTAAAAATTTGATTTTTCTTTAGCTCAGCGAGTCAGAAAACAATGTGAGAAACACATTGGATGAAAAACCAGTCACCACTGGAAAACTAAGATAAAAAGAGGCATTGTGCAGAATGGATAAATGTATCATGATGAATTTGTGCTTGTTAGAATCAGTGGTGGCTTGCTATGTCATCTGATCTATCCTAATTTGTGTACATCTGCAGTCATCTGCAAGTCTGGACTGTCTTCTCACCTGTTGTGATATAAATCACAACTAGTGATTCTTGCAGTGCAGCATTAATTTGCATTTTAATTCTTTCATGTTCAAATATTGCATGGCTAATCATAATTATATCCATTGTCCAGCCCAAAGCAACTCTTCCTAGTTAGTGTATATATCAAACAATTCCAGAAGAACTGTCGTATAGCTTTTCTCTTGTATGATTGCATGTATTTTAGTTAAGAAATACTACCTGCTTTATTAAAATGTATGTATTCCTCTGAGTTGCAACATGGCTACACTCGGGGAGATATGTTAATATGCATTCGCAAGTACATAGTCAGATGAGAACACAATACTCTCCATTAATTAAATATGATCCATAATGAATCTTGCATGGGAGTGCTAATAACTACCTTTAGGTTAAAGTGCTCAGATGTCACAGTATACCAATATCTGTCTTAGATGTGTATCATTACAGCAAAGTAATTAAAGGTTACTTAGCTGTTAAATGGTTACCTTGGAGGAATCCTTCAGTAATGTGGCTTCAAACATGCCTTCACAATGAAATTAATTAAGCAAATTAAATATCAGCCTTGTGGTAATCTATTTTATATGCATAATATCTGGTGTATAAATGTATGATAGGTGGCAGAACGCTGAGGACTTGGAGATATGCCCATTTGTTTTTAAACATAAAACAATCCTGGTTGTCCTTGTATGTAAAATAATGCATATCCTATTGAGTTAAAAAGAACAGTGACTAAACTGCTGAAGAGAAATAGAATGTCAAAATTTTCATGGCCGTGTTCCATGTGCTGCGTGAATGCAAAGCTCAAGTAGCATCACTCAGGATGAGAGAAGTATTAAAATTCACACCTCTGTGCTACATGGAGTTAAAGGCCTGGTAACAAGTGGCCAGAGTTTTGCTAACAGCTCAGTCTGACTCATCGGAAGGATGCTTTCAGAGATTACTAGCTTGCTCCCTTCTTCTGTATTTAATATAAACCACACCAGGGAAGTTGAGCAAGCGGCTTGATCTGGATATAAACATTTCTCATCACCCGTTCAAGTGGGAATATGACACAGGCAACACCAGTGACAGAGCGGAGCACTACAGAAGTGAAAGAAACTTATCTTTTCCCTATAATTTCCATGCTGAATTGAAATGTCATTTCATAAATTTTGGCTTAAATAATAACTTCCTAGTGTTATGCAAACTGGCGGTGACAAATGCACAGTATATTCTGCATTTTCCTTTGTTTAAAGAGAAACAATCCACTAGATAAATAGATCATTCATCTGAGACCTTTTCATACATAAGCAAGAAGGTGTAAAGTTCAGATCTCTGCTGTCCTCCTGAAACATTGGCCTTGCTCCAGGCAATGACATTATTCACATACCTTAAGTTTACCCATATTTAAATGTTTTGTCCAATCATGTCTTCTGGCAAAACAGAAAAAAAAACCCTGTCTCATGTTGCAGAAATCTTTGCTCACAACACAGCTCGGAAAGTATTGGCAGAAGAATAGGAAAGATGAAGAGTTCTTGATAGAAATCTGCCTTTTTCATGTTATGATACTTGTTTTTATGCCAGTGAGATAATTAGCAGTAGTGGCACCATCTTATCGGTGATATGCAAAGCTTCTGCATAATCTGGTTGAAGATGACACCAGTGTTATGGGTTCTTCTTCATTCTTCAGGCTTCTGCTGAGTCCAAGAGGTTCAGCCTTAATTGGTTTTGCTCTCTGCAATTCAGATTTCTTGAAAGATGAAGTTCCAGTCATTGTCATGTGAAAATGATCCCATGTCTCCAGGCCAAAAGAATCCCCAGACGAGCTAAATAGCAGTGATGGAGCTATCTGTCCACTGAATAATCTTTCAATGCTCTTCAAAAATCCTCTACACACATAAGGGCCAAGGCTACACAAAGTTACAACATGTAAGTGTAAAAAAAAAGAAAAGGGTCTTCAAACATGATTCTCAAAGAACTGGTTAGTTTTCTGTACTGCAGCCTCTCAGGTAATACAGGTCATTACTTCTTGGACACAGTAAAAGCATGTATACTGATTGATTCAGCCTGATTCTGGACTTGGAAACAGCTTTTGAAGGGGAATTAGAAAAATAAAACAGTCTAAGAGAGGAAGACTTCCAATGAGTTCTATTGTTCTGAGGTATGATTTATTTTTTTTAATTATGAAGCGGTAAATGTGTAATCAGAAAACAAATGTTATTGATTACTTTTTCAAATCAGTAACTCTAATCATTTTATCCTATACTTCCAGATTGTTTGAAGTATGGAACCAACATGAAACCTGAAAGCATTTTGCTATTTGTATAAATCAACATTACTCTCTGTACCTAACTTTTATTTACAAGCTTGCAAAGGGTTTCATAAGGGATATAACTGCACCTACAATACAAACCATGTGTCAAACAGCAGAACACTGTGGAGCTGCTGTTGTTTTTTCCCTTTTCTTGATCCGTTTCATTTTCTGTTTGGCTAAGCATCAGTGGTCATGAAGGTGGTATATCAACAATAGTCATGGTGGCATATTCGATTTAATTATAGCTAGTTGAGGTGCTTAACTTCATTTACTTTTTCTGAATAACAATTTATTTTATTCTGTTTTACCAAACCTTTCTGTTTATGCATTTCATCATCTTTTGTTATAAGAAACAGAGATCTGGTTTCATTACTTAAGTGTGGGAGTAATGACAGAGTAGGCCTTCATCAACCTACTGTTGCTATACCTAGGGTCTTTTCCTGGAATACTTTCTGAAGAACAAATCACTTGAAGTTGGTAGAGTTTAGTCTAGATCATGAATTTTGATTCCTAACTAATAAGCTGTGAAACTCATACCGGATTTAGGAAATGGAAAGATTGGGCATCATTAAACACAGAACAAGGTCACAAAGATTCTTCCCACAGGTATAACATAATGATAAATGATTCAGACATGAGTACAAGATTTATGTATTCTCTTAAAGATTTGTGGGGATAAATAGAACAGCAATGGGGGAAGCTGATTTTGTTTAACCTCAATCAAGAAAGGAAGCCAAAAAAAGGGAAGTTTGGATAAGGCAGTGGAAGTTTTGATAGTGAAAGAGCTCTCTGCATGACTTAAGCCTTGTCCATAAGCAAACTTGTGAATGTCTCAGTAAGGCAGTGCAAATCCCTGCACAGACATTCTCATTTCAGTTAAAGTAGCATTTCAGGTCCAATCTTAACTGCCTGAAAGTGACTGAAAACAAGCCACTCTGAAACTGAGCTCACTGTGTCGACACGGAATGCATGTGTTTACTGGAATCTCATTACATTCAAACATAGTGATACCAGTCTGCAGATTAGTGCTTGTGCTGAAAAGGCTGTTTAGCCTTTCAAAGGATTTTGCAGGAAAGCAAGCTGGAATACAAGCCCTTTCTGCTTGTCATTTGTAGGTTTGTGAATTTGGCTTTTATTTCTTTGTGCAAATGTGTTTTCATGCAGACACTGAAAAGCCGTGACCCTCTGTAAAAAGGATTACCTTGAAGGGAGATAGTAAGACTACAGCATAAAGGATGGTTAATACAGAAATGCTAAATCTTTCTGTACAAAGATTATAGCACAATAAATTTTTTAGCTCAAGGTACTTCCCTGACATTATAAAAACAGTACATATCAGATCCAGAAAATAAAAATCTTAAAGAGAGGGCTAAAAGAAAATAAAGGAAAATGTCTGTTATTTTTTCTAGAAGGATGATACAGAATCCTTTAAAAATGTGATTTATTTTAGCTGACGTTTTAGCAAGTAGTTTAGATAATACTTAATGACTTAGATATTATTTTTACAATCAGTATATTTCATGAGGTATTAAAGACAATAAATAAGGCAATATTTTACAACTGATAATAGCAGACAGTAAGAAAAGCTGGATATTTCAGTTACAAAAAGCCTGACATGTTACTCATATGAAGCAATGACTTTCATGAGCCACATTAGCCATTTGAGTAAGAAGAATCAAATCCTGGTCCAAAATTATCCCTTTGGTGTAAAAAAATAAAAAGAATGGTATGTTTTTTCAAGTTACACCTACAACATCTTTCTTATTTTTTTATCTGGGTAGTAAGCTGTATGGTCAGAAATAAATCCAGTCTTAACCCTTCTAAAACTTGCCAAAGAGATAAAAGTAGTATCCTTTGGGGTTAACTGGGGTTTAAATTACTACAAGACTTAAACTGGAGCAAAAGTATTTTTTTATTGGTGGCTTTCTAGTTTTCACTGGCCTTGAGTCAGGAAAACACATTTGCAATAGCTTTTATGGGTTTAAGAATACATGGTTACACATTGTGACTTAAGAGGAACCATACTTAAAGACAGGCTTAAATCCTTTCCTTAGTTTTGGACTTAAGATACCAGAAAAACAGTTTTAATCTACTCCTGAAATTTAGCTAACTGAATCTGAATTTTCGTATTTGCATGCCTAACTAGTGCAATGTAAATTAGACATCAAAGGCACCATGTTCATGGGTGCTTATCTGGCTTAGTAACTGCAGTCTCATTTTCAATGGCGTGCTTAAGAATCCATTAAAAGTAATTGTTTCTAAGTTACTTTGAGGAAAATGAAGATGGAAGGCTGTATAAAAACAATAAAAACAAACTTTTAAAGAAAACATGTCTCCTCAGTCTATACTGAGTCCTTGAATAGAAAAAAAAATGAAAGGAAATTGAATATTGTACCACAGAATAAACATTGAACCAGTTCATAATAGTAATAAGATGTAATAATTTCTAATGGACTTCGATCTTTTCAAGTCCTCATAAGAATTTCTAAGAAATGCTTATTTCAAATAAGCATACCTTATTTCAAAATTTGAAATGTTGGTTAATTTCAAATTTTATGTATTACAGGCCAAATTCAATGCTGAATTTAGTTGCAATAGTTTAATTTTCAACTTTTTAATTTCATTAAAAAAAGGTTGCAATATTTTTTCAAGAGTTTTCAATGAACGATTGGAGGCAAAAGGAAAGAAAATAGGAGCTGCAAATTTGTTTTGAAAGCTGCTTTTAAGGCCAAATCTCTCATGCAGTGTGATCACTGGCTACTATGATTTCTCTGGAGCTAGGATTAGGCTTTATGTGCCAATCTGTCAAATTTGAGCATTAATTACCTACGCACTTAAGTGCACACTGAGATGCTTTTATGAAAAGCAGTCTCAGAACCTTACTCAGAAGGAACTTAAGCAATTATTTAATTGTTTTCAAGGGGTTTAATTATATATGGAAAGTAAAAACAAATCTGAAGTGTATCTGCATTTAGATGCTTCAAAAGGACAAACTGGTTTTCAGTTTCATAGGCTGTCCATAGGCAGCACTATAGACAGGACACTAAGGGGAAAGGGAGAGAGATTTGGGGTTTCTTATAGTGCTGGGGAACACTGGGTCATGAAATGGAGGAAAAAAACAGTGAGAAAGATGAATAGATGGCAACAGGGAAGTATATTGGAGGATCTGAGACTTTCAGTGTTTTGCTCTTTCCAGGTATTAGATAACTTACTCCCTCCAGACTTTGATTACAGCCTAATTTCAGAGTGTAGAAGTTATTTTACATTATTTAAATCACCTGAAACATAGTCATTTGTTATATTTATCCAGCCTTATCCTTTGTCATTAGAGAGAATTATACATCTTCAGAAATAATGCTTATCTTTCACGACTATCATAGTATCTGGGATGTTCTTGACCATGAAATAAAAATAATAAAATAAAATGATGCAGTCATTCAGAAATAATGCATTTCAGAAAAGTTCCTGCATATCGATTTACATTTCTCTGTACTAGAAGAATAAAATTATACAAATTGAATTCAAGAAGGGAACTCAGAAAGCAGTATGAAATTTCAGATACAATTTAATTGTACAAGATTTAAGGTGAATTAGTAGTCAGCTTAAAGCAATCCAAACCAGCCATCAGAAAATACATGAATTTAGGTATGCTGTTAAATGTAGATTTTAATGTTCAGGCTCTTGACAAGTAATTCTACTGGAAGCATTTGCTGTTCTGTCTTAGACATTGTCCCCTGAAATCAAATCCCCATGCTGAAAACTATATAAATGGCTAAAAACTAATCTGATGGCAAGGTAATGGTGGTAGAAAGTTAAGAGTGCAGCAGAAAGAAAAAGGCATCTCGCCACTGTAAGCTAGAGCAAGTCTGGTCTATTTTACATCCTATCTTTGTCACTTCATTTTCTGTTTGCAGCTTACACTTATGAATTTTCTACCAGGAATCTTCTGCTGCCCTTTAGCTGCTCTGTGTAGGCATGTATCCTCATCATGGTGCAATTCATAATAAATGAGTTTTTAACTTCTTATATTAGTTAAGAAGATTAATAGTGCAGAATTTAAAACCTGTGACCAAAATTTGATGAAACTGCTTAAAATGAATGACATTTAAGATAGAAAGAGGCTTCTGAATACCAAGAGACAAAATCCAGACAGCGGGAAAATAAGGTTAAACCATTCTATCTGAAGCTATTTCACAAAAAAAGAAGAGGAAATGTGTGACATGTACTATCAAGTGAGACACTTGAAGTTGAGTCTAAAAATGTTTAAAAGGACATCTGCAAGTTTGCGTGATTAAAAAGGGAAAGGAAGGATATTGTGATACATCATGAAACAAGGAAGAGTTATGAAACCAGAGGTGGACTTGTTGGATGTTTGTTTGCTTTTCTTATCCAGTGGTTTCTAATGTTTTTATTCAATTTATCTTCAAATACAACCTCCACCTCTATCTTCCGTTCTGTTTCTCCCAGTGACATCAGTGCTGGCTATTAACACAGAAACTGGGTGGATCTTTGAACCTTGAAGCCAAATCAAAGAACAATTTAGGGAAAGAGATAATTACATATCAGCTCTTCTTCCCTCCAATATATTTAAACAGATCAGATTATTTTAATAAGTGTTGGATGTGATGGGAAAATTTTAGAACAATATTGTCACTTGAATCTGCACTGACTGCATATGAATCATAAAAATCAGTTAAAAAACACCACAAATTTATCTTGTTCTATGAAATTTTGTGGTCTGTATTACCTGATCTTTAAGTTAAATGGCCTGTTTCTTTTTAATTTTTGTTTACATGGTAGTTTAGCTGATTAATATTAAGTTACTTTAGAGCTGGAAATCTGTGAGAGGGACTCTTTGCTTCTGCTTCTAGTGCTTGTAAAACACAAGTGAATAAAAACCAAGTGGCTATTTGCATATGGCAATTTGTCTGTGCACTGGGAACCCAACGGAGGTATTCCTTGGGAGTCACAGGGAAACTAAAGGCTAACTAGGCACAAAGGCTGGTGCACTCTCCCCAGCACAAGTGATCTTTACCAATTTTACTTGGCACACTGTGCATAGCTTTGCATGTGCTGAGTAAGCTCAGTTGCCATTAGCTTTACTAGGATTTGAGGCAAAACTACATACTTTTGTTTATGGCACTGGACAAGGTTCAGGAACTAGAACATTAGCTTTTTGCTTTGGCATAGATTTCCTGGCTAAATTACCTAATTTCTCTCTGCCTCATTTCATAAGAACAGTCAAATCTGTTCAGACCAAAGGCTCATTTAGCCCAGTATCTCGGTTCTCACAAGGGCCCATAATGGATGCCAGTGGAAGAGAATAAGAAGGCGAGCATGCAGCAGTGCTTAGTGATAGAGTCTCCCAGGCTCCAGCACTCGTTGTTCAGGGATTTCCTGAACCAGGGGTGGAATCTCTGTGTTTAATGCTTTTCAGTGACTTGGTTTTGATAAATTAGTACTGGCATTTCTTGAGCTCATATATCTTTTAAGTATCCACAACATCCCATGCCCAACAAATTGTAACATGTGAGGAACATCCCTTTATTTTGTTTTAAACCTTCTAGCTGCCAGTTTCTCATTTTAGAACAAATTGAGAACAGTCTTCTTTTCTTCATATCTCTTCCAGTGTGCTGTATGCTTTCTAAGTTAGAGGACTGTAACTTCATGCACTACTGAAAATGCAGGAGTGCCACGCATTTATAGAGGCATAAAGACACTGCTGGTTTTGTTCTTTATTTCTTTCCTTGAAACTCCTAACATCAAATTTGGGGTTTTTTTTACTGTTACTGGGCATTGACCTTATTCATTAAAAAAATATAAATTTAAAGAAAAAGATATTGTGACTTTAAAATCTTGTTCCTAATCTATAAAACGAGGTAGTGTACTAATGTTTGCAGAATTGCTTTCTGTCAGAAGATACAGAAGGAAAGAGTTAACACAACTTTACACCAAATTCCAGAAAGTCCTTGCAGTAAATATACAAGTTGTTCTGGTTTATTCTACCTGTCTGCAGTCAGTAATACAACATTTTATCTCCAATATTAACAAATAAAACATTTTCAGGCAAAAATGTAGTTTAAAATTCCTGTTTCTTTAATCTATACAAAAAGAGGTGCTTCTGGTCTTTTGAGGCCTTGATCGACAGACCACTGAAAGATAAGAGGAGAGTACCGTAGACTGAATGGGCTTTGGAGCAGATGCTTAATCACTGATATGAGAATAAAGTGCCAGTCCTGCAGTTTGACTTCTCTGCTACCAGTAACACCTCCTGAAACAGGAAGACAGCTGGTCTATTATATTTCAGATTCCATTTGTAAGTGTTAATTTTAATTCCTGCGTACAGAAGAAAAGGAAAGGGGAAAGATATGTTTCATTCCCACAGTTTTTGGGTGCATCTCTAAATGTGCAGTATGGGACTAGCTGGCCATCATGAGACTGTTCTTGCAAGGAAACTCCAGCATCATTGCAAATGTTTGGTCACTTTTTCTACAAGGCCATACCTCTGAGTTCTTCTCTTTCCTGGGAACTTACTTTTCCATAGGAACCAATTGTAGTTGACAATGTTTTGAAAACTGTCTCCTCTTTCTCACGGGCTTGTAATCAGTGTTCAAATCTTAGGTAAACAAAGTTTCATCTATAAAGAAAAGATAAGCTCAGCAGAGTTCAGAAGGTGCCTCAAACAGCACAAACACCTTCTCCCCTTGAAATGTTTACATCCAAGGTGACGGAAAGCTGACCAGCATTATCTTGCAGATGGTCTGAGAAAATTTTAATAAATAAATACAAAGGCATGTGTTTTTTCCCTACCAATTAGGATCAAATTTTCTGGATCCAGGGCTAACTTACAGTAAGGAAACACTCCAGTTGTAAAACTAAGACAAGATGGTTTAGTAGCAACCCATTGACTTAAAAATTGCACGGATATTGTGGATGTCCAAAACCCACATGGATCCTTCTGATATTCGTGCTGCTTGATAATCTCCAAAACTGACTTTTTTCTTTAGTTATATTGGCTTTCACTGGGGTTGCACGAGCATCACTGAGGAAAAAAACTCATCTCATTGTCTAAAGGTGCTTTTGTTTACAAATAACAAATTAAAAGGGTGAGTTGGCACAGCAGGTGAGATGATTAATATTTCAGGTCTTATTGCTTTTGTTTGTGCATGTATCTGTTTGTGTGTAATTACACATTTGAAGGATCAGCAGCTAAGTGCAGTTAGACATTTAACGTGTGTCTGCGTAAAAGCAAATGAAACTTGCATTTCAGTCAGATATGCTAAAACAAGTAATCATAACACGTGATTTTTCTTCTCAAGAGTTTATTGCTATTACTTTAATGATGACAAAAAGCAGAAGGTTGATGGTACTGATGCAAGTTTAGAAGTCATATATTCGTCAGTTCAAACCTTTAAAATTGATGGTGATGGAGAACAACTGTTTTAATTCATAGTCATTTGGAAGGATTTGCTGTGACCTCAAGTTAACATGTAAACATGGCAAGGAGTATGAGAAATCCTCTGGCATTCACTGAACTTGAAGGGAATCTTCCTTTCATGTCGGTGGGCTCCAGGTTGAAGCTCTGAGAGCAGGGCCTGAGA
Organism: Podargus strigoides; assembly: GCA_028020825.1. Lineage (NCBI taxonomy): Eukaryota > Metazoa > Chordata > Aves > Caprimulgiformes > Podargidae > Podargus > Podargus strigoides. The sequence goes on along the minus strand of CM051663.1, from coordinate 160,740,499 downwards.
AGATATGCACAAAGGTCTCTCTCAGGGATCACACCACATTTTGGGGTGGCATTGCCCTTAGTTGTTGCAGTGTGTAGGGTTTATTGTTATAGTCCTCAACCCGCCCCTGAGCACAAAGGCAGGTCCTGTCTAACTCAATTCATGACCATAACCACTCCACACTGTGGCTGTGATCTGGTTGTGGGTGATAAAATCTGAAGTAATCTGAATGTCATCTTTTTTTCTCAAAAAAAGTTGAATAATTTAATCATTTGGATTCCATTAAAGTTGGCTACAGAAAATTATCCCAGAAATTAACTGAACTTTGAGGAGAGCTACGTCTTTCCTGTGAGGAGTTGGTGTGTTTGTGAGTTTGCTTTAGTCAACAAAGTTGATCTATATTACACTGTTCAATACTACACTACACTACACTAAACTACACTCCACTCCACTCCACTATGGTACTATGAAACAGCCAGGATTTTGAGTCAAAGTTCTGTTAAATGAAAAGCAGCATTTCTTCTTCTAAAATATGGATGTCAGTAATTGAGTTATCTGGTTGGGTGCTGATTAGCCCAACTGACACTGTACATTCCTGTTTATGAATGTACACATAAAGACATATGAGCTGAGTGTATTACATATTTTTGCCAGCTTTGCTGACTCTCTCCCCTTCTGGGGACTCTGGGTGCTAAAAAAGCAGGCAAGATAGTGAATAAAGAAGTGAATTTTATTTTATTTTTGTCAGTCACCCTGAATCCAAAACACTCAAATCCATCTGTTTCTGTGTCAGCAAAGTGTTTGTTGCACTGGGAAAAGAATATCAAACATTCCTGACTTTTTTTAATAAAAGAAACTCAACCTGTATGAGAAATGCATTCCTCTTAAACATAGTGCCATGAGGAATAATTGCAACTTGTCGCAGAGAGAGGTTATAATTATGTCTACTGTTAGTTATGTCTCCATGTGCACAATAGAAGTTAGCTTTTCAAATGCATTGTTCGCTAATGCCATACCAGTTATTAACATGTTGAGGATATTATTTTTTGCTAATGAAGAAAAATAAAATGAGGCTGCAGAAGGCTGGGTGGTGTCACAGTGAAAGTAAGTGGAGGGAACAAAGATGAAAGAGAAATGCTTATTGCAGAGATTTGAAATCTAAGCTTTGCCTCAGAAAAAGAAAAATTGCCCAAAAGGTCAGAATTTCAGCTTCTGTATTCCAGACCTTGTTTATGGGTTGTTTTTTTTAAAATCTGAATACGTATTAAACACCAGGCTAGACCTGACACTTCACAGGCTTCTCTGAGTGAAATGTTGCAGATAGATCGCAGTGTCTTACAGAAAAAAAGCAAAGCTTTTTAGTTGTTACAGTAGTTACTGTGGGTGTAATTCTCTGAAAGCATGCTCAGTAGGGTTGTTTTTTTTAGGGAAAAGAGTTCATAATATTTTTCTAAGCTTGCTCCTAGAGTCCTTTAGAGTCAGATGTTGGAAGACTTTAGTTAGGATGTGTGCTCATATTAGAGATTTTTCCATGCTAAGAATTAAAAAGCAGGCAAGGCAGACATATGCCTTAATTTTCAGAAGTGACAGTTTCAAGTATCAGAATTTTAAATTGCCCCAGAAGGTATTCAGTGAAAATCAGAGCCCTTGAGCAAGTCTTAAATTGGGTTCCCAACTCAGGAGCATGCAAAATCACTTGGGAAATTAGAAAACCTTGACCATATGCTTATATGTTAACTCCACTTGACTAAGTCCTTTCTATATGTTGCTTCCCCAATTTGCAGTCGTTTTTGTGTTGTAAATAAGATACCCTTGACACAGACATGAAAGTTCCCCAGGAAAACTGGAGAACCTTTCTCTTGTTAAACAGCACCCTAATTATAGAAGAGATTTTACAAACAATCCCCCAGGGGAAGAATTTTCATTCTCATCAGGAAGGCTCTTGAATAAAATAACACCTTTGCTAAGTTCATTTATTTACAACAGGACACAAGACTGAGACTGGGTTAGATTTATTGCCATTACATCACTGATGCTCAGTAATTCATAAAACATTGGGTCTAGGAGTTAGCACTGCTGTTATTTCCTCTGATGCCTGACCTCACCACAGTCTAATAACATACAGGAAATCCAGAAGACAAAGGGGGAAAGCAGTGGTCCTGAATGCTAAAAATAACTGTAGAAAACTAGTACAATTGTATAATAGAGTATGGCCCAACAATTTATTTAACATAATCATAGAATCTGCTAAAGCAATTAGAATCTGCTCCAAATGTTTTTAATGGAAAATATGTTGGGAGTAAGAATAAGAACGCTTAAAGAATTGAGGCTTTTAGGTTATGTAGTTCAATTACGTGTGCTGGTTTTAGGTTTGTATATCTTATTGCTTACATATGCAGACCATTTAATAACTTGACTAGAACAGACAGTCATTGTATGGTGGTTATATTTCCAGAGGTCATCCTATATGAGCCAGACGGTGATCTTAGGTGATGTATTACACTTGACAACCCAGAAAGTTGCAATACAAAGGCATTCTAATTCTCAGTGTCCTCTGAGAATTGTTCAATATCCTTGATGGTATCTAGTGTCTGGTATGCCATTGGGATGACATTTTTGGTGTCTTTACTCATCAGTCAAGGTTAACATGTCATTCATGTTAACTCTGTATTTGTTTTGGGTTTTTTTGTTTGGTTTGGTGTTTGTTTCTTTTTCTAATCACTCTGTATTTACAGGTTTTTCTAAAGGGATAAGTAGTCTGATGACACTATAACAAAATTCCATATTATTTTTCATGTCTGCTCATTTATTTATGTTATCCAGAATCAAAACAATATTTTATCCAGAATATAAATCTAGGTAGTGCTTTAAAATTGGTGCAAATAGATACAGATACATTATTAAAAAATAAATGAACCCCCCCCCCAAAACCACAAACCGCCCCCCCCCCGAAAATGTTGCTTTAAAGTCAGATATGTCTGGTGTCTTTGACTTGTGAAATACTGCCAAATCAAGTTCACAAACATATACTTGTTTTTTGAACAGCTGCTCAGTTTGACTATGCCTGCCCTCCTTTTATTTACTTATGTTACACAGATATTTGAATGAGGCTATTCTTCATATAAATACCAATATTAGTATGCAAACTAGTACGTTCAGGTGTGAACAAGTCTTCACTATTTGACATTGACACTTGGTTGATCTTCCAATCAGAAGCAGAAGCATTTACAGATCACAAACTAGGAATAATGAATAGATTGAAACAGCTGTTCCTGAACAGCCCATTTGGCTAAGCTTTCCCTTTCATTAAATTCATTTAATTATAATTATGTAGATAGATAGGTAAGTAGGTAGCCAGGCAGATAGGTAGACAGATAGATGATAGATAGATAGATAGATAGATAGATAGATAGATAGATAGATAGATAGATAGATAGATAGATAGACATGAAAAATTTCCCTTTTTGTGAAGGTTTATGGTAGCTTAATAAATATTATTTCACTTAATTCCAGAAGAAAGCAGAAAAATGAGGGGCTTCTGATATTTGACTGAGAGCTATTGAGAGGGTTATGTTGTCCACATTCAGCTTACTTTATGCAGATAAGTTTTCAAAATTTGTGCTTACTAGAGTTGTCTACTGCATCTTAAGGCTTATCTTCTGAACATCCTAAGTCAGGAAATCTTTCCAGTAAGAGTGACATGTTGGGATTAAAGGAGAAAGAGATATCAAGAGTTGTTTTCTTTAATCTATAGAATGAATCATGGAGCTGGAATGTCATCTCAACAGCTCTTTTATCTCGACATTAAAAATAAGATTTTCAGGTACCAAAATTTCAGTGAATATCTACTGAGTAGAGTGACTCAGTGGAAAGAGTATTTCCTGGGTCTGAAAAAGAGGATGCAGATTAATGCAGAGATTCTTTGAGAGGTTTTACAGTGATCAGGGAGTGAGCAAGCTGTCCAAAGGCAGGCAAAGAGAGATGGGCAGATCTTAGAAGCTCATGATCAGTTTTGCAGGTAAAAGTTTTTCAATAATTTTTTTCTCCATCCCCTTTAACACGTCACAGCAGCCCAAGAGACTTTCAGTTCCAGGTCCTACAGAAGCTGATGACCTTTCCTTGGGAACAGCATTATACTAAAGATCTGTCACTTAGAGTGATTTCCCACAGGTTTTTAAAACTGGTTTCCAATAACTCAATTTTGCTAAGCCTCAAGTTGGAAAACCAAAACATAATAAAGGTGTTCCAGAGCCCAGTGTTCCCCAGATGTGTGCAGGTAAAAATCCTATAGCATATGAAGCCTGAACACTAAAAATCATAAGCCCATTGTATATATTTTTCCTTTTTTAAATTTTTTTTTTTAAAAATATAATGATTTAAAACAGTTACATTATTGCTTCAATCACTTTTCACCTATTTCCCCAATGGTTACCACTTGCCTCAACATTTACCTTTGTTTTCATATTTGTATTTTTTGCATAATTTCTCACATTATATTTATTTGCACTTACACTTTTTAAAAAATAAAGCATTCCATGGGGATTACTTTAATAAAAGTTTCTTATTAAAATTTCCATAACAGCATGATTTCCAAACCTGAAACCAAAGTCCTCATATTTAACAGTTTTCATGACTCAATAGATTAAGTGTGAAATAGGAAATATAATAACAATAACATTGCCATATCCTGCACAGTTGTTCCACTTAAAATTATTCATGAAAAGTAACACAATTCATAAATAAATCATTTTTCGTAGAGTGAAATGTACTTAAAAGACTCTGTGAAATATCCTTGATATAGTCATAAAATATGTGCACAGAAAGTTGTAGTGAGCAAGAAGAAAATAAAAAAAATCGCTGAAATTGGAGGGGAAAGAGAAAAAAAAAGCCCACAATTAAAAAAACCCCACAAAACCCACCAGTGAAACCATCAGCATCTGTTTTCAAAGTCAGGTGTCTCCAATCAGCTGTCTCAGCAGTGTTCATTTCAGAAAGACTCTTAGCTCAGACCTAAATTCATACGAAGTTTCCTCTGCAGTTGATGAAGAGAGGTCTTGCCCTTGAGAACTGCAGTTCTGAGTTGGTCTGACTCATCATTCAGAGGAACATTTTGCTCTCTGCTGACTGTGTCTGGGGCAGCAAATTTAGCCACGCCAGTTAGTGCCTCTATGTAGAGGAGATAAATCCAAACCTTGGCATATACAAAAGTTTTTCTCTGAGTGAAAGTGGAGTTTTTCTTTTGTTATCACCAACACTGAATAATGACACAGAGAACACAATATTTCAATGTCAGCAGGTTCTGACTGAGTTAAGAGACATTACCATCAGCCTTAAAGTCCTCCAAATGGATACTCCTTCCCAGTGCAATGTCATCATCCAGGCACTCCACTCTGACCATCTTTTGGGCTTGTTTTTCTGAGGTTCTGGGATCCCCTTTTGCCCCATAATATTCTTGTCTTATAAAATGCTTCATGGTAGCACAAGAGTTTGTGGGAACAGCAAAGGAAATGTTAGCATCAATAAAGCTCACAGCTGTGGTCAACGCTACCTTTTTTATTAAACAAAGGACGTGTTAGTTCCCAAGCCTCTTGGTATCTTAGATGTTTCTGGACCATCTTACGTTATTGTTTGGCAGCTTGTTGTGGAGATCAGCCAGCCCCTGGAAGATACCCTGGAGATATGCTCCTTTCTATTTATGGTTTGGAGGTTGCAAGAGTAAGGCTATGAGTTCCTTCAATTGCAGTAGAACAGCTGGGGATCATCACTGCTGTCAAACCTCTCTACATCTTCCATGCTTTATAATTTAAACCAGTAACACCTTCTTAGTACAGCTGTACACAGGCCATCAACACAGCCTCTTCAGATCAGTTGTTCTCACTGCATTGTTTCATTGTTGACCAGCAGCAGTTTTGCTGCAATAGGCTCTGAAATTCTGGGATGGTTCCCATGTGAAGTGACAGAAAAGTTTCAGGAAAAAAATCACCCTGAAACTCAGCAGTCACTGCTGTCCATTCTGGTAGGTTAGGTCTTCCCCACTAACCATAAGTTTCCTCACAAGCCAGAAATGCTTTCATCTTTCTTGTCTTTGATTTGTTGAGACAGTTCTGGATGGGCTAGCTGCTGGCAGAGATGAAAGAAATGGTTTAAAAAGTTATCATACTGGGTATACACACATATGTATGTACATGTGGGTATACGGTTGGTATATATATTTATAAGTATATATAACATTATATCCTATTGGTACACTGGCTGACTGTAGCTATCCAATAGCAAGCTATAAAACAAGTCTTGTCAAATAGCAATGTCTTGTTGCCACTCAGTATCATGATATGGGGCATTATTTTAGCTATATTTCAGCCTTTTGAAAGTGAATCTCTAAACCTTGAAATGGCAGATCATCAGGATAAAGAACGGGACTCGCAGTAACTTTTATTTCCATGGCTGAACCGTAGGTATTTCTGGCTGAGTCTTGCCATCTATCATACTATGTGCTACAGAAAACATGTGTTTTAAGGAGCCAGAAGCATAATCTCACACCACACAAGGCATTTACAAGGTGAAACAATTCATGCCATACAACGAGCCAGCAGTTGTGTAAATATAACTTCAGCTTGCAGTCAGTTGGTGTCATTATGAGTTTGTGGAATTTAAAGACCTAAACAATCTCTCATTTTCAGTAGTTTTATTATGGATTATAGAGAGGCATCAATGAGAGAAGAACCTAGAGTTTAATAACCTAGCACCAATGAAATGAAACATGCTACAACAAGGTTTTTAGCTACGAGGATTCTTAAAGAGGTTTAAAGTACATTTTAATGTTATTTTGGGCTGCCAGTGCAACTAAAAAGGATTTTGCACAACAAATTGGAATGGTTGTTGAGTTACAAAGGCCTTTCTTTGAATATATTATTTTTTTTCTTTTTGCATTTGTAATTTCCTCCAGCCTGGCAAACTTCCTTTGTCATGAATTCCTGCCTTTGATATGATATTCCTCACAAAACTTTGAAACAGTGAACATTTGGTGAATACACAGTTTTTCTTGCTGTTTATGGCCAAGGTATTTGCTGACTCACTGCAGTATCATTCTTTGCATTCAATTAACTGCGAAACCCAAGAGGCAGCAAAATTATAAACTAATCAGAATTTTTTCTGAGAGCAAATAATGGGCATTTTTTCCAGCTGAAATCTCTTGGCTGTACTGTTCAAGAGAAGGCCATACTCACACAGTCCAAAGTCCCTCAAAGCCTCCAAGCAGAGCCTTGGTCTTTGCTAGCTCCAGGCAGACTGATTTTGGCCCTGATTTATTACGCTTCCCTCCCTCTGCTGCCTCCACACAGGTTTTCAGGTGTAATTTCAGTGGACAGGACTTAGAACACCAGGAGCGTAGCCTGAGTTTTCAGGTTAACATGGAGGCCAACTCTCTGGAGAAGGATCAAGCACACCTTTTATAAAGAAATGAAGAGATGAAATTTTACCCTCAAATATTGACATTGACTTCTCATCTGTTGCTGTTATGGCATCTCAGAGCAGAATTTGGGTGTAAATGCCACAGACCAGTGCCTAGTACCTAACATTAGTTAGGCTTTTAAAATGGGGGTGGGGAAGTACATAGAAAAGAGTTTATTCTTTTGTTGTCTGTATTTATTGTTGGTTTTTAGACAGAGGAAGTTTGCCTTCAGAACCCAAAAAGCTATTTGGGCAAGTTGCCCTATTTGTGACAGGTTAGACTTCCTATAGCATGTTTATTGAAACTCCATGGGGCCTCAGACTAACCATGATACATTTATTTGGCACTTAACAGTGATGTATTTATTGTCATTATTACTTGCCCATACATTTGGAAACTTACAGTACATGTCTCTACATTACATTTTAACTGAAATACGAAAACACTGTGGGATTTCGCTGTCATGCCTCTTATTTCAAATGTTTTATTCCAGAAACACGAAGAGAAGGGACGATCATCTCTGAGTTATGCTGACTCAGTTCTCCACTCTTTCTTGCCTGCTACACACCAATATCAGTAGAGTTACAATGACATAAACCAGAAGAATACAGTAAAACATCAGATCCTTCTTACATCAAATCACTTTCCACATCTGTTTCCTATTTGTCTTTTAATGACACATGGGATTATCTTGGGAATATATTCTGCTTTAACTGTCATGCCACTGACTTTATAGCCTTATCAAATATCTGTTGGTGTGCAGGTTGAGCAATTATCATCTACTAAGAAGAAATCCCAAGAAAATGCAGATTGATAATAACATTTTTTAATAATGGCTTGTAGTATTAGTGCCATTTTCTATTACTGTAGTTGAGGTCTAGCATTCTCCTCACTTTACCACTGTTATTTACTGTGCAAGATCTAGATATGGACCCTACAGCAGAATTTCACAGTTTTCTTTCTCATTATTTATTCATTTCTTGTTAGAAAGAACAAAGTCAGAAAATTGGATAGGAGCAAGGAATGTGTCTGGACTATTAAGAAATAGAAAAAAAGACAAAGGGAAAGACAGACATTTAATACTGTGTAAGATATTAGAGATACAGGGTGACTGTATAAACATAATTGGGCAGGGTACATCTACAAGAACATGCCTTAGGAGACTGAGCTTGAATTCTGGGATCAAACTTCACCAAGTTGTGTCCAAGCTTTTTATCTTCCCGTGCAGTAAGCCCCTCCAGATAGATCATTCTGCTAACAGTCCATTTTCCCTTCACCTTTTTCTCCAGTAAATGGAGTGAGATGTGAAGTCCTTCTGATGTTCCTTTGAAAATATGTAATACATACACAAGCAGATATGTGCTTGCATGATGTAATGTAAAAAGCCTGTAATAAAAACTATAGCATGTGACCCACTTACGAAAACATGGACTCAGTAGGTTTAAAATAATACCATTTGGAAGTACATTTGGTCATTGGCCTGGCCCATGCTTGGATTCCGTATGGACGAGGAAGATGGGAAAGGCAGGGTGCCAGGGCAAGCACTGCTTCCAAATACTTGATTTCACTACTCGTGAGAAAGACATCAGCTATTTGCCTGAATGATCTTCACATTAAAAAAACATTACCAAAGCAGTTCCTGAATAAAATTTGAGTTGTTGATATTTTTTTTGCCTCCTTTACAGCATTGTGGAATATGAAGTCCCTGGCACTGAGCACTGTAGCGTTGCCCTTGCGGGTGAAAGTACTGTGCACAATTTTGATGCTTTTACTTGTGAACACAGGACAATGTAAGACTCTGGAGTTTACATGCTAGTTAAGCTTTCATGAACTTCTAGCATGAGACTTAGTCAGGAGAAGTGAAGCTGAACAGGCAGTTTAGGAACAGCCTATAACTGCTTGAAGAGTAGTTGCGATGGACACTTTTGCCATCTATTTGCATCTTTCCCATCACTGCAGATAATATAATAAAGACAAAAAGTCACAAGTTGTTCCTTGGAAGGTTCAGTTTAGAAAAATAGTTCTTCGCTAAGAGGGCAATGGAAGTTGCCCAGAAAGGCTATAAAATTTCCATTCCTGAAGGTTTGCATGACTTGGCAAGACAAAACCAAAACTGACCATACCCTGTGTTGACAATCGTCTTCTTTCAAGTCCTCCTGGACTTAAAGTTTTCTAGGCAGCCCTTCCAGCCAGCAGCTCTGTGATTCTGTGTTTGGAAAGGGATGATAAGAGTAACAAAGGGGAGCGTGAGACAGTCCGTGGAAGCAACGAGTGCTTGAGAATCAAGGTAAAGAGCTGATCTGTTATGAAATAAACAGGGGAAAATATCGTAACATCTTCTTAGTTGCTTTCTACTATCAACACATGTATTTTAGACATATATTCAGGCATTTATTTTTTGTTTATTTTCTTAAAACAGATGACTGATCTCTGATTAGTCAATAAGAAAAAAAAAGAGGCTGTATCAAGCTGTAATTCCTATTGCAGCCTAAGCTACTTGGTCCTGCAAATATTGGTTAAAGAAGTCTCGTAGGGAATGTACCTCATAGAGAATCTCATCTATCTACCTCATAGAGAAACTCTAGGTACAAGCAGCTGAGAATTGGGTGCAATGGCCTAAGTAACCAGAGAAACTGTTGGGGGTAGGGGTTGTTGCAGCTCCTTGGGGCTCCTTGACTTAGGTGTCAATGCAAATCAACCACATTGCAGGTGGGAAATGGAAATTTCAGTTTTCGGTGTGGCCTCCACAGGTCTTCTCTTAGTAGAGAAGTCTACTGTGCAAAAAGCATCTATTCTTCTGGTTTTACCATCAGTGCAAGATGTAAGATAAACACGCTTTTCAAATTGATTGACAGATTTGGTCACCCAGTTAAAGTAATTAAACGTACTGAAAAGCCCATTGCTTTGGATTTACTGACCTTGATTTGAGTCAGTGTTGACTGAGGTCCTTTTTTAATCTTGGTTTATATCTCCATATGCTTTGCCCTCAGCCTGCATGTTTTATAAGTTTTTTGCACTGAAAAATGAAGAAAAAAGCTCTCCTGATGAAGTTAAAATTGAATTTGAAGATACATGAAACAGTCAGTAAATACTCAAGTAGTTAGGAAAGCAGAATTCAGCATCGTATTATGCACTAATCTCCATTTCAGGGTATTTCAGAAAATTATAGTCAGTGAAAAATAGGTTTTGTCTTTTTTTAAGAAAAAGTTTCATTACCAGCTTTTTCAGTTACTGTTACTCTTAGTGAAAGCAGAATGAAGCTATGCAAATTATATCTGAAGTAGAATAGATGAGACAAAAGCTGTGCACATGTATTTCTGCTTTTGACTAGCCTTCAGCATAATACTGACTGGAAGATGGGCACTTCTGCCAGATCCTCACCTAGTGTGATTTGACCTCCCTGAAGCCACAAAACCTAGTATGAATCATATATACTGCACTCTGTTTAGTTCAAATTGGTTTTAGTGTTCTTTCATCAAATAATGTTGCTTTTTCTTTCTGTTTTTTTTTCCACCCCGCAGGACAACATTTTTAGAATGGAAGATTCGCATTTTGAAAATGGCCGAGGGAAAAGCCCTTATGATCCTAAACTGCTGACAGCTTCTCTTTTAGTAGGTAGGTGCCACAATACAGATTCAATGAGATGTGCATTCACTGTAAATAATTGCCAGTTTTCTGCTTTTTCTCTGCTTGCAGCACCTATGATAGGGCTTTCTTTTATGAATTTTATTTCCAGGCTAAAGTCATTCTGGTTTCATTTTTAATACAGTTGATCCAGGTGTCTTGAGAAACAAGGTGTGTGTAAACCAAGAATCAAGTATGACAAGAGCTGCTTTATACCTCTGTAAGAGCTTGATTCTGCAAAGTGTTTCTCGTCCCCAGAGCTGGGTGAGACTGGAGGTATTTTAATTGCCTGGTTTATAGACTGGCCTCATTGACTGTTGCACCACCACAGCTGAGCGCAAAGTGAGAGCAGGAATAAGTAATTTCTTACATCAGTTTTGCTGCCAACGAAGGTCTGTCACCCAATTGTACCTGCATGAGAACTGGAGATACACAAGCATTCACAGGTCTAGACCTTAAGGTGATGTGTCAGCTGAAGAGATCAATCCAGCTGTGAACACAGCTAAAATCCTGGCCAGAACAGAGATATTTCAATAAATTATTTTTGAATTATTAATACTTAATTGCATAGATTGTATAAGCATAGAGCACCTGGACTGTGTTAATCTAATTGAACTAATCCAATTGATTGAATTTAGCTAATTGATTTAACTTATCTAATTGAATTAATTGTGTTCATTGTTCTTCCTGCTCCTTTATGAAAAAGGCAAAATGACATTTTGTAAGAACAAATTAAGAGCGAAACAAGTTGGATTTCTCTTTCAGTAACAACTGTGCCCAGGTGTAGCCACTTTATCCTTAACATGTAATTTTCTGGCAATTTATTACAATTTCAAATCCAAGGGACAGCAATAGTTTCAGGAAATGACAGATTATCTCAGAAGTCTTTGGGAAATGACACATAACCACATGCACTGTCTTCTCCAGGACTTTGTCCGTATTTCTAGTCTAAGGTCTTGCCTACCAGTTGCCCTTATTATATTTATATTGCATTTAAAAATAAAACTATTCAAAGTAGACAGCAACAAAAATTTAGTCTTGAGTGTGCCTTGTTTCCTGATCTTTGAAGCCCCTAATGATCACAGGTGATGAGCTACCCTGGGGACATGCACTTTTTAACAGGAAAAACGAGAAAGACGTCCACATCTTGCTGCAACTTGTCCCCTGTACAAACAGAAAGGAAAAAAATGTGTGTGTAAAAGGCCACTGTATAAATTAGTGCCTGGAGCGACTTGAATTTGTGGCAGAGTTACTCTCAAGGGAATGGCTTTGCTATTTACTTTAATATACAATAAAGAAAGGGAATGATGACAAGCCAGTATTACATGGTATACCCGGTATGCAACTGCACAAAGTCAATAGCATCTAGCTTTTCACATTCCTTTTTTTTTTTTTTTTTTTGACTTAGTCCATCACAGATATGATTATCTTATTTCCCTTGGCTTAGATTTCGTGTCTTTAAAACATCTTTGCTTTCCTGAGCCCACTCCTATCACTGTAATTTTCACTCCATGTATTTTTCCTCCTAATAAACAGTAGACTGAGATATTTTGGTTTGAGTCAGGCTTCAGTTTGAGCCGGGGCTATATTAGCACTATAGAAAATGGCACAAATTCAACATTCAAAGCCAGTGACTAATTTCTAGTTCAGTGACTTATACAAAATACAGACTGAAGCTAAAATTAACATTCCTGCATTCTGAACTTGAACATTCTTTCTTCTCTGCCTCCTTATAGTTACGTCACAGTGGTATTGTGTTACAGATTATAATGTTGCGTTTACTTCAGTCCTTTATGGAAGATGTTCCCCTGATATTTCAGAAAAATATACACCAGATTCACTACTGGTTCACAATGACTTACTCTCATCTTTACCAAAACAGCATAAATTTTGTGGTAAAGTGATGACCCAAGGTAAAATAATTTCCTCCCCCTAAAATAGGTGAGAATCAGGGAATGAACTGGCCAAGCAATGACTGCATGGAGAGATTTGGTCCAACAGTCTGAAGCAGGTAGCACTGGAGTGAAGCAGTGGATAGGTCTATGAAGGCCAGAGGAGTCTCTTGACTCAAATGCCTCACACCAAGAAGAATATGGATGGACTGCTGCTTCCCTTCTCCTGAGCTGAATGATTGCTCAGCTACTCCTGGCCCCTTGTGTGCCAGAAGTATTTGTCCTCACAAGTAACCATGGTTTATATCTTAGGTTCAAGAGGACAACCGTGTAAAACAATTACCCAGCACTTATTAGAATCCAATGTTATAATTAGTACACAATGTAACTATCAGGAAGATAAAAGAAGGCTGAGAAGTAAGAGTAATTTATATGGTTAAATACAGGAGGGAAAAATAACTTCTGTTCTTCATCAGAAACACTAAACAGAGATTTTACAAAATGTGGAAGAGGAGTATGTTCTTGACTCTGTAACTAGAAGGTAAATCTTAGGTAAGTGAAATGTAATTACCTAAGCTGGAATTCGAGCAAAACACCAAGGTTAATTTGCAAAAAGTAATTGAAGATCTTTAATAGCCATTAGTGCTATTAAAGGATTCTTATTTTATATTTCAGCTGAAAGAAACACTTAAAGTGTAAAAACGATCTTCATTTTTCTCTCTCCCCCCCCCCAAAAATTAATAATATTTGAAAAAAAAGAACCAAAAGAAACCAAAACAAACAGTTCATCATTATTAAATTTTCCAATATTTTTCCAGGATACATTCCTTGTTCCATCCACCTGCAAACATTTTTCATTATTTTTTTAAGAGTTGTTCATTAAAGGTAGTTTTTACTACTCCGCTCTAAAGTAAACGCCAGCTGGGAACGTGATATAACTAGTTCCTAGTAATGTAAGACATTATTCAGCCATTCGCATCTATGTGCTGCTAACTAAACAATCTCCATTTGAACAGGCTGGTGCATGAAAATGTAGAGACTAAGCAGCCCCTGGGCACCACTCGTGTGTATTCCAGGGCAGAAGGAAAATGAGACACAGCAGCGTTTTCAAGGAATGTAATCACAGGAGAAAATTATCACTGAATGTATTAGTCTAAAGCAATTGTATCAGGATAGTTAAAAAAAGTCAGAGAAGGAGACAGCATTGTCTCATTGTCAGTCAGTTGCTCCTTAGGAAATGACCCTTTGGGTTTTTCAAAAGCTCTGATGATCTAGAATCCTCAAAGCTGTTTATGTTTCTGTGTATCACTGATTTAAAAAGAGAAAGAAAAAAAAAGTTACAATTTTAAAAAAATCATTATTTTGTAAATCAGTTTAGGTGCCTTAATACTCCATAACATGGATCTATATGATGTGAAATACAGTGGCTTCTCACCAAGGAAGAACTTTACTATCCTATTTATTAAAAATTAACTCCTAAGTACATATGAGGTTCAGAATTTTAAAGTTTATTCTACTTTCTGGGAAGCTTTACTTGTTGACTTCAAAAGGAATTAAGTCAATCCACTACTATGTACATCTGAAAATCTTAACTTTAGTGAATAAAGCTAACTAAAGATAGCAGATTTCATTTGGAAACCCTTTTAACCAGTGAGAGAAATCAGGACATTCGAGGCTTGCTTTTTGCCTATATTCCCCATCTATTCAACTTTCTTATTTCTTTCAAAAAGGAAACTTACACTTCCATACTCTCCAAAAATATTTTTTTTAAGAATACAGTCTTCTTTAAAAGCTAAATGGAAACACTTCAGCAAATAAATGTATACTGCTCAGTTTTTAACATCTTTGTGTCTAATAAACTTGTGGAGGTGTTCACAGTTTCATGCTGCTTATATACAGTATGTGGGAAAATGGTTCTTCCCCAAAAAAGCATCATTATGAGCTTTAATTCTTGCCTTTTTATTTAGTAAAGTCAATCTATGCATTTCTGTTTGCATTCATATGTCAACATGCTACTCCTTTAGAATAAAGTGGTTTGTGTCCAAAACATAGAGCTTTTTCCTATGCAAACAAGCCATCAGCTTGTTCTGGACAGTTGTTGCTTTATGCTGCTTGGCTGAAAATACGAAATGACAGCTTTTTTTTTTCCTCCATTCTTTCCCCTTGAGAAATGTTTGTCAGTTTTCAAACTGTTCATTTCCACTTTCTTCTTAAAGTTAATTAAAACTGCTTTTAAAACTACTGCCAATGGAAATAGCACAGTGAAGACTATCCATGATATAAAATAATATCTTTTTAGACCAGCAATGTGTAAATTTCAGTTCAAAAGAAGGTCTGCATAGGGAAACAAAGATGAATGTACATCTATCTAGACAGGAGACAAAATCCTCATGTAGCTTTTGAATAGTACTAACTCAAAGGATATGAATGTCTGGGGCATGACTTGAGGCTCACTCTGAATTTAGCAAAAATTACCATCTAAAGCCTTACAAAAATAAATAGTATTCCTTGGTATTTCTATCTGGAAGAAGCCAAAAATTGCCAGGCTACAAAAAAATCCATTCAAACTGCAGGCACTGGTCTAGGCATACTGAAACTTGGAGGGGCTTCAGTAGAAAACAAAGAAGTATCAGCTAGCTGCCTGCAGACTCCTCCTTTGGAACCTGCTGGAGCCCATTATTGGCAAAACTTTTACATTTTCACCACTAACAAAAAAGTAACAGCCACAAGACCCTAGTAGCATGAAATAGTCTTGGGTTGAATTAAGTCAAATCAGGAAGATGTGTTACTTTCGGTGGAGTTTATATATATATTGAGTTAGAAGCTGAGGTGTCAAACCCCCTTACAATTCTAAATATTGCAAATATGTAATTCTAATGAATTTTTGAGCTATATTTGTTTTAATTTTAATAACGTAGTATTAAGTATAGATTTTTTTTTCTTTCTTGGTTGACCTTTAGATCTGTTGATAACTAGGAAGCAAAATAGGGCTTCGGGTTTTTATTTCCCCCTTTCATTTACATTGATTTATCAGAACTCACTAGGGACTGAAAGACAAGAAAATGAAGATAAGGTTAAAGAAAGGTTAAGCACAGCATCAAAGCCCTTTTCACAAGCAGAGAGGTTTTATGTTCTTTAAAATCTCAGCTGCATACCCTGTACATAATAATCACTATAATTAAGTGATTGTCTCCCCTTTAAAAAAAAGTTGAAAATGACATAGAGGAATGATAAATTGTTAATTAATGATATGCTGTTCTGTTTCACTTCTGATTACACCTCCTGCTGGGCACGACTGATCTATTTGCTTCTAATGTCTGCTGTGAATTCATTCAATTCCACGCCTTTCCACTATCAAGTTTTCACCCTTCCTGACTTTCATGGCTACCATATGGTACAGAGCCACTGTAGGTTCAATTGATAATTTCTTGGTGTCCGTGTTCTGGGGAAAAGATGCCAGTGTTATGCAGTAGGCATGCTTGGACATGGTTGTCCCACCATGGAAATATCTGAAATTACCATTAAAATGATGAACTTGTTCCTAAAAGGGGTTTTAAAATGAGGATATGGTAGAGTTCATCATGACCATGAAAAATTTATTACTTTAGCTTAAAGAAAGAGTTATTTTATCCTCAAACTTGTCTTTTTCACAGAAGACCCATTTAAGATGGGGAGCTTGAAAATTCTAGCTGGAAGGAATAATACTTTTTAGTTCCATATTAAAAGTGTATGGTAGGGTATGTCATTTAACATACAGATGTAAAAGAGCACAGTCCTAAAAAATGTATTTTTGGCAATTTAAATTCAGAGTAATTTCATGGACAAGCTCTAAGTAATGCCAGAAGGTGTGTGGTGTTCCTTGATCGGTGATTGTTTTCTGTGGGTTTGATTGCTGTGTACTCATTATTACTCTCTTTAACAGTTGGCATGTATTTTTAACTTGACCTGGTCCTTTGAATTTAGACTGTGTCTCTCTCTGTCTCCTCCGTGATACTTCTAGCCAGCTGAGGAGGGGCACCCTGGGACTCTAATATTATGGTTTTCTTCTCCATTTATGTGCTGAAGTATCACAGGTCAATTTTTAATGCTCTCGTTCACTGTGATATGCATGGGGTCAAGGTAGCAGGGAATGATGTAATTTATTCTGTCCCTTAGCTGTTGCCCTTTGCCGGTATCACAGTTACAAAGGTGTCAGGAGGAGAAAGGCATGTTCTGTCTTTCCTGTAGAAGACGCTGCTTTCAGAGAATTTGCTTGCTCAGGAAAAAAAGAAAAGATGACTTTCTGAACCAAGAGTGAATGAGCTGGACTCTCCAATTCCCAACACAAAATCACAAAAGCCCAGTAGGTCAGGAGAAACATGTGAAGGGCTTCAATCCAAACTCCTGTTCAAAACAGGGTATCTTCACAGGGTATCTTCACAGTTAGTTACGTTTTTTTGGGGGCTGCGTACTACTGCCTGGCATGGATAGGTGTACAAGCTGTCACTGTTCCAGCCTAGGAATCCAAACGTTTTTGAAAAGTGGCTGCACTAGCAGTCAGGGATACAGCTCATTTGAGAGAGGTTACAGTTAAGCTCTGCAGTGAGAAAGTGGGTTTAATTATATATTTTCAGTGACAATACATTGCATATGGCTTATTGCTTTGTAATTTTCTCATTATCCCTATTAGTGTAATGTAAACATAGGACTGACAGCTTTCTCTGACTTACCGTGACTGGAAAATTGAGAAATGTTGCTTACAATTATGTCCTCCCGCAGATGGAGAACTGTACTCTGGCACAGCAGCAGACTTCATGGGCAGGGACTTTGCCATTTTCCGAACGCTGGGGCATCATCATCCAATCAGAACAGAGCAGCATGACTCCCGGTGGCTAAATGGTATGTAAAATATACATTTATCCGGTTACGTTCATGTAGCCATTGAAGGCTAGCACACAGCTTCATTCCAGCAACATCTGCGACATATACACCCCTCTTTTATTTGGAGCAGAATTTTGTCTTAAACCAGTTAAACTAATCAAAAATGATTTATATAGAAGCATTTTTGTTTTAATTACATTGAGATTTGTGGAGCGTGATTAAATTTGAAACATATACAGACACTATGGCTAATGCAGTCGTGGTGCAGGAGCAGATTGCTGTAGGGTGCAAGTTGGACAGAAGCTCAAGGCTTGTGAAGGCATCAGCCACACGTCAACACAAAGTAGCTACCGAGCGTTGGGCAGGACTGTGCCTTGTATAGGCTTTAATTTTTGGCTGGATTGAAGGAAATCTGACACTGGTCACCAAAGTCCAGGAAAAAGTGAATCAGCAGAGCTTCCTGAGCAAGCCAGAGCTGTCAATAGTTTGGGAAAAAAAAAAAAAGAATGGGTTCTGGGTATCCAAACTATTGGGTTTCAAAATATTCAATAGTTTAACAAGGCACAATAGCTTACATTATTGTGTGGATATTACTAATCAAACCTGTAGTTGGTTGGTTGCGTGTATGAGGAGAGAGGGATAGTTTCAGAGAAAATCTGGTTTTGGCTTCATGTTCCAAAATACTTTAAAATGCATCCGAGCACTTTATCCAAGTTTTACTGAAGTAAAAATTCCAATGACTTAAATTGAATTACACTTGGCTTTAGCTGTACAAGGATATAAGCATTTTGGAAATGAGAATTCATTATTTGAAAAGCTGACATATGATTTAAGTGAGCCAGTAATGCTAACTGTAGTTACTCTGAGTTAATTTATATTTTAATTTTTGAAGAGTTGACTAGCCACTTTTGCTAGTACATACTGCTTGCATCTGCACTCCTGTTTTTGAATTCACAAAGTATTTTGTTCTTAGATATTTTTCACTCCTAGCCACATTATTTATGTCTGTGCTGAGGTCTAGGTTTTCTTATGTGGTTTTGCAATTTAGTGCAAACTGTTCACCCAAATTTTAAATGTGTAAGAGCAGACTATGTTTTAACAACACAGATTCTTATTAGCTACAGTCAGGAGCTTCTAGTATCGTACTGGTTGTCATCTACAGTTCATAACAAAAACAGTCCCTGGCTCATAATTATAACCACAAAGTGCTGTTGCAGGTTGGATAAACAAACCTATAAGCATTGGATATATGTATTAGATAAATACATATATGATGAGTTGTATGAATCTGTATTTTAATATAACAAGTTGTATGAATCTGATTTTTGTCCTGTTAAATTGAATTTTGTCTTAATTCATGTGGACTACTGTGAGGACAGATTCAGGTCTATCACATTGTGGTTCTACACTCTGTGCTTGCCCAGTAACCCAGAAATATTGTTCATTGGTTTATTTTACTATAATAGACAAGATTTGTGGACTTCAAAAGGTAGTTAAATACAAGGGTTACAGACATACTCATCTATCTTGGTACCTGGTAGAGTAATAATATGTTAAAGATAACACAACACCCGCTTTTGTTATGATAGTCATGATGACATAAAGTCCAATCATGCAAGCAAAATCTGCTTTTGTGAAGTAGATTTGCACAACGACAGCTGAGTCAGGAGGATTTATGCAGTGGGAAAGTGCAGCCATTGTCCACAGCTCCTGTACTTCATCGCTGAAAATGTGTCATTCCTTTGTGGATTCGGTTATCAGTCTTTCAGCACTAAATGTGAGAACTGCTTTTCCCAAATTAGCACTAAGGTTACATCTGACAGGGTGCAGAATCCACAACTGCTTTGTGCTCAAGATGGGGAACAGAAGACAGTTTCACATAAAGAGCTGATGAACCTCAAGCTCTCTAGAATTAAAGTATCGTCCAAAATGAGCGTAAAAGTAGAAAGGCAGCATTTTTCATAGCACAGGATAAAGATGTTTTTCAATTCCAATTGTAGTTTTTACACTGTATTCCTGTATGGAAAGTTTCAAGCTAATTTTATAAGAATCAAACTGAGGCTTTTAGAAATTATTCCCATAACTGTCTATAATTTAATGGAGAACAATCCTTAGCTATGTTTTTGAAATCTATCTCTCCATTGCAACTTAATGAGTTTACATTCCTAATATGGAAACATTGGCCTAAAGTCTGCACTACAATGTTCCTTTTAAAGCTTCTAAGATTTTACTGTTAATTTCCCAGAGATAAGGTCCTGGCAGACTTTCCACACAGTACTCCTAATTTCAGCATCTAACAAGGAAATCCAAAAATGATAATTATTTGGGTTTAAAACTCTGCAGGCATGCCAGTCCTTTGATTTTTTTTTTTTTTCCTTTTGTCATTTGTCTTTTTTAAATGTAGTTATAAAAGAAGCTTTGTATTTGCATGTATTTAAAGCAGATATACTTTTATTGAAGGATGAGTTGTAGTCTACTCTCTTAAAGGTCTATATAAACTAGTTTTGAACCTTAAGTTTTCAGAGTATTTTTTAGTAAAGATGTGGGTTGCTACACAGGGGTGGCTTTGCTTTTCTAGTTGCTTTCTACAGTATGCTTAGCCTGAGGTTAAAAAACACTATTCTGATGGACATACACTAAAATCTGGATAAGAACACCAGTTCTGATCAAACTTACAAAGAGAAATCCTCATCCCTGTGGAGTTTAATAACTAGATGGTGAGACATCCAGTTTTATGTTCTTGCTAATGTTTGCTTTGTTCAGAGCAGCAACTTGAAACAGTTTTTCCCATACTAAGGCTAAGGTCAGAGCTGACAGGGTGCAGAAAACACAGCTGTTTGGTGCCAAAACCAGAGAAGATAAGATATTAAGATCTTGCAAACTTTTCCTAGAATTTAAATATCACCCTGAACTGGCATGAAAGTAGGACAACATTGTGCAGAATGATTAAGTTTTTTGAATTTAAGTATGAATACCAAGTTCCTTTTTCACTATGAGAACAATCAGCCATTGGAATAACCTCCCCAGGGGAGTGATGGATTCCCCAACATTGCATACTTTTAATATTCAGCTGGACAGGGTGCTGGGCCGTCTTGTCTAGACCGTGCTTTTGCCAAGAAAGGTTGGGCCAGATGATCCTTGAGGTCCCTTACAAGCTTGGATACTATGATTCTATGATTCCTACAGAGATCACGCAGTCACTTTTTAGAGGTGCTTCACCTTTCATAAGAAGTTAAATGTTGTCTGGGAAGAAAGCGTTGAACTGTGCCCAGTCCAAGGGAAGGTGCTGACCAGCAGCACTTAAAGACTTAAAAAGTCTTTTAAAGATATTAAGTACTCAAAGGCCTCTAAAGACATTTCATTTTGTATAAATAATTAAACACTCACCAAGCCAAATAAAGCAAGGGAGTCTGATTCTATAGCCATGTAGTTGGAGCATTCATCTAGAAGGCAGGGAACCATTCATCAGTCACTGTAGCAGTGTGTATTTAATTATTGATACAGAGCTGACCAGATGTGACATGGAAGCATTTGCAAAAACACAGTAAAATAAGTTGGTGCTTAGGGAAGTCGTCTTGGATATGAAAAGCCTCAGTTCAGTGCCCCAGACTGAATCATGTACTTTGTTACAAGTCATGTGCATTCTTACCCTGGACACTATTGGCTCCTCTGGTAAGCACATGGAGTTTCTCTGCACAAAAAGCTTTGACAGTCTTACTTGGTCCCAGTGAGGGTCAAGAACAGTTTTGAACTCTCAGAAAAAAAATAACTTGAAATTGAAAAAAAAACATCTCCTGTCCAGCTTTACTATAAGTAGCAATTGCTTTGATGTTACACATGTATCTTACAGAGTCTTGCCTATAGGCAAACCCTGTGTTTTTCCTTAAATGTGCCATTGCCTCTTACTGTTCAGAGTCATCAGAAGCTCATGTTATTTCAAGAAAGCATAGGTCAGATGCTACTTCTATGATCTGCTTCAGCAATAAAAAAGATGAGTAGGAGGCCCCAGCAGGTCAGAGCAGACTCCCCTGGTACCAGGGAGTTCCCCGGTGAACTACACACCGCGTTTGCTGTACACCACCCGTGGCAGCATTCATGCAAGGGCTGAGGGCATGGCTGGAGGCACAAAGGCAGAAATGGCAGTGCAGTGTACCAAAGCAAATGCTAAGCAACACAAAAGCAATGTACTGAAGGCAGTTTTCAAGATGAAGATTAGGGGAGTGGAAGAAAAACTTGGAGCTGCTGTCATCTTCCCTAACTTGAGCACAGGGGATCTGACCTTAAACTGTTAACATTTTGTAAAATGAATAGCCATAAACATTTATTTTAAAAATAAAACAGAGTTGGGCTGCAGAAGATTTGAAAGGAAATCAAATCACAAAAGCTGCATTAAGGCAGTATTATGAATCTGGTTTGCACCCCAGAAAAGTGTGTGAATACTGGCTTCACTCACTCTCTTTACTAGACCTGGGGTTAAAAGAGACTGTCAGTCTGGATTTCCAGCCTTGGCTTGGAATTTCCTTGCTTTTTATGGCTTTAAACCAGCTCTATGATATTATTTCAGCATACTTTCCATGGCTTAATTTTTAAAGTGGGGTAGTAGCTGTGCTTAGTCCCCTGGGGTTATTGTCCTTGGTAATCTTTACTTTACAGTTACATAAACAGCTGAGAATTATAGAAGCTGAGCGACTGTTCAATAAAAAAGAAAGTGCCCTCTTAAATTTCACAGGGTCCAAGGCAGGAAACATGGACTTGATACTCTCCTGGCATTCACACAAAACTTTAGCCGTCACTTTATGTTGTTTCCGCTTGTGACAGTTTGTAGGATGTCCCAGCACAGGCAACATACACACATAATTTTGAATATATATGTATTGCACAATAGAGGAATGTATGGCAAGAGAAAGACAAGATTGCAGCCAGTTTATTGAGTTTTTACCTCTCTAACAAAAATGTATTAAATATGTCAAGATATTTAGAAATGAGTATTTGTTTTCTTGCAACTGCTTTTGCTGAGATTAGATGTGTTCGTTTACTGCATCCTTGAATCTATAATTTGTCTTTGGTCACTGCACCAAACCCTTTTGCCACCTATACATACTCACTGACATCTCCCTTTTCTGTACAACTCCCTTGTCCCTAAATGCCTTCCTAGTTTCCCACTTTCCAGCTCACCTCCTACACATTCCCAATCCAGATATAGAGAAGACATTAAAATACATGCCAATACAGAGAAGCAGATGTGGAAAATGGCTGACCTGCCAGCATAGACAGGATCCAACCATTCTGGTACCTGGGGGTTATTTCACGAAGTACATCTGAGATATTAGTGGAGAAAGGATGTGATGAATGCTACAAATACAATATATCTCCAGCAAGAAAAGAGCTATTTAAATAAAGGACATTAAAAAACACTGGGTATGAACTGCATATGAATATATTTGGTCTTCAAATTAGAAGTCTTAAACCATCAGGGAAATTAAATTAGAAAAATCTGCCCAATAGTAGTCTGTAAGGCAGCCTAAGGCACCTGGTTTCAAGAGGAACTTGGAAAACTTTATGTGTTGTCATATAGCATGCTTGCCTGGCATTGCAAGGGACCGCAGTGAGGAGACTAAGGGGTCTCTCCCAGATCTGCATTCCCTTAAGTTTACAAGAGCATATTTAAAAAACCTTACCAGAGAAAAGAATGAGGGGATTTTTTTTGTGGGGGGGATTTTTATGTTGTTGTCCTCTTTTTTTTTTTTTTCCCCCCCACGA
The DNA here is from genome assembly GCA_028020825.1 of Podargus strigoides. Taxonomy (NCBI): domain Eukaryota; kingdom Metazoa; phylum Chordata; class Aves; order Caprimulgiformes; family Podargidae; genus Podargus; species Podargus strigoides. The sequence goes on along the minus strand of CM051663.1, from coordinate 160,716,934 downwards.
GGATCTCTTGCATTTAAAATATGCATTCCTATATTTGAACCAAATTAGACAGCTGATATCTCCTATCACGCAGGCTGTAGTGTGTACCAAGTCCTTCACTTTCCCACCACTGCTTATACAGGCATGAACAACTCTGACCCTTACAGGAACAAAACATGTCCATATATGCAAGTCTCATTTCTCACTCAATACACTCTCTCACCCCCATTCCCATTATCTTCATTGCTAAGAATAGTAATAAATAATTTCACAGTGATAAATTCCATGTGTGACAAATGCTAATGTCACCTAACACAGTGCTAGGAATTACTCAGAAACTATGGTGACGGTGGCATAATAATGTGAACAGAATGGCATACAAACTCAGTTTACAGAGTTTTTTTCTCCCTTAAATGTGTAGATCCAAATTTGAGAGGCTGAATATGAATTTTAAATTGTTTTTCTCATTGCCATCTAACAAGTCTTTTCTGTATACATTTTTGTTACAACACGTTCTTTTCCTCTTGGAAGAAATGTAGAATTTCTGAAGGCACAAAATAGTAACTTATTTTGTAATGTTATTACTCAACATTTATCCTGTCACTAACCTGAAATGGTTACAACTCAGGAAGCCATAGGTCCAGCTAAATATTCAATCAGAAGACACATATTTGAAGCAGTTGACTCCTGCCTGATATCCAATATCCTGTCTGATAACTGCTCCCTGTATCTTTATACAAAGTAAGAGAAACATTTGTTTCAGAAATCAAAGACTGAGTAGCAATTAGAGAATGTGCTCTAGAGTTCCTCTGGATGTGATGAAGATCATGAAGATGGTGGGTAAAGACAACCAGAAAAATTATGATGTCCCATCAAGTGACTTAAATGAAATTGTTTCAAATCCTTCTAGAGATCCTCTCTCCACCCCACCCCTCCACCCCCACAGTCTAGGATTAGGCCATTTTCTTCATTAAATTTCAGGGATGTGGATGAGATCTTGTTGTGTTTAGGTATTAAAATTTAGAAAAAGTAGCTGAAGGGTAAGTTTTGAGGCTAGAGTGGAAAATACAGATAGGAAAGGTGAAGCAGAAGAGGGCATTCCCATGTTTTGACAGCAGATTTTGAGGACTTTCTGACACTGTAGAGAATATGATCTGAGGCAGAAGGACTTGCGTCAGTAAATACATTGGTCTGACCTATAGCCACAGTATGCTTGGGGAAATTAGGATACAAATTAGTCCAGGAACACCTGACTTAGGATATGTGTATACATGGTTAACTGTGGGCTCATTTATGGGTTTTAGCTTGGTCAGCGTTATTATCCACACCAAAAAATAATAGCTGGGAGTGTAGATTAGAAGCCATGCCTTGCTGCAATTCATACTGTGGCTCTTTATAGAACATATAAAGGGAGAGCTCTGAGTGCTTTGTGCATTGTTTCCACAGGACACTAGACAAGTTTGTCTGCTGCACATAGTACAGTCTTAGGAAAGAAGTTCATAGCTCTCAAAACAAACACTGCAGGATATGACCCCCATCCCAAACAGATCAGTGCGTAGTCTCTCTCTAAACAGAGACTTGGAAGTGATTGCTAGCTTAGGAATCTCTTCTCACTCATGTACACTGAACTGATCTATTGATGGTGTGGCTTAGAATTGCTAAATTTTAGGGGGCTTATGTCAGTGGTTAATATGATATCAAGTCAACAACACAGTAAGCCTCATGTCAGGTTGAGACCTGAGGGTGTAGCCCTTCCCATCACCTATGCTCTGACTTCTCTGGTGAGGAAGTTTATTGAATGAGCCAGAACAAGTTCTGGCTAGATGCTAGATGTGGATAAATCAGTGCACCTGGCTATATACGGCAAACTGAGTGATCTTGCTTGGGTGTTCAGGGTCAAATATGATGACCCAGGTGAGTTGCTTCTTGTAGACATAGGTTTGGGTGAACAAATCTGAATCTTATCTGCCTCTTCCAGCAGTAGGAGCTGTGTAAAAAATCATCTGCATGAGTACACTCCAGGAGTCAGACTCTTGATCCTAGCTGTCTCCAGCTCTGTACCTTTCTCATACTGAATATACACCAGCAATTGTCTGATTACTGGTGATCCCAGTGACATTTTCTGTTCTCTAGAAAGCTTAGAGAAGCTTCCTTTGCATAAGGAAGGTGACAAGCTCAGTATATAACTCAAGCAGCAGTAGCTGTGGCGATAATCTCTACTAGAAAGCTTTGTCTACTACTTTCAGCTAATATATCATTAAAAAGACCATACCTATGTATACCCATATATCTGTATCTACGTATAAATATAAACATATTACCTACACGTATCAGTTCATAGGAAGCCTCTCCTGTTGTCCTGTAGATGAATTTCAACAGGGGAAAAAAAGAAGTGATTTGTCCAGGACGGGACACGTGTAGTGGTCAGGTTCTAAGGCTGCAGTTTGCTTTGCTTTTGTTGTAGATCCTACTTTAAAATACACAACATGGGTTTCTTTGTAATTATTATTTTTGCAAAGATCCAAATCAGCTTGAGGAAAAGGAAACTTCAGATTAGGTGGCAGGATGCCAAAAACAAAGCCGATGTATTACAGGCCTTGCAATTTCAAGTAGGTTTCCCATGATCTCTGAGATCTCTGTGCGGGCTCACCACAGCTCTGATGCTTGGCAAACAGTGACTTTTAGCTACCAAATTGTGCCTCCTTTCCTGTTCACAAAAGTAACTAACCAGTTTTTCAAGAAAAGTTAAGCTGAAATCTGCTTGTAGGGAATCACACAGCAGAATACTAATTGATTTAAACAAAGCCAGAATGGGTCTGTTACAGCCCCCTTCATTGGGATATGACATACGTGTGAATCTTTTTTTTTATGTTCTTGTGTTGGGTTTTTTGTCTCTTCTGCTCTAGCCATCAATTTAACGAGTGTTGACCCTGTCAATACCAATTTCCTCTTCTCAGGCCACCACGTTCAGAGTTTGGTGGGTATTCAATAGAGATTTACTGTTGACTGGGTAATTTGAGTTCATGTGTGTGGTGAAAAATTAGTGAGGAGAATTACCCAGAAAAGTGGATGCCATGACAATGCATGTCACTATGGTGTGACCAGCTCTGCTGACATAGGTTTCAAAAGCTCTCCCCCTGTGAAAATGGGGCCTGTTTGCAAATTAATTAGTTTCTGGCAGCAGCTTGATTGTTGACCCAAAGTTTGTAGAGTGGAAAAACAATCAGATTAGTGTGTTCAATATAAAGGCCCAGCGCGGCACTCAAGTGCAGTTTGCCAAACTGTTGAAGCCGTGAATAGCGTGAAACAAATTCTTTTTTGAGAAGCCAAGGCAAAGGTTAAGTGTGGTGTGACTAGAGCACGCTGGCCGCGGGGTGGGGGGGAAGAATTAGAGGTTTCAGCCACACAAACATAGAGAGTGCTGAGCGAGTCGCATTGAATTTAATGAAATGCGCAGCTTCAGGCGCAAAAGTGTTTGGCAATGTTTTAGTCTGTGTTAAAGGGAGAAATAAGATGTCTTTGTTTTAAGTAGTTTTCTTTCTACAGCCATGTGGGACACCAGAGACTGAGCCTCTAAAGGGTATTAGAGACACTTCCTGAGCCTCCACGCTGTTTCTAAGCACCTGCAAACTTTGAGGTTTGGACCAGTGCCTCCCCCTCCCTGCCACATACTGAGTCCCTTTATCTCTAATGATTCCATCCAAGCCTCCTAGTCATCTCCTCCAACATTTCGGCAGGTTTCTTCTTTTAAATAGTGCTGGTGTTGTGACTCAGGGGAAAACACGTTAGAAATCAACCCTTGAAAATAGATAGACTAGCTAAACCTTGTTATTCAGGTACCGAGACAAAAGTTAGATATCAAAAAATACCACAGGTCAGATCTTTAGCCAGTAATAAATGAGAATATTCCCCGTGCAGCCAAGAAAGATCTACTGATTTCTACTCACTGCAGTGCTCAGATCATTTCATTAATACACTTTTTTTCTTCAATGGCTGTGTTTAGTATAAATTTGCCCTTCAACATTCATTTATGTTGTTCAGTGTTATATGTGCCCTCATAATATTTCCTTTACATCAAAAAAACCCTAGGAATTTTTTTTTTAATTATTATTTTCCCTTTATGACAAGGGGAGAGAGAAGGAAAATTTCAACAAATGTGGAGGAGACCTTGTTCATGGGCAATTGGTGTAGTCTCCTCTTGAGCCAGTTTCTTGGTCCTGTTGGCCTGGATCAGAATAGCTGACAGCACCAGGGGAATGGGAGGGCAGAGCAGTTGAGCTTAAAATATGAAGGGCTCCAACACCACATAACCACCACCCCATCAAGTAACTGAGATGCTCAGCACACCCAGCAGAGTTAATGATGTGAGGAGACAGCCCCTTAGTCTGTTCCTACCTCTTTTCCCCATCCCATAAAATTACAACTGTTAGTCTGCAACCTATACAAACTTTGTGATTTGTTCTTGGTAATGGGGCTGAACCTAACCCCCTTTACACTAACATTCCTGAACCATGAATTGCTTGTCCCAAAAGGCTTTCAGTGTTGCTTGCAATTAACGCAATTGATTGCTCAAAGCCGGCACCTGATGTGGCACGTAGCCAGCTGGAAATATAATTGGCTCCTCAGATGGAGAAACATCCACTTCAGAGCGGAGTTTGCAATGACGGAATTATTAGTTCAAAGTAAGGCAGGTATGTGAAATACCTGGTCTATACATTAAAATCTCAGCTAGCACTTGACACAGCTGAATTAAGTTGCAGACTCAAAGCCTCCCTTTCTCTCTGTCTCCATAACTTCCCCTTCTCTTTGTTCATGAAATCGTGTAAATTCCAGTCTGAATGCTTGTAAGGCTAAGTAATTGCTTTTGTTCTTTGGGTTATTTAATTACAAATCTCAGTAGATGACAGGTCCTCTGCACTAAAGGAAGACATCGCATTTGCACAGTTACAGAATCCCAACACAAATGTGTGTGGCAAATCAGTGACTGCAGATTTATTCATGCCCTTTGGGACCTGCACTGCCTTTTCAGCTTAGCATGCAATATGATTTAAATTACAGCTTGTGCAGAGCTGTGCCTTGGGATTACACTCCATGTTTCCAACTGTTTATAGTTCAGTGAGCTTTAACCTCTGTGATTCTGAAAATTAAATAATGTCACGGCTGATATCAAACTGATGGCTGGTACTGGATTGCTAAATGCTGTCTTGTGTTAAAAGCCTATTTTTACAACAAAGTGGAAATATCAACGTATTTAAAACACTGGTAACACATTCAGGTAGTTCAAGAGCACATTTCAAAAGTCACACTGGCAAAGAATTACCAAGCTAATATTAAGCTCCATTCTCAGGGATATATTCTGACTTCTGTATTCAGCAGAGTTGTGGCTGCTTTTATCATAGCAGGACTGGGCCTAGTGCAATACTTTGTGATTAGGTAGGCACAAAGAGAGTGTAAAGTCAAAAAATGTAGATAGAGCATCTGTTGTAGTTAAATTCACACTTGTTAATTCCTTACAGATTTTATAGTTTCAGTATTTCTGAAACACTACGATATAACAAATCCTACATGTTGAAGACCCTTTTGTGCTGTAACTATAGGACATCTTAGTATTTCTGTAGCTTGTCAACAGAGGAGAGAAAACGCCTAGTTACAAAGCTGTATTTTTAAGCATGTAATTTCCCAGTGGATTAATTTTCATCCTTTGAAGGGTTTTAATTTATACAAAAGCTTTTAGTGATTTTTCTTCATTTTATTCTGCAAACCTGGTGTTTCCAGGATTTATATTGTTCCAGTCCCACTTGAACCAGTTCACTGGATTCCTCCCCACGTTCCACCAAACAATACCTGTGAAATAAAAGGGTGAAACAGATGTCACCAGCATCATCATTTAACCCCCAGAGCCCTATTTGTAACCATGGTGTAAGGGAAAGAAAGCAGGGAGAGGACAAATGGGAGAGACAAATGGATACTTATTTTTCACTTGTAAAGATGGCCTGTTTGAATAAATAACAGAGAAAATAAACAAAGCAGCCCCAAATACCTTATTCACAGAACTGCAGTTCTCAGATATGATGGACAGATAAAAAAAAAACCTCAAAAACTTGACAAATGGTTCCTCATTTGATGCCTCTAAGTTTTGACTGTGCAATAGATCCTGAACTTCCCATTTGGCTGCATTGCCGAAGTGGTACTTCTTTTTCCCCTTGATCTTTGGAGGACCAGGTATTGCTTATGTCAGGCTTCAGTGCCTAGCTTTTAGGTTTCAAAGCGATGTCAAAAGTGTCCCATCTCTTGCTCTTCCATTGGATTCCATATCTATCCTTGTGGAACAGTTGGCTGTTAGATTTTATTTACTGAAAAATGGTGCTTTTACTGTACGGTTCTTTTACGCACCATGTAGTAAAAAAGAAATGGTAAGCTTTATGATAACATTTGAGATATGTCAAAGTATACAGGTATGCACCAGCTAATAGCTGATACTCAAAAGCAGTGAATGCCTCAGATGATGTGATAGTGTACAGATAAATTACTATATTATTGAAATATGGTAACACTGCTTTTAACAATCTCAATCTCAAAAGCAGCAGTATTGTTTGAAAGTTTCCGCTTCCAAAAGACTGGTGAGAGTAACCCACCAAAATTAAACTGCCACTTGGTATGCCTTTTTTAGCTCTTTTTCCCTCTGTTCTCAGACCCATATCACTGGGGGCTATAGGGTGAATGTTTCACATGTTAGGAAGGTGAGATGTCTTGTAGTATTATCAGGGAAAATTACCTCTTTCAAAGGAAAGGGTTAAACTGTATATCTTTGAGACCACCATCTTTTGTACAACATCCAGCAGAAGCTGATGTTCCTGAGCACTTAGGGCTGTCCCAAGAAGACTAAGTAAATTAAGAAAAAATAGTTCCCTTTCTGATTTATCTTTTAAAGTGATAGGCTGACCTGTGTATTTGTTAGGTTCCTGGATTATGGAAAAGAGTATTTTTAACATATGTTTACATGTATGAATTTTATTTCCTGTTAGTAGGTTTGTAAAGTTTTCTGTTCAGGTAAGTGCAGCAAGATTTGTAGGAAGGTTTTTATTAGACGAGCTGGTATGAGAAGAAACCAGATAACCTCTCAGGCACAGAGCTTTTTACAGATGATCGTTCAGAAAAACAGAAGACAAGTTATATTGAAGACTAGATTACATATTTTTCCCATTCACTCCACAGCTCTTGTGAAATACTTGAAAGCATTCAGTGATAATCCATTATCTGTGAATATGGCCATATATCTGAGAATTGGTGTTTATTGATTCTTTTACTGCCGTTTGAGCAAAATTCAATACCCTTATAAATAGTAAAAAGTGTTCCACTGATGTCAGTGAATTAATCATATTTCCTGAGCTCGATGATAACACTTGACACACTGTAAAATCTGACAGTCACGGGGCACAGCTCTCTTCATTTACCCACTCCTTCAGTGTCTGTTTCCTGTTCTTCTGTTTCTCTAAATGAACTTCTACTAAAGGCAGAAAAAGACCCAAGAGAGGGAAAGGTGCAGAGCCTTCCTGTGAGATATTTTACATGGGCTAGTGAGTCATCAGCTTTTCTCACAAGATTGTGTAAATGGGTTGTCATTATTAATACTCAATTTTGCTTCATATTTGACATACTTTCAGCTTCAATGTTTTTTGGCCAGACTTATCAGTGAAAGCATTTTAAAAAAAATATTCCATGTTTTCCCATTCATTACAGGACCTATAGTTTTTACTGCATTTCATTCTTTTATTACTTTTTAAATACTTTTGATAAGCTTTCTGCCGATACCTCTCCATGTATCACAAGCATGTGCTGCAAATTCCTCCCTCACTGCTTTTAAATAATGCTAAAATTTTGAGTCTAATACAGTGTTGCTCCAAGGTTCTTAAAAGTCAGAGTAATTACATCAAATATTTCTGAAATGCTGAGTTTGAGGAAAACAGCTTCCTGACAGAGCAGTGCAAAAGGCAATGTTGCAAGACTTTTCTGTCTGAAGCAACTCCATGGTTTTCATCATACCTGTCCTATCAAAGACTTTTTTTTTTTTTTTTTCCTTTTTTTTAATGAGCACAATTAAGTTTCACATCATCAATAAACTAGTACATTATTTCAGTTGGGTACAAATCCTGTTAATACCTTATGTTGACTGAAGCTAAATTAAGTTGGAATCACATATTATGCTCACATGACTACTGAAAGAGGTTGTCATAACTGATGCTATCACACTGAATATCTCAGGTTCTGCTGAGGGGTTTTGCTTCCACTTACAGATGCCTTACTACATTTTATGTTGCTGTGCTACACTGACAGATATGTTAAAACCAGTCATTCACCCAACCCTTTTTTCAGTCTTTGCTGCCATCCCTCATTAATCTTACAGTAATGGATTTTGTGTCAAGTTCCTTTACACTAGCTGTAAAAGTTAATTATAACAACAAAACCTTTTTCATAGTTTGACAAAGTGACCTCAGTTTTCTGGCCAGATCTAGAGGATTTAACAAATAAATTAAGTTACTGGAGATTGGATAGGTTAAGAAATTGCTGCAGGAGTGTTGTCTGCTGGATCACTTCTTGGGAGCTGGCTCAGGCCAATGATAATTTCCTGATGAATGATCATGCCTCACTGAGAAATAAGATGATGGCAGAGTCCTGTCCAGTTTTTTGACATGACATCTGGGAGGAGATTGTTTTTACAGCAACATAACCCCTTCCACACACTTCAAATTGAACCTGGCAGTGCAAAATTTGAAAGATTTCTTCCTATTTTGAAAACAGATGATTTTTGAAGTAAAGGCCGTATTTGTTCACATTGTAGGCAGAAAAAATGTAATGTAAGTGTGGACAAATGATTCTGCTGGAGGTTGCACTGCATGAATCTGACTGAGAAATCTTAAGAGTTTAGGTCTCAGGAGATATATGGAGACTGAAGACATACTTGTCAAGCCATTGTTGTTCAGTTTGGGCTTTCATGCTTTTGCCAACCGTGCTGCTGAAGGCTGTCGCATTTTCCCTTCAGTGAAATGTGTTTGCCTTATTAATCCCCTGCTATTCCTCACACTGAGTCAGGGACTTGTCTTCTGCAACATGCTGTGTCAGGAGTTTGGCTGATGATGTTGCTGCAGCATGCACTCTGTGCCTTCAGGACACTTTCTTCTACCCCCTAGTTTCAAATTGCAAAGAGGAAGGATATTCCATCAAGACATAAACACATATCTCTCAGCATTCTGGAAGGCCTGAGAAAAATCACACCAGTGGAGAGGAGCAGGTTTGGTCTCTGAGTTTGGGGTCATCTCCTATAAACTGCTTGGGCATCTCTAGGGACTTGTGCTCCACCTGTGAATCTTCAGAGCTTACAAAAGGCAGGCCCATAGCATGGCCCTGATTGCCAGAAGTGTTTAACACCCCAAATCAGAAACATCTTTTGTCTTCAGTGACTCCATGCTACACTTCCTCCCCTCATACATCACTTTTTAACATGAAGACTTTGATATTTAGTTTTTGTCACTCATCCAGAGCTCTAAAGATGTAGGTTACACAAGTTACGGCACAGGCTTTCCAGTGTTTGTATTTCCAAACATCAATGTCAAAAACTTCAGATAAATGACCAGGGGAGGAAGAAACAGGCTCTTAGCTGGAACTCTCATTAGCTTTTTCTGCAGAGAGGTTAAGAAATACAGAAAATAGAGATTAAAATATTCGTAAATGGAGACAATATGCTGCACGCCTTACTTTCTGTTCTGTGAAGGACACTAGTTTTCTCAGTTGCCCAGTTATTCTCTCTGAGGGACACATAAATTAGTTTAAAATTAATTGTGTTGATAGATATACACCTTAAAATACAGTCAGCAATGGAAAAGAGGTGTTAATTTGGGTTGTTGTTCTGTAAAGAGATAATAATCACCTCTTTTAAATTAAATGGGGTGGGTAGATTAAAAACATTGTTTTGTGAGAAATCTAATTTATGTTGAGAATTAAGCTATAATTTTACTGAACTTTTATATTCACTTTTCTTCACCATATAATTAGTCATTACAGGGAATCAAAACTATTGTTGTCTCTTTAGAACAAAGGTTTCAGAAACTAATAATTGCATCAGAGATCAACATTTTCTTCCTTCTTCCTACGTGAGCTAAAATGTTGCTCCCAAGAAGTATTCATACAGAACTATGCCTGTAAGGCAGAGGAGAAGGGTAGTGGCACTGCCTGGAGACTGAAGCCTTGGCTGGTGCTCAGAGGCTCATGTACACTTCTTTAGAGCTGTTAAGTACTGGAAATTAAGGTTGTGCTCCCCTGAAGGTCCTTTGGTCCTGCGGCACTTAGGGGGCGAGATGCTGCAGCCCACCCCCTGCCCCATGTCACAGCTGCCCTGTGTGTCCTGGTAACACTCAAGGTCAAAGCACTGAAAAGCTACAACTAGATTCCTGTTGCTGTATTTGTAAAAGTAGCACAGAAACATGGTGGAATTTAGATGTGGAAAAACATCATGCATCTTTTTTTTTATGTGTGGCTTTTTGCTTGCTATGTTATTGTTGCATCCATGTATTGTAATAATGGAAATGTGGTATGTTAATATTATTTGTAATACCTTTCAACCTTGAAAATCTGTAGTCTCTTTTTGTCACAAAAATACTCACACAAGTCACCACTGAAACAGAATTTGCCAGATTCTGCAGAGAGGAAAATATTTTTTCTTAATTCTGAAAAGAGTTTTGAATCAGAAAAAAAAAGAAGAATATGTATGCAATTGAAATTACATGAAGCCTTAGCTAAACTTTAAATTTATTAGCCCATAATATAATCTGACTATGTCACCAAAATTGCTTTTACGAGTCTTTGAAAAATTAAAAAAAAAACAAACAGGATATGACTTCTAAGAAGGAGAAGCTAACTGTCATAGCTAACACTATTTTAAGATCATCATTCCTCAGAATCAGTCTGGCTTGACTCAAAGACAACTGCTTAATAAATATCGTCAACCTTTAAAACTCTTTCTGATGAGAATTTCCACTGCAACATCAATGAGTGACCATAGTGCTTTTTACCCTGTGATACCTGCTAACATCTCAATCATTCATGTCCTAAATGCAGCACACCCACCTCTGCCTACCCATGGCTTTGAAAACAGTGTCTTTTAAGTCACATCTCTGCTCTGTGGTCTGTCCCTGGTACTACCTTCCATGTTAGCTTCTGACAGTAAGTTACCACAAAACCCTCATATTACATCCCTAGCAGCCACAAGTTATCCCTTGTGCAAAGAGCATTCCCACCTTGAGGATCTGGTCTGATGCCATCCGTGTTGCTGAGGAGCTTTATTTTAAGTGTTGAACCCATGAAAGTTCTGCTGTGTTTGCCTGAGTCGTCGGCGATAAGAGGAATGTGAAAGCTGAAGAATTAAAACCAAGGGACTTTGGAAGAACACCATTAAAAGCCTCAGTGTTTTGTAAACTACATTTGAGTGTGTAAAACCACAAACCCGCTTAGCTCTCTCATCACCACCTATTAAAAGCTTTGTCCTCCGGTGACCTTGCCAAGTGCGCCCGCGGCAGGCGGCTCCGCTGTGCACGGTTGAGACTGGAGCTGCAAGTCCTCTTCTCTGTGGGTAGCAGAGCTCACTGTGATGTCAAGTTCAGATTTCCTGAGGACAGAGCTTGGCTCTCTGTGATGGGTCTCGGTGGATGGGCACTGTATGTGTTTATGAAGGCCTTAGTAGCTGTCTATTTTTTTGTTGTTAAATTTTTAATTTCAGCTTCCCTAGCCTTGTTCCTGTCCTCAGGGCCCCAGTCACCCTCCAGTACTTTTCATTAAATTATAGCAATTGCAGTTTTACTGAGCATAAAATTTCCCTAGTTTCCTAGAATTTTCTTGCTGTGAACTGATAAATTAGTCATTTTGACCGTAAATATACAATAATAGGGCCATCCAGTTCAAACTTTTTACAAAACATTTCCTGAGAGAACAGCACTTTGGCTCCTGTCAAGTGATGAAGAGATGACCCCAGCTTCCGTTCCTTCAGCTTACTCAATCTTGACAGCTAAAGGTAATTTCTGTGCCTTCAAGTTTATAGATCTTCATTAAAATGCTAATACAATTCAGTTAGAAATCCAATTTCTGACTTTTATAGTTTCTTGCTATTGGGGTTTGTGCGTGTTTGTGCAGTTGCTGCTGCTAAAGAGTAACATTTGTAAAAGAACCAATGCAGATCGATTTTCCTTCACTTTTCTCAATTTGAAGTGCTGAGACAAGCAAAACATGTTACCATTACTTAACTAAGCAAACAATGGCATATAAATCATAGAGGCAGCTGGACCAAGGTGTCATTTTCATAAAGAGCCAGATTCCTGGTGAAGGACAGTTTAATGGGCTGCTGCCAGTGAAATGTCTGCAGAGCTGGTAATTGCAGGAGGGCACACAAAAAGTGGCGCTAGAAAGGTGTCGTATGTGAGCTGAAAAATAGCCAAGACAACTGGAAAAAGGAGACTGAAAGAGGTGTGTGCTTTAATAATTTGCTTCTCGAGGCTGATTGTTTTAAATAAAAACCTAAGTTTTTATTTTTAGCTTGTTCACGTTGGCTGCAAGATCAGAGAAGTGTTTGTAGCTGTAATTTTATTTTGATCATGTTTATGCTGTGGCTTTGTTTCTCCTTTGATCATGCTTAAACATGTTTCAGACATGTTTGTTTGATGTATGCTATTTTTTAAAACACTCTTCCATATTGTCTGCTTGTGGTTTTTTTAAAGCAATGAATCATTCCAAAATATTTGCCGTCATATTATTTCTTAAATTCATTTTCCCAAAACATGCTTTCTGGACTTTTAGCCAATGTTTACTTTTAAACAAAAAAGCGTTGAACTGTTGTAACTGCATTTCTTAGCACCTCATGGATTGGAGTCAGTTTTAGGGTCACAGAATGCCTGATAATTCATATACAGAAATTTGAACTTATCCTATCTATCCACAATAGCTCCAGTGCAGTGACTTTTACAGTTGTCACCAGTGGGTTTGGATCAAAGTCCCACTTTCCATTCAGTAAAACTTGCCTGAAGTTCATTCCAGCACTTCTTTTGTGGCTCTGTTAAATGTATGAAATAGGTCAAGCCTGACTGAATTATTTTGAACTTCCCATGGGGACCCCTTGATACCGAACCTGTTTAAATTTGCAGGGTAAGGCAGGGCAGTCTCAATACTTGAACATATACATCCATGGATGACATTCTTTCTTCTGCTGCATGGATGAGCAATTAGAAGAGTCAAGGAGAAGTCCCTCATCTCTGGACAACATCTCCCCTCCCTTCCTCAGAGAAGAGCAGTGAAAAAATGCTGCACAGTCCATGGAGAGGGCTATGTTGCGTGACTGTCGGCCATCTGGCTGATTGATTCATCATGACCCTAAACAGTTAGTTGTAAGCATGGTCTGAAGCCCTGGAGTTAAATGCAAGTGTGCATCAAGCCCCAGGCAAGTCAAACAGCTCCTCCACTAATGAAACAATAAAGAACACATTACAGATCACTAGTTCACGCCACCCACCTCTTAGCTTTATAACCTACAAAATTATCAACCACATTTCTCTCCCTCTCTCTGCACATATAATCATGATGTTGCTTTTATGATGATTATATTAATTCCAAACAGAAATGAATCTGTTTCTTTATGCAGCAGAACACATGTAGCCTGTTCTTTTTCCTTTATTTGCTTCGTTGCATAGACATAGATCTGTTATATGGAATAGGGAAAAAAACCCCAAACACCACGAGGTAACAAGAGCAAGGGCCCTATAACATGAAGAAGCACTCTTCTATTGACTAAAACATATTGATTTAACCAGATGGCGAAACAGCTTGAGATTTGCTTAGTAAGAAACACCAGCGTTATTCAACAAAAACTGTTCCATGATATACAATGGATTTGTTCTGATATGAGGCTGTATGACTGCTTTATTTTCAGGGATGTAGTTAGGATTATTAATCACTAATTGAAAATCTGAATTCATCCCAGATGAACACTGGTAAGAAATGTATACAAAGTGTATTCATGTGCTCTGGCTATGGCGTTAGTTATATCTGCTTTCCACACACACCCCTCCTCTGCTACCACTCTGACAGAGTTATCTCAAGTACGTATTTTCAATTTCTTAAACTGTTTTTCTATCATTCTTGTATCAGTCCTGCTTTAATACTAGACTCTCTTACTGTTTCTAGGTTCATGTGCAAAATTATGAGAGGGAAAGAAAAGAACAATAATATGCTAACCAAGGGCAAGTTTATATAACCCATACTGTATCAGCAATCTAATTGACTCAAACGGGACTCCCTACAGTATCTTCATAGACCAATGTAAAGTTAGATTTTTGATGCCTGATAATATAGTGATTTATTTTAGAATTTGATATCTTGTGATTTACAAAACTCATTACGCTAGAAACAAATCATTCAACCGTTTGGGAATGTATTTAGATTTTGGTTGAATGATTTTTTTTTTTTAACCTTTTCATTAAGACCTTAAGATTGTAAAACCAGTGTGTTCAGACAACAGGTTCTCCAGATCCAGTAGCCCAGAAAAGTGTATATAAAATTACAGATATTTACTATGATGCAGTATTGTCTAAATGTTATTCATCTTGTGCCTCACGTCAGTGTAACCTGAAGGCTATTAAATGCATGCTGGAAAGAGAGGAAGTGAATTTGTGGGGTGGAGAGCTTATGCTTCGTACAGATTTTTGATGTTTTCAAATGTCTAAAAAGATTTATTTTAATAAACAAAAGGTAATAGACACAGTTCCAGAGATCTGTTCTGTAACCTGTGTTGTGCAACGTGTTCATAATTAACCTGAAAAAGAGGCTGAGCAGCAGGATGAGAAATTTTTTCACACGATACTAAGTTATTCAGCATAGTGAGACAAAGGAAGACTGTGAAGAATTACAAAAGGATCTTATGCAACTGGGTAGCTAAGCAATCAAATGACAAATTGAATTATTCTTGATGAATGATGTAGTGATAAACCACGGGGAAAACCATGAGGAAAACATGCCTATCTTCACATATAAAATGATGGGCTGTGGACTGAGCATTACCAAGGAAGAGGGAGGCTCTGGGGTGATGGCATGTAAAGTTCCACAAAAATTTCAGATTACGTCTTAGGAACTGTCAAATCCATATTAAATGTTAGGAGTTAAAGAAAAAGAACAGATAATTCAACAAAGAGCATTGCTATATCCCCTGTGTAAGAACGCAATTCATTCACATCTTGAACACTGGGTATTTCCAAAACAGGAATTATGAGGCACCAAATGAAGTTAGTAAAATCAATGTTCAAAGTACAAAATCAGAAGTAGGTTTTAGTTCATTAGATTATGTATGTGAGGAACAAATTGCAAAAGGACACTGTGAGTACTGGAAATTTGCATGGGTTCAAGAGGAGTCCAAACAAACAACTGGATGAAAAATCCATTGAGAGTTACTAAGCATGTAGAAAGCAACCAAGCTCAGGGAATTAGCTACACTGGAAATAGTTGGAAGAAGGGAGATTATACTGGGAGAGTATTATTTGCACTTACTTGCTGTATTCTTTCTTTGTCCCAGAAAATTACTTCTGGACAATGTTGGAGTCTGTATATTGATCTAAATAAATCTTGGTCAAAGTCAGTATGGTCATTCTTGTGAGAATATGTATACATAAACACAGAGTACATGAGAATATACACATACACAAAATTCTGCAGTATGTACTCATATAATAGAAACATCTAAACACATACATGCATATATATAAATATATCAAAATGTGTTGCTTACAAATACTGCCATCCTTAATAAGGCAATGGGTTTCACAGGGCCAGCTAGTGCAGACTGGCAAAACAAAGTACAGTTCATTATTTCCATGACTATATAGCAATAAACATACACTGAAAACATGCTAATGCATGACACTGAAATAGCTTATAATTTCACATAGGAACAGGACTCTGAGTAGTTAAATATAGTTCACAGTTAATTATCCCAGCAGGATGTAAAATGGTTATAAAACAGATTGGTAAATCTGTTGGATATGCCTTCTTTTTCCAAATATAGTGAAAGATACCAGCTGAAGTAACTTTGTAAAATACAGCAATGAGCCAGATTCACCACTGGTATGAATTTGCTGTTATGATTTCTATAAACTTCTCTCACAAAACTTCTTTGCACCATTTTTTACATAACCAACAGTATGTCTGCACTTTATGTATTTTCATTTGTTAATGTATCTTCATCACCAAATAATATTGTCATTCTAATTGTCAAGAAATAAAGGTGTCGTATGACAAAAAATTAAAAATAACAAGACACAGTATTTCAATGACTTGAATAGAAATTCACATGTACATTTCTCTTCTGAAAATGAGACAAAAATGTTGGGGTTTGTGGTATCATAGTGTGGAAGTAGACAACATCAGAACTGTGTATTTTAACTCTGTTTTTTGACAGTCACACAGTAATTTTCTAGATGTAAAATACTTCCTTTATATATTCTAAATTATTGCTAAAGTTAGGAATATTACATTTGTCTTAATAATTCGCTCTTTTTATGTGTGACACATACCGAAAGATTATTGACTGAAGTCAAAACATCCGAAGAAACAAGAAGAATGTCAGTAACAAATACATGGATTTAGGAAGCCATACTGTAATGTTATAGAGCCATTTGTAACGAGATTTCATGAATGTTTGATTGCTCCAATAATAAAGTTAAGATCTGTTCATTAAATATCTGTAGCAAACACTTCTATGTATTAAAGGTAAGAGGAATGTAAATACTTGTCACATGTTAATGGGTGATGATGTGCCTAACGGATATATTTGCTATTTGATGCAAAGATTGATTCTTTGGAAGGAAAATCACAATTCTTTTATATAAGGATAGTGATTCAATTCATTGAGTAGTAACATGCACTATGTTATTGTCTTCTCAGATCCTAGATTTATTAGTGCTCACCTGATACCAGAGAGTGACAATCCAGAAGATGACAAAATCTATTTCTTCTTCCGTGAAAATGCAATCGATGGAGAGCACACTGGAAAAGCTACTCATGCCAGAATAGGGCAGATCTGCAAGGTAAGATGGTGGCTTCTTGATGTGAGATTGAATACGCTTACAGGATGCTTTGCAAGTGATTTTAGAAACTGCATTTTCTTGCCTGTAAACTATTCAGTATTAACATTGGCATTGTACTAAAGCAAAGATCACCCCAAGTGAAAAATAGTTGGGGGATAACACACCCAAAGCTATGCTGTTCAGTTCTTCTCTGGGGAATCTTTGGGAAAGATTCACAAACTAAGATGCTTTCTTTAAAAAGTCCTAGGCATCTTCTGAGGTTTAGAATGTGTCTGCAAAAGAGAGAATCTTTTACAGGAAGTGTAATACTTCCAGGTAGGCCAAAAACATTTGAAGAATAAAGGAATGTTAATACCTCTCCATTCCCACATGAGTGAAAAACTTTAATACAGAGGCAAAGGAAGATTTAACAGTTGTTTAAGGTTAGCTGTAGAAATCAGCAGCCATTCAGAAGACCCTTAATGACTGCGATTGAATCATTCATCCACACTGATATGTGTCCAAATATTTTTCTGACGGACTTTTAAAAATATTTGTGCATATGAAATTGTATTAAAAAGTGTTGTATCTTTGGTAACTGTGATATTTACAGTAAAATTTCATGTTAATCCATAAGCACAATTTCAATTTATCCCCTCAAATCCAGAGGTAGCTGCTTGAAAACCAATTACCCCGTAAGTATGGAGCCCTTGGTGCACTTCATTCCTATGTTTTGCAGCTATACAACTGCTCCCACTCTTCTGGCATTTTTATCTACTTTGTTCATTTACAGTTTGTATTTTTACATTGTTGCCACCCATTTAAGAATAATAAACCCCTTAGGCTTTACCAGGACATGGCAGCCTGGGAGCTCTGACACAAATTATTCTGTCTGTCTGTCTTTCTCCAGTGTTATGTATGTATTATAATTTATAAAAAGGTTTAGGGTTTTTGTTTTATAAATTATGTACTTCTATGAAATATGCAGCAATACAATGTAAAATAAAAGCAATTCAGGGTTAGTGTCTTTGACAACATAATGTTTCTGTATGTAGAAGGTGAATTCTTTTCTGTTTTCTGTAAGTAGCATCTTGTGATTATTTACTGTATTTTCTCTGTACTCTGTTGATACTTCAAAGAAAGACTGTTACTAGATATTAATGCAAAATACTTTTGTTATTAGAATGACTTTGGTGGGCACAGGAGCCTTGTTAACAAATGGACAACTTTCCTCAAAGCACGTCTGATTTGTTCTGTGCCGGGACCCAATGGCATAGACACACACTTTGATGAACTACGTAAGTGGCAGAAATGGCTTTGAATACAAAAATGTTTTCAGATATTATCCATATGAATTTAACTTAGTTTTCTTTTCTGTCTCTCATTATTTTTGCAGAGGATGTGTTCCTAATGAACTCTAAAGACCCTAAAAATCCAATAGTCTATGGAGTGTTTACAACTTCCAGGTATAGGACGTATCATTTTACTTGCATGGAAACTTGGGTGGCTGCTAGTTTTAAAGAGGTCTCTTTGTTAAAAATGTTTTTAAGTAACACAAAATTTCCTTAACCTTTGAACTGAGAAGCCAGTGGCAGTCAGAAGTAATGAATTAGGTCTTTTTCTTATGAGCAGTGTACATCATCACTCTGAAGCAAGCAATCACAAAGACTATCAGTTTCTCAGGCTGTTCTTGCTGTTGAATTGGCTTTTAACAGTGGGGACCAGAATTTGTAGCCCTTTCCACACAGACTTGGAAAAATAACACAAGCATAAATATGCTTGTTTGGGGGCAGAGTGAAATAGAAAACCTGTGGGGTGAGAGGTTGGCGACTCAAGGTGGCATTAGTAAAAAATATTGCTGAAATCTGGAAAGTTTAACAATTTTTCAAAAGTTCTGTTATTGTATCACACGTAACTGTGATTTGAATGTTTTGGTTTCATTGTGCTTTCACCAAGACCAAAATTATACTTGTAGCTTCAGCCTGAGGAATGTTTGCAGTACTGTTTGCATTGCCACATTTATCTGTGAAGGACATAAGTTTTAGTTTCTAAACAGAAAGAATGTTTCTAGTGATAACCAGTCATAGAAGAGGGAGATTTGCAAGTCCTTACTGTCTTCGGTAAGAAATCTTAAGGTAAGAACATCGACGTTTGCATCTGTGCTGCCCAAATGACTGAAGAGACTCCTAAAAAAAAAAATAGAAAAATGCGAAGTGTAGGAAAGAATTAGTCCTCTAGGGACAGCCCCATTGAAGGTTACTCAAATTGAAGCTTTAGCCTTCTGGGGACAATATGTTTTAAATAGTGGAGTAGCAGCCATCTGCTTAGGAAAATGTCAGAGATCGTATCAGTTCTGCTGAACTTTCACAGGAGGTGAGTTAGGATTGCTCTGAGAGCATGTCAGAGTTTTGATAATCAGCACATGCCATAAATTAGAAAGCAAGAAGCTGCTATTCCCATAGCTCTCTCACTCGATTAAACCAACTGATAATTTAAAGAGCCTGATTTGATTTCTTCTCCCCTCGTTTTCAGTAATATCTTCAAGGGGTCAGCAGTGTGTATGTACAGCATGACTGATGTGAGGAGGGTGTTTCTTGGTCCCTATGCCCACCGAGATGGCCCAAACTACCAATGGGTCCCCTACCAAGGGCGAGTGCCATATCCACGGCCAGGAACTGTAAGTACCCTAAGAAATACAGTAATCTAAAAAGGGAAAAGTGTGGAAAATATTTTCACACATTGCATGGTCCTTGAGCTGAGATCCAGGAAAGAAACAGAAAAAAACAATGAAGTGGGTAATGTGGCAGAAGATAACAATTCCTCTAGGTCCAAAACATACTGATTTTCTTGTAAAGAATGAAACTGCAATAACAATTTCATTTGGATTTTAATTTTGGCATTCAGATTAACAACTTCAGCAGAAGTTTGAGCAATGGCTGGAGAATTTTACTGGAAGTCAAATGTTTAATAAATTACTCTAGGTTATCCTTTCCTTGGAATCTGTCTTCGTTCCAAGTATTAACTGAGCCATTCTTAGTGAGAATGAACAGAAAGCAGAGCATCTGCCAGGCTGTTAAGGAACTTTCAGTTGCTCTCGACATTAAATCTAGTACAGGAAGATAGATATTTCTGCAGTGGATGATAGAGTGACTATAATATTTTCTGGCACTTTTTAAAATATATGCTTCTACCTGTTTCTCTGTGTCTATTTTCTGCATGATTAAAATATCGATGTATATAAGATATCTGTTTTTAGAACTCCCAACTGATGTCATCACATTCTAGAAATATTTAACTGCCTCTGAAATTACCAGTAGTCTAAGAAGATGGGACATTTCTGAAAAAGCATTAATTGTGTACATTGGGGCAGCTCGTTAGCCAGTATAAATCAGCTTGGCCCATTTAGGTTCTGAAATATCATTGCTGAAGATTAAATATATGTGTACACATGTATAAATATAAGCATGTAGATGTAAATAATATATCTCTCTATAATATTATTTTTAAAGTTTCCTTAAATATAAGGCACAAAACAAACCAGGAATAACTTTGATTCTTTTTTTTTAAAATAATCATATTTTCTACTTTTGTCTGGTATGTTTTGAAATTGTGCTTTCAAACCCGGTCTTTCAACTGATCTCCAACAGTTAGACAATATATATGCTCAGACAAATGAAAATGACTTCCTAAGTAAAAGAAAACAGTGGCTCCCTGACAGCTAGATTCCTCAGCACTTCTTGCTCCCTCAGCACAACTGATAAAGGGATTTCTAATTTTTTCCAGAGTTAAACCATGAGCTCTGCAGCATAGGAGAGGTTTAATTTCTCATTTGATGCTAAACTTTTTTTTCTTTTAAGTTACTATCATTAATGCTGATATGTCAGAGGGGGTTTTTTTGAAGTTGAATTGTTTTACATCCCTGTGGAAAATGTGAATGAGTAGATATTTTTGGTATTTCTTGTATAGCTAATGTCATCTTCTTTTCAGTTTGACAGACTTAATAAGTTAGTGTTCATTATTCTGTTTATTTATATTCCTCTTTGGTTCCAGTAGTGATTAACTTTTCTAAACAAAACCAAATAATAGATATTGTGTAAAACTGCAGACAAAGAATTATGTGTTTCTATCACAGAAATAGACTAAGATAAAGGACTGACGTCTGCAGAGTGGTTCTGTTACATTCATTCCTCTACAGAGATTAGATGCAGCTCTGTTGAGGTTCTAAATGTGCAACTCACATATTTGCCCTAGAGACTGGCAACACAGTTCTGCCTGCCTCAGAGCCTAGGGGTTATTCTGAGACTTGTCTGAGGCTCTTGCACTGCGAGAAGAATAACTTGATCAAACAACAGCGAACAAGCAGAAAAGCAGGGACCTGAATCCAGCCCCTAAGTGGCTAAGTGACCTAAGCTTTTGCCAAAAGAAGGGAAATACAGTTACATTGCATATACTTTTTTTTTCTGGATTTTACTGTTACATTTTCACTATGACATACAAAGATTCACAAAGAAAGAGGAAAGATGTTCAGATTTCATTGCAAACATTTTTCCTGCCTAAGGACAAATGTGATCATAGAATCCTAGAATGGTTTGGGTTGGAAAGGACCTCAAAGGTCATCTAGTTCCAATCCCAAATTATGCAATTCTATGTAGCCTTGCAGTCACATCATATAACACAAGAGGACATGCCACTGTAAATGATGTTAATTAAAGAGTGGCTGAAGCCATCAGTTTCTCCTAGCCCACTGCCAGTGACTCTAATTTTGGTGTCTGCCACTTGGAAAACAATTTTTTCTTTTTCCTCACAGTTGCTAAAATAATTCTATTTTATTAGTGGGATAAAACTGAATTTTAAAATACGAGACATTTCTGGTTGAAAAGAAGCTTTGTGTTTCTAAAAGGATAAAATTGAATGTATTTTCAATGGCTTTGAAGACCTGTTGAGAATAAAGAAGAAAAGTTTTTGAAGTTCCTTTAGATGTTAGACTTGTGGCTTCCTCTTCCAAGAAATAGGGAAAGGGAAGGGAAAAACAAAACCTGAGCTTCTTTCAGTGATTCAGTTCCAGATCTCACTGCAGTTAAACTGTGCTGAACTATCTAAGGAATTTAATAGGTGAGCTGCCAGTAAACTTCTTGAGCATCTGGTAACTTACCCAATATAAGTAAAGAAAAAGAAAGGTTAATGGTTCTTTTGAAAAGTCAGAAAACTTTGTAAATAATTCTACATCAGCTTCACATTTTCAAAGAAGTTGCCAGAATTTCTTTAAGATCTATAGAACTTTTTCTTTTCTTTTCTTTTCTTTTAACCTTTTAACGATATCTGGGAGAGGAGGGAGGATTTATGTATATACTTCATCTTGAATGAGGTGCCTCATCCTGAATTCATATCTGACTTTCTGTGAATTCAGCTAACAGAACGCAAGTTTTATTTGCTTCATGGTACCAAGAGTCTGTCTTCAGTTATGACCAAAACTCTTCTTATTCCTACCAAATGTAGCTATTGAATTATTCTGTTGGATTCCCTAATAGGCCAGTTAGATGATAGCCTAGTTACCTCCTCCTGACTTATGAGAACCCCTGACACAGCATACTGGGGACCACCAATTGGAAGTGGATGTTAAATGCAAGAGTTCTTTGAATGTACTTGAATCCAAGATCAAGCTCATTTCTCCTAACTTTTTCAGGACATTTGTATTCAGACTTATGTTTTGGCACCTGAAAACTTTCTGTTTCCTTGATATCAGTGGGATCAAGTATATAAACATGAGTTTTGATGAAGCATATTACCAATTAGCTTGACGTAGACCCACTAATATCAATATCAGTCCTGTCATTAGCATCAAGGATAATATCTTAGTTTTGTATCCTGGTTTTGTGACCACAACATAAGTAAACACGACAGGACTTTCCTCTTCAGGACAACTTGGACTTTATGTGGGTTGAGATTCCTCTGTCAGCAATTTGGACTATGGATGGGCTAAATCTCACCTACTGATATTGCCCATTTCACTCCATTGACAAGGGAGGGTGTTACAGGAAAGAGAGTTTTATGACATCTCAGTCAGTTTCCTAAAGTGAGGTGCTATGGATGTGAGCCACATCCTAGTCCAGGTTATACACTTTAGACTTTAGATGTAAGGAAACAAAGTTGATGTCATTCATTTATTCTCAGAAAAGCAAGGGATCTGAGCTGTAATCTGGCTCAGAATTGGGAGTCTCGTTTAAACATACAGAATTGTGACCCTAATTCTAGTTTTATGATTTTTCTGCATAAAAGATATCTTCATCAACATTGCTGCAAGTAAAACACTTTGTTAGAAAATGAGCCAGAAAGTAAATATTCAAGCAACTGAAGCACAGCTGAAATTCATTTACTTAAAATTGAAATGAATATTCATTTACTCTTTTTTTCAGTGTTTGCCCAGCTGCAATTAACAATACTTCACTCTTGTGTAGTGATTTTTATACTTAAAGCACTTTACATATATTGTCTAATTAATCATTATCTAATTAATCAGAGTAATTAGTATTGAATTGTAGATAGAATATTAATCAAGCTGTAAAGCACTTAAAATTGAAGTGTAGAAATTTAAACACAATCTTTGAGATGGACAAAGGTTTGGCCAAAGATTATAAAAAGCCTATCTGATTTTCTCTTCGAAATATTTCTGTACAAGAGAAAAAGAACATCTAATAATAAAGAGGGTGAAAAATGTTGACACAATAAAGTAGATAACTAACTTGCTTTCTGCTTAGTCTGCTGCACAGGCATTAATCAAATGTCCTCCCTCCCTCCCTCCCACCCTTCCATACCATGTAATGGAACAGAGTGCGAGAATTTGCTTACTAACAAATATGCCAAACAGGGACAATTTACACTTCATATGTCCGTGCTGGAAGCATCCCTTTGCTGAGTATAATAACTGCTCCTTTTGACAACATTGATTTTTTAATTTAGTTTCTGATGAATTATTAATAATTTGGATCAAGGTGATAGCAAAGACAATTGATTTCTCCTGCTAAGCATCCTACAAGGTCTAGATTCTTGGTTAGTAAGGTGTTGTCCTCTAGGTTTTTAATTTAATTGGAAGATATTCTATACATGGATATAAAGGGCAAATTGTCTAGGGCATTTTAATACCAGCTGTTTATATTTCAGGTTCAAATGCTTCAAACATAATAATTTTAAACTAGGTTTCCCAGTTTTATATGCCTTAAAATAGGTATCTCTGAACAGACTAGGAGTGGAGGACACCAAGTTCTTTGCCAAGTATCTTTGGACAGATGATTTAATGCCCTTGTGGTTCATTTTCTTCATCCAGTCAACATTACTAACACACTACTAATGCTTACTTTAAAGTAAACTCTAATTTTTCATAAAATACTTACCAATTCTTCAGAAGGGAAGAGGGCAAATAGCAGCGATTAGCCATAGTCCTCACATGTCCTCATGGGGACATGAGGTAGGTGAAAGTGGAGGAATATTTTTGTGGATACCAAAGCCCTTGTCTTACCTCTCCTTTCCTTCTCAGCTTCTACGTTTTGCTCATGTTGGAAGAATATGAGCAGAGAATTCTCTACTTTCCACAGATTAGAGGCAAAACTGTCTGGCCCACCCATGGCTGTATAAGGGGAAAAGAGGCTTTTTACTGAGGATGAGCTTAATCACAAAGGGACACCAAGTTTTCTGTTACTGTGCAGTACACAGCAGTGAGGACTTATTTCAGTTCTTTAGCAAGAGTCATCTCACCTGACTGTTCCCATTGACTGTATGAGCAGCAACACTCACATGAGACTTTCTTTAGAATCAATGGAGAGAGAAGAGCTGCATTTAGGACATGACTCATTTGATTTTATTTAGTGTAACAAAATCCATGTTATTGGGACTACATGGATGACATAGTCTTGCTGAGACAAGCAGGAGTTTGAAAAGTCAGTAGAACAGGGAGTTGTCCCAACATTTAAAGATTTGGTTCCTCAGTCAAACTAATATGGTGACATAATTAATTTATTTTCTGTTGTAAACATAACCAAATGCTGAAATTGCTTGTCTCATATTGAATGATTTTAGATAATTCAGGGTTTCTTCCTTCTGCCAATTAAAGATTAATACTAATCTGGAAATGACTGAAAATCTTTTTGCACTGCATAGTAGTAAGAAAAATGATGTATGAGGATCATTTTCATTCTGTTAACCATATTGACTTAAAACCAAAATGGAAAAAAAAAAAAAAAAGAGAGAGAGACTTTTGGTGACAGAATTAACTTTTGCTGTCTGTCGTGAAACTTTTAGATCCCCTGTCATATTTGATTATAGACTGCAGTAGTTGGGATGATTGTAATGAAATCGATTTCTAATATGTTACTAGTGATCAATAATAACATGTAAAACATCTTCTTTTTTATTTCCAGTGTCCCAGTAAAACGTTTGGAGGCTTCGATTCCACCAAGGACCTTCCTGATGAAGTTATAACATTTGCGAGAAGTCATCCAGCCATGTACAACCCAGTATTCCCCATCAACAACCGTCCAATCATGATCAAAACGGACGTGGATTACCAGTTCACACAGATAGTAGTAGATCGAGTAGACGCAGAAGATGGCCAATATGATGTGATGTTCATTGGCACAGGTGAGAAGTCTTGAATCTACACTGTATGCTCCTCCAGGCGTTATGGAGACATAGATCAGATAAAATTTCATACTCTGAAAGACAGAATAATGATTTATGTTCCAGTGTATACCTGTGAAAATTTGGGGTAAGACTCGAAACTGTGCATGTGGGAAGGTCTTTGTTACATACATTTGCTGTTACAGGTTCAGGCCATGGCCTGCATAGCTGAATTCCTTAGGAGCTTTGCCAACTGGATTAAGAACAAACCGCTGTCTTTTCAACTACTGTTATTAGGGAATTTTATTAGAAATATCTTGCCTTATTAATTATAATTTAGTGTTAAGATGCGGGTTTTGAGGTACCCATTTTGAAGTGCAGCATAAGAAGTATTAACATGAACGAGGCAAGTATCCAGGCATGGGAAATGTCTTGTGTGCCTTTCAAGTATTTCAAGTATTACCTTAAGATACCGAGATCTTTAGCCAGAAGAGTGCATCATTTTACTTAAGATGAAGATATCTGGCACATGTAAAGTGTTTTAAGAAGAGCTGGTATTCAAATATAAACTTGGTATCCTTTTCAAAGTATTTGCAGAATCGTACGGCTTTGACATTTTATCAAAAATGGAACTATGCACTTAGAAAAGACTTCTTTTTCCAGAAAGATAATAATGAGAAATAAGAGTGTTCAGAAATTAGCTGATATACATTTGCAGTGGCTTCAGAACTATGCTGATTAGCATAGTGGATATGCTTCTTTACCTTTGAAGATATTCCATTAGTTGGCTGGTGCTTCAGTTAGGTTAAACAAAAGTATTTTAAACTTCTGTGGAGCATAATTGCTAGTATTTAGGCATTAGCATCATGAAGCCAAAACAAATCAAACCAAAACCCCCATGATTTCTTTTCAACTTTGGACCAAAAAATATCTGTCTGTCTTGTAACAGTCCAATTTTTTACTTGCTTTAAGTACAGTTCTGGTGCTTCAGACCTGGAGTCAGGTTTCCAAAGCAACAAATCTCAAGACCTCTTTCATGTTGATGCGTGAAATATATTATGAATAAACAGAGTTGATGAAGCTTTGTGTATCAAACACAGTGCATGTGTAGCAATTCAGAACAGTTACTGCAGGAAATGCAGCTCTGCAGGAAGTTTTCCAGCTCTTTAAAACTGTGAACTGAGTTATTAGATACCAGTGCTACAATATGTTCTTGCATAAAACATTGAAAAGTATTTTCATATGATTTCACACAACACATATATTTTCCATCGCACATTAGAGACTTCAATGCCATCTACAACTGGCAGTGTTTTATGCCTTTCAACAAGTCTTCTATGACCTGATTCAGCTCAGAAAAAAAAATGAATGGCAATACTCCCCTTGGCTGTGATGTGAAGGAACAAGCCCTTCAGCATCCAGAGTATGATGCTGAACAAACATAAGGAACAGATTTATGTCTATGTCTTGAGCACAAGAGGTAGCATTTCTCTCACCAAAGGTATTGGCATCCAGTCTCAGAAAGATGACTTGGCATCTGCAAGGGAGAGAGATAAGTACTTCCAGAGAGAGATTCATTGTACTCTCTTCAAGACTCTATTCAAGTAAGATGAATAGTTATGCAGAAGCTCCTGTCTGTTTTCAGACGGTGCAGAAGACTTGCTGAAACCTGAGCTATAGATTTCAGATAGTTATCATCCCATATAGTGGTTCTTATCTAAATTAGTCAGGCAAAGTCTCCCTCTGAAAGAGCTTCAATGATATCTGGCTCTTACCTTTAAGTTGGGAATTTAGACACTCAATTCTCTAAATCACTAATATTCAGATGTGTGGTAAGTGCTCTGGATCCTGTCCAACATTACTGATATTTATGCCCAAGAACTGCACAAAAACTATTGAAAGGTTATTACTTGCACTTGCCAAAAGAGATTTTACAGCTTCATAAGTGTGTTACCGTGTTATTATTTCTTGAAGTATTGCTTTTGTCTATGGAAACTGTTCTTTTTCCAGCAGGAGGTTATACTCTCCTGGGAAAAGAACAGGCATTACAACACCTGTGCTTGAAGCTGGGGCACGAAAGGTGCTCCTCTGAGCTCACCATCCTTATTGTGGTTCTCAGAATGAGGAAAGGACATCTTCCACACGGGAGGAAAGGAAAAGAGGCAGAACTTAGGCCCTCCCTGCCCTCTGCCAGAAGGCTGCACTGAGCCAACTGATCAAAGTCAAAGGAACCAGAAACAGACACACAATCAGCACATTTTGCATATTCCCCAAGCAAAGAACGTGCCAGGGTGCAGATTAAGGACTCTAGTCACAGTCCAGTTTTCCACTTGATGATCTGAACCTATGACAAAGGCAGAGTTAAGCTCTCTGGGGTATGACTGGATTTCTCTCTGCAGGTCTGTCCCATCAGATTAGATACATTTCTCTGTATTTTCCCATTGCCGTTGCAGCAGTCTATCTACATTATTCCCACATGCTGCTGAACTTCAATATGTTGAAGAAATACCTTTTTTTTTTTCCATTTCAATGAATAACTGATGATAATTGAACAGAACATAATTAATAGCCATCCAGTGTGGTCACATTTTCCTTTCCTGTGGGTGAGATCTTTAGCTGAGCAGTTTCTTTCCCACTGTGATTGTACCAGTGTGTTTCACAATGGAAATAAAATCATATCAGCATACTTGAAATTATATCAGAAAAAAACAGGAATTAAGATATGCACTTAATGCATATCCTGAGTGTCTGATGTTTCGGATCATTTGGCACAGTCAAGGTACATCTGTCAGTAAAGCAAATGAATAACAGTAATCTTATCTTACTCAGCAGAGCCTATTGATCCTAAAGGAGAAGCCTGATTCCATTTGTGTGAAATTGTTTGAAATACTACCCTGTAAAACTTGATCTAGAACTCAGATAAAGCCCCACTTTGGTACCTGTGGCCTGACCAGAGTCGCCGTAGTGATTAACACAGTGTATCTTTGACCTCAGAGGCTTTCTTGAGCACCAAGCGACTGTAATTGTTGCAGTATCCACTTAAAAGTCAGATTTTTTTTTGAAACAACACTTTGTGGGGAACTTGTGTCTGCTCAGTGCCCACTCAGGCCCAACAGTTTCCCTTGTGCTGTTTTATCAAAAATCCCCTTTTTTCTAGAATATGGCATTTGATGGATTGTGACTGAGGACAGTCCAACACAGAATATAGTCGTGACACATCACTACACTGTTATATTTATTAGATCAGAGTTCTCTTTTTTATCCATACAATATATTTTCCTCAAAGTGACAGTCATCAAATTATCAGGATAATTAAGGAAATGAACTCATCCATTAAATTGGAAATATAACTAATGCTAAATTATCTGTTGTTCTGTTGTAGAAATGTGAATTTCCTTTTCTTCTTGTTTTAAAGTTTATATTGCATTTGTTCTGTATTGTTCTCAATATTTCTTGAATTAAGTATATTCAATTAGTAGCAGTAACCATAATGAAAACCACTTCCAAACAACTTATATAGTATATTTTACTAGCTCAGTTGGTACACGTAGCTGCCTAAATTAAAAAGAAAACTGTGCCTTGCTTTGTTGTTGGTTTTTTAAGAAATAACTGGGGGCTTTGTTTGAAAAAATAATCTATGAATTTGTGACAAATGAAAGAGAACAATGATATAGGTATTTTGGGGAAAAAAATCACTGCTTTCTGAACTTCAAAAAACATGTCCTTAGAAACCAACAGCTGCTTAAAGGGGAGCAGATGGAAAAAATAAAATCTCAGTTCTGTAGGATATTCTAGGATTTCTGGAGTATTTTAACCCAAATTCATGTAAAGAAGTTCAAGTACCAGAATTTTTTCATTAATTCAATAGCTTTCAGGTTAGTCACCTTATAAAAACATTTTCAACCTGTACAATCTATTTTTTTTTTCAATTTTATACATTTTTTCATTATAGAAGTCGTGAGTTGTCATCTTTTTAATCAGAAGTTTCAGGTAACGCACAAATACGTATATATACAAAACAAATTATGTTTTGATTTTGTATAATTGTTGCTTAATTCTTCTTTTGAGAATGTTGACCTTTATAATTCTCTTTAAGAATTTTATCCATTTAAAATGCCTTATATTTTTCTAAATTATTAGTGGTATAGAATGTGCAAAATGAAAATTCCTCAGGGATGGAGTTGTTATTCCTATGATATATTTACATGGCACTACACTTGGGTGGTTAAAAAGAAAAGTCACATCCAGAGTGTTTCCATTTCAGAGTATTCAGTGATGTGTACCAACCTAGAAATTTTTCTTTTTGTTGTTGTTGTTCCCTGAAAATGCTGTTCATGGAAACAAACAAATAAATCACAGATGCAGAAGCTGTAAAACAGAGATGGTCTTAAGTCTCAAACGCATTCACAAAACCAAAGCCTATAGCTCTGGAATTCCAGGCGTTGGCCTTGTTCACATTAAAGCCAATTGCAAAACCCCAAGAATGTAAATGAATATAATATTAAAATGTTGGCATGCACCTATTTCTAAACAGAAAATACAAGTTGTATTGCTTTTTAGCCCTCAGTGAAGAAGAGTATCTAATGCACAGGGAAATACAGATGCCTTAAGGGCTTATACATTTTAGGTACTTTGTTTGACATGGGTAAGATTGCACGTACTTAAAAGATCTAACAGCTTCATCTCCCTAACAACATTTGTCCAGATGTTTTTATATCCATACTGAGCCTTCTGAGAGCATCTTCATGTGCATTTTAAGAATGACAAACATCATATTCAAAATGGACAATAAAACATGCTTGGGTAAATTTAGTGCCTTTCCTTCCTCAATTAAATGACTGAAACATCTGTCATTTAAGACTGTCATTTAAATAGCGCTTCAGTCCTTTTCATTCTTCAATAACTATAGTAGTATTTGTCATCTTTGTTGAATTTTGATTATTGAAAGACTTCAGTAAAATATTCCATGGAAACTCAATGTTTTTCTAGGTTATTTTAAATAGCAGGTGGTATTTTGAACAACAAGTGCTCAGTGATACATAGCTTCACAATCATATGTGAAATAATTACATATTACAAGAAACTCTGGCTGCTCTTAAACTGAAGTATGCTTCTCAGGCACCTGAAAAATTCTTTTCTTTTTTTTCCCTTTTCAAGATATTGGAACAGTTCTTAAAGTGGTTTCAATTCCTAAGGAGACTTGGCATGAATTAGAGGAAGTCTTGCTGGAAGAAATGACAGTCTTTCGGGTAAGTACAGCTAAATTTCAAGTGTCAGGTTGTAGATTTCTCTGTGGACAGCTGGAAACTAAACTTCTTGCAGTCTAGCCAAGGAATAGCCTGGCATACTCCTCTAATTAGCTTGTCATTTAGAGACCCAGACACTAGTCAAAATAAACCTTGAAACTTTCAGTGCTAGCTGGAGGTTAATGATAAAAGAAATGGCATTCTGGGCTCTTGTTTTGTGGTTTCAAAAGTAAATTAGCATCTCTGAATCTTAGAGCTATTACATGCGGTAGTTAAATATGTATCTGTGCAACTCTGGGAATAAGGCCTGTCTCTTTTCTCCCACAGAGATATGCAATGCATGAATTTTATAGTTGCATCAACTCTTAATACTATTCAGACTATCAGCATAGTGTGACTAGGAAGATGCTTTCAGAAAAACAGTGATCTGCACAGATTTCTCATGCCTAATAATCTGAGAAACAAAGAAAGTGTTTATATTTTCAAAAGTGACTTTAGGGTCTTATTTTCATGCTTTGACACAAGACACTGTAAACACTCTCTAAAATTCAGTACTTCTTTGTGAAAATCAATCTCTTCCATTTTTCCTATCTGAGCCACCTAAAACATAAGGCATCCCGTAGGCACTCCTGCAAGTCAAAGCCAAGTAAACCTTTCAAACACTTTGCAGACAGAACCCAGGGATGTCTCAAGTTTTGTACACAACAACAAATCATTTACATTCCCCACGTTATTCTTTTTGTCAGTGCCATTTTATGGCACCATTACACAGGCTCCAGGCTTTTGAGGGAGTAGATACCTAGCTGGGAGGGTGAGAGTAATCTGACAGTGTGAAGATGATGTTTGCATGCTCAGAGAGCCCCACATCGTGTGGTCTCACTCCAGATGTGCTGGCAAGGACTGTACTTTGATCCTGCCACAGGAGCCTAGCCACCACGTGCACATCATACTTGGTTGCCATCCCTTTATCTTTTGTTTCTGAACAGACAACATATCTAAACAGATCTTGTATATCTTTATATTTTTATTTTCAATAATTTCAATAATTTTCAATTTCAATAATTCTTTTTTTTCTTATGGTCAGTCTTGCCTTTATCGGTGCCAGTCTTGCACAGAAACCACTGTTTTGAGTTCAAGGTACCACAGAAAAATCTGTTTCTGCAATCCATGTTTTTTTTGAGGGCAGAATTGTGGAGGTTTTTCTTTCTTTTTTTAACAGAAAAATAAAGTAGAAACTATGAGAAGAAAATGAGACAAGTAATTTCTGACTCTGAGCTTTTTTTTCTTTTTTATACACGCAAAAGTCATTACATTAATGCAGGGTAATTTGGCAATTGTTGATAATGTATGAGTCTCTTCTCTAAATCAAGTAGAACTGCCAAGCTAAAGGAGATCAGAGAAATATAAAAGTGAAAGAAAGAAAATAAATGAAGTGAAAGTTTTATTTCAGAAAGGCTTTACAGAAGTAGAATGGTTAATGGCAAATTCAGATCTGTTATTTTACTTTACATGTGTATTTCATTGTTACACAAAAGGATTTTGGTGTTCTGATTTACTTGAAAGCTCATTTATCTCCTTTGGCATGTATTTAAGCTCTAAAGGGGGCATTAATGTACTTCAGTGGAATAACCAGAATTTGTATGCAGAAGTTAAATGGATCTTTCAATAGGGAATTTGCAACAGCAAATACATGTACTTTAACTAAATGTAAATTTTCTTTAGTTACTAAAGAGTCTGCATATATCATAAACAATGTATTTTGAATCTTGAAGTGCAATGTGCTGAATATAATGCTGTTCATTTAGGGTTCCACAAAACTGAAAGTCTTCCATATCTGTTACATTGATAACAAATGCCTCTTTTAACCCCATTTGTGCAATATTTCTCTGAACAGCTGAGCAAACAAACTAATGAGTTCAATTTTCATTCAAATGTTACACTTAATTGATGCTTTATAATATAAGGTCTATTAACCCATTCGTAAAGGCAAGTCCACATGCTTAACATCCACTGACCCATAGCAGATTCTCTTGGGATAAGCAAGTTGAAAGATACACAAGTGTAAAAGCTTAATAAGGACTTTATTAATGTATATAAGCAAAAGTATTATGCATGGGATCCATATGAGATTTTTTAGGTGGAATAAAGTTCGTATAGAATTGATTTGCACTCTTTGTAACCAGATTATGCCACTTTTACTCTCAGGATTAAAATCCATTCAAGCAGCCGGGCCTAAAAGGTGTAACAGTCTTTTAATCACATCTAAACATACTTATTCTGTTAAATATTTCCTACAGTCTCTCATGTAAGAAAGCAGATATTGGTTTGACATCTACTCACTACAGATAAGTATAATTAAAACTAGACTTAACTAGGAGAACAATAACTCTCCTAGTGACCTATTTGATTGATTAAATAATGAGTATTGGAGGGTGCAAAAAACCTCTTGCCAGTTTTAGTTCTTCGTTCTGCAAATCAGATTAACTATTTTGTATGTGAATAGTGTGGTGCAGTCCATAAGATTATACTTGGGATTAAGACTTGTTCTTAAGAATAAAATATTGCAGGAATGGATTTTTCACCTTGATATGGTTAAAAAGTGTTGCTTATTTCAGTGTTACCACCTTTAATGTATATTATCTATGTATTTTGATACAGCCATTATTATTTTTGTATAAAAGGGAGGATCTTTAAATGTAGTTTTAATATTAAGTATAGAAATTAATTTCAGATGTGAAACTAGTAACAAAGTAATCACAATGAAACTGTAATAATCATGAAAAATCATGTGTCTGCAATCAATATAGCAATCAAAGATGCACCCAGATAGGTACGTGCATTCTAATACATGTACAGCTAGAAACTATTCCACTGCAAGAAGAAGCCCTATTACTAATGAGGTTTTAGTTTAATTTCAGGGTTTCTAGGTTGGCAAATGGCATTCTAGCAGAATTTTTATGTTTATAGAGTTCGTTTTATATTTCAATTATTTTTTTTTTTCCTCCCTAGGAACCCACTGTTATTTCAGCAATGAAAATTTCCACAAAACAGGTACTATGTGCACAAACTTTAAATCACTTTTAAATATTTATTGGTCTCTGTCTTTTAGAAACAGTAACTTGGCAGTCAGTAGAAACATATTAATTACAGCACAGCATCCCATCCCTTTACATAAACATCAGCAGTTTCTCAGGAAAATGTAACATGCAAAGGAGAAAGGAAAAGTCCTGTTTGTGTTACTTACTGGTAAGGTGGAATTTAAACACGAACTAATTAGCTGTGTAGAGACTCCAGAAAAAAAATAAATCCACATTATGGAATGTTCTTATGACAGAGAAACTGTTCAAAAAGAGTGGCCAAACTTGGTCTCTTGCTTTAATGGGACTAGTTCTAGTCCCTGTAAGAACAGTCTAGTACAAAACGCAGATAGTGAAAGACTGGAAATGAGACATCCTTCTGTCTTTCTGTTCAATGCCCATTCCATTCCTGGATTTGCACTATTCAGCTTTAACAAAGAAGGTAATGTCTGATTTAGTCCAAGTTTTCCATGGCCTTCTAGTTCAGTGACATGGTTAGGATATGGGTTCCAGACTCCAGAATTTATATTCTTACTTTCTGTTGAGTGCACTAATAACTAACTTCTTAGTGAAAAGATATGTGCTACAGCCCTCGTTGTAGACCAGATCACAAGTAAAACGAAGTGACCTTCTTCATGGATGAAGGTAAAATTTTGCCTGTTTTACAGTAAAGGTTACTCATGGATTTCTGAGCTAATAAAAGCAACTATTATTCGGCTTCTTTGTGAAGCAGCTGATGAATTATGTAGTCGCACAAAGAACTTTGGGTTGCAGTCTGGGAGTGAAATAGGTATTAGGGGCCTATCTTCTAGTTCTGCCTGGAGTTAGGTAGATGGACCCCAGCCACTCTCATTTCCTGTCTCAGAAGTCTGAGACATAAAGTTTAGTGTCAAATTTAACATAATAAGACTTTTTTTTTCCCCATTTTTGTGTTGATTTGGAGCCTAATTCAGTAAATACAAGCAACTTGTTCACACTCATTAATTTTTGCATTAATGCCATTGTCAGTAAAGCGGAGATTTAGTCTTAGTTCTAGGACTAGGTTCACTAAAACTTGTGTGTGTTATAAATAAGATTTAGTTAATTCATCTACCTCACTCTATATATTATCAAACAGAAGTTGAATTCATTCTGTAATGGACAGAGCCCAATGTTATGTTTGAAATGCTGCATATTTCACTCAGAATTTACTGTATTTAGGAAAGATGTCTGAAAACATTCATGTATTTGACAGAAAACATTTTGTTTGGGGCCATTCTTCTAACATAGTTTACCACCTAAAACAACAAAAATGGCAGGACAAAAAAATGTACTATTGAATACTGGGATATTTAAAAACAAACCTGTCAAGTTGTATATATGTTCACATCATACCAAAATGCTCTGCTGTGGATTATTTTTATAAGTACATTCCCTTAAAGCAGCCAATCAGATCTGACAATGGTCTGTGCATTTTCATACAGCCTCTTCTTCAAAGCATCTTTAGTTATTCAGTTATTACAATTTTCACTGAGTCTTTTGAAAACAAATTTACACTGCTAAAATTGTCTAAAGCTAAAAAAGAGCATAAAACACAAGTTACTCAGGCAGAGTTAAACTCATGAAAAATCAACCAGCCTCAGGCTAAAAATGACAGCATCATGATACAGTATGACAAACTTTTGGCACTGTGTCTCTGTATCAAATAAGTATATGGCAACATGTTTCCAATTTATATTTATGATTTAAAAATACTGTAGTTTTATAACTCAAACACTTTACTCATTGTGTTCTGATAAGCAGGGTGCTTTTCATATAAACAGCACGGTAATTCTATGCACTGTAGAAAGCAGAAGCATGAAATGTAAACAGTAAAACTAGTATGTCCTATTGAATAACTTTAAAGTAATCACTCCAGTTTATTTTTTCAATAACAATTCTTTCATCCAATCGTAAAACATGGTATGAAGTGCTTCTCCTTATTTTTCAATTGTTACGACAGTGGTTGTTCATAGCTACCTGTTTTACCATCATGCCAATATGATTGTTACAGATGACTCTTCTTCCTGAAGAGCAAAATCTACAAATTCTTCAGGAGCAGAACTTAGCATAAGTTTTAAATTATACAAAAGACCAAGGCTCCCATGCCTCTCTCTATGAGTATGAGCTTGACCCTTGAGTGAGCATGGCTTTGAGCAAGGGAATTTAGCCTTTATGTGCAAGACTAAGCCTTGATACAGTCTTTATCAACTCTGTTGTCTTTAACTCACAGGAATGATATTTTTATTTTCTTACTGAAGCTATGTATTCCTCCTAATTGGCTTCAGAGCCTTAGGTTTATGTAGACTTACTATGTGAACAACTTATGTATGGTTAGCAATAGACACAAACCTTCAGAGGACAGCATCCTAGAGCCACTGTAAATTAACAACCTCTTGGGAGACACTCTTTGCCCAAAAGGCAGTTGGACTGTGTAAGGCAAAGTAAGGTCAGGCAATGCATGCAAATCATTCTATTACTATTGTCTGCATTTCATACTGCTTGCATTTATATATTATTAGTGTCCAGAGTAATGATCACCAGCTGAAGTCTAAAACCATGATCAGAAGAGCAGCAAATAGGGCAGCAGCCTTCAGGCTGTGCAGCACCTGAAACACATGCTGTAGTTTGCTGTCTGAACTTTATGAACTTATCTACAAGGAATTGAGTCTTTAAGTAACCCTATTTTGGCCTCACTCTTTTTTTTTTTTTTTTCCCCCCTTATGTGTTTCTGGTCATTCTTTAATTCTAAAGAAGTTTATTAGAAATGAAGGAGGGGGTTTTGAGAAAATGAAATTGGTTACAGGGTGACATAGGAAACCATCACACCATTCTTCTGTATTTTCCCATGTGAATTCTCTGGGTTGATTTTTATATTAATTGCACCACACATTGCTACATGCTTATATAGGTATTAATGCCCTAATTACATAGGACTCAGATCAATACCATCTGGACATTTAAGATACTTAACTGAAGCTCTAATTTGACCTATGCTGCCTCCATAATCAGTAAAGAGAAAAGACATCCCTTGAGAAATGGTTAGGTCACCTAAGATTTGAATTGCTGCTCTTTTTACTGCAGAACATACCCCTAAGCTGGGTACTTCGTTAAGTGACTTAAGTTAGAAAGAATCAGCTTATCATGTCTGCTGCCTGTCATCTGCTTCTCAAGGATATGGTGCTAACTGGGGACTACTATGTATAGTTAAGGCTTTGTGTAGAGCTCTACGTGATCAGACATTTTTACCCAGAGAATGTGGGTTTACAACCCAGCCGTGTCATTATAATAGATGGAAGCAGCTGCTTAGAAAGGGCTTATTTTTCAATTTACCAGTGAATTTTCCTTTGGATGCTTTCCTTGTCATATTTTACTTGAGAAAAAAACTGATGTTTATATAAATGCAAGGGATGTTTCTGTTACAATTAAAATGTCTGTATAAACTGCCAAGTTGCTGTCTCTGAAAGAAGTTAACACAACACCTTTTATGAGTGTTTTTGGTTTCGATGTCTCCTAGTATCCAGCGCTCATCATTTCCAGGTGGTAGGTGGCCTCAGCCACCTTCCATCCCCAGATTCCCGGGAAATGGTACCTCTGGAACGTCACAATGCAGGAGATGAAGAATTTTGATAACATTTCTTGAAATTCTATTTTTCACACCAGCCTTGTGTTTTCTAAGAAATAACAATGAATAAAAAAGAGCATGAAGCATCAGAATTATCAGACATGCAAAGAAGTGTGTGCATTGCAGCATTACCAAACTGAAATATCTTAGCATCAGTCTGAAATAATTTACTTTAGGTTTCGCCACACATATACACAAATCAAGGTCATATATAGGAAACTCATGTTAAAGTTGTTTTTCTTTAAATTCAAATGCATATTCTCCTTTGTGTTCTGTCACTGGTTGTAGTGCGTTCTCAATGCAGGGATCTGAATAGGAAAGAAAAAGCCGAAGTGTACTTTAATTTTTCTTACTGTTTATAGAAGGCACCAAAAGCTGCATAAAAAAAACCCAAAGTTTTTCCTACTTGATTTTTTTTTGTTCTAAGGACAATTCTCATTTCTTTAGTGTACATCAAGAGCATATGATCCTTTATTGAATTTGTGATGGTCCTAACATATTAATTATCTAACTTTTTTAACGCTTTCCTAGCAAAAAACCACATTTTTTTAAATTTTTGATGTTTTTTTTCTTTACTTTTATAACAGCAACAGCTCTACATTGGCTCAGCCACTGGAGTTTCACAGCTTCCTTTACACCGCTGTGATGTGTATGGAAAAGCATGTGCTGAGTGTTGCCTTGCAAGAGACCCTTACTGTGCCTGGGATGGTTCGTCTTGCTCACGTTACTTCCCCACTGCTAAGAGGTAGGGACAGTTTCAGATGTCTGCATGGTTTGGTATTTGTTTTAACTGATGACCTCAATATAACCAGAGGGCTTTGGAGATTTTTCATGGGACGGTTAACTGGAGCCCTTTCTCTTCCAAAGAAAACATAATTGTGGGAGTTACAAGCAATATGAAGTCTTGGTTAATTTAAAGTGAACACTGCTACTTCTTGAGTTGGCTTAAAAAGCTGTTGTAAAAAAAACAAAATAGAGAAGTTTTGTCTCTGAAATGGATTCATAACTTCATATTCTGTCATAAACAACAAAGAAAAACATC
This sequence comes from Podargus strigoides, assembly GCA_028020825.1. Classification (NCBI taxonomy): domain Eukaryota; kingdom Metazoa; phylum Chordata; class Aves; order Caprimulgiformes; family Podargidae; genus Podargus; species Podargus strigoides. The sequence continues at coordinate 160,678,247 of CM051663.1, read as the reverse complement.
CCTTTCTCTAACATTAGGAGTGAGCTTGATATTACAATAAAAGAACTACTTGCCTAAGCTAATTGTCCTGCATTTTCATGAATTCTAATTCAAATGAAATATTTATAAAGTGTTAGGACATGAATAGAAGGTTATTTTGTAGTGATATGTAACATTATTGTTATTATTCAGAAGTATATCTTGTATGTGTTAATGTGTGTCTAAATGCTACCAGATCAGAACAATCACTATTTTACATTCACTCTACACTGGTGCTAAAGGCTTTGTAATGCAAAGGTTAAAGGAAAAGAGACTCTGCAAGTGAAAAACATCATTTTTATAAAAAATTTACAAGTCCTAGTTGCCTGATCTGAAAATTTAAAATATTTTCTTTGTCTGCCCTTATCTCTGAAATTCTTTCTCTTAAAGTACGTAAGTTAGTTACTGAACAACTCTTAGCTACTGAAATAGAAATTAGGAATAACTGAAGAGATGATTACTTGCAAATAAGAACAGACGTTGGTGTAGTGTTGAGATTCCCGTAATAAATTGGCTAAAATGATTAAAAAGTGTTCACAGTAAATCAAGTATGCCAAACATCTTGCACTTACGAAGAAACAAGGAATCCAAGGGTTTACATACATAAGGGTTTATATGCATAAGGGTTTATATACATAAGATTAATGATAGCAAATATTTAGTTGAGAATATCAAGACTCCAAATTCCAGATTTGGATTGGTTGTTGCAGGAGATGAAATGTGTTAGAGGGTGAGAGGTAGCATTTGTGTCACAAACTTTTAGATGGAGGGAACCAAAATGTCAAGGTTTGCGTTACGGTATATCCTAAACAAACACTGATGACTAAAGAAAAAACTGCTTGTGTAACACCAGGGCCTTTTTTTGCACCAGGAAACAGTTAATCTGAGACAAGCTTTTTGTGAAAATCTTTAGAAAAGAATCTAAAAGGAGAAACTGGTCAAATTTTCTCAGCTGCATGGGCTAAATTCAAATTTTTGGTGACAGCATGGCAGTCTGGAGGAGGAGGAAAGAGAGCAGAGGGAACAGTGAGGGTTTCAAGGGGAGTCTGAGAGATTGATTTGATCTATGTTTGAAGGGTTAGAAGTCAATGTGGTCAGTACTGCCTCTGTGTCAAAGGAGACAGTAAGGTCAGGAATCACTGAATCACTCTCTGATACCTCCCTACTAATCTTTATCCCTGAACCTTTTCCTTCCTCAGCATTCACTAACACCCATTCCTACTCCCAGCCCATCTCAAGACCCATAGAGTACATCATCCTGTCATTCATCTTCTTACACTGATGGAGAAATAGGTCTCTTTGTCTTACTTCACCTGTCTCTCCAACTTATCAAACAGCAGAACGAGCTCAACTGGTGCTATCAGGGCAAAGGGACTAGGACCTCTTCTGTAAGCGTTAAGGGATGGGGTTACTCGAGATAAAGTGGGTTTCACAGCTACAGGAAAACCTTGGGGTGCAGAATTTGCTCTTCTTGGGACCACTATGGAAGAAAAAGTAAGTCCTGGGAGGCTGGAAGCCTGACAATGCATTCAGAAAAAGCTGCTGTCCCCCTTACTTCACCCCATTCTTCCCTTGGCAGCAGCAGCAGCACAATAAAGGTGTTACTGGGGGAGATAATCCTCTGTTTACTTGGTACCTGCTGCCTCAAACCAGCTTTGAATACATGTATGACAAAATCAGCATTGCTGGAAACAGCTTAAATGTCAACATTTTCCTAATAATGAATCCTTGTAATTTTAGGCTCCAGAGATACTGGGAAAGTTGAGTCCTGAGGCAATTGCACAGATGCTTTACTAATAGTTGGTTTGGGGTTTTGGTTTTTGTTTTGTTTCTTTTCTTCCTTCTTAAAAAGGAGCTTTTATGAGCCATGATTTTAATTTACTTTTCTTTCTGTGTGTATTTTACAAGTCTAAATGACAGTTAAGAGCTCCTGTAGTGTGACCACTTAACTTTACCCCATGCAGATATGTTCTGGTTCATATTTCATAAATCATTGTGTTGATACAATGGTGATATGTGCGACATTTTCCTGAGATTCTAACTAAACATCTCATCCAAACTCCATTGACAGTAACATGAGGCATTCCACAGACTTCTTTTCCACAAATACTATTCTATAAATATGCTGTATTTCAAAATTTAGGAAGGAGTAACAAAATTTTAAGGTTTCTTATGTTTTTGGTGTATTTTTGTTTGTTGGTAATGTGTAATATGAAGATGATATCTCACATTAGGATTAGTACATTTTTTGAATCATATATTAATCAACACAAGATTCGTTCTTACTAAAGCATGCTAAGATGTCCTAATTCATAATTTTAATGGTTTTATTCAAAAAAAAATATTAAAAATGCACATTCTGACTTCTAAAAAAAAAAAAGCAAACAAAAACAACAACAAAACACAAACCTGTTGCCATACTTCAGATAACTAATTTCAGGTGTAACATTTCAGTAGTTTTGAGTGGAAAAAAATATGGTTACAATCTTTCAGCCTAGAAGATTCAGCTGTGCAGCTGATGGTGCCTCTGTGAGAACTCTCAGTGTGTGCTGATGCTGGGCTGTTAGTGAGTCTGCAAATAGGGCTAGTGAGCAGAAGAGAGATGGTCTCTGTACTGCAGAACAATGGCTTTTTAAAAATGTGGGCTGTTGTCACAAGGGAGTGACCAACAGTGCTTTTTACAAGGCTACTTAACTTTTGCATATCCGTTGCTGGATGCCATATTCTGAAATCACAGCATTGTTCAGCAGCCTAATCCTCTTTGTTCTCCTCTAATTTTGCAAGCCCTCAGGCTTTCTCTGATTCCTAAAGTAAAGTGCTCACACTTGAAACACATCTTTGTTTGCCTTGTTCTTTTCTCTTTTTTTATATGAAATGCTTTTCTCTGGCACAATTGAATTTTGTGTCACAGCTATTTCAATAAAAATAGGAACAGACAAAGAGAGAACAACAAATGCAAAACAAAACTGTATTTAAAAGCTTTCTTCTGTGAAATATAACATTTTTAGCACAGATCAATATGTTTTCCAAAAGAGCCAGTGGAAATCAAGCTGAGGAGAGAATATACTATGTTAAATGGACATGCAATAAAAGCTAGAGCCCAGACTCAAGCTGCAGAGGATGAAATAAATGACATTTCAAAATCTTCTATCCTTTCATTCTGTTTGTTTTAAAGATAAAGCCATTTGCATCAGTTTTGGAAAAGATTTTATCAGAAAAGGTTTAGTGAGATCTGTAATGGCTGAAATTATCTATGCATTTTAATTTTGACTTTGTAGAAAATACGGCACTTTGACATCCTTTCATAGCCATCCATCCTTACATTTCATTTTAGCTAAAAGATGCCATGATACTTAAAGTATTCTGTGCCTGCAGAAAAGCTGTAGCTTCTACATGTTTTTTGATCCATGTTAAACTGTACTGTATGTACTTTGATCCCTTAGCAGTCCCTGTATCTATGAATCAAGTAATGAATTTGTCTGTGATCAATATTGCCAACGAAGTCAAAATAAACTTCATAGGCTCAGTGAAAGAGGTGTGTATTTACCAGTTTCCAAAGACTTTACCTGTGAGAGTGAAGGCTGATTCTACAAACTGTGATAATGCATAGAATTTAGTAGTAACAGTTGTTTAGGTGCACTTGTGACCTATGTAATTATATATATGTTCCATCTATTGCTCTTCAGTCATGGCAAATGTGAATGCTGACCACTGAGAAGGTCACTAACAGTTTTCAAAAATATTTGCAGACGTACTAGACGACAAGACATCCGAAATGGAGACCCACTTACCCACTGCTCAGACCTGCAGCACCATGGTGAGTTATGGGTATGCCTGAAGTACAGCTAATTTGATGTAATTTACAGACTGTGCATGAGTAAAGTACACATGAATGATTTGTTGGTGAAATTGTCTTGAACATCTGGGAAAGATGAATATAACACATCATTATCCTAATTTAGAATGCTTACAATGGTCTGGATCAGACACTAGAGACCTTTTTTTGTTTGGTTTTTTTCCCTCAAGTTAACGGTTTTAAGCATATTAATTTTTCTGCTTCGCTTACCTGATAATGCCATACTGTCAGGCTAGGCCTATTATGTCAGGAAAGTGTCATATATCCTTCAGAACAGCAAGAAGTATGTACATGTTACTTCATATAGTTTGCATAGGATGGTAACCGTGCACATAATTGACTACCTTGGCTAAACATGGAATAGTCTTTGTTGTAGATGCCACAATAGCAGCCCTTAAGATCAGGATGTTCCTTGCAGTAGGCCTGTCCCATGTGCTTTCAGCATGGGTTTTCTTTGACATCTTTTGGGTTTGTTTTTTGTTAGTCATTTCATTTTCACAGTATATTGACCAGATCTTCCTTTCTTGAATTGTTTGCCTGATAAACTTCTCACAGTTGCTAATTTGTTGCCAAACTCTTCAGAAGATGTTCACTCAGAAAACGAAAAATGTCCATTTTGCCATGAGTGAAGAGAACACTTAGGCAATACTTCCCTCTGCTGGAAAAAAATGATTACTCATGTTTGTGGTACATCTATAATAACAGTTAAGCCACTGGACAGATTTCTGGGAGAAATAAAGAAGAGATGGCTGAAAGTGGAGATACCTCAAAACCCTCATGTCCGTCCAGTCCTTGTAATAGCAAGCTGTACTTTTGTTTCAGCTATAATTCTCCACTACTACGTTTCAGTAGTAGTTTTCTCTGTCTGCCTTTTCAATCATTTGAAACTCGCACCTAACATTGCTATAGCTTTTATTTTTACTTCTTGGTTGTCAGACTCAGGCCAAGCTACTCTGAGGGAAAAGAGTTTGGAAAAGTGCATGAATAGACCATAATCAATATGCAGTTGTCATATTTTGAGAATTCATGAATGCACAAGGAGTTTAGATTTGAACTAATCAATGAGGACTAGTGGAAAGTCCACAAATTTGCAGTTGCATGGTATCTAGTAATGCTTACACAGTGCAGATAAGGCCATCCATATTTGGGGGCTGAGGTGATACTTTCAGTTCTCCAAAAGGAAAATTTCACCAGGCAGTAAATGTGGATTTTATTGGACTTGATGATCTGGGAGGTCCTTTCCAATCATAATGATTCTGTGATTTTATGATTCTTAGCTTTACCTTTTTCCTATCTGGACATTTTACTCGTGCATAAAATGATGATCTGGGCTACAACATGTCCATTTTTTTTTAACATTCTCTTGCCCTTGATAGCTGCGCTTTATACAGCTGTAGGTCTGTTCTTTATCTCCATAGACTAGAAAAAATTTCAAAACACTTTGTTATATCTTCCATACTTGGTAAATACATCTGTCTGAAAAGTTGTCTTCTGTCCAAGGGGAAGAGAATGCAGGTTTTCATGACAACAAATATGAGAACTCAAGGTCAGGAAAAGCTAATATATGGCACACCTGATCACAAGGAGCTTTAATACAGCTTTGTCAAAATAAGCAGGGCAAGTATGAGACAAGATATCACTGAAAATTTTACTTAATGATGAAATGAAAACAGCATGATTAGAAGAATCAGTAACTTAAAAAAAATACTGAGGGAATGCAGTTCTAGGTCCTAGACTTTAAGGATGCAATGTCAAGATACTTTATTTAATGAATGGTTTAGATTATTGATTGAAATTTACTATAAATTAAGCTGTAAATCTATACGATTTTCCTATATTTGACATTTACACATGATTGTGCATTGTACAGACAGCTTCATGACCCATAAACTTCCTATGCCAACTTATGCTGAATTTTTTCCTTAGTTATGACTAGTGGTTTCCTGGGCAACAGATGAAGAATTGAGTTTGTCTATAGCCAAAAATAAGCTCCGGCAATCATTTACTGCTTGCCTATACATTCCTTTACAGTAACTACCAGTTGATTCTCCATGTGAACCAACAGAAACAATCTCTTGGTGTATATCTAACTTTTAAAGACATTGCAGAAACTTAATTTGATGTCAGTCCGAAGTAGTAACACTTTTAGTAACATTTAGGTAGCTCTTTCAGTTGCCCATTTGTGCAAATGTATAAGTAGTTAAAAATGACTACACAGCAACATTAGAGGGAGCTGAGGATCCTCAGCTGTATAGATGTTTGGCCAGACATTAATGCTTATATCTAAAGGCATGATCACCTTTGTGTCAGTTAAAGAAGAGCTTTTTTAAAGTGTAACATACTAATACTATCAAGAAATTAATCAAGTTGTTTCTTTGAAGAATTTTTAAACAAAGAGGCACCTTGCATTAGGTGATTTATCCCAGGGGACTCTCGAAGAATCACTCTGCATTTAATTGTATAGTGAGATTCATTCATCTGCAAAGCAATCTTGGTGTAAGGATTTGGCCTTTCATACTTCTTCGGTTATGTCAGAAATTATGTATTTAAAGGATATTTATCAGGGTAGTAGACTGATACTGCTGTTTGGTTCATTTTGGGAATTGCAGCTCTCAGACAGGATTTTGGGTCTAATTTTATAACCAACTTCATTACTTCTATAGTTTTCTGATTCTTCCAGTTGCTCTTCTGAACATCCCAGACTTTCATTCTTCCTTCTAGTCTCTTCAGCTTCTCCCTCAGTCCCAGAGCTGCACTCTGATCCTGTGATATTCCGTCACTCTGCTTGCTTTCTTGCATTCCACATGCTCAGTATTACGTGAACTTTATAGACATTTCTGGACCTGCCTTCTACTCCCTTAAATCACAGAGATGTAATTTCAAGGATCTCAAATCCTTCCCCTCTCATTGCATGACTGTCACATATACTATATTTTCTGGAGCTGTGACAAAATTTAAAGGGGTCTTCTGCCACTTTCTGTGATGATCTCTAATGTGCTAGAATGCCATGGACTAGATCCAAGAAAACATTCAGAAGTCTGAAATGGCAGCGAGCACCCACCTTCAAGGTAGCTTCCATCTTAGATGCTAAGGATATCCAAGGCACTTAAGTTTTCCAGCAGAAACTTCTCTATATACTTAAAAATATGCTGCTGCTCATGGGCAGTAGGACCCTTGCCAAAGAAATATCTACTTTTGTCCATTGTACTGATATTTAGGAACTAGAAGACTGTCTCCTTGGATCTAATAAGACCAGTGTTACATGTGCTCTCCTCCTGTATAATTCAACTGGACTATGTTGTGTTCAAGAAAATACAGTCAAGTGGTGCTGCAAGCCACCTAATTAATAACCTGCTGGTTAAGTCAGCTTTTTTAGGATGCAGGAAAAGAGGACTCAAACTCCACTTAGGCTTAGGAGATTGACTTGATAGCTCTACTTCCAGTCCAAGCACCCAAACTATCGGATTGCTCTTGTTGAAGTCGGGACATTCTGCAACCATGATTCAAAGTTCATAGAGCTTGGGAGAGAGGAATTGAAATAGAGCATGCATCCTAGGGTGAAATTTCTGTGTTTCTATCCTTTATTCTGGAAGCCTATAAATCTCAGTTTCACAGAAACACGTTGCTAGAACAGTAACATATGTTAGGCTATAAAAGGGGATATTTCCTACTGACTGTCTTATGCTGCAGCTCTACATGTGCTACCTGTGTGGATCCCAATTCAGATGTCAAACTGCCTCTTGTTGTCTATGTGAGGATCTTTGGCTGTGTGCTCAGCCATGTGAATTCCGTTCCTAAATTAGAGTACCTAATAAGAGTCAGGAGGACATCAGTCAGCCATTCACAATGTTGAATCTTTACCCTTGAGTTAGCAGCCAATCATTTCCATTTCTAATCTTTATTTTGTCACTTCTAGTTATATTCAGTTGATCTCTTCACGTGCTTCCTGTTTCTCTGTTTCGTAGACACAAATTCACCCATGTCCCATCTTAGACCTTTCCACAGGTACCCTTGGCTGCATTCTCTTCCAGCTGTCTCACCCTTCTCTTACTGCTTTACTTTCAGATCATTCCTCCATTGCTCCCCATCTTCCTGGCCCAAAGCTGCACTGACATTCTTCATAGGGATGTGGTTTCTGAGAGATGTCATAAAAGTTGTTTCACATAGTTGTTTATATAGCACCCCACTTACTTGCTGGAAAGATTCACAATCCAGCAGAGGAAAGCAAGCTAATTCATTCTCTATTTTTTTAGTGTTAACAGGCTATTTGATGTTGCCTTACTGAGAACTGGGCAAGCACCAGTTCCTGTTCTGTCCCCTGTCCCTTCTCCCATCCTCTCTCAGGGCTGCAAGTCATTATGGAAAGACATATGATTGCTGTATCAACATAAACCAGGAGCTCAATTTTATTTTTACCTTTGGCTCAGTCATCTAGCAAACAGCCTGTGTTTGCTAAACAACATGGCCAACATGATAAAGGCACAGTGAAAGCAAACAAAAGTTGACAAAGGATTTCTCTGAGATGATTTTAATTAGACATCATTTTCCTATCAAAAGAAGTTATTCATAGATTTCCACTGCTAAAGATCAAAAGTGGAAAATTGAAAGAATGGCAAATAATGACAAAGACACAGGAAACCTCAGGAGATCAACACAGTGTTAAATAGCTTACCAACCTCTTCCTCCCCATTTTCTCTCCAGGATTATTGTACTATTGCCACTTTAAGTTCATAACAGCATTTTAAAGAGCTAAGGTGGAGAGCTGAAATATGATGCCTTACAGCCTCTGCGGTATTGGAGAAGAATCAAATGCCATATAAGTCCTATAGCTATGTGATATTTCCAGCAAGTCGATGAATATCTTGAAACATTGTTGTTACAAAAGGAAGTAATTTATTTAACTTTCTTTTTCCCCTCCCATAATGTCTGGTTTATTAACCTCATTACATTTCCATAAATTATATCAGTATGAGAGGAAATGATTAATTGAAGATTGTTTCCTCAAAAACATTATGCCTGGTCATTAACAGCTTCAGCAAACTGCAGTGCCATATAATCTAAACATATTATACTACTTTTAAATAGCCTCATGTTTTATTACTTTGCTCTAAAGTATTATGATCATAGAGCCCAGGAGGCATCATTACAGACATTCTGTAACTACACCCAGAGTTTTCTCACTGCATACAGTTTCCTATTAAAAATTCTTATCCTGTCCTAGATGTTTTCCTTGATGAATAATAATGAGGTTTAAACAAAATTTCACAATGGAATTCATTAACTTCACATATTGAGATGTTAACAGCTGTTAGGATTTAAGATACAAAAATAATAATAATTAAAAAAGACCCCAAAACTACTAGGGATCCTTACAAATATGGAGATGTTGATGGAGATTTTCCAAATGGCATACTATTAGGAGGAAATTTTTTTTTTAAGGTTTTTAATACATTCACTTACCAATTGAGATTTTTATTTCCCCATAATTTTAATTCCTTTTTTCTTTTTTTTTCTTGCTTTACAGATAACCCAAGTGGTCAGACTCTGGAAGAAAAGATTATCTATGGAGTAGAGAACAGCAGCACTTTTCTTGAGTGCAGTCCAAAATCTCAGCGTGCCGTAGTCTACTGGCAATTCCAGAAGCAAAATGATGACCGCAAAGAAGAGGTGCAGTAGAAAAAATTACAAGATGCAACTAGTCTTCTGTATGAAGATAGACTTGAACCTGAGTCCTTCCTAGGATAATGTCCATCTGTATTTTAGTTTAGCAGAATTTCTCTGGAATCTTATAATTCTGTTGTTCTTCACCATATTCTTACTCTTATCACCATAAAATCCTTAAGCTCTCTAATAAGTTTCACAGACTATTACATCAGAAAACATTCATGTCCTCACCCTGGTCAGGAATAGAGGGTTTTCTGGTAGATATCTCAGAAACACAAAAAGTTAACATGTTATCTAAGTGCCGCCTAGAGCATCACAAGGTTATACTGAACTTAAATATTACAAAGACCTTGAAACTGTCTCTGAAAAAAAAGTCTAAGTGCATTCATTTAATTATACTGTTTGACTGAAACACAGACTAACAGGAGGATTTCCCATGTTCCTGCATGCCCTAAGACTTTACTGCAGGTAAGACAGAGACAAAAAGAAGAACTGGGAACTGTAGAGGACAGAAGGGTATTAAAACATGTACATTTTTTTCATCAAAAGCATTGTTCATATAGGCAAAACCACTGACTTTCCCTGCTTGCATTACACTAAACTGATACTTTATTTTTTTCCTTCGCTTGTCACCAGCATTCTTATGTTATTACTCAACCCAGGTTCTGAAGTCATGTTACTGTGAAGCCAGGTCATACATATCTTAAGAGAATAGTCTACTCTGATGGGTAGAGAGATCAAGCTAGGAAACAGAAAACTTGTCTGTTGCACTGAAGTATTTGTAAACATACCCAAACTACTCTGAAGCATATTTTTTTAAAGCATGTACTAAATGCCTAATTGCATTAGCAGCTTTAGATATTTTTTCTATTTGCTTTGTTTGCATAAGTAGTCAATCATCTAGAATTTATTCGTGATGAAGAGAGCAGCAAATAGGTTTGTGCCGTTTCTGTCTGCAGTGGCACGTGCATTCAAAGAATGAAATTATATTCTAGATATTAATTAATTCAGAAAAATACGGTATTTTGGACAGCTGTTTTTTTAATATTAAAATTTTGAGATTTAATCCTTATTGGTTTTTTGTAAATTCTTCACTTATACAGAACTCGCTTCTGTGCACAAGGCCTTTTGTAGTAGGGAACATTAGGAAGACAGAAAACCTTTCCCACAAATATATCTAGGCTTGACTAAAAGATAATGATACATGTGACCTCAGTAATATAGCCAAATGCATCCATGTTGACTCTGCTGATTATAGGCTTGCATCTTCTGTAATCTTACCAGCAGGTCCAACTGACAGAGTTGATACAAGTCTTTGTTCAGCAGTAGTAGGGACTAAGGAGTAAATTCTTAATTCCCCAAACTCTTTGCAGTGCATCAGTAGTTTTTCCAGAGTATTTGACTCTTCCATAACTACAGATGACTGGCAAGGAATTCTTTGTTCATGTGGTTGTAAGGATTTTTGGCCATTTTACCAGCTGAAAGGAACAGTACTAAGGAACCAGTATGGTTAGAGGATAATGTTGCACATACATGAACGATAACTATTGAAATTACCACTTTTTTCCAATACAGATAAAAGTAGATGATCGCATTATCCGGACAGAACAGGGCCTATTGCTGCGAAGTCTTCAACGGAGAGACTCTGGTATTTATTTTTGTCATGCTGTGGAGCATGGCTTCATGCAAACTTTGCTCAAAGTGACCCTGGAAGTAATTGATACGGACCATCTGGAAGAGCTGCTCCACAAAGAAGAAGATGGTGATGCCTCCAAGACCAAGGATGCTACCAATAGCATGACCCCCAGTCAAAAGATCTGGTATAGAGACTTCATGCAGTTAATAAATCACCCCAATCTCAACACAATGGATGAGTTCTGTGAGCAGGTTTGGAAAAGAGACCGCAAACAGCGCCGGCAAAGGCCTGCCAACGCGCAGGTGAATACAAATAAGTGGAAGCACCTACAAGAGAATAAAAAAGGTAGGAACAGGAGGACCCATGAATTTGAGAGGGCACCTCGGAGTGTCTGAGCTACATTACCTCTAGGAAACTCATCCAAGTAGAAACTTGTATAGACAGATAACTGGAAAAAAATGCAATATTCATGAACTTTTTCATGGCATTATGTGGATGTTTACAAGAGTGGAAAGTTCAAACAATTTCCACCAGGTTTAAATGAAAATCCATTTCTAACTTTCCTAGTAAGTCCTTTCTCTCTACTCTGATTCTAAGACCAGAAAGACCAGAGTTTTGATGATAACTCACCTGGACCTAGCTTACTGCCTAAAAAGTTCTGCAAGCGTTCAGCAGGCAAGTTTAGCTTTGTCTTTTGCCTGAGATATAAACAAAATGCTGTATTTCATGCTGTCATCTTAAAGAAAAGAAAAACAAAACTCACCTTTCATCATCAACACTACCATTTCTAGACTTATACGTAAAACTGCATGAACTCATTCAGCTTATGAACGTCTAAACACGTGATTGGACACAAGGATTTTGTTCTTGTTTTGTCTACCAGTTCTCCTGTTTATATGTACTAGAAGAGGAAAAACAATACTGAATGAGATTTTTTTGTGGACATCTGAACAACATAATCCATCCATCATCTGGAAGAACAAAAAATTTGGAGTACACTGGCCTACTACTGATGACTTCTTTCAGCTTTGATCTAAAGATGTATTTTATTAAAACTATAATTTAAATGTACCACAAAAAAACATGCAGCAAACATTAGCTCTTTTCTAAAATAGATTAGACTTTTTGTCTTAGAAATATTGTACTTTTTAATTATTGGTTTAGAAGAAAAAATGACAACTTCCAATTATGAGCTGCTTTACTCTTGTTTGGAAAATCTTCCAGGGGAGCTAGTCACACTGCAGTTAACCTCCTCCCCACTCAGTAATCTATATGACATGTAACTTCAAAACAATTTTAAAACTAAGCTATTTTAACATGAAAGTCGCTGTGTAGCATGGAATTCTTCTGCATTCTTTATTTCTAAGTATGGTATTTGAAACGTTTCAACTTATATAATACCTTGCTATAGATTGAAACAATGAAGAGGGGAGCATTGATTTTCAGTTGTATATTTTTTTTAATTAAAAAAAAGTAAATAGCATTAAAATACCATCTACTAATTACATTCTTGCTTTCTTGGTTCGTAAATATTTGTGAATGCTGATATTTAAATATCGTGGCTCATAGTCTGCCATATATCCATGAGCAAAGCTGACATTCAGTTTAAGGAGTTTTGTTCCCAAGTCAGTGGTAGAAATACGTCCACACTACTGATTCTCAGTGCTCCATTCTTTCTGTGGGCCAGATCATCCAAATGCAAAGAACCAGCACTAGGCCACGTAAATAGTAACTTCAAAGGCAGCTCTCTGTTTTAAGATCTAAGGGACAATTTTATCTGTGAGCAAAGTATGCTGTAGTAGTAGATTGGTGAAGTTCAGCTTAAGGCTAGTTTATACTAACAGATAATGTGGTCCTGTGCTTCTGTCTTATTCTATATACAGGAGAGCAACAGGGTAAAACAGACAATGTACTTGCACCATAAGTGTCAGTTTAGGGTTATAAGTAGTGGGTTTATTCACCTCAGCACAGATGTGCCTTTGGTCCCCAGTTCTATGGTGTCCAGTTCTTTTGAGACCATCTTTCTCCAGCCTCCCATGTTTTATCTTGGTAGAGTCCGTAAATGACATAATTTCAAGTAATGTCATTGTGGGGAAAATTACTAGAACAAAATCCTTAGTTTGCTAAAGGAGCTTTTATATAAAAGAGTGTCTGTATTGATGACTGATCTGTTTTGTTGTTATTCACTCCAGATTATTTAAGTTATCAATCACTACACTATCAGCCTTTTCAGATACAATATAACACAACTGCTGTGACAGCTTGTCTCAGAATACATCCCAGTCTCTTTGCCACTCACTAATTTAAGTATCCTTCTGATTAGTGAAGCCTTGGCTTCTTGCCTCCAGAGCAATTGGATTTTCACTAATGGCCGAGTCACTTTAGTCCCCTTTGAATCTTTTGCAGGGGACAAACTTGCAAGATTTTTTGTCATTTAATTCTTTAGCAAAAAAATTCTTTGAATAGAGCAGGACAAGGCTGTAAGGCCGTGATTTAGGAAAGCACTTGGGAATTTAGTTTTAAAGCAACTTTAAGTCTTTCTTATGTTTCACTTGACTCCTGTGAACTGTTACATGCTGTTAAATTCCCATGCTTTCATGATGTGCTGAATAGGGATGAATTAAAACATAGGTTCAACTATGTGCTTTCCTGTACAGAAGTATTAATTTTTCAGCTCAGCTTATGATTAATTTCTGAGCATTATTGTCACCTGGATTATTTAATTGTAATCACAGAACACTCTTTAGCCTTTTGTGTAGGGCTATTGTGTACCATCCTATCATTAGAATCCTCTTTGTTACAAAAGGAAACAGTTTCAAAATGAATCTCAGAGAATTCAGTGGGGGAAAATATAGATTAATTTCAACAGATTCTAAATGACTTTGCTTCCTTTTTAACATGTTAATGGAATTGCTGTCTTTTTTTTTTTCTACCATGCTCATAGCAACTGGTTCCTTAGCAACTTGATGCAAAAAAATCAAACCAAAACCAACCTCTTTCACCACCCCTGAAGAAGAAAGATTAAATTAAGTCAGGATTCTAAGATATGCTTTTCTATACAGAGACAAATAATCTGTGAGAACAAAATCATGGAAGTTGCAATTTTTTTACCATAACCTGACAGTTTAATTGGACAATTGATATGATCAGGTCTTACAAACTTCAATCCAGTTCTCACTGACATGAGTAGTCTTGTTTATGTCATTGTATTTGCTTATATAAATAAAAGGGCAGAAGAACAAGCCAGCAGTGGAAATTTTTCATTTTCAAGTTCATATTATGGTCAAGTTAAAACAGCATTTAATACTGATGCAGAATGAACTTTTTTCAAAGAACAGAGGCCTTTATGAATTCATGTATAGAAAGATGCCCTGCAGCTTCAACAAAATTCAAACCCTATTTGGGTCATTATTGTTTAAAGCAACGTAAGGTTTGAAGATAAAGGTAAAAACAGTATTTCTGTAAATCATCAATAAAACCTTCTAAACCTCTAGTTACAGACTTTAGAAAAAATAAGTAAAAAGTTGTGTTTAAGCTAGAGAGAAATAAAGGATTTCATTTATAACCAGAAAGATCTATTTTGATTTGTTTTGAGATATCCATTTACAAGGAACAAAAATGCATTTTATCTTATTCTTACTCATCTACACTTTGCACTTGCACAGATCACTGAAGATGGGGATTTTTTCAATTACTTCTAAAAACTGTATGATTATATTAAACTATAGCATCTAACTAAGAAAATATGCATCTTTACAGAACTGAGTTTAATCTTCATGATCCAATAAAGTTACTATGTATAAAATAAAATTAAATTAAATGCATGTGAATGCGCATTTACTGATCCTTTTTATGTATTATTTAGTGAATATTAATGGTATGTGTTTAATAGTTCAGTTTTTGCTACCTACACATTAGCCAAAAGAGATGTAAATATTTTTGATTAGGTAAGGAGGTACAGTGTAAAGTACTGTTATATAGAGGTACTTCATTTCGGTGTGTTCAGCATAATACTAAAATGCAAGATTTTGCCACACAGGTGATAAGGTGGTTTATTTGCTATATCAGTGCCAAAGTTCTGTGCTTATTCTATAAGTGCATTACTCACTGGGTAGTAAATAATTCTACTTCTTTATTTATCACTTCGATTCAGATGGGAACTAGAAAACTGGAGAGAAAAAAAATGTAATGAAACTGCTGCTGTAAATTATTTCTTTTAGCATGTATTCAGTTGTTAAATAAACATTTCTTCCAAATATTTGAGGTTTGCTGTCTTGACTGTTTACATGGATATGTGCCCTGTCACCTTCATGAGCATATGGAGTGCATTGTTACCAGTATAATGCTATCAATGTATATGAGCTCTGTTTACTGGGCCAGAAGGTTGCTATTTTTATTAATGGTGTTTATTGGGGCTTTTTGAAGACTATGAACTAATAATGCCTGAAATGAAAGTTACAAACTTATCTTCAGCCTATCTTATGGCAAAACTGCATGGGCTTGTGCACACATACCCACACACCCCACACTCTTCCCATGAACCACACTGTAAATCAGCCTGGAAGCCATGTGAATGCTGGCAAGTTGCTGTACTTAATGAAATTCACTCTGTGCAGTGCTAATGGCTTAGTAAAGCTATGGTCTTTCGTTTTGGAAACCAGCTTGCACAGACAGTAAATAGAATAAATCAAGTTCTGTCTGTTATCAACTTACTCTTTTATCCTTAGGTAAACTTAGCAGCTGTTCAGAAGTGCCTAGGTGCTGTATCTAAAAGTAATATGCCATGGTACTAAGCATCGTGCAAACAGCTAATGAGAAATGCTGCCCTGGAAAGCAGGAAGTTTAAATATACCAGAGAAGAAGTGGAGAAAAGAAAGTATCATTTCCATTTGGCATGTACAGAATTGAAGAAACAACCAGTAGTACTTAATCATCACCAAGGTATTCAGCTTTGCCTGTGTTCCTTCCTGTCAAACAAGGAAAGAGATGTCCAGTTCAAAGGGATGTTGTAAGGGTATTTTATGGTTACTACTGTCTTCTGAAAATGAAAATGAGCCCTCAGTAGCAGCCAGGTAACTCAGTGGGATACAAAAGATGTCTGCAAATACAGCAAGGACAGAATGGATGTGGTAAGCCGTGAATCTGCTAACTGAAAGACCAGAGCAATTTTTTGTGTTTGTCCAGTGCAGGGATTATAAATATGCACAAAGGAAAACCTTTGTTACTGCATGTAGCCACACTGTGTCTTTTGCTAGAACTCCCTCCAGAGCACAGCTAAACTGCTTGTCCTCTGTTACTGCTTTGCTACGTTGCCAGGAGTGTACAATGCCTAGACAAACCTTCATTGACACCAAGTGGGAAGAAAGAAGAAACATTTGTGGTTTAATGCTTGTTTGTTCATACTTAAATATATGCATAAATATAATATACACACTCACATTTAAACAGCCAGCTTTCACTGAGATGAAATCCCCTTTTCCCTAAAGTATTTGAGGTTCTACATGTAATTCTAGTGCATCTCTGAAGAACATGTTTGGCAGCCTCAGCTATAAATTGTTATAAAAGTTTCCTTTGTGAAGACTGAAACATTCTGTTCTGTTTCCTTAAAGGTCACATTCACTGAGCTCCACACTAAACATACATTTAATGGCAGGCAAAGTTTTGATGGCTTTTTCCAAAGACTAAAACAAAAGGACTATTCTCCCCAGAATGCTCAGTAACAGAATTCAAGTAGATGAGAGTATTAGTGAACCAGCCAGCTTCTTCTCTTCCATAAATACTCACATGAAAGGTTGGAGGAGCTTCGTAGAAAAACTAGAAACTGTGGAGAACAGGCCTTGTTTGGGACTTTTTTGTCCTGGAATTTATCAAAGGTTGACGTTTTGGAGAACTTCATCATGGTCTGAGCTAAATCCCAAAGCTCTAGTGAAGCAAATTCCATACTGAAAAGGTTTTGCTTAGGTTAAAAAAGCAGCTTCACTTTCTTTCGTAACAGTTTTTCACCCCTTTAGGAAATGGGTCTCCTCTTGCCTCAATATTAACCTGGAAAGGTCATTATATAGTTTTTACAGCCCTTGTTGAAGGCTAATGTCTTCTTCAACACTCATGGGGAGCCCTATTTCTGATGACCAGCCCTCCCCGAGCTGCTCTGTGTCCAGGCGCTGCAGTCAAACTTGTGTGCAGTCTACTATTGCCATGTCTGTTAGTACTAGACCTAAAAATGTACGGTTCTCACCAATGGGGATAAAATCAGGCTTTGGTGAGCAGTAAGAAGCCTGTCTTCATTATAGTTGAACTATGAAGTACAACACAAGAAGATGTCTGTCAGGGAATTGTGAGAGATGGCAGCTCCCTGGGCTGGGGGCAATGAGGGCTCCCAGGGAGCAGAATTGGGCTGGGGGCTGCCGGGTCAGCCCCAGTGCTGGATTTCAGGCATGTCCCTGGCAATGGGGACTGAATGTCAGCCTGGAGATGGACCCAGCTTGGCAGGGCCCATGGACAGGGCTGCGGTGGGACTGGAGACAGCATCCTATGGCCTCACTGGGGCAGGCGCTGATCGGCCTGGAGGCTGGAATGGGTTCCTGGGCCATAGGCAGGATGGGGAGAGCCCCCAAGAGTGTGAAGGGACATTAGGGCCCCCAAGTGCACTCAGGTGCTAACATTGGGTCTATAAACATGCTTATGAGTCCCATTTCCTCTGCAGAGACTCAAGAAAGTGGGTCTGCGTCAGACCGGCCCTTTGAGGCAGCAGGTCTTAGCAAACAGTACAGACACTAATGTGGTGATGAAGGCTAACATACAAGAACCCTCAACAAATTTTGGGTGCTCTATACTGCTACAAGGCTCTCTGGCCGTGAGCTCATAGTGACTGGTGTTTGCAGCTAAGGAGGCTCAAACAATCACAGAATCACACACAGAATCACAGAGTAGTTTCGGCCGGAAGAGACCTTCAAGGTCATCATTTCCAACCTTGTTCCTAGCCCTATGAACACCACTAAACCATGTCCCTAAGCCCAACATCTACCTGTCTCTTAAACACTTCCAGGGATGGTGACTCGACCACTCCCCTGGGCAGGCTGTTCCAATGCCTGACTGCCTTTTCAGTAAAGAAATTCTTCCTAATATCCAGCCTGAACCTCCGCTGGTTCAGTCCTTCCTGAATTCCTCTTAATTATCTGAGGCTATTCGTCTTCCAGATTTAGCGATAGTTCTCTACCTTCTGAAAGCCTACAATAGCCAACTGTACCCCAATGGTACAACTCAGTTTAATTGACCCAGTTTATTTCACACTGAAAAAAAAAAAAATAAAAAAAGTAGAATGTACACCTAAACAGTTACTAAGAATTAATGTGCACAGGATTATAGAATCATAGAATCATAGAATCATAGAATGCATTGGGTTGGAAGGGACCCTCAAGGGTCATCTACTCCAAACGCCCTGCAGTGAGCAGGGACATCTTTACTAGATCAGGTTGCTCAGAGCCCCAACAAGCCTGAAACGCTTTCTTGGGGCAAAGAAGGCCATGAAAAAAAAGAGCTAGTCCTTCACTCCATGTGTGAGCCTGCCATGTCTGCCAATACACTCACATGTATCACTGAGCTATAAAGACACTTTAAACAGGTTTTGAAGGATGAATCTTGTTTCACGTACAGGCCCAATGCTTTTTCAGGCCATTCCCGCCTACAGCCTGATGTAAATTAAATCTGGTCTGTCCTACCTCAAGCAGATCAACACCCCACCCAACTTGGTGTCATCTGCAAACTTACTGAGGGTGCACTCAATCCCTTTGTCCAGATCATTCATGAAGGTGTTAAACAGAACTGGCCCCTGGAGTAAACCACTCATGATCGGCCACCAACTGGATTTAACTCCATTCACAACTCTTTGGGCTCAGCCATCCAGACAGTTTTTACCCCAGTGAAGCATATGTCCATCCAAGTCATGAACTGCAAGTTTCTCCAGGAGAATGCTGTGGGAAACAGTGTCAAAGGCTTTACTAAAGTCTAGGTAGACAAGACGTACAGCCTTCCTCTCATCCACTAAGCAGATCACACCGTCATAGGAGATCAGGTTAGCCAAGCAGGACCTGCCCTAATCACTGGGTTGTTCTGTACATGCCACTGATGCTCTTTTTGTAAGGGTTTTGTCAACAGTTTTAGTATAAAGCCCTATTTTTAGGGCGTTATAGCTTTATCTAAGATAATTCATTACAGTTTAAAGGTTTTGAGTATCGGCTTTTAGTTGAGAAATAATTTTATAATTCGTAAAAGAAAATTGCTAAAATGTGATTAATTCGGTTTTGAAAACAAATCAAAAAAAAATCACAACTTTAGCCATGTCAGGTGATTGTTTTAGTGACTGTACTGCAAAAAAATTAGATACTGAGTAAAGCTCAGTGAGCATAATGAAAAGCTTCCCACCTCAGTGGACTTTGTGTTTGTTTTGGAAACACCTGCATGCTCATCAGAGGTCCCGAATCAGAAACATACTTAAGCACATTCTTGTATAATTATTTGTGACTTACATGTTTTTATTCATAGGGTATGTTCTGGAGTAGAATTTTTTCTTGCTTTATGCCTGAATTTCCTGATGTAAGTTGATTTTTAATTGAAATTCTATGTAAAGATGATGTAGACCCAACTCTTGCACCAGTGTAATAGCTGTCCAATGTTCAGTACAGAAGGAAAAGTCTGCTTGTGTTGTCTTTCATGCTAGGTAGCTAAGAAGTGATTTTTTTGTTGTTCTGCGGTATCTGAAATTCAGAGGGTGCAACTGATATAGGTTTGCTAGAGCAGTGAGGAATTTTTCACTTTTATTTCCCTTTACTAATCAACTGTGAGCACACACCACTCTTATAAACATGCTAATGCTTCTAGAAATCAACAAGTTGTACTTTTTGTCTTTAATGCTAACCAGCATAGTTAGCTAGATCCTCACCCAAATAAAAAAAGCTGTGTGCTCCACCATCTTTTTTATTGACTGGAATCTGTCAAACAGTCAGGGTACTGAAAGGTATGAATTTCAGTCTTTCTGCTATTCACTATGTCTCAAAATGTTACTTATGAAAGCTAAACAGTTCGATGCCAGTGTAAAGCAATTGAATATAACAGGGCTTGAAAGAATGATAAATATTCCACATATTATACATCTCTGTGATCTTTACTAGCTTGAGGGAGAGAAATGGTAGAAGAATTAAACTATTTATAGTTAAGTTCACTGCTGCATGTCAAAATAGCAGACACAATGCAGCTGAAAAAATCTTGTTTGGACATTGAATGGAACACATGCATGCTCAGCAAATAATGGTTCTTTGTCTCCTAGAAATTCTCCTGTTTGGCATTCACTGTGCTTCAACAGTACATTGGCAATTGTACATACCGATGCCGGGTAAAAAAGCATTTCTGCAAATATTTAGAACTATTGTTCACGTTAAATCTTTTTTTGTAGCTCTTGCATCTGGAAGAAGCTGAAATCTTAAACAAGGCTCCAGGGATACTCCCAGGTATGGTGCCCTTACAAACTGCAGTTTGCTTATAATCTCCATGTAATTGATGGTTAATCTTTCTATGGCCACTAAAATGGGTAGGGGTGGGCTGTGGACAGAAATGAAGAATACCAGGACATAATATCTGGATGCTTGGTATTGAGAAAAAAATGAAATAAATACTATTTCAATATTCATAGGTAATAAGATCACAGAATGATAGTCTCTATTCAAGTCTCACTGTCTTGTATAATTTTGGGGGTTTCTTTGATTGTCAAATCTAGGTATTTAAAGTTAAACACTTTATTTCCTATTTTGTCACTAGTATGAAAGTTACTTCTATTACAAGCATTGAACACCTTTGAGATCCTCATAAGCCAGTTGAAAATATCTACCACTAAGAAGAGGAATGTTTATAAAGGCCATAAAATGGACTGTATAACTGCTAAACTTTCTCTCTCAGGCTAGTTGGGTCAGTTAGATTTATATTGTAGAACCAACACATATATCACAAGGAGGTAATGTGATCTATTGAGGAATACTTATTCATTCTCCTAAGGCAAGGCAGTATCCTGGTATTTCCCCTCTTAGACTGCCTTCCCAGACTGGAATTTAATTTAGCAGTGCCAAAAAAACGCATCCCTAATGCGTTATCTAGCATTCCAGTGACTCTTAGCACGTAGAGGATCCTGAATGAAGGCTGCCATATTTTACCTCTGTTACTCCTTTGGACTAACTTTCTATCCCAACATGAGAGATCTCCAAAAGCATTCATCCAAGTCATCACAACAGTAGTAGAACTACAGTGATAAAAGAATTAAAAATGTATATTTTCATAATAAATCTAAGAAGTGGTTACAACTATTGGTAACCTGTAAAGACCCAGTTTTCTCATTGAAGGCTGAATGGTTACATGCACATGCACTGAGTTCTTCTAGTTCATTTGAGTATTACAGATGTACTGGAATGCTAAAAATAATGAAAAGTTTTCAGAAATGAATGAAATCTGCTTCCATCATAGCTCTTGGAAATTCCACCATTATCTTTTATGCAATAGGATCAAGACAGGATTTGCATTTCCTGCCACAAGTCACTAAAAGCAATGGCTGGAGGCATTCAGACAAGGTCAAACCCTGTATGAAAACTTGTTTTCATAGTGAGTGAGTAGAAAGGGGTGTAGAAACAGTGTGTTGCATATCTACTACCATGAAGCTGCTATATGTAGGACATGTTTTAGCCCTGATTTTGTACTTGACTTTTAGGTAAAACAGCAAGAAATGTTAACTTGATCTCACTATTTGTTTTACATAAAGTTTACTTTTCGTTTCTACTTCTGTAATTATGTGTCAGTCTGTTGTCACTTGGAAAGTGAGTGACAACACTTTCAACACCAGACAATGACTCTCCAGATTTCTGCAGTAGATCTTGATGCTTGGAATAGGCTTGCAAAAGAAAATTAAACAGAACTGTCAGGTTTTCATATAAACACCTTCTAGTATTACCAAGAAGGATATTCTCACATCATAAAAAGAGCTCAGCCTGAATTTTAAGACAACTGTTTTGAGGCTAGGTTTTCTCTTTTCAGCATCTTTCCTGAAACAATGCTTTATAGGAATGGATTAATAAAGAAACTACAATACTGGCCTACAAAATTGATGTGTGTCATTCAATCCCATGTTTCAGAAGACAAGAAGTACACTTACCTCAGATGGAGGTGTAAACAGCTCTTCAATCAGCAGTAATGAGATAAACTGCTCACAGGGGAACTTTGTTCCTAGTGCTCATTACTTACAAGACACCTTATGCTTTACGTTTTCAAAGGCAGTTTTCTCTCTTCTTTCTTGAGGAATGAGGAAAGTTAGGTTGTTTGGAAGCATTCAGGGATGCTCATTCAATTAGAAAGAGACATAATCATGACAGAGCTTTGGGAGGCTAAAATAAATCTGCACCGCGTTTGCTAGCTTGCAGGTTATTACTAGGGTGCTGTAAAATGAAGTTTACTCATGCTTGACTGGATATCTTTTTGAATAATGTGGTAAATTTCTGTGTTATATTTATGAATTATGTGTGTCTTTATTTATTTGTTTCATCCTGTGCTCACAATTCCTTAATGGTATAAAAAAAGCTGAATTTTGAAGACTTGGGGATCAAAGAGAGGTCTAGTAAATCCTTCCAGAAGAAAGAAACAAGGGGCAGGGAGAGGGAAAAACTAAAGTGGAGTATGGTAGGAGAGTATTAGTCAAGAGTTGGAGAAGTCATCAGTAGACCAGAAGGTCATCAGGCTACTGATTTCTGTTCCTGGCAAAAGAAATCTTCCTTGACCTCAACAGGCTGGAGAAATGGGCTGAAAGGAACCTCATGAAGTTCAACAAGGAGAAACACAAAGTCTTACACCTGGGCAAAAACAACTCCATGGACCAGTATATGTTGGGGGTCATCCAGCTGGAAAGCATCTTGGCAGAAAAGGACCCAGGCATCCTGGTGAACGTGAGCCAGCAATATGCCCTTGTGATGAATGAAGCTAATGATATCCTGGATCGCATTAGGAAGAGTGTTACCAGAAGGTTAAGGGAAGTGACCCTTCCCCTCTACTCAGCACTGGTGAGGCCACACCTGGAGTACTGTGTCCAGTTCTGGACTCCTCAACACAAGAGAGACAAGGACACACTAGAGAGAGTCCAATAAAGGCCACAAAGATGATTAAGGGACTCGAGTATGTCTCATATGAGGAAAGACTGAGAGAGCTGTGACTGTTTAGCCTAGAGAAGACAAGTCTTGGAAAGAGCCAGACACTTTTCTGTGGTGCCCAGTGATAGGAACAGAGTCAATGGGCACAAACTGTAACACAGCAAGTTCAATCTGAACATCAGGAAACTTTTTTGCTATGGGGATGACAGCACTCGCACTGTCACAGTCATCCCCACAGTCTGGGCAACAGTCTGGTTGCCCAGAGAGGTTGTGGGGTCTCCATCCTTGGAGACATTAAAAATTTGTCTGAAAGCAGTCCTGGGCAACTGGCATTAGGTGGTCTTGTTTGAGCAGGGGCATTGGAGCAGATGACCTCTAAGAAGTCTCTTCCAGCCTCAGCAATTCTGATATTCCATGTTCTAGAATCTGTATTCTACAAGGGTATGTAGATGTCCAAACAGTGGAGGTTCCTACACTTTGCTTTTGAATTTGTAAGCTTAAAGCCTAAGAAAGGGGGAGGAAGGGGATACATCACTGTCAGTCTTGAGTATCGAGGAGTGGGAAATTCAATTAGAATCTGTTCTGGTATTTCTTTAGTGTCAGATCTCCAGCATATATGAAAGGGCATGTCTGGGTTCAATTCCACTTTAAGTTGATACAAAACATAATAGTCTTCAGGAAGACAAATATCTTCACATTTCAGAAGAAATAAAACCACTGAGAATCTCATTGTTCATAAACTGTGGTCCTTACCCAAATCCTTTCCTATTAGGGCCAAATTTTTCTGATCCTTTTTTTTTTTTTCTTGTTTACAGTAACTATTTTCTTCTTACAGAGTTCCTGTTTTCAGATAAGAAGCAGGTTTCCCCAAATATGACATGAAAAAATGCTCTTTTGCTATGTGTAGCTGAGAGAATGTCAGTAAATAATACTACTCTCATGAGAATTCTTATTTTGTTATGAAACTCTCATTTTGCAGATCCAGGAGTTTGATTTACTTCTGTTAACATCTAAGATAGGAGTTTCTTAGCTAAACTAAACTTGAGAGTTCTTTAGTGTTTTTTGTTGGCCCTTGAAAGAGAGGCTTCATACTCCTTTAAGGAGATCTGTTCTCTTAAATCTCTTTGATAATTTAGAAAATCCCTCTGAGAACATACAATCATTATTAATTCTTCATAACCTAAGAGCATATGTGAGCAAGTATGCTGAGTCAGAGCAGAAGTCCATGTTGCCCAACCACCTGTCTGCAACACTGGACAAAAGTCAACATGCACATAAGACTATAACAAACAAGCACTAAAGTGATAATTCCCCAGGATAATCACCTCGCTTTCAACAGTGTGCATCCCAGGAACCTCGTGGTCCAGAGGCAGTTTCTATGCCCTTCTACTGATGCAATCCCCTGTTCCATGAACTTCTGCAACCCCCTTTGAATCCATTAAAAAATTACCATCTACAATAACTTTTTTGGTAAGTAGTTTCACATTTTTACTGTGTAAAGGATGATACATTATTTTGCATTTTCTGAACTTGTTATCTGCTAACTTCATTTAATGATATCCCTCAAATTTGTACTGGGGCAGTCCTTGAGCTATCAGTATATAGTCACCCTCTGTTTGCCTCTTAAATAATTACAGTGTAAGATTCACTCACATGTTTTCTGCCACACACGTGGTAGTTCCAAAACCTAATTGCTTTTCAAGTTTGCTAATTGCACTCTGTCTGCCTAATATTCTCTATGTATTTCTGCTTAGATTAAATTATATTTTGGTCTTGTTTTAACATTAATAACATTTGTTGTAGTTCAACAGTTGTTCTGTTCTAAAATCAATAATCTCCACATTGAGAAGTACTTTGCAGGTAAACAGATCAGACTAATAAATATAAATATTCCTCTGCGTAGGGATTCCAGGTAGACAATAAGTATCCTTATTTACAAATAACAAAAATATTCTCTATACATATCAGATATTAAAAATTCAATAGTTCCTAAAGAGGTATTTAGAAGTGATATGTAGCATACAGTACTAGTTTTTATTTACTGGTGTATATTGAAGAGAATAAAAAAGACTTATGAATTACAAAGTTTAATCATACAACACACAAATAAAATGATATATACCAAAAGTGCGATTACAGCCTAAAGCAAGAAGGAGCAGGTCAATATAGCAGTCAGCTGGGAAGAAGCACCAGACAATACTGAGATACCAGTGATTAGTCTAGTGAGCAATTCCTTTAGTGTAACAGCTACAAACTACAGCTGAGTATTGTCATACAAAATGACAAAAATGCCAAATACATTTTCACCAAAGACTGTGTAAGAAAACCAACTGCACAGCTGAACTCTGTAGAACAATGAAAAAAATAGGAGTATATTTCTTCTATAATTATCCATTTTATTTTTATAAGCATCATGGGAAACCAATTATGATGACAGCTGTGATAAGTCTTCATTAAAAATTTTACTGATTATCACTTGTTTCAGATTACCCATATGAGGAATAACTAGAAAGGAAAATAAACCTGATTCTACATGCACAGTACAGCCTAGTGTCTTGTTAATTCACTCTAACATCTCTAAAAACAACTGTATTCCAAGAATAATCAAATGAAAACTATATTGATAAGGAATAACTTTTCTCCTAGAAATACGATTTGTATCCATAGAATGATCAGGATTATTTCATCTTGTGTTTTATAAGCATTGATCTTCCCACCTAAGTAACTTTCAAAATATCTTTTCAAAATACCTTCAGGACTTCATTTTTTAGTGTACAAACTTCTATGCCTTCCATGGTGGGGGTGGAGGTGGCAGTGGATGTCAGTGTATATATGTGAATATTTAGCACATTGCCCACAATCAGAATCCAGTGTCGGAGTGGAACAACAGACGACTGAAAGAGGAAAGACATCTGTATATATTTGAAACTACAGTGATTATTTATCTTGGCATTTGTTCATAACTATTGGATTAAAAGTACCTCTTCCATAAAAAGTTAATTAATTTTTCAAACTAAATTGAAGACTTATTTGATCCTTATCAAACAGTAACCTTTTTAATGTATTGTAGAGAGAGTCAAAGTGCTCCCAATATTTAATTAAAAAGCATGTATGTTTTTCCTAATCTTCTTTTATGAATGGTCTTTCATTTAGTGGGCTTATTATTATTATATATATATATTATATATATTACAAGAAATGTTACCTCTTTGTAGGTAAAGAGTAATCAACTGAAAAACTGCTTCTGAAGTTCCTTTTTTCCCCTAGAAGTCTTCTTCGTAAGTATGTCCTGATTTGACCACTTTAGGGTTCAGAGTTAACATATCTTGACAGAATTAACAAAGCTGATTTTTTATTAATTATAAGCAATCATAGCTAAATTTTTAGGCATATAATCAGATGCGACTTGGTCTATAAAGACTCCCAGATACCCTATATTGCCACATCTTCATTAACAGACTTCTTTCTTCCCCATGGCATGTGAAGGAAACAGTACTCTTGCTGTTCTACAGCTGAGAACTCAGGCCAAGGAAAAATAGAGTGACATTACCTGAGTGCCTCAATCAGAAAATGAACCCAGTTTTTCCAAGTCTGAAACCACAAGACTGTCCGTTCTTCCTAAATAAATTGGCTTGTAATGTGTAATGCTTTGTGTTTTTACTACCCCAGAATCATTCACAAAATTATGACATCTACAAAATAACCCAAATTCCTTACCACAATTTCTGTCCGATATGAATCTAAGTGGAGTTTTTTTGGTATATAATACAGCCTTTCAAGCTTTTTTTTCGTATTTTCATTCGTTTTAAAACATATCTCATTCCACGGCAGAGATTATATGCAGTACGAGTTCAAGCCAGCTCTGTATAAACTACACAGTATCTTTCAAACATATGAAATATATTTGATCAACTATCTGGGAAATATGATTTTTCCATATGGGTTAGTTTTCACATAAGGGAGTTTAGTGTTTCTATGGAGAACATAATATGCTCAGACAAATATAATAGGTAAAGAGTTGCAAACCACAGAGTGGAAGAAGCAGGTGTCCAGCTGGATTTTCACATAGGAAGGTCTTGAAGGTCACTGATGGTGATGAGGTCTCAGAGATTCCCAAATCCTCATAGTGTTATTCCTTCCTTTCCCAATACACTAATCTCCTACTACTCTTGATAATCCAGTGACTCAGGAAGTAAGGCCTGTTTTTTCCCTTTAGTTTGTCAGAAGCAGACTAAATGACAACAATTTTCTGAATTACCATTTATTAGGGCAGAACAAGAGTATTCACAAAGGTCATCACCCAGAAGAATATTCTTTCATTGATGTATCAATATTTGTCTTCCTGCTGTCAGACTAGACTCTCCAGAGAGCAAAAACATAATGGTAGTAAAATTTACAGCCAGCTATGGCTTTCCCCACTGCCCTAAAATGGAAGCACAGACAATTTGATATCCTTGTTTTGCAGAGAACTAGATGATGTCAACCTGTTATAAAGAGATTACTTGATGGTCACTTCCTTCTGCTTTCCTATTCCCACAAAATGATAGCTTCCATCCAGATGAGTTGGTTGATCTTTGTCAGTTGTGTTTTATTCTCTCCTACCTTTCTTTCTGTTTATATGATTTATATGTTTTGGTTATGATTCACAAGAAGGAATGGTGTTTTCCTCCACCTGGAGTTCCCTTTGTAAATTATCCTTCACCTCCTGATGTCCTCAACTCCCTTCAATTAAGGATTGTTTCCACAAAAGAGAATGCAATCACTGCAGGAAATTGTCTGAGTGAGAAGATCCTGGAAACAAAGTAACCTTCTTTGATCATTTTACTACTGTTATTTCTCTTCCTTAATGCAGCAGGCTTGGAATAGCTTGTGGAGATTAATGAATACTAAAGTTACTATGCTAGTTGAGCATTGTAAATATTACTACTCTTTGAGTTCATAGAGGTAATATATTAAGAACAGTATACAGACACACAGTGGTTTTCAGATAGCCCCCTCAGTTAGCAGCATAGCCATTTGGCAGGCTTTGATGTTTTCAAATTTAGCCTTTGGTAAATCTGCATCTGGTTTTTCACAGTCAAAATTGGCTGAGAGGAGGAACAGTGAATATATTTTCTCACATATAATCAGATAACCCACATCCCTCCAGAAGTATTTCTCTTTGAAAGTAAGATGAGCAGATAACCCACATCTCAAATCAACTGGGATGTGAGAAATCACAGGCAGGGGCACTGTTGGGGAAGAGTGAGCAGGTCCAGGATATAAGATACTACGCTAAATAACTTAAGCATTAGCTGAATATGCACTTAATTCACATTGTGTCTGCTGTTAAAGAGTTCTGCTGTTAAGCAGCTCTAAATGGCTAGGAATGAAAGTATAGCATCAGGTTAAAAAATAATTCCAACCTCAAACCAGAAGAGAGCTGAATCAGAACAGATTGGCAGCCAGACCCCGCCCCGTAAGTGAGGAAGCCTAGCCGATGGGGGCCTTTGTTTTGTGTTGGCAGGACTCAAGAAAGATGTGCAGAAGGTATTTTCTGTTCCAGAATAGTTATTCACTTCCACATTTTCTTACAGAATATGTATAGTAACTGCCTTTCACTTACAGTAACAATGAATTACAGGTAAATTAGTTTGCTTAGTTAAACAGTGGAAAGAGAGAGGGCTGGAACACCTCTCCTATGAAGAAAGGTTGAGAGAGAACCATAGAATTGTTTTGGTGAGAAAAGAACTTTAAGATTATCAAGTCCAACTTTTGACCTAGCCACTAAACCATGCCCATAAGTGCCACATTTTATTATGTAAGAAATTATATTTATTATGTAAGAAAAACAAGACCAAAGGTCTACTACTGCTAAAATCTATCATATAAATATTTATTTACTCCATTATGTGTACTTTATAGTCATCATCATTGCCCTGAATGAGTATGTTATTTTCTGATATTACATGGATTAAAGAGCATTGTAACTATTTTTGTAACTATTTTGAAGAAAATTCATCTATCACTGTCAAAGCTTCCTCTCTTCTCTGGCTTGACCCAGCTGATGTTATTGCAATCTAGGATATTAAAGGTGGAAATAGAGTTTTGCTGTTATTACCTTAAGAGTTTATCGCCCATTTTATTTATAAATAGAAGGTTTGCTACAAGGCAATGAAACATAAGATCTGTTGAGATTTTTTTTAGCCTTAGGCAGGCTGCAGGGTGAATGATAGATTTGTCTCTTCAAATAAGGTGTTGATGAAGTCTATCAACAAAGTCACTAAGAATATGGATGTCTTTCACCAAGCACGATAGGCCTGAGCCTGAAACAGTGACAGTGACCCAGATTTCCTTTAGCAATTCTTGTACACCTTAGTTTCTGGTGTGCTGAATGATTGGAAAGAAGGTGGTGTGTGTTCTAGCCATGTCTCAGTGGATGGTTGCTGCTGTCTGGGAATGTATTTCAGATGTGGTAAGTGCTCTTTAGGAAATGTATTTTTGTACTTCACTGATGTAGAGTTAGGCTCCAGGGTGGCTTGTGCTCAGATTGCATTGATAAAGCAAGAGAGGATTGTTTGCTGTCAGTCTCAGCTGTGCAGAAGTG
The DNA here is from genome assembly GCA_028020825.1 of Podargus strigoides. Taxonomy (NCBI): domain Eukaryota; kingdom Metazoa; phylum Chordata; class Aves; order Caprimulgiformes; family Podargidae; genus Podargus; species Podargus strigoides. Next base: position 160,648,314 of record CM051663.1, on the reverse strand, counting down.
TTGTAGTAACTTGTTGTGAAGGATTTTATCTTCATTTGATTGTGTTTTCTATTGAGGTTCCCTCCAGAGCACAGAGGTGATAGTTGCGTATTCTACAAGCAAATCCAAAGCTCTTGAGAGGCAGGCAGCTGGTAGGGCTTGAAGTTTTGAACATGTTACATCTGCAGTACAGCACAATATTTTACCATGTGCAAAACAAATGTACAGGAACAAGAAAAACAATAAGTATCACAGAAATATGCAGCATGATTTGGATAGAAACATTCAGATCTTGACATCTTAATAAAATATGTGAAAAGGGAAATATTCTTTACACTGTGGCTTTACACATCTAATTCAGGTGACTAAATGATACCCTAGATGCTCTTCTCCACTCAGCAGAGCTCCCGGTCACCAGTTCACCACTTCAAGCACCTCATCTGCGTAGTTCAGCTGAAATGGTGTGAATTCTTTACATTGCCTCAGGCCTTCACCCTGTATGAGGACTATGAGATAGCAGATGAGGAATATGCTTTTAAAATTGCAACGTCTCTTTCCCAGTGATAAACATTTTGTTTTACAGACCTAAGTGAGGGAGGAATATGTTTGTCTAGTGCACACACATTATTTTGTGGAAACATTATTCTGCTAAGATCTATGCTTCTGTGGCAGGGGGTTGCTGTAAACTGGCACAGGTACACATGCTGTAATTTCTTACCTGGACTGAGGCTTGGATTCCTGCATACCAGTCCATTCTTCGATGCAGATTCTCCTTTACTTGAAAAAGCAGTAAAAGATGCTTTTGGAGCAAGAATTTTTCAGAGCTTCATAAACAAGCAGTGGCAGTTTTGCTTGGGATTTTTCATGAGATTACCTTTCTAAGTAGTGTGTACTGGCCTTGTTATGTGGGTTTTCAGCTCTGGGATTATTACCAGTACCAAAACATCAAATGAATTTCCTTAACATGCCACATGCAAACAAAGGTGGGTGAAGAGCTCATTCACAAGCAGCTTACTTGTTCCTTCAGTGGGAGATGGATAGGGAGACAGGGCAGCAGTCTCCTTATTAATCCTCACTGATTAAGCAGGGTCTTTGCTCTGTTGCTAAGTTCTTCTGTTAAGCTCTAAATAGCAATGTCAGGCCACACAGTGACAAGCAGAAATCTTTACTGACCATGGATTTGCACCAGTATTTCACAGAGATGAGAAGGTTTCGAAATAGGCTGTATTTCCTTGAGGCTGAAATGCCAAGCAGCAAAAAGTCAGCAGACAGCAGCATGGTAAATCACAGATAGTGATAATACTGCTGCTTGCAGGGCGATAGACACAACAGGGGAAGCTTCTGTGCCAGCTGAAAGAAGCAGGTCATGGAGGAAGGATACCTTGGGCTTTGGCAGGGACATGACAGAGGAAAGCAACTAGGGAGTGGTAACTGAATCTGCCATATGTCCAAGGCAGTAGGGATAAGATTTCTTCAGCTATAATCTTACTGACATGCTGAGAACTGTACCAAGATCACATTTAGTACTGGAGCACCTAGATCCTACAAAAGATTTGTATTTGCAATATGGTAATCTCTTGCTCTGACCTATCCTTTGCCTCCATTTATCCACCTGGAGAAAAAAACCTCATGACACATGAACAAATCTAAGTATAGTAGAACCAGAGGATTATTATTGTTTCAAAACTTATTTGTCAGTAACAAAAGATTCAATCCCAAATTTAGTAAGGTTAAATTCCACATTGATGTCAGCAGGTTTAGGTGTAGGATACAGGGCATCTGGGCAAAACTCATCAGTTGTTTTAAAGAGAAAGTGGAATTGTACAGGGAACTTTTGGACAGCTTTTTCCAAGAAGTCTGGAGAACTTATTCCCACCTGGGGGGAATGGTCCTACCAACTAATTTGGAGAACAGGAAAAAGGAAATTGCACACTGGCAGGGTTTACATTAGACAATGGAGCAATCTCCTTATTGCTTAAACATGCAAGCTGCATACTTTTTACTCTACCTCTCTTTTGTTGTGGCACGCCCTCCCTCTCCAAAAAGGCTGAATAAACATGAAAGATCTGCAGACATATTACGTTTTACACAACAGAGTGTGGCTTTACAGGGCTTTGTTACATCTTGAAAAGATTAAGTGCACCTGCATGTGAAGAATCCCTATCCCTCTGAATAATCAGGCAAAGGCACCTCCGTTACCAGGGCACAGGCAAGGGACACTGTTGGTCTGCAGGTTTGTAACAAAGCTTGTTTAACCACGAGTGGATTCTCCAATTTGTGAGGAGCAAGGCTGCCATCCAGCGGCTTTTCTCCAGTACAAAATTGAATTTAACAGCAAGTGGATGGAGAAAATATTCCTGTTCACTTCGTTTAAATGAGGGTCTTTTTTTTTTTCCTTGTTGTAACCTTCAACCTACAAAACACACTAGCTGCAAACTGCACTGAAAAAAGTTATTAGCTTATTTTAAATCATCACTAGCTTTTGTTCTTGTTGAATTTTACGTGTATAAATAATCATTCTGTCCACATGAAACTGCAGATAAGCATAAAATAATTTTAAAAAAATGTTTCATAGCTGAAATAAGAGTGTTCCATTAATGTACACATCACATTTTAAAACAGAAGACACATTTAAAAGCTTAATTCAAAGCTCATGAGAATAATAAGACCAGAACCCTGGACTTCCGCAGGGCCAACTTTAGCCTCCTTAATCAATTGTTAAGGGAAGTCCCATGGGACAGGGTGCTAGATGGTAAAGGGGCTCAAGATAGTTGGTCAACATTCAAGGACCACTTCTTGCAAGCTCAGGATCAGAGTGTCCCAATGGGTATGAAATCAAGTAAGGGAGCTAGGAGACCAGCGTGGTTAAACAAGGAACTGCTGGGCAAACTTAGGTGGAAAAAAAGAATTTATGGATCATGGAAAGAGGGGCTAGTCACTTGGGAGGAATATAGGACAGTTGTCAGAGGATGTAGAAAGGCAATTAGGAAAGCTAAGGCCTCCTTAGAACTTAACCTTGCAAGCCAGGTCAAGGACAATAGAAAGGGCTTTTTCAAATACATAGCTAATAAAACAAACACTAGAGGCAATATAGGCCCACTGATGAATGAGGGGGGTGCCCTAGAGACAGAGGATATAAAGAAGGCAGAGGTGCTGAATGCCTTCTTTGCCTCTGTCTTTACTCCTGCAGGCTTTCACCAGGAGCCCCTGATCCCTGTAGCCCCGGAAGAAGTCAGGATAAAGGAGGAGTTTGCCTTGGTAGATGAGGATTGGGTTAGGGATCAGTTGAGCAATCTGGATATCCATAAATCAATGGGACCAGATGGAATGCACCCAAGGGTGCTGAGGGAGCTGGCAGAGGTCATTGCTAGGCCACTCTCCATCATCTTTGGTAAGTCATGGAGAACAGGAGAGGTGCCTGAGGACTGGAGGATAGCAAATGTCACTCCAATCTATAAGAAGGGCAAGAAGGAGGACCCGGGTAACTATAGACCGGTCAGCCTCACCTCCATCCCTGGAAAGGTGATGGAACAGCTTGTTCTTGGCACGATCTCGAGGCACATCAAGGATGAGGGGGTCATTAAGAGCAGTCAACATGGTTTTACCAAGGGTAAGTCATGTTTGACCAACCTTATTGCCTTCTATGAGGAAATAACTAGGTGGATAGATGATGGTAGAGCGGTAGATGTGGTATATCTTGATTTCAGTAAAGCATTTGACACTGTCTCCCACAGCATCCTTGTAGATAAGCTGATAAAGTATGGGTTTAGTGATCAGGTAGTGAGGTGGATTATGAACTGGCTGAAGGGAAGAAGCCAGAGAGTTGTGGTTAATGGGACGGAGTCTAGTTGGAGGCCTGTGACTAGTGGAGTCCCTCAGGGGTCGGTACTGGGACCGGTGTTGTTTAATATCTTCATCAACGACTTGGATGAGGGTACAGAATGTATCCTCAGCAAGTTTGCTGATGACACCAAACTAGGAGGAATGGCTGACACACCAGAGGGTTGTGCTGCCATTCAACGAGACCTTGATAGGCTGGAGAGTTGGGCGGGGAGAAACTTAATGAATTTCAACAAGGGCAAGTGTAGAGTTTTGCATCTGGGGAAGAACAACCCCATGTACCAGTACAGGTTGGGAGCTGACCTGCTGGAGAGCAGTGTAGGGGAAAGGGACCTGGGGGTCCTGGTGGACAGCAGGATGACCATGAGCCAGCAATGTGCCCTTGTGGCCAAGAAGGCCAATGGCATCCTGGGGTGTATTAGAAAGGGAGTGGTTAGTAGGTCGAGAGAGGTTCTCCTTCCCCTCTATTCTGCCTTGGTGAGGCCACACCTGGAGTATTGTGTCCAGTTCTGGGCCCCCCAGTTCAAGAAGGACAGGGAACTGCTCGAGAGAGTCCAGCGTAGAGCCACAAAGATGATTAAGGGAGTGGAACATCTCCCTTATGAGGAAAGGCTGAGGGAGCTGGGTCTCTTTAGCTTGGAGAAGAGGAGACTGAGGGGGGACCTCATTAATGTTTATAAATATGTCAAGGGTGAGTGTCATGAGGATGGAGCCAGGCTCTTCTCAGTGACAGCCAATGATAGGACAAGGGGCAATGGGTGTAAGCTGGAACATAGGAGGTTCCACATAAATGTGAGGAAGAATTTCTTCACAGTGAGGGTGACAGAACACTGGAACAGGCTGCCCAGGGAGGTTGTGGAGTCTCCTTCTCTGGAGACATTCAAAACCCGCCTGGACATGTTCCTGTGTGACCTGATCTAGGTATTCCTGCTCTGGCAGGGGGGTTGGACTAGATGATCTTTTAAGGTCCCTTCCAATCCCTAACATTCTGTGATTCTGTGTGATTCTGTGATTCTGTGTAATTTCATCCTTCAAGAGGCTTGAATCAGGCCCTGTTTGAATAAAAAGGAAACCTGAAGTTGTACAATCTGGAGGAAAATTACCATGTGTATTTCATATATTCATCTCTAGGGACCAACATCAACAGGTAGCATCAGAAGGAAATTTCCTGATGTTTATCCCCTTGCAGATCCCACTCAAACATAAATGTTTTTATCAACTGAAAAGCCAAAGCTCAGGCTGGTGAATACGGCAGGAGGGTAATCTGCTCCTAAGGCACATCATGTAAGTTCCCTTTACCTCCATTTCCCTCTGTCTAAAACAGGGATAATGCTCATCTAGCTCGCAGGCAAGATGTGAGTTTCAATACATTGTGAATTACAAAGGACTTCGAGCTCCTCAGGAACAAAAGAGTATTTGTGTACTTCTTGATACTGTTTATACAAGACATAAAACTATCAAAGGCTTGAAGACGGCTGCATTGTCCATCTTCTTCCACTCTGCCTCTCCCCAGCTAATATTTCTCGGTAGCCTCCCTGGCTGCCAGGGCACCAATGAAGATGGGGGACTGTCCTTTCTAATTGTTATTATTAAATTCAAGTACTCTTGTTTCAATAAACTCTCTAACAAGAATGAATCAATCTGTTTAGTTTAACCAAAAGAAAGCAAAGGGACACTTTCACCACGGCTTAGCAGCTCTTTACTGGGAGACAGAACTCAGTTAATGAAGAGCTGCAGACTACAGACTGCAAACTTTTAGTAAGAGTCAGTCCTTAAGATGAAATGGAATAAATTCAGATGCAAACAAGATCGTGAACACCAACAGTAAGAATGCTTAAGAGGCAAGTTAGCAGGAGCTGTGGTAGATTCAGAATCAGGGCAGATGTATAAACCACATTTTGATATTTTTCTGAAAATCATTCATTTGGAACCTGAATTTACTGGTAGAAAACAGACAGTTTGCTTTACCCCACAGATCAGAATAGATTATCACAAGGATTTCTCTGACTTAGAATGTTTTAATATATGGAGTCCTTTGTAAAAATTGTTTCATTTTTAGAAATACTTGTTAGGAATCGCAGAAATGGTTACAGCTGGTGGAAGGGAAGAAGAAAAATATTTGAAATAAGTTTAAAAATGAGAATACTATGTAGGGAACAGCTGCTCACTTTTATTGGAAAATACTAGAATGTTCACATTCAAAATGTCTCATGTGAAATGTCAGTTTCAACCATCTACACATCTAGTAACACAATTAGGAATGATGGAGTTTTTTGCAGAAAAAAAAGTTACTCCTAAAAATAATTTTGACTTTTATATTTCCTCTAGAGACCATAGAGTGTTTTGCCTTATTCTTTTTCTTCATACGAAGTTATAATATTAAAACCCCACATCATTTTTCTGTTTATTGTGAGCCACACTTCCATTTCCTTCGTCCTCTGTCCTAGTCCTTCAAATGGAATAATTGGATCAGAGAGCGAACACTAACTGCAATGAATGCAGTCTTTGGATTCAGAATACTGGGAGGATAGACATTTTTTATGGGTTTTGATCATTCTCAGTGAATTAACCTTGCTTCACCTTGGACATCTAAAATCAGACATTTAAATAGGAGGCAGTTACCCTCTAAGGTTGTTCAACACATTTATCTTAGATGCTTATGAAATGAATAATCCTCTGGATGTGCCTTTTTCGCTTATTTGACTACGTGAAGAGCCTAGCGTGACTAGCTCAATTTTAGGTGTCTAACCATTAGATGCCTAAATTTGACAAATGAATTTTGTCTTCTTTCTAGCATAATCTAAACTAAGACCACCTAGGAAGAAGAGAGTCTTTTTCTCTACTCAAGAGAAGATTCATGACTATTTTTAAAGATTTTAGTCTATTTTTATTCAAATCCATTCACAACTCTTACTGATACTTTTTTAAATACCTTACAATTATTGAACATAAAAGCAAAGAAAGGAAAGTATTTTATCTCTTGTCAGTCACTAATATCAAAATCTAGTCCATTCCACTTGAGATGGTAATTCTACTAATGAATCTGTTTGAGGTCATTCAAACAGAGGGCTTCCAAAAGACCCTCATTTGTAGGAAAATATATGCCAGAAGAATGAAGCAGCTATATTTTACACATAATCCTTCACATCTGAATTTTACTACTAGAGACTTACCTAACAATTGCTGTATAATCAGAAATTAATACCCTTGTTTTATAGATCAGACTTTAAGTACCTATGTAAATTGTGAAATATCAACACTGCTCTAATTCTGAAACATAACTTACAACCTTGAACACTAAAACCTAATGATGTGCTCTTATGCGTATTTTCATTGATCATGTTACATTCATGTTACAATTCCTTAAAATTACCAAGTTATTTGAAATACGTCGCTTTAAAAATTGTAAGGTTTATTCAGAAAATAACTTCACAGACACTTGCTCTGATAACAAAAAGTAGAAGATTAAAAACCCACACAAAACCACAATTAATCCTGACCTCTGCACTATAAGGAAGGTGCAAATGGCCTTCCTTGCATGAAGGTCAAGATGACAATAATGTTCTGTAATATTTCATTGTTATATCTGTCTATTCCATTTGGGGTTTGGAAACAAGAATGTGCACCTGAGTAACGCAGCTGCCCTAAAGCAGATCCTGTTTTAATAGTATGCAGAGTTTTATCTGCCTAATGGAAGCTTTTCAGGTCGGTGCAATGAGGAAAACTGTTGACAGATGCAGCCACACTCTGATAATTATTTTTTTTCACTGATTTTACTTTTTTTCCCCCATGACTTCTGTATCTGAGATAATCTCAGCTTGAAGTTATTGTAGTGAACAAGAATACCCTATAGCAGTAACCTGTAGGCTCAGATAGACCTATGCTTGTTTTTCATAGTCTTTTTTTCCAATAAGTTTTACTCCTCAAGTTGGCAACAAGGAACCCTTGATTGTTTACAGGTACAGGGCTACCACATCTTACCTGTCTGAACTCATACAACAGGTTCTGCCTTTGCTTTGTGGCATCCCACAGCTAGGACTATCTCTCATGCATGTAGCACAACACCATGGCATCCATGATCTGTCATTTTCTCTGGGTGTGCCTTCTAACCAGGGTCATGAAGCAAAGGATGTCCTGTGGTATATCCTCCTGTAGCTGGGAAGTACAGTGCCTAGTAGCCCTCTGTGTTCAAAAGAAGCCCACTAAATGATGCCTGTCCCTTTTGCACCCTAGAACTATGCCTTTTTGTCCATTATATGACTTTATATTGCAGTTTCTTGCCCCATGACATTACCCACTGTATGATAGTTCACACACTAGAGAAATGGGTATTTAAGACAACATAGACCATTGCTAGTCACAGACTCCAAAAAAACTACAGGTGTTGAACCTGGCCGGACCTGGAGGATGGGATGAGCCCAGTGAAGACGTCACATATTGAATCTGAAAGCCCATTTAATTCTATTGTAAATTTCAATATATAGCTGACATTTCCCTCAGAGGCTAGCTAGCAGGATGCTTCCTAGAAGAGAGCTATGACCTACTGGGCAAAGAGCATGGCTACCTGAGAGGATGCTCCTTTCCTATTGGATTTCCAAGGGCTGGGGTACTTAACAGATTGTTGATTGTATAGCAGTCAGATGCCATGTCTCTCCTAGTCTGTAGATGCTCATACAGCCCTTCAGGGCTTAATGACCAGAATCCTCAGGTGACTTGGAAGGAAATTCCACAGATCAAAAAAAGTTCATACGAAAGCCACGTGGGGTAGCACATGCGAAACAATCCAAATGTGTTTGAAATGTAAAGCTATTCCAATACATGTAAGTGACAATAAAAGAACTATTTATCTTTGGTTAAAAAGAGCAGATGTGAAAACATCAGCTTTTTTCAGCATGGGCTTCTTCCAGGTGAGCTCAAATATTATCCATAAGCATATCAGAACAGAACATTTATTTTTTTGAGATTTACCAAGTAATTCCTGTGGTTATTATTTATTATTTTTAGACCTACTTGATTTTTTAGAATTATTTTTTTAAAAGGCTGAAAAATTTAAACTTCTGTTCACCTAAAAAGGAAATCTCATATTTGGGGTTTGTCTGTTTTTGTAAAATATGCAAAATATCTTAAAAAGAAATGTTATAAAAACATCAATGAACTATTTATTTGAGTCTTTTTAAAAATCATCTCAAATGTAGTCAAGGTATAAATGTTTGAAAAAGACAAGTTTTATAGAGAAGACTTTCTATCCAGGTACTTCCCATTTAATAAAAAGCTCATTTTCATGGAACAGGAGGTTTGAGCAATTTTGCCTAATTTTGATGTTTTCTTTCACAGCATTGCATAGAGATCCTGGCTGAAAACCGAACTGTACAAAGGACAGGGCCACCAAGATGATGAAGGGATTGAAGCATCTCCCATATGAGGAGAGTCTGAGGGACCTGGATCTGTTTAGCTTGGAGAAGAACAGGCTGAGGGGGGATCTCATCAATACTTATAAATATCTTAAGGGTGGGTGTCAGGAAGATGGGACCAGACTCTTCTTGGTGGTGTCCAGTGACAGGACAAGGGGCAATGGGCACAAACTGGAACACGGGAGGTTCAGTCTTAAGAAAACACTTCTTTACTGTGAGGGTGGCAGAGCACTGGCACAGGCTGCCCAGAGAGGTGGTGGAGTCTCTGTCTCTGGAGACATTTAAAACCCATCTGGACATGTTCCTGTGTGACTTGATCTAGGATCCTGCTCTAACAGGGGGGTTGGACTAGATGATCTTCGGAGGTCCCTTCCAACCCCTACCATTCTGTGAATATGTCAGTTTACTGTAGATGGTCACACTTTAAAAAAAAAACAACCCACCTAATAATCCAATAAAAAATAATTCCTGGCAATCTGAATAGGCATGATATATAATACAGAAGAGAAGAAATAGCGTGATCATTTATAAGGAAGGCTTCAAAAATAGTCCAGTCTGATTTTTCAGAACCTTTGAACACACATGATTCCCACAGATATGAAAGAGCAAAATGACTGCTCATATTTTTGAAAATTAGCACTTACAGGATTTGTCCAGTCCTTCACAAAATGTATGACTGAGTTGAAACCTAACTCAGATTTTCTGTATCCACTCAAGTACCTTAAAAAAAAAAAAAAAAAAAAAAAATCATTATTCTTGAATGAGAATGGTTTGTGTTACAGTTTGGTCTGATCCTGTTTTGTACACTGAATATTTGTTCCTTTGGTTTATCTACTTGAGTTTATCTTTTTTTAGTACCATGTGGTGTCACATCAACTTCCCCAGTACTGTAGGCTACTTCTTCTATCTTTTCAGAAATACCTTATTGACACTAGATTTTTTTTTCTCAGTGGCCTGAAGAGTTTTACTTTTCTTTCTCCCAGTTTTCTAACCATACTGTGAGGAAGAGATGGAAAGCAACTGAATGCCACCTGTCTTTTGAATGTCTCCAAAGCTTTTATCTGTTCATCCAGATGGCTTAATTTGCATTGACAGTTTTTGTGGCCACTTCAATTAGCTTAAGCTGCTTTATGGTGCATCTAATTATTGCAGTGTGCATTTAAAAAGAACCTTAAATTCTAGAGCAGATTTTAAATAAAATGCTGGAAGAAAAGAAACAACACAAAAAAATCCCACCACAGAAAATAGTTAAAAACCTCAATTGTCCCAAAAATGTTTAAATATATGGTGATGAATTTCCAGTCCTGTAGCTTGGATATGTTAGAAGAATTTGTAATTTTTTATTTTTTTTTTTAATCTATTAAGCTTGCTGTGATATTGAAAGAATCATTCATAGAACAGAACAGACATTTTTTTCTAATTTTTTTTTCTTCTTTCTGTTAAATTGTAATACATTCTGAAAAGTAATATTATATACAGACCATTATTATGTAAATACCAGTATTTATGTAATATAAAAGAAGTAAACTTTTCTTTTATGAAGGTTAATGTAAACAGGTTAATTGTAGTCAAATTTTTGAAAATATAGAGGAGTCTATTGTTTGAATAGATATACATATTTGCTTCTGAAAGTTCAAGGAAAGCAAACTGAAAATTTTCTGTCCCAATCCCAAACATTTCTATCAGGTACATTTTCCATGAAGGGAAAAAAAAGTTGTCACGTTTTTTCTTGCTTTTTTCGTGTTTTTCCTTGTTTTTTTCGTTGTCTTAGAAAATAAATAAATAAATTAAAGAATTGTTTTGGAGCAGACTGATCTGGAAGACAATATTCCATTTTTAACATGATCAAAAATAATGCGATTTGATCAAACTTGTCATGAAAATAGCTCAAGCAAAGTTACTTGATGTTTCGCTGCTACAGGCTAAGAACACAGACAATTACAATGGTTCAATGCATGCTCAGAAATTTGATGAACAGTGGTAATTTGAACATGTGTCTGAGCCTTCTGAGCAATTATTTTATACCTTCCATCGCTGATGGATTCTGACTAAGCAGTTTTCCTTTCTGTTGATTTGTCATGTGCAGCAGTACATGTTAATTTTTCTGCGTTTTCTGCATTACATTTCTTATTCCTCAAACTTTTTTTCTTCGTTCAAGGTCCACACTGCCCTTTTTCAAATGGTCTGTGTTTTTTAACAATGTGTTAGCCACAGCAACAGACTGAAGAAGGCCATCTCTTATATAGCTAAATTGGAATAGAACCCAGAATAAGAAAAATATTAAATAGAGCAGAAAAAAACTCAGCATATGGATGCTATCGATGCAGAAGGAAAATAGCCAACTGCACTGTAGAAATTTCCACTCAGAAGAGAAACAAGGAAGCAATGTTTGTTTAGCTCACACTGCTGCCAATGTAAAGGACCATAATGGCCCATAAAGTAAACCCAGTAGGTGGAAGGATTGTCTCATAAAGGGATGCAAAAATATTGTCAATTCAGTTTTCATTGTGACCGAATGTACTTGAAGAACATATTAAAAAAGTAGAGACCTCTCAGTGCTACCATATAGGAGAGTACACAAACAGCCCAAGATCCAGGTACTTCTCAAGGTTATGAGGTACCTTTAGAGACAGACATTCTCAATCTAGAAAGAATTTCTGTAGAGAACAGATGGTAGGAAAGCAAAATCATATCAATTTGGACTGGATCTGTACACTTAAAAAACAATTAACCATCATTAACTACCATCTGACTAGCCATCGTTAATCATATTTTAATAATATTGGTGCATTTGCATCTCTGTGGGAATCATGTTGTTATCACTTAAGCTCCATATTTGATAGTGAAATATGTAATGCTCTCTGAAAAATCACAGTAAATTGCATCTTTGGGATATAACATTATGTCTTTAAGACTTGCATGGAGGAATGAATGAGCTATGAACCTACGGAGATGCCAGACTCTGTATTCCACTAAGCAAAGCGCTTCAACTCTCTATTTAAAAGACTGGGAAAATTGTTGAAAGAAAAGAAATCGTAACAGTGTGTGAAGGTGATAGTTGAAGAAGGAAGACTTAATCTTTGACTATAATTTACTTGGGTAGATTAATTTACAGTAGATTTAATTCATTATATTAGACAAAACCCCCCCAACCTTTGAACAAAATATTCTATTGAGCAAGAACACAGACTTCTGAAAGATTATGTAGGTGCTAATTCATGACTGGTATCAAATTCTGGAAATGTATATTTGTGCCAAGACACTGGACTTTATAACTGTGGCTTGTGCATTCCTCATTCCATTCACTTTATTTCTGAAACACAGCAAGGGTGAGGAAGTTTTTATCAGAAAAGATGAACAAGAGTAGAATCATGGTAATTTGTGGCTTGTGAATCACAGTGCATACAACAGATGCCCTCCCCTGTACTAAATTACAGAGATCTCAGAGGGTTGGTGGAAGATAAAATTTTTTCCATTTACATTTACATTATCACTTTTAGTCCAAACACTGATTTTAAGAGTGTGTGCTTCTATTGCAGTATTCTTGTTTTGCAATATAGAATTTTTGGTACCTTTGCTGAAAAAAAGAAGGGCATTAAAGGAATATTTTGAATTTGACTACATGTGTTAATAGATAGGAAATACAAATATATGTGTTCTAACATCTTTTTTTCACAACTTCATAACTAGCTTCTGATGTTCAATAACACCTCAAAGTCTGCTGCTGATCTAATACTTTAACAGTATTGTATTAATTCTGCGTGTCAAATGCGGAACTGTTTTAAACTTATTATCTGTTAATATTTCTGCTGTTACAACACAAATTTACAGTTAGGATATCTCTATACTAGGCTCTGTGCCTAAGAGAGCCCTTACAATCCAAGTAGTTAAAGTTTCAGACCAATAATGAAGTTAGGACATTTTAATAGGTTACACAAATAGTGACTACTATACATTCTTTCTTCAACTGTTGTTCATGAACTGTATGAAATTGTAACTTAACTCTCTGTTCCTGAACTGTATGTTAATCCATTTAACTTCATCTTTGCCACAGTTTCAAATAAAACAAGTATAGCAATATTCATTCTATAGCAATGCTGTAAAAATTCAGTTTTAGATATATTTTTAAACTTGAAAATTAATTTCTGTTATTCTAGAAATAACAACATCTTTTCCTGAAGATATTCTTAAATCCCTGCTTGGGTAGTTCTAAGTCTTTCTGAAATTGTGTAGGGAAATTCACTGTGGCTGCTTTGGCATTTTGATTTAAATAAACGCCAATCATTATTTGAGGAAGTTTACTTTACTCACTTCCTTTCTGTCAGCTGGAAGTCAAGAAAGCCAACAGTTCTTTGAAAGATGAGATTTAGAAGCTGTTAAAGTTTAAATGATTCTGGGCTCATATTCTTTTATTATTTCAGAAAAGAATGTTGATGATTAAACATCCATATTAAAGCTGTAATAATTCTGCTATCTGAAACATGGTCAAAGTTTCAATTGAAAATGTTACTCTGTTATATATTTAAAATGCACTGATTGAAAAAATATTTTCTTTTAATTTCATACATTTCTAAACATTTTCATAATTATACATACAACATACTGCCCCGAATCTATTTTTATCAGACTAGTTAACAGGCTTAATTTGCCAAAACTGGAGGTCTGGCAACTGTTTCCCATTTTGATTCAATTAACTTCTTCCAAAATAACTCCTTAAGGAAAAACAAGAAAAAATGAAAAACAAGAATATTTTAATAAAATCCTTCAAGACTTTGAAACCATTTCTGACTTTCTGAAAAGCTCTAACATTCTTCTGTTTAATGACGAAGTGACAGTATTAAATTTCTCTCTAATAAGACTCAAACATACATTCAAACACATTAAGATAAAATTTGGTATCTGCAGTTGAAACTCAATTCATATGGATCACTGATCAAAGTATTACAAGGGTTTATTTGTCTTTCTTAATTCCACTGCCCATAAATCACCTTTCTTTTACACTCTGCATAGTGGTTAACCTCTTTACAATACTGAAGTAAAAGTTCTACTTTGTTTTATTTTAATTTGATAAAGTTTTACATTAGCATAAATTTATGAAGATAGTAGGATAGAAGTGGACACTGTATTCAATACTCTTTAATAAAAAATGTTTTCCCAAAGGTATTTGTCAATAAGTAAGTTTCATGAGGGTTTCAAATTTCCTAGGATGTGGCTCCAGAAGCATTAGTCGGCTATTAGGATACAACTTTAATTCAACTGCTCAGTTGGGGGTTTCATTTTTCCCTACTTGCAGTACTGTAATATTCTATGACCTAATGTATTTCCTCCCTTGTTTACTGTCAGACAACAGGCTGATTTTTGCAGAGGCAGAAAAATAGGGTTTGGGGTTTTTTTTGTTTTGTTTAAGATTCTTAGTACAAATAAGCAGAGAATTGCCTTAGATCACTGAGTGACCTTTCAGAGCAGGTCTCTTGTAGCTTACCACTGAAGGAGCAATAACCTTATTACCTTGTGGCTCATAAATATGAGATCAGAGAAGTCTTAGTACTAACAGAAGTGAGACAAACTTCAGACCAGGAGTGCCTATGACCATCAGCAATTCTGGCTAGAAGCTATTGAATGTATATCTGACCTTTATAGCCAAGCAAGTCTTTCAAACTGTCACTACTGGTCAGACAGAAGTTCCACCATGTGCTATTTCCCCTATAAAAAGGCTCCTCAGAGCAATAATAAAATCACTGAAGTTGAAGACAGGTTTTCTGTTTGTTTGGGTGTTTTGGGTTTTTTGGTTGGGTTGTTGGGGTTTTTTTGACATCTTGAAGTTGCACTTGTAAAATCCACCTAGTAAAATAGAATAGAATTTTTCACTTCCAAATGTCAGTGTTAAACATGATGTGGCTGATTTGTGGATTCAGACTGGAAGCCAGACCATGGGCTGCTGTAGCTCCTGCTTGCAGGGCTATGCAAAAAATCTACTGCTCACAGTCATTCAGTCTCCAGCCGCAAGAATCATTGATAATGACAGCTTTTCAGAGGACATACCGAGTCAGAAAGTCTCTCTGTACCTCAGCAAGCAAGGGAAGATGAGTATCCTACCTTTGTATCAACAAGGGAAAGAAGTCTTTTAAGGGAAGTCAGAATACAGAGCACTAGGCATGTGTCTCAGGAAGATGAACGTGCTTAAATAGTACTACTAACATCCAAATCAGTTTGTGGCTTTCTGGGGGAAGTTTTTGCCTTTTCTCCTCAGGCTTTCACAACTGCTCACCCAGAACATTTAGTGTCAATCACCCACCTTGCAAGAAAATAGCAAGGATAAGAAAATCAATGAAAAGTCAAAACAGGTTAGAATTTGTACAATTCTGTCAGAGAAAGATGTCCAAATCATTTAGACATGAAGAAATAATGTGTTATTTAACTGCATTTTAGTTCACAGAGAAACATCAAACAAGAAGACTTGACTGAAGTAAAGACTCATGAGTAGAAGCAGGGGCGTGATAATACTTTTAATATTCTTATGGCTGAAGTTCAGTGAATGACAAATTCTATGCAGTGTGCAATGTGTTGATGTTGCTTAGAATCATGCAATAGCCTCACAAAGAAACAAAAAACACTGATAGGGAATGTTGTCCATATTTTCATATTAAGTGATGGAACAGCAACTAGCCAAGGAAACTCATATAAAATTGACTGTTAGCACTTGAATCCAGGGTTCTGAGGAGACACTGGAGAAAGATTTTAGGTACCACAAAGAACATTGATAAAACTCAAAGAATTCTCCAGCATGGTGAAGAAATGAAGGTAAGGGCAGTGTAAAGGCTTTATTAATTTTCAGAGATTGTAATAATTCTGGTATTATCAAAATGAGCTATTTGGAGAAATTATGTGCAATTAATACATCTGACATAACCAATAAATCCTGTGGCCATCCGTCATCCAGCTTATAGTGTTAAGAACCCTGGGAAATACAGTAGGAATCTTCTGTGGCTGTCAGAAGGGCAAATCCAGTTACCAGGAGCTTTCTTTTGGTAAGAGGTCTTACACTCTTGTCCTTTCATTCAACTTAGCATCAATAAATATACAGCTAAAAAGGTTTGTCTTGACTTTTGCAAAACACTAGAAAAGAACATTTGCTTCCAAGAAGCTGGTTTATTGAGAAGTCATATCTATGACTATGTTTATGCCTTTTCAAAGTCTGTAGCCCACTTAAACTGTAGCCCACAGTCCGGCAGACTGTGACCCAACAGTGAAGCCTAACAAGTATCTACTTAGGGAGAGAACCAACAGGAAAATTAAACATTGTAATGCTTTAAAGAATTAAGAAAAAAAAGTTTGGGTTGGGTTTTTTTTTGGTATTTTGTTGTTGGTTTTTCTTTCTCTCTAAAAGTCATGTTCTAGTCGAAATAAAAACACCCTGTGATTCATGTTAGGAAGAAGGATACACCATTACAATAAATCTTTTTGGCTTGATAATCTATGTTTATGGAAATGAAGTACAGCATTTAATGATGCACAGATTCACTGCATTCTCTTGACACTTACAAGCCTTTGATCTATTAGTTCATCCATTAATGCGACAAAAAGGTATTAGTTTATAAATATGTGCAGCTTAACTTTCTCTTTTATTATTCATTAAAAGTTCATTTTCCTTCCACCCAGCCAGCCTCTTTTCTTGATTCTGACTGACTCCTGTAGTGCTGTAGAAATGTTAACACAGAAAACGTTTCATTGTGTGACTAATATTTTGTAATCCATTGAAAGCTTTTTATACGACCAAATTTTTTTTTTTTTTTTTACAGTTCAGCTGCAGCTTCATATAAATGAAACCTACACTGTGAAAGCATAAGACAGAAAAATGATAGACCATTTCCCTTCAGAAATTCTATGCTTAAAATTCTGGCTTAGGTAGTTGCTCACAGGCTGCATTTATCTGTTACTGAAAAAGAATGAACAGTACCAAATTTGAATCTCCCTGTTCACCAAAGACTTTGGGATGTCTTTGCCCTGAACGATGATAATCAGAAGCACATGTAGGATAAAGGGCAATTTGTGACCAAGTGTTCAATAAAAAAAAGTAACTTTAAAAGATCAGCTTTCACGCTTCTCCTCACTGGATGTGCAAAAGTCTTCTAAGAAGCTATCCTTAGTAGAGTATATCCTGAGAATACTCTTTTTTATGAGAAGAGAAATAATCCCACATATATTCTTCCCTGTCTTTCTCTTTGATCAGCTTTAGACAGGCTAGAAGGAATGATTATCTGGAGTAGGATTCAAAAAATATCCTGTATGAACCAGATTTCCTATGTTACTGTAAGGAAATCACTTAAGGGGTAAATAGTGGGCAAGCATTTATTAAAAATTTTGACAGTGAGCGCAAGGCACATACCTCTTGTTTGTATCTTTGCAAATCACTTCCTATATGTCTCTGTACCTCTCTCAAATCAATAATATGGAGTGCCAACATGCTGCAAACACCTTGCACGAATCGAGTATTGCATGTGAACTAAAATGAGAATAGTTTTGTCTTTGTCATTCTACTGTTTCTGTCTGCTCCCTGCCTCTAATACAGTTTTCTGGCACTGGAATTTTCTGGGCATACCTAAACAGTCTGGTCAGCCTCTGGTCTCCTACAGTGGTTGATTCCCTCACTCCCCTATAGTGCCAAACAGCACAGCAGCAGGCATTGAGTTATTTCTTTGTATTCGTGCTTGCCAGGAATTTTTCCTAGGATATAATGTTCTTTAAGAAAACTCCTGTTTTTTTCAGAGAGTCTCTACGCATTTAGTCATAGGTGCTTGGGATGGTAACCAGGCAGAAGTGCAAATCCTATATCCAATGATGATGGAGAATCTGTAGTCAGCAAAGGTCTACATCAACCAGAAGTCCTGCTGATGAAGCAGAAACAGGAGACTGACTGAAACAGCCTCACAGGACACTGCCAAGAGGGGACTTGCTCAGACTACACTAATTGCTGGTGACAGCCAGGGTTGTGAGACACTGTTGAAACAGATGACAAGAAGGCTGATGCAGTGAAGGTGCAAGAAGATTCAAGCTCCCAAAAAGTCTCACAGAAATGGTTCCTTGGTTAAAAACTTTACAACATCAGCAGTCATCTTGAATCCTTAGGAGAGCAGGATCTCACTGTCTGGAGGTACCATCATGAGCTTAAGAACTTCCTCTTCTGGAGAGACATTACTTAACCACTGTCCACATGAGGATCCAGCATTACTGGAGGCAGAACTGTTATCCAGCTGTTTAACTTTTGTCATCTGCAAGAGCTCTTTTTCTTTGCTAGTCTCAGCCTGTAAATAATAGTGTTTCCTACTGAGTACTTGTATTTGAATACATACAAAGCATGAGTATGTCACATTAAGAACTTTTTTTCAGTGCGGGTGACAGAGCACTGGCACAGGCTGCCCAGAGAGGGTGTGCAGTCTTCTTCTCTGGAGATTTTCAAGACTCACCTGGATGCAGTCCTGAGTGATGTGCTCTAGGGGATCCTGCTTTTAAGCAGGGGAGTTGGACTAGATGACCTCTGGAGGTCCCTTCTAACTCTGAAAATTCCGTGATTCTGTGATTCTGTGATTTGCTGTGGTGGTGGTGTGCTTTATTGTGTTTTGTCATGGACATGTATGCAAAATGGCTGCATAGCACAACATGTCCTGAAGTTATCATCTGGTTCAACCAGATGCTGCTTCAGAGCATCAGGCAGATATGCAACATGTGCTGTGCACTGAATATTCTACATGATTGGCCCATTTGGAAAGTGATTTTTTTCTGACCATTGGCAGACACATAACTTTTATATTGCCCAGAAAGAAAGAAGAGAAAAAGTCACACTTACCTGGTATTGTCTGCCAAGTTACTGTAAGCAGCAATCATAGGGTTGTCTTAATTTAGCAATTATATTTTTCATGTTTCTGCTGTCTTTACACTAGCTCTCTTTTTGTCTGTCCAGAATCATTGAAGGGCTTTTCTTTGTGTGTTTGGTCTTTTTGTTGCTCTTTTGATGGTTTGGGGTTTTTTTCCCAGTTCTAGCTGGATTTTATTTTTTTTTTAAAGATTGTCTCTAAGCAACTGGATATTAAACTCATCAGAGAAACAAGTTTGCATCACCAAGTCAAAGTGCATAATGAAATCCAGCTTTCTCTTGAAGACACAGTGCAAAACAAACTAGCTTTGATACACTAATATTTGTTTAGTTCAGATCCTGTTAGTCAAGGAAAAACAACCGTGATCTTTTTGCCTGTTAAAAATAAGATAACAATAAATGAGATCAAAACAGACAGTCTGAGTGAGTCATGTGGAAGTACAGGCACACTGTCCCAGCAGCCATCACCCTGCTTTTCTTATGCACCTTTCTAGAAACAGAGAAATCCAAACAATGACAGATTACGAGAGCATCAGGGCACATACCTAGCAATACCAGTTCTGCAGATGTTCTTCACAAGTGTACGAACACTTATCATGCAAGTATAAAGTGTATAGCTATACCCATGCACAGCTACAATTTCATTCATATATAATATATAGCCCATATATAACATTTATTATACACCTCCAGTGCTCATTAAAATGGGTTAACTAAAATTGTGCAAGTGGTTGTGACAGGGGTCAACAGCATTTTTCAGTTTATCTATAATAGAACCCATAAGTTTAGAAAAGGGTGAAGATTTTTTGAATAAGAAAGCATTTAAGAACACTTTTGATGCAGTTAATGTTCCCTTTCATTACCATTCTTTCCTGTCTCCTGATACTGATTTACATCTTTAGTGACCCTCATTTGGTACAAGTCAGCTATTTCTTGCTGCAGCTGTCACTCTACAGGAACTGTGTGATGCACATCACAGATGTTAGATCACTTTTCCAAGTTATCTATGCACTGCAATTTAATGTTATATCAGGCAGAGAAGGATACATGGGAAAAAGACTTCAGGACTCAAAAAAGTCTTTGGATTCCTGTCACTCCACATACCTGTTGTGTTGATTTATTTGACGCTTTATTTCAGATGCAGTGATTTTTCTGCTTGAAAAACCTTTCTTCAAAAGGTAGCTCAGCTTGATAGCTCAAAAAAACTGTCTGTTTGCACTAAAAAGGGTATAAGATGTTCTAAAAAATCTTAGAGTCACAGCAGGAAATAGTGAACTTCAAAACTTTTAGCATTTGGCTTTGATTGAGGTAGGAATCAAAAAGCTTGGATAGATAACTGAACCAGTCTGACATCTCGAGTTAGTGAGGTGAGGTTAGGAGTCTCCATTTTCAAGCTTTCTCAAAATATTTTTATCCTTTTGCTCTGTTCCTGGCTGAAAATTGCAAAAGAATGAACTCTATTCATGCAAATGACAAGGCATCTGTGGTTTCTTTGCTAAAAAATATTATTGAGGCCGAAATATTACATGATTTAAAACAAGACTAGACATTTATACAGAAAGTAGAAAAATTCAGAGTGATCCCTCTAAAAATTAACCCTAGTGTTCTGGAACATATAAAAAATTCTTAGGAAAAGTAAATCTTCATCATGAATGGCATAACCCATCCCTTTATAAAATGTGATTAGCAAGAGTTGAAAAGGAGCCCCTAGGTAATACCACTAGGTTATACTGTAATTACTGCAATATTTCTACTGTCTTTTTCTCCAAAGTTGTTTATAAAGGTGGTTGAGACAGTTTCCCACTACCTTTTGTATGTGAGTTACATGAAGCATTGGAGAAGGAGGGTGGGAAGAGAAGTGAAGACTTGAGTAGAGAAGAACACTTCAATTTCCCAGGCCATGGCAGATCCTTCATCAAAAATCAAAATGTCCTTCTTTCAGGATAGTTCCCTGAAAACTTTAATTTGGGAAAAGTTAAAATATGAAGCAATTTGGGAAAATAAAATAGATCTAGTTCAATGAATTGATATTTTTCAAAGAACCTCTCCCTTTAAAAAAAAATTATTCTGACCAGCTTTATTCAATTCTACCATATTAGTCCCTTGTTTTGTTAGGGCAACATATAAGCATGATTCCTTTCTTTACTCCATTAAATAGTTTCTCCTTATTTATGCCTCTAACAAGGTATGACATATGTTGATCTGAATTGGTATATGACAACAAAGCCAAAACTTCATAAAAGTATATGAAATTTAAATTCTAAATGTCACAATTTATATGGCTCCTACTTTGTGATAATGAAGTCCCAAAGAGCTGGATTTGCAATTAAACTTTTAAAATTCACAGGTGACACAGACAGGGTGGGGTGAAAAAGGGAGCTCAGAATAGTCAGTTTTGTCCTCTATACTGCAGTCAGCAAAGAAACCAACTTTGTTAGATTAGAATCTCTCTGTATTGGTGTAAGATTAGAATCTCTCTGTATTTTTGGTGATAATTCATACCTAGACCATCATTTAGACTCTGTCCTGTGTTGAGGTAGAGTTCACTGTGAGACTGTTTCTTACATCTTTTTCCAGCTGAAGCTGCTGGGAGTTCAGGGTTTGTTCTGCAGATAAGACCCTGTGTAGCACTGTAGAAAGCTGCAAACAGAAAGCTGGCCACTGAGCCTCTCTTCTCTTCATCTAGAGGCATCAAAAGATGCATGTCTGTTCCTCATGGTGGCATACAAAGATTTTACATTGCTTACCTAGAAGAAAGCCAGTGATTAGGTTAAAGGCAAATATTATTTCTCCAGAAAATGGGCTTGGACCAGAAACTGTTCATAGATGCTGTAAAAATGAGAGCTGTAGACATATCTGGCTGCAGAAATGGCAGACAGAAGTGTCTGTACACAGTATTCATTTTCCTGCTAGATATTTTATGTCCGTTTTCTTTCTTCTCATTTTTTGATTTTCAGCTCCACAATATAAATTCTGGTTGATACAAACACGTAATTGGATTAATTTAAGGACTCCAAGATCTGGGATGAATATCCAGAAAAGCTCCTGAGAGCAAACTGAATCATCAGCGAAGTCTCTCAAGGGAAGCTGTAGAAACTCTGATACTTGGGACTCTTAAATTAAAAGGTACTCTGGGGACCAGTTCTGGGAGATAGGCTTGATAACTTACTAGGACTTTCCTATCATTAAACCTGGAAAGGCAGTCATTATCACCGAGAGTAGGAACATGGTTCATTAAAGTTTATAATGAAAGCTGAAATACTTACCTATATGACATGAATGCTGATGAAACAGAAAATAATATAAACACCACTAGACACTGAGGGAGTCTCAACTGCCTTTTAAAGGATAGAGAGAAAGAATGGTGCAATATGAAGTTTCATTCTTTTCACTGGCCTGTGTGGTTCCTGTACACCTCACGTACAGAATGACCTGAGGGCTTAAGCAGTTACATTCCATTCCCTTAGTGAACACATGAGCCTGTGTGTCCATATCATTATTTTTCCATGCTCCTTACAAAGATAAATATGTTTTATATCAGGGATTTATAGCCAGATCAGCAGGCAGTAAGACATATTGCAAAATTATGTGAAGGAAAATGGGGGTGGGTGGTGGAAAAGCAGTTATGAAAGCAACTCAGTAAGTGAAAGTTGCGGAGTGGTCATTCATATTTTTAAATTTACAGGCCACATGTCTGTTGTGTTCTACCACCTCATCTTCAGGTTTAGGCTTTCTCATCCAGGACAACTGAAACTGGGGAGATTAACAACATCTGATGTCAGCTGACAGAGTGACGGGGTCCATTTGCAAGATGGAAGTCCCTTGTTTTGTCTACTTTAAAGCACTCTACAGTATTTCTGGACTAAGAAGCATGGATAGAGCATAGGCTTAGCGTTCAAGATAATACACACAGTCATAGCTTTTGTCAGAAACACCACAAATCCTTTAAGCATTGGTCCATAAAGATGTTTAGGAACATCACTTCTATAATTTCAGACAGAAGTAACCGGCTAACTCTGAAGGATCAAATATTAGTTTCTTTGTGACTGATTCCATACACAGAATGGGGATAGCATTACTTCCCACCTCACAGGTGGGAAATTTCTGGACATCAAGATTAAGACAGTTCAGTACTGTGTCAATAGAACCATAAAGTCCCTAAACTAGTTAGGTTGTGTAGCACATGCTGACACTAACACACCAGAGACTCTGGCCCAGTGACTTTAATTCTGCATTGCAAATTGTGATAACAGGCTCATTTAACTCAAGGAGAGTTTTACTTAGAGAGTGTCATGTACTTAGCATACTACAGAAATATTAAGCAAGATTTAAAGAAGATTTAATGCAGAAAATGTTTCATTTTGCTTGAATGATTTTAAATTTTAAAATGATTAAAATGTCTTAAGGTAATGAGTTAGTTGACCCTGAATCCTACACTAGTTTTAGCTACCTGCTGCTACAAATTTTTCAGTGTCCAGGTACTGCTTATAAAGTACATAAAATCTACTTTTCATTTGATTACAGCTTCATTTTCCACCTTAATTATATCAGGCAGGGTTAATCTGACAGTTAGAAAGCCCTACATGAAGTAATTTTATGTAGGGGATTTAATAAAGCCTGGGTGATGGTGTTTTAATTAGCTACATAAGATTTACTTGAGTTGGGAATTCTTAAATTGACTGGTGCCAGAATCTGTATGACATTTGTGTTGTTATCAGCAAAGAAGGACATGGTACTTGTTTTGGAGAAAACACTCACTGAAATCTAAAGTAATCTGTGCAATGCTGATTCAATACCTGTGGCTAAAATATTCAGTTACAAAAGGCTTTCCTAACTGGTGAGACTTCAATGAGGAGGCAAGAGAACATGAGAAGGGAGATATGACATGTGAATGTCTAGACACAGTTAAGGCTATAGCTTGCACTAGAGACTATAACAAGCAATATGGAAAAAGCCGTCGTGCTGGTTTTGGCTGAAGGGAACATATCCATGGCCACAAAGATGCATGGATGTGATCTGAGCTGCACCACTTGCTCACAGAGGCAGAGAACAGTCCTTGGCCCTTTTTCCTTACTACCATGAATGTATCCTGTAGTCCCACTATCTGCCTCCTGTCTCCCCTTCAATGAGCCTGGGGAAAGGGCTGATGACAGTATGAGTATATTGCTGAGTGAATATGGCTCTTGCAAGGTCTTGGCAAGACAGGAGAGAAAACTGGCAGCAGCTGCAGCCCTGACTTCATTGCCTTCCTCCTCTCTGGTAGACCAAGAACGTAATGCCTTTCTGACAGCAGTACACTGCAGACTTGCAGGCACCCCTCCCTGCCATAGGTCCTCAAAACATGACTGCAGGACCTTGTTATACCACCGTGGTTAGTCGCTCCTTGTTTTCCCAATATCTCTCCAGTATTGCAGCAGCTGTTTCCAGAGCTCCCAGGAGCCTCATGCAAGTGCACTCACCCCCTATCACTCTTGGGGACTGCTGACACCTACTCCATTACACAACTCTTCAGCAAGGAACAAGGCACCTGGAAGACATTAGTCAATCATTTTTAATATCTTTGTGTACAGAGAGCTGGAAGGACTGGTAGTTCAGGTTTATGTGGATACAATAAGAGGATTCTTGCATAGGTTTGCTAAAGGATTTTTCTTTTTTTTTTAAAAAAAAAAATGTTTAACAGTTCTGCCTCAAGCTAAGGTGAAAAATTGTAAGCTATTAAGCTTATCAGTGCACTTATCTGCTGTTACCACTTACCTGCATTTTTCAAGTGAAGATTAACAATGAAACATTTGGAGACTACTCATTAAACTTGCAGTGACAGCCTTGACATGACCACAAAAGCCACATTTCTGATCCAGATGTTGAATTTTACATCCAGTAATGCAAAAACCCCCACATTTTTTAACTTATTATCCAAATATTCCCCTGCTTAAGAAACATCCCTCTGTGGATTGTAAAGCCTTGTTTGAAAACAGTTTGTGCAATTGTAAAAATGAAATGTATCCAGAAGAACTTCAGAAACGCTGGACTGACAAACTTTGCAGCCACATTAATTTCAGCTGCCATCATGGCAGATTTCATTGTCCAAGTCTAATATTTGGAGGAGAGATTTCTAAGATCCAAGTACGTAGGAAGGAAATTAGAGATTCGGTAGGTAACACTAACATATTTTTGCAGTAGATGCTAAGAAAACACTGTGTTTCTCATATGCCATCTTTCAGAAAAAAATATACCTTGACTGAAATCTCATAGAAGACCTCACAAGAAATGTTTGCAGAGCCTTTTCCTTGATGACCTAGCTAAATTCTCTTTGAGTGATCACATTCTTTCTATGCAAAACTACCCTGTAATTTCATTGGTTTACATTACTCTTAATTTCCTTTCCTAAACATGATATGTAATGCTGATGGCAGAGAGGAGATGTCACATTCCCTATCCTTATGCACATGGAGAGATACATAAACAACTTGCAAAGCAATTTGTGGTTCCATAGAGTGAAAGCTATGTAATAAAAGTAAGGTATTAAGTTTTGATACGATTCTCACAAAATTTAACTTCCAGGAATGATGTCACTTTTTTAGCTGGAAGATCTTGGCTGACCTGGTAATGCCATTTCTGGAAATCCAAAAGTAAGTAAAACATGCAAGGCTACAAATAATTCAGCAGCATTTGATGGTTTTGTGATAAAGTAGATAAGGCATGTATAATTTCAGTCTGTTTCCTGCCAAATGTTAAGTCATACTGAAGTTAGGTAAAATACAACAATGGATTTTTAACTCGTTGTTTTATAGGATTATTTCTGCAGTTTATGTTTGTACAAGTTGTGTGTGTATCTTTGTGGTAGACTTAGTTTTTGGGAAACACGTTGCAGTGGACACACCAGACATTATTAGGGAATCCTGCTGCATCTGAACAGTTCTGTGTTCAGTCTTCTGGTCTAAAAACAAAGATGTTTAGGAATGTAGTTCCATGACATGTTTTTGTGTTTGTACTATATTTAGGATCTACACTCCTGAGCAGTACTCGTGTGTTCACACAGTACATATTGTAAATAACAATAATAATAATGTTGGAACAGCCAAGAAGTCCGTGTTACTGTCAGTGAAAGTGACCACTGCCAGCTTTTTTTACTGATACTATGAAAAAAGCTCCACAGTGAATAATATTTAATAATCTGGCTATGAATAAATTTTCTTCCTGGTTTCCATTAGTTTACTGAGGCTTTAAAGATGGTACCCCACTTCTTCCTTTACTTGGCTTTCATATTGTCTCTTCCAAATAAATAAATAATTGTATAATATGTTTTGACTTTATGAGTTGGATTTGTTCCACAATAACTTAGGAAGAATAATGCAAATGCTAAGATTTTGGAGAGGTATCTGAGAGGTACTCTGCTGTAGCTTGAGGCCTTATTTTTATTAGAAAATGTTTTTTGTTCATATTTGAAGAAGGTTTTCTGTCTTCCTATTTTGTTTGGAGGTTGCATATTGTTCTGTTATACGGAAAGGATAATGTTTTTTATTATTATTATTGTTATTCAAAATAACTTTATGAGAAATTCTCAGCATGAGGACAATCTTATTTACACTGCAATAAGATTGCTACTGGTTTGGAATCCTGTGACTTTGCTTTTGTAAAAGGCCTCTTTCTCCTAGCAGGAATCTTCCTTCTGGAAATACTGTCTGATCCGCATCAAGCGAAGAACCCTGAAGTAATCTTTCATTTATCAATACTTACCAACAGAACCAGCTGTAAGAATAGGCAAAAAAGAAGTTATTTACCTGAAAATCAAGCCTCTTGGGGCTGTAAAAAGTCCATATATTTGCTGCAAAGCCGGAGTGACAGATCAGGGTTATCAAATAAGCATTCCTGAAAGCAGTGTCCTCCTTTTTCTATACAGCACACAGCACAGCTGGCCATATGGCTATAACACTGAGTGCAGATGCACTCAAACTCTACATTGATACTCCATGACAACAAGACTGAAGCTATTTCTGCCCAGATATTATTTAATCTTATTACTGCAATAAGAGTTTTGTGCTATTAAAAGTCCAACTGAAGAGGCAGTGACCTGTACCAACATGCTGGTGTGCTGGTGAGGATACTTGGCTTCTGTCTGCAGAGCCATAGCAAGTGGGGTGAAAGGCAGTGACTCTCAGTGCCATGTTGAATGTAACAGAACCATACAGGGAACATGCATGGTCCTCACACTCACCTAGTTGGGGTCACAGAGGAGGGGATCAGTAAGGGTAAAATACCACAGCAAAAGTCAACCAGGAAATGGTTACTGTTCACCTGCTGGTGTATGACTCATGCTGGGAGCTAAAGCTGACTTCTTTCTGTGGGCTATGAACAACAAGAGAAAAACTATCTAGAAAACAATGGCATCATTTGCTTAGTGTAATACATTGTTTTCTGAGAGTAGGACCTGAAACAGCACTGGGTGTGTTACTGGTGCCTTCCTGTGTGAGTGTCCTTCCACTCAGCAGAGCCAGAAGCAAGCAAGAATCATTGCAGATTCATGGAGGGCATACAGGAGGTGGCTTGCACGAAGGGAAGGGGAAGGAATTTTTTTCTATGCAGAGGACAGATTTATACATTATAATGACAGAAACATCTTGATAACGTCTGAACTCCAATCATAAACAAATGGAGAAGTCTGGCCACATATTTGTTCCTTTGAATATTTCATATGCTTCAATGACCTGAAGAGCTAACGCTTACATAGTAAAACTCATCCCCTTCAGCATATTTATGCTTCTAAAGTCTTTGAAGATTTTGGTGGAAGTGACCATGTCTGTTTTCAATAGGGGTTGAGAAAGCATATGTGTGCAACAAAATACCTTCAGGGAAATCAGCCTTGTACTTTTAATTTCATTGAATCTTGCTTGCTGCTTAGACTTCCCTTTCTTATAATGACCAGAGAGGTCCAGGAATTAAAATGTCCCCACCTTGATCAAGTTATTGGAGGCCTCTTCTTATTTTCCTTTCAATCTTCCTTTGCATAAGTGGCTTGATAGCCCATGCCTTTCTCTGTCCTGTCCTTATCTGAACCATTTAAGCAACATGGGTTGCCCAGCCCTAGGTTTCTGGCAGCTGCAGGGCTCTATGTTAGGGACTAGATCTTGCATGACATGGAGGCAGTAGCAGCTGCAGGTTTTGTTCAGCTAATCTTCTCTGCATCATCATCCTAATGCTAGATGGCACCTCTGGAGAAATCTGTTACTGGACCATACCGACTGTTTGGTCAAACACCTGCTGTAACCCACCTCCTCTGAGAGGTTGACTAGGCTAACAAATATCTCTTGTAAACTGGATGTGGTTCTTACATCAGCAGCTGAACCACTTCATTTTATGCTGTTACTTGTGTTACTAAGCCTAATATTTCCAGGGATTTTGGTAGCATTAATATTATGAGTTATGTTTTCAGAAAATGATGAAAATTAGACTTCACTTTATAGTGAAAATTGTCCAAAAGTTTAGAGTCACTTTTAAAAATGTTTGATATGAAGAACAAACAGGAAGAAACTACTTCCAAAAGTTGGGGTATCAGAGAGGCTCAAAATTAAACTAAATGAAGTTATTACCTTTGTCAGGTCAACAAAGGATCACAGCAGACCTCCCAAGAGATTAGCCGGTGTTAGTGGAGGCAACCTCTCTTGTATGGATACAATTAGCGGAATGGGGAGCCTTCTCATTGGAAAGGCCCAGCACAGACAGATCTCCATGGCTTGTATGGTAGAGTGGTAACTACATATGGCTTTAATCTTGCCACCAAACTCAATGTGCATCTGTATCCGATGTTAATGCAATTTACCTTATCAATTCAGAGTTCAGTGAAGCAAGTTCCTATGAAAACTTAATCTTCATCTCTATTCCCTTTATGTTTTATTTCCCCCCTTCCCCTTCAATGATTTTTATCTGACTCAGCTTTCAACACCTTTGTCAAGCAGTCTGCAATGTTTCAGGTTTAATATCATTTTACCTTTCAAATATAACTACAGAGGAGTGATGTGTTGGGATTAGCTCACTAGGCTTGTCTGATCTATGTGACTGTAGCTTTGCAAGTATCCAGTTAACCAACAGCAATGCTAAATGAGGAAGGTAGTGAGTTTTTTATTGATCCAGACAGGTCTGCCTTAAAAAAAAAGAGAAGCACACTCCTGCATGCAAACTTGCATTGATACGGTCTTATATCATCTTTTAAACTCCACAGATGGGGTAACAGGCAGTGGGGAAAGAATTATTTATTTATGTATTTATGCAACTTCAGGAGACTGAATGATTTGGCTAAGGAAAGAACATGACTTGAAGATTTCCATAGAAAAGAACTGAATCCAAAAGCCTTTTATTTAAAAAAAAAAAAAAAAAAAAAGAGTTTGAAAGCCTTCAGTTAATTTTTATTGAATGAGTTATATTTATACTATGCTGTATGTAGGAACTCAAGTTTCAGACTGCCAAGAACACAGGATGGGTTCATGTGGTTATTGGCTGGTCTACCCTTCAGCACAACAAAGTAGTCATTCAAGCATTTACTTTTGAAATAGTTCAGTGTATCCACATTGACCAACACTGGTTAGTGGAAATGGCTCAGCCTGCCCACACACGCCACTCAAAAGATTCCAGACACAGTTCGTCCCTTTCTATACTGTTCTTGGTATTTTTTTGGATATTACTTCTTTTTTAATGGCTTTTTAAGGAATAAAATTCAAAAGAGAGGTAGTCTTCTGTTTCTCTTAATTGTTATGTTTGTAAAGTTCTGAAGATTCTAAGCAAAAGTCTAAATAGTTACAAAAAGCATATAATACAGAAGAATGTATTCTTACTACTTTTTTTCCTGAGTTTGACAAGTGCTTAGACATATGCTTATGATTTGAGAGAAGGAGGTTCAACTCTCTGCTTTGCTGCAGGAATTTTTATATGAACTTAGGCAAGTTATTTAGCTGTGATGAAAAACGAATATAAGACTATACATATAAAAGTAAAAGATTATAAATGTAATAAAATGAAGTGAGAATAATTATATCAAAGTTTGTGATATACCTATCACAAAAATATTGTGGTAGTTACCAATATTTTTCATGTCATATTGAAGACTATGCTATAAGTGAAAATAAAAATTAGCACTGGGAAACTCTTTCAGTACTAATCTCTAAAATAATTCCCGGTAATCAAATAATTTGTATCTTTCAAGATTAAGTGCTTCCAACAACTGAGCTATTATGAAAGCTGCATTGTACTTGATAGTTTGAATTACTGTCTTTGCTACCTGTTGAGACAGCAGTTGCAGGGTAGTCATTGTGAAAACTGGTTGATCTAGCATTGTTGCTATTTGTTTAATGCTGCTTTTCAAAAGATTGAGAAGCTCTGCTGGGACAGACTCAAGACACTGTATGGCTTATTCATTGAAATAATAATGCCTGGACTACTTACCACTGCCAGAGAGTTTGAATGCATGTGAAACATTGGCATCTCCTATATCTGGACTCCAAGGATAAGATTCATCTCTCTAGTTGTATTAGATGAAAACCTACTAGGCAGCTGGAGTGGTCTTATGTAGCCTCTCCTTTATGTCTCTCTCCAGCAGAACGTATCTACAGGCTTCAGGTAAAAGACTGCCAAGGCAAGCAAGTAAATCAACTCTATCCAATCTTGCAGCCATCGTGAGAGGTGCAAGGACTTCCTCTACCATGCTAGGAGGCTTTTTGCCAGGCTTTACCCAGATCTCTAGCCAACTGCAGCTGTCAGATGATCTATAAAGTGATATTTCATGTCATCATCCTGACCACTTTTTTTTTTTTGACCAAAATAGGTTCAACAGTTTAAATAGCAAATCTTTGCTAGTCTTAAGGGTCCTTATTTTGTCTGAAATGAGGTAGCTCAGTTGGCAGTTCTCTGGAACAGATAAAAAGGGCTGAAGAGAAAACTAAGTGGGAACAGGCTGAAAGTAGTATCTTTTCAGGCAGTGTGGGTGACATTGAAAGAGAAGACAGGAGTAAATTTTTACTAAACAGTGACTTCAGCAAAACTCTAACTCTTTTTCACTCATTTTCAGCCAGATAGAGAAAGCAACAGTGGTTCTGGCAACATAAACTCTCAGAAGGATTCCTCAGTAAAAAATGTTTTGCAGCTTAATTCTGTTCTGGAATCAGTGTCAGACAGCTACAGGACTGCAGGGATGTGTTAGGACGGGGTTGTTATGTAGATAGCTCTTCCATTAACATCTTCAAAACATAACGTCTCCTTGTAAAGGGAAATGCTGATGAAGGAAATGTGGCAGAGGCTTCTGTAAATTCCAAATAACAAAGAGTTTTCTCCATCTGTCTCCAGTGACTCCCTTCTACTATGTGCATTTTCAGCCCTTTCTAGAAGTGTGAAGAGAATAATTTTGGCTCATCTTGAATTTAGCTAAGATCATCCTTTAAGGATTTGAACGACCTCTGAAAATCTCTACCAAAATAGAAACATGAGAAGAGCTCCGATTCTTGAAACAAATGCTAACAAGCCAATCTTGATTTCTAATACAAGCCTGTTTAGCAATATATTCTTGATAAGGAGCTAAGTTTGGGGTGTTTTGATTGAATTTTAGTTGAATTCCTTTTGGCTGCATTTAGTAAGTTTTGAGATTGCTTTTGGTTTTTAATAATGTATTGATTGTCTCCTGGTTAGTTCTGTAAGTATTAAAGGAATACAAATAATGCAGAACAATGATAATTACCTTCCATCCCCTGGGAAGTTTTATGAAGCTCATTTTGTTGAGCTGTAAATAAGTCTCTAAGAAGATCTGCCAGCATCCAGAATATTCCTGGGGACTGTGTCGTATAAGTAACATTTTCCACAAACTCATCAGTGAGGTTCTAATAGCTGTTTTCTGTTTATGGTTGAAAGGATAGATCATAGAATCATAGAATCATAGAATAGCCTTGGTTGGAAAAGATGTCTAAGATCATCAAGTCCAACCATTAAACCAGCACTGCCAATTGACCACTAAACCATGTCCTTCAGCACCTCATCTACATGGCTCTTAAATACCTCCAGGGAATGGGGACTCCACCACTGCCCTGGGCAGCCTGTGCCAGTGCTTGATAACCCTTTCAGTAAAGAAATTTTTCTTCATATCCAATATAAACCTCCTCTGGCACATCTTGAGGCCACTACCCCTCATCCTTGGTGCAAGGAATTTATTTCTCCCACATCTGAATTGTAGAAGCATTTGGTCACCCACAAAGTGACCATTCACTGCTCTGAAAGTTGACTCTGTCCTTACATTGCTATAACAGCTCCAAAGGTGTATGAGGGTGCTGCAAAAGAAAATTTTCCAGCTGGTCACATTTCACTTGGAAATGTAGTCTCAACATTTTGTAGAGGATGCTGCATGTTTTGGAGGAAAATGTCTTGTTATTCTGGAAATTATACTATTTTAAACTACTCTAGGCAATGTCAGTCTCCAAAAATGTTACTGTCAACATTTGAAAACCAAGGTAATTTGTTCTGTACATAAATTCATGGCAGAACTTCAGAGCAATTTATAAAGGAAGTAAATATCCTCCTCCCTTCTATGTTATACTTCAGCAGTCTTTTTAATTCACAAAGAGTTCTTTACAGAATGTTATATGGCAGAAAACTTGAAAGTGCATATTTTCTCTTATCTCATAACTCTACAGATAAATTTAATGGATGGAATAGCAGGTTTTTTTAACTTGGTTTTAGAGTCTCAACAGGTATGCACTTCTTCATATGTTAATCATTTGTTTTGGTTTTTTAATTATTGGCACTAACTGTAATCTGCTCCTCCAAAGCAGTATAAGCAATATGTTTCGTGTCAGTTCTGGCTGCTACTTTGTGTGTCAATTGAAGAGACATTTCACAAGAATGTCTGGTAAACACAATATACAGAAAGTCCTGATAGAAATTTGTGATGAAAAAAAATGTGTAAAGTCGAATCTAATTTCTATAAAAATCTTCTGGCTACTGTGTTAATGGCTCCAATAATCACTTAGCTTTTATGCTTCATTCTTACTTACACTAATTAAGCTTCCATCGCATAGCCTCAATGAAAAGTGATTTATGATTGATATGACTGTTACTTAGAAACACCTTTGGTGATCGAATCAATGATTCTGGCAGGAACCTGCTTTGAGCAGGATATTGGACTAGATGAACAAAAAGACATTGTATTCTTTGGTCATAAACTTTTGACTTATGAAGTGTAATATTTTAAATTGCTGATGTCAATTTTCAGTTCCTTTTTTCAATGTTGTTCTTCTGCAGCAAGATAACAACCATTAGAACAAATGCTGGAATGGCAAGACAATTTAATATATATATATATACTTTTGTGTGCCATTTCAGTATGCCTAATGTAGAAAGTAAGCATCTGTGATTTTAAAGAGAATGCTTGTGTTCCTGTTGTACTGTCTCTTCAGCAGTAGTATATTTCCTATAATTTTAAAATCCTATAAATTATTTTGAAGGTACAAGATTGTGCTTACTCAGAGCATATTATTTTATCAGAAAAAAAAGAGTCCTTCAATCATTTTCATTTTAGTCTTGTAACTAAATAAGAGTATGTAACATCATCTGTTACATAAGATGACTGAGGCTGGTACTGTAACTCCTTTTATGATGGAGTTACAGCTTCAGTGGATAAGGGAAGAGCAAGTGACATCATCTACCTGGACTTGTGCAAAGGGTTCAACACTGTCCCACATAACATCCTGGTCTCTAAATTGGAAAAGCATGGATCTGATGGATGGATCACCTGATGGATAGGGAAGTGGCTGGATGGTCACACTCACTGAGATGGTCACACTCACTGAGAGTGGCAGTCAACAGCTCAACATCCACATGGAGACCAACGATGAGTAGTGTCCCTCAGTGCTGTTTAACATCTTTGTCGGCAACATGGACAGTGGGATGGAGTGCAATCTCAGCAAGTTTGCAGGTGATACCAATCTGTGTGATGTGGTTGACACACTAGGGAAGTGATGCCATCCAGAGGGACCTTGACAGGCTGGAGAAGTTCAACAAGGCCAAGCGTGAGGTCCTGCACCTGGGTTGAGGCAATCCCAAGCACAGATACAGGCTGGGCAGAGAATAGATAGAGAGCAGCTCTGAGGAGAAGGACCTGGGGGTGTCTGTTGATGAAAAACTCAACATGAGCCAGCAATGCGTGCTTGCAGCCCAGAAAGCCGAAGGTATCCTGGGCTGCATCAAAAGAAGCATGGCCAGCAAGTCAAGGGAGATGATTCTGCCCCTCTGCTCTGCTGTCATGAGACCACACCTGGAGTACTGTGTCCAGTTCTGGGGCTCCCAACATAAGAAGAATAACAATCTGTTGGAGCAGGTCCAGAGGAGGGTCACAAAGATTATCAGTGGGTTGGAGCACCTCTCCTATGAAGACATGCTGAGAGAGTTGGGATTGTTCAGCCTGGAGAAGAGAGGGCTCCAGGGAAAACTTATAGCACCTTCCAGTATCTACAAGAAAGCTGGGGAGGGACTTTTTACAAGGGCATGTGGTGACAGGACGAGGGGTAATGGTTTTAAACTGAAATAGGGGAGATTTAGATTAGATACTAGGAAGAAATTCTTTACTGTGAGGGTGGTGACACACTGGAACAGATTGCCCAGGGAAGCTGTGTCTGCCTCTTCCCTGGAAGTGTTTAAGGTCAGGTTAGATGGGGCTTTGGGCAACTTGGTCTAGTGGGAGGTGTCCCTGCCCATGGCACAGGTGTTGGAACTAGGTGATCTTTGAGGTCCCTTCCAACCCAAATCATTCTGTGATTCTATGATTCTATGAAATCACTGAAAGCACATTTCTGTAACAGCAGACCATGCAGTACTGAGTTGACTATTCCTCTTACTGCAACTTAAACATCACCTATTCTTCATAGCATTACAATATTGTATAAAGTTAAAGATATAGAGTGTTTTTTCTGTAACAGGTTTTTATTTCATTTTTGTAGTGAATTAAATGATGTTTGATATTGTATTACCTAAATAATAAAAGGCTGTTAAAAACAATCCAATGGGAAAATAATTTATGGTGAAGACCTGAAATCTGAAGGGAATGCTGAATGCTTACACTTTTTTAGGAAATGGGAAATGTATTAATTGGGAAACAACCCTAATCAGTTTGCAGTAGGCTAAAAGAGTTTGCTTTGCACATAGCTTAGAAACAAAAGGGGAGATAAACTCAAAGTATGCCTTGGGTATGAAGAAGAAATAAGAAAGTTTTAACATAATGTCAGAGGCTGCGTTAAGAGGAATACTGACAGAGATGTTAAGTGAAGGCTGGACATTTATTTCAGTCTCATAATCTGCTTTTCCCTTAGATGAAGGCAAAAGTGAGTGGAACTAGACATGTAAGAAACATTTAAGACTAAGCAAGCAGAAATTGATGTGTTTTTACCATTATTCTGCTTACTGTCCC
Organism: Podargus strigoides; assembly: GCA_028020825.1. Taxonomy (NCBI): domain Eukaryota; kingdom Metazoa; phylum Chordata; class Aves; order Caprimulgiformes; family Podargidae; genus Podargus; species Podargus strigoides. Next base: position 160,612,781 of record CM051663.1, on the reverse strand, counting down.
TTTGGTGAACATACCCTAATTCTGACAAGGCTTCTTTGAGTCATATACTGAGCTAATGTGTTTAAAGGATAAAGAGACTTGTTGAGTTAACTGAAGTGGGTAATGAGGGCTGCTACCCTGGGATCCACTCCAAGAATAGATTGCAAAATTGCGAAGGTGTAATCATGCCCTGAGAGAAAAGAAGGAAACCTGTCATGTCAGGGAGGACGTCAGGAGGATTAACTGAGAACTCCAGAAAAATTAATCGATGATTCACTTCTTGATTAATCAGATTCAAACTCAAAAAGGAAAATACATCAGTGTGAGTTGGCACCTGCCCAACATATTTCCCTACGTTTTTTAATCAAAATGGAAAATAAAATTGATTCCAGGTTCAACAAAACAAGGTAGAGAAATTCCCCAGCATACTGGGGAATTAACTTTCTTTCCTTCTTTTCTGCAGACACTATTCACTATTCACTATTGAGGAGTTTGCCTTGTTATCATGTTATCATATTACCAGGGGGTCTGTGTGGCCCTGCCTGAGCACAGGGTTTGGATCAAGTGACCTGCAGAGGTTTCTTCCAACTTCAGCCATTCTGTGCTTCTCTGCTGTGACACAGACCACTCTGCAGTTCTCCATCTCCCCTTTTCTACTTCATGTGAACACTCATCCACTAATTAGAGGAAAAGCTGTAAGCTATTAGTAGAATTGAGTCACTTAAACAAACCCCTCTAATTTAGTTATTCTAGGTTTCTACCTGCTTTTCCAGAAGGGTATATTTCTTCTCTAGACTCTGTATCTAAATAATGGCCTCCACAGATGTCTTAGACATGTTATGAGATCACAAGTGGCACTCAAAAGCTTAATTACCAATTCTGGGTATCACTTTCATTAACAAGTCTGTAACCTCACTTTTTATTCCCCCCAGTTCAGTCTGGTCCTAAATAATTATTCAAGATAAACAAGTACTGTAGGATAGATTGAGGGTGACCTGTCATTAAATAGTTGACAGAATCATCATCAATTACTTGAATATACCTATTACTACTTTTTCTCTAGTAAAAAGTTAAAAATCAGTCATGAATGAAATAGTTTTTTGATGACAGAGGCAAGAGTGGAAGGATGGTTTAAAGCTCCAAGTGGTCTTCCTCTCCACTCTGTGTTAAAGCAACTGGTTTACAACCAGAACCCTACCTTAATTTTTTCTCTCCAGCAACATTACTGACTAGCTTTTCAAATTTATCTTCAAATTGGAAGCACTCAAAGGTACTGAAAAATCATGTCATTATTTACTTTTCTTAGCTGTAGAGCAAAAGAATGGCTAACATTTAACCAAGGTCTTCTGACAACTGAAAATTTCTCTAGCTTTTGATATATCTTTGGCATTTTTGTTGGTTTTTTTTTTTTTTTTTTTTTGTGGAGGTAGTTGCTTAATATGCTAAAAGAGGGTTTTCTGCTTGGTGTTATTTTTTGTTTGCTGAACACGCAGTACAGTGTATTGAAATCAGTAAAGATTCATATTGATATCACAGGTTTAAGTCTCACTAATGTATAACTGAATTTATAGTTCTAAATGTAAATACACCAACTAGCAGTCTTAACAAAAAAGTTATTACATTAGGCAATGCATTTTGCAGTGTCTGAAAACTTTAAGTATGCAATTTCATTAAAAGAATCTGAAACTGCAATTTATATATTTAATTATATAGTAGTTTTTTAGTTCCATAACAGAGTTTAATAGAAAGTAAATAATCACAGTTCATATTGAGCACAATTGAGTCAGACCAGGCTATCATGAAAAAAATGAACACATCACTAAACCAAAGTCTCTTACGTTAGTATTTTGCCAAACTGTTCTGGGGAAATTCCCAGGTTTCCTTTTGCTTTTTAACCTATCAGGACCAATTTCAGAGATATACACAAGCATAATCTGAAGTACTATTTTCATTACACTACAAAGTAGGTCTCCCTACTTACCAATGTAAAGCAAGTCTGAAAATTAGTCATATCATGTATGTGTATATGTATATTGTTCAAATGTACAAATACTTGATATTTCTATTGTTCAAATTAATAGATCCATAGTAACTATAAACGAGCTTTGCAAAGTAGCATGGCTCTTTTAGGTTAAACATGTGAAGCTCTGTTTCAAAAGGCTTTCAAAAAATATTTATCCATGTCACATCCTACTCAGATACTGAAGAAAACCTATACGCTCAACAACCTCTGATGTCAGTCAGGAGGTATTGGATCTGTTAGTTCAGGTTGTAATCATTTTTGATTCTTAAAGCATAGCTACAGTATTAAATGGACTACTGCTTTCTTAGATACAAGTAATTACTGAATAACACGAATGTGAGGGTGTATAACAGGCTGTATCCTGTAGGTATCATATTAGAGCTCCTGTGTTAAATGGTGAAGATAATTTTATGGCTGGAGCTTAACTAGTAATAGGGGTACATCAAATATCCTAGTAATTTAGCAAAGAGAAGTACCTAACTTAAATCTTATTTAAGGTAAACTAGTCTTCAGTTCCCAATCGTATCCCTAAAAGAACTTAGCATTTAAAAGTTGACTTTTTTTTTTTTTTATTGTTTAATTCTACTTCATTTGTCACTCACTCCTTAAAAAAAAACCTAATTAAAAAATAATTATTTATTTCCTTTCCTTTTCCTCTAGATGTTGAAAGACGTGTACATTCTTAAAATAAATTACTTAGGCAAGTAGTCTGGGGAAAAGAAGGAAATCTCATCAACTAATGTTTTATAAAAAGGACAAAACCCAAACCCTCAACAAAAAAACCCACCAGACTTTTAAAAAGCTACTGCCAGAAGTGGAAGAAATTGCTTTTGCCTGAGGGTGGATTTGCTGCTTAAGGCTTTTCTTCCTCCATCATTTCCTCTGCAAAGTGAAGATTATTTCACCATCAAAAGCAACACATAGTGTATGATGTTCCTTTTTTGGCATTCTAGAATATGAATTTTACTACCTTCCTGGAAAAGTTCATGCTTTTGATTGTCTGCTTCTTTTTTCTTGAAGTTCTGAAAATGTTCTTAGTGGTATGGAGATTCATTCTTTGTGCTATGTAGATAGCAAAGTAGTAATGTAAAGATGTGGGAGCTTGGTTTATTTATCAAGAAGTTTTGATAATTAGTGCTTTCTGGAGGTGGTCTAGAGGAAAATTATACTCAAAGTGTTCACAAGATTTAATTCTATTGTTCAAAAAATAGAGTATACTCTGTCTTTTCTATAAATGAAATAATATATTAAATGAGCTGTTTGGATTTGTAATATTCCAGTGACATGATACCTAAACTAAGTAGAATCATTGAAGGTTATTGCATTTAAGTCAGGCCGGGGACATCCTAGAGATGAAGCCATGCTCCTTTTGGGGTATGAAAAAGTCCTTAGACTAGATTCCATTGCAAAGCAATTTTAGGCTGCAATGTAAAGTAACTAGGGGATCTGAGTATGGTTTATTATTTGATAGGACATAGAAGTAAAGAATGAAAAAACACATTTCACAACTGAGTGCAACTAAAACTTTAATAAGAGATACTTAATTAGACAACATTTAGAATGCACTCCTTAAACAATAAGATTTTATTGTTTCTTGATTTTTAATTACCAGTACAGCTCATCTGCTCCAAAAAAAATCCATGAAGAGTTTGTTCAATCTAAAGGTCTACAAAGCCTGCAGATTTGGCCAAATGTGACCTAACCTGGCCCAGAGTGGGGTTCATCCTACCATCCTAGAATTCCACAAATGGATATTATTATCGAAGACTAATATCCCAGGATCATTTCTTAAAGGAGAGAAGCGAGGATCTCCAGGAAGGATTCAGCATTTATCCCAAAATAGAGATGTAAAATGAGCCAAATATACTGTAATCTGGAGCTGTCCTTTTCTCTCTCTACCACCCTCTGGTCTTAAATTAAATTCTTGTCTACACAGATTCAGCTTGGAAGCATGTTCTAGCACTTCTAGGGTACATTTTATCTGATCTGTCTTAGCTGCCTTCTTCAGAGTGAGATGAAACATGGCCTGCAAGTGTCTACTATACTCCATTAACTATCAACAAGATTTAAGTAACTCCTTCTGTAGGCAGCTATGTTTGGCCAGATGATTGCCATAGACTGTCTTCAGCAAAGCACACAGCTGGAGGCAGAGTTAGATAATTTCATAATAATGAATATCCCCAGCGGTTTATAAATTCCCTCTGGGGCTATATATAACTAAGCGACTGTTGAAGCTGTTCTGATATACATTAGTAGCCAAACTGGCACTAAGATCAAGGGAAAATAGATATACCCTAAACCACATTTCATATTTCTCCTTCTGGCTGGTCCTGAGAACAGGTCGCATTCATCGAATCCATACTTCATAAGATATATCTGAACTCTGAATAAAGCTTTATCCAAACCCACATTTTGTCAGAGGATAAATTCAATGTTGAGTGCCAGACCTAAATTTCATGGCATTACAGCCTGCAGAACACAGGGATGATTTTGTGCAAGTTTTGCCATGTTAGATATGAAAGCTTAGACAGTATAGATGTAATATATAAGTTTGTGGTGCCTTATGAGATGAAGGGAAATTTTAGGGGAAATCAGACTGTCTTTTCACAGAATTACTTGTGAACACTATCAAAGAGCAGTCTAGCTATTTGCTACTGATTTTTGTAATTTGATAACACTAAGCTGTTAAGGAATCTTGAGACACTAACATAATGACACTTACAAGGGTTTCTTTTGACTTCTCCCTCATTAACACCATCCATAGATCTTAAAGCAGCATGAAATAGATCAGTGTCATCTTCATATTAGGCATATAGAAAACAGAAAGCATCAGAACGTTTCCTAAGGATAACCAACAGGCCACTGAAAAATTCAGAATTACAGAACCTGTTTTTTCAAGCTCTAGGTCAGGCTTCTTTACATGAAACAGCACCGCTTACACTGGAACTAATATAAAGTGTGTGCACATGCATTCAAGTGCATTTAAATCATCGGAATGTTGACATGACAGCATTTAATTTTCCAGACTACATTATATTCCATTTCATGGTGTCCTAAAAGCCAGTAGAAAATACATTCTCAGGCAATGAATTTGCTTTAAGTGAAATGGAAAACAAATGTATTCCTGAAAACTTTTGTTGCTCACAAGGCCAAGCAGATCCCGATGCTGCTAGTTGTCCTGAGTTGTTGAATTGTTCTAATCAGTGCTCGACACAGTGCATGGTAAATTGGATGCTATAGGTTACATCCTGACTAATTTTTAGAATCACAGAATCATTAAATCACCATGGTTGGAAAGGACCTCCAGGATCATTAAGTCCAACCTTTATCCCATCATCTCCCTAACCTCTAGACCATGGCCTCAAGTGCTTCATCCACTCGTTTTTTAAACACCTCCAGGGACGGCGACTCCACCACCTCCCTGGGCAGCCTGTGCCAGTGCCTAACCACCCTCTCAGTAAAGAACTTCTTCCTAATATCCAACCTAAACTTCCCCTGACACAACTTGAGGCCATTTCCTCTCGTCCTATCATTAGTAATGTGGGAGAAGAGACCAACACCAGAATCGCTACAACCTCCTTTTAGGTAGTTGTAGAGGGCAATGAGGTCTCCTCTCAGTCTCCTCCAGACTAAACAACCCCAGTTCCCTCAGCCGCTCTCCATAAGGCCTGTTTTCCAGACCTCTCACCAGCCTCGCTGCCCTTCTCTGGACTCGCTCCAGCACCTCAATGTCCTTCTTATCCTGTGGTGCCCAGAACTGGACACAGTGCTCAAGGTGTGGTCTCACGAGTGCCGAGTACAGGGGCACGATCACCTCCCTGCTCCTGCTGGTCACACCATTTCTGATACAGGCCAGGATGTTGTTGGCTTCTTGGCCACCTGGGCACACTGCTGGCTCATGTTCAGCTGCTCTCAGCCAACACCCCCCGGTCCTTTTCCTCCAGGCAGCTTTCCAGCCACTCTGCCCCAAGCCTGTAGAGTTCCATAGGGTTGTTGTGCATGACCTGGCACTTGCCCTTGTTAAACCTCATACAATTGGCCTCAGCCCATTGCTCCAGCCTGTCCAAATCCCTCTGCAGAGCCCCCCTACCCTCAGACAGATCAACACTCCCACTTAATTCCTTGTCATCTGCAAATTTTCTGAGGGTGCATTCAATCCCCTCATCCAGGTCATGGATAAAGACATTAAACAAGACTGGCCCCAAAACTGAGCCCTGAGGGACATCACTTGTGACCGGTCTCCATCTGTATTTAACTCCATTCACCACAACTCTCTGGGCTCGGCCATCCAGCCAGTTTTTAACCCAGCACAGAGTCCACCTGTCTAAGCCATGAGCCACCAGCTTCTGCAGCAGAATGCTGTGGTCAACAGTGTCAAATGCCTTACTGAAGCCCAGGTAGACAACATCCACTGCTTTTCCCTCACCCACGAGGCAGGTCACCTGATCATAGAAGGAGATCAGGTTGGTTAAACAGGACTTGCCCTTCATGAACCCATGCTGGCTGGACCTGATCCCCCTGTTGTCCTGCACTTGCTGCGTGATCTCCCCCAAGATGAACCATTCCATAACCTTCCCCAGTACCCAGGTTAGGCTGACAGGCCTGTAGTTCCCCGGATCCTCCTTCCTGCCCTTCTTGTAGATGGAGTCATATTATCAAGTCTCCAGTCAACTGCGACCTCCCCCGATAACCAGGACTGCTGAGAGATGATGGAGAGTGGCTTGGCAAGTTCCTCCGCCAGCTCCCTCAGCACTCTCAGATGGATGTCATCCAGACCCATGGACTTAGGGGTGTCCAATTGACTCAGCAGGTCCTTCACCACTATTTCCTGGATTATGAGGGGTTTATTCTGATCTCCATCCCAATATTCCAGCTCAGGGGACTGAATACCATAAGGATAACTGATCTGACTGTTAATGACTGAGGCAAAGAAGGCATTAAGTACCTCAGACTTTTGTAACAATGTTCCCCCTTGTATCCAAGAAAGGATGGAGATTCTCCCTGTTTCTTTTTTTATTGTTAATATATTTGTAAAAACTCTTCTTATTCTCTCTTGCAGCAGTGGCCAGGCTGAGTTCTAGCTGAGCTTTTGTCCCCCTAATGTTCTTTCTACAGGACCTAACTAAATCCCTATACTCTTCCCGAGTAGCCCGCCCCTTCTTCCAAAGATAGTAGACTCTCTTCTTTCTCCTGAGTCCTAGCAGAAGCTCCCTGTTCAGCCAGGCTTCCTTGATATTGCATGTGTAGGCACAGATACAAAATAATACAGCGCTGCGACTTGACTCCTCATTTTAGTTGGCAGTGTTCAAAAGCATATAGAGAATGAAAAGTGTTTAGAAATGAGTAGTTAATGAAGAAATATATATGAGGCCATCTGAGAGCATAATCTGTAACCAACAGGTAGAAAGATGATTACTCTCTGAAGAATGAAATTATTTGAGTAAGAAATATAAGATATGAATGATGTGGTATGGTGGTAATAGAAAATTATCCAGTAAAGGAACAGAACTTAAATAAACACCCCGTATTTACTAGACCCCAAAGGTATGGATTTAACAGCTCAAGAACTTTGTATTTCACTTTTAGAAACTGTTGAACTAGTTAAAGGAAAGTTGGAAAAACATATTTAAAAAGCATTTTAAAAACGAGAGCTTTCATATGCCAAGCATTGCTCCATAGAGACTTGGAAAGGCTGAGAAATAGGCTCCACAGGGAGGCCACCTTGCATTGTGGATGTTATGCACTGCCCCGAGGCTCTGCACACAATCCAGACACTGACAGTGACAGCTCCACCAATCCTGGTGTAAAAGTAATGTGAACTGGTTTTGACTGGGGCTGTAACACTTCATTGCTTCCAAGACTTTCTCTTGTCAGAGATACAGTAAACCAACCAGGAGCTGTAATTGCATTTCGCTAGTCTGTATGTCCTGAAGGAGTTCAAGAGGGGTGAACAGAGGATTCCTCTAGTCTCATATGCTTTCCATGTTACAAGACTATCATTAGGAAGTCATTCTCTAAGGTAACTTAAGATACAGCTACACTGTGTTTAAATTAGGCATGCTTGCACTCCAGGTTTGATTTGAGATTTTCACAGAATCACGGAATTTTCAGAGTTGGATAGAGCCAAGTAGCTTGAATGTCTTTAACCATACAGGCTGTACAGCTAAGGCTTGAGAGGGGACATACTTGGCTTTCTCAGTGTTGAGCTGACATATAAAACAACAAATGGGCAATGGGATAATGAGGATTTCATACTTGAATGTGAGTTGTAAACTAACATGCAAACTAACATGATAACGCAGATATATTCATACCTCTTCTTTATCATTTTTAGATTTATACATAATATCATTACAGAATGAAAAATTCCAAATTAATTTGTTATATGGAAGCTTTAGATATACTTTTCATCAGAGTTAAAATGTATTTACTCTATAGAATCCAAAATACATTAAAATATATATTTTATATCTTTGCATTGTAGAAACAATCTCTTCTATCTAAACTGGAGAGCTTCCATCTGTCATCTTCAGACAGACCTAAAACAGATAAACTAATGTGTAGTCTCTCTTTTTCTCCCACAGTAATGTCATCCTTAGTAGCCTGTTTGTCTGCTTCTCCACTTCCTTTAACATTGTCTCCTATATGCTCTGCAAACCCATCCAGAAAAACATCACCCTTTCTCACTCAGCCACTGCTGCTGTCAAGCATAATGTCTCCAGTTGCTTCCCCTACTCAGCTATGCCACACACAAGTACCTGTTGAAAGGGTATATAATGGTATTAGTGTTTTTCCTGCCAGAATCTCCAGCCTCTCCTTACTATTTCCTGTCCTTCTTGATTTATGTTAGTCTTCTACATTGCTAGGCTGAAGATTGTGTCATTTACAGTATTGCTTACCTCAGACACTCTAAAGGAACGTGTTAGTCCTGAATAATAATGAGCTTGGTTTTAAATATATATATTTGCATGATCATGTTTATACATTTTATTTACCCTCTGCAATTTTACTTCAGACTTTACAGTTAACTTTTTAACGATGAGGGCTAAGATGCTTTTCTTTTTCTTTTTTTTTTTCTCGTTTCCTTTCGTTTTTCTTTTTCTTTTTCTTTTTCCTTTTCTTTTTCTTTTTCTTTTTCTTTTTCTTTTTCTTTTTCTTTTTCTTTTTCTTTTTCTTTTTCTTTTTCTTTTTCTTTTTATTTCTATCTTTATTTTTATTTTTATTTTTATTTTTATTTTTTTCTCTTTTTCTTTTTCTTTTTCTTTTTCTTTTTCATTTTCTTTTTTATTTATTTTTTTTTAAATGTGAAAGCTAATACTCATATATAAATATTATTCTAGGCCCTGAAGGTTAGAGACAATATCAGATATCCCAAAAGCTGTGATTAAATTGAAATACAATATTCATTTGTGTTGGGCAGACATTTGTTTAAACACTAGAATTTTACTGTACTGTTACTTGCCATCCAAGATCCTAGAGCTCAAAGCTCTCCTTTTGGCTGAATTCTTTGTGTATTGATCAAGAGATGATGGATTAATAAAAGATGAACCTCTTATGAAGTTCTCCACCTTCTGAAGAAGAGGAACAAGTGTCAAGACTATCACCCATTCAAAGTTATTCTGTACTTTGGCAATTAGATACCAAAGGAAGTGTTCACAGCAGCTACACCAGTCTTTCAGCCTCTTTTCTTTTCTTACCACAACTGAAACAAAAACTTGAAACTGGATGTACAGAGAGTAAGAAAGAGGATTTCCAGCTAAGACTGAAAATTTTGTTGCATGAGAATCCTGTGCTGTAGATATCCGAGAGAAGACTGAGAAGTGGACCTGGACCATAGATGTGATATGAAAATACTGTTGTATCTGGAGAGAATGAAAGTAAATGGGGAAACAAATAGCTCTCATGTCTAGCTCCCAATGAACATAACACTAACTAGTAGCAGGTGTGTTCTATTAATGTGCTGTATCACCATTGTACATAGAGGATTTAGTACCGGAAATCTGGTGCTCTGGTGCTACTGAGAAGTTCAAATCTGTTTTCATGGCTTTACTTTTTAATGCATATGGTGGGAGGAACTGAATTGAACACAGTGTGTTCCTGCAGGTGTCTAACTAAAAAGGGCAGCCTGGCAGATGTTGTTGTAAGCAAACATATTGTATTAATTCCCTCATCCATCCAAATAATAACCATAAAGGATTAAAATTTAAATTTAGACTTTTTTTCAAGTTTTCAAAATTAGCCCAAGTATTTCAAATACTTATACCTCTGATTAATATATGTAATAATACTTTCATTAATTTTAGTATGCTATGAATGGCATTAAATGCCTGCATGATTTTATTATTGATAGGTTGTTATTTTATTAGGTACAAATAAGTAAATATGAGAAGTCAAATCAAAATGGGCAGATTTCAAGTCTTGGTCAGAAAAACTTACAGGAAAATCAATGTACCAGGTTTAACGTACTTGAAAATGTTCAAAATCTTTAAAAATACATTTAGGACCTTGTGTTTAGGACCTTGTTGCATTTGCTGCACTCTGCAGAAAAGGTTAGCAGGAGTTATCTACATGATGCAAAGGTATAGACTAAATATTTCCAAGTAAGCATCAAAATGTACAATTGGTGGAAGTCCTTAAATTCAAGCCAATGATTGAGCTGTGCAAAGAAAACATCTGTGTGAGCACTCTAGATGCAGCTCAGGCATGAGAATCTACACATTATCCTGCATGATGAACAGTGAAGAGATTCAGAGTAGTAGAAAGAACATCTTTATGTAACTTTCAGAGAAGAATGGTTAGCTGATATTTTAAATTACAACAAAATTATTAGATTGAGAGGAAGAAAGTTACTTCCAATATCTGTCAGTGGAATGTGATTCCAGTTCAACAGCAGCGGTGCTCTTGTGAGATTCAACCAAAGGGGAGTACTTGAAAGAGATAAAGATCAAAGGATGGTGAGCTAGGCTGTGGTTATCATGTAGATAAAATTCCAAACCTGGATGAGCAGCATCCGTTGCTCTCAGCTTTTTGGCCTCCTGTCATTCCATCCAAAATACAGCTGCAAAGACTTTTTGTCTTGCTCTTTCCTTATTTCCTTACATGTTAAATTCAGGCTTCTCTTCCTCACTTTCAAACACTTCACAGGACCACTGGTTCCACCACTGCCCTCCTCACCTCTTCCTGCTCTCTGCAGCCTGCCAGCTCTCCTTTTCTGACTGCTCTCTTTGTCTTCCGAATCTACTGAACATTTTGCACATTTTTTACTATGCCACCCTGTAGGTCTGGAACAGCCTTTTGATTATTCCAAGCCAAACTCAGTTCCTCTGCTGCCCTCAAACCCTTCTTTAAAAATCCCTCACTATGATATTTTGGTATGTCAGGGAACAGACTTTCTTCCCTTGATTTGATGTATAGAGGGATAACTTCCACGTGTAATTTCTGGCTGCCCACATCCGCATAGGAAAGAAGAGGAGATAATGAGCCAGATTTCATAAATGAAGGTATAAGGGGTCTCAATATTTGGCAAACCACCGCATCTCAGGAATGGAGGCAACTACATGATTTTAAACATGTGGAGTTAAAACAAGCTGAAAGACTGTAGGGATACTCTTACTCAGTTTCTTGCAGTCTTGATTTTATTTAATTTAAACCATATCTTACTTTGAAGCCAGCATAAGCCACTCTGATAAATATTAAGGTGGTATATAGCAGCTTGTATGAATTAATAGATTACTCTTTCATAGCACTTTTCAGTGCATGTGAGAACACTTTTCAGGGAAGACTGTTGCACTGTTCTCACTTGGAAGAAAGGGAGTCTGAAGTACTGAGACTTGAGATCCTTTTCCAAGGACACAACAGTCAGTTGCAGAGAGACAGAAATAAATCCAGGTCCTCTGAATTCCAGCTTTGATGTCTATCCACTACAGCATGTGGCCAACTGCCTGTTGTATCTTACTTCCTAGCAAAGCCTTATAACTGTAGCAGGTAACAGGAGAACCAAATTCAGTGGTCAGACCATGAGGTCAGTTTCTGTCAGGTTATAAAATGTTTATGAACTGCGTCATAAGGTTCAGAATAGTCTTCTAAAGTAAAGCACACAAAAGCTTTTGACTTTTTCTTTTTTTCCCCCTCAAATAATTGAATTCACATTTTAGTTACATCTGGGTAAGTAAATCTTCTAAATGGGTTCTTTCCTCTAAGAATGAAAAAGAAGTCAGAAACATTTCCTCATAAAATGTTAAAAAACAAATATCCTCCTCTTCAAGGTGGCTCATGCCCATCGCTTTCTGATTCTTCTGGCTCAGTTCAGTAGGAAAATAGTTTTGATTTGAACTCTTTTGGTGTCATCAGGAAAAAAATCTCCTTGGAAAATAGGAAAATCAGGTAATGCTTAACTTGTGCACTCACTTATCTCATTTAAGAATTCCAGTAACATGGGCATAAGACTGAAACAAAAGAACCCATTTTAGACAGCTATAAATAAAATGGAAATGCAGTCTTGCTGATAGAAGAAGCTCATGGGGCTCTTTATTTTTGCTTTGCCACTGAAAAGAAGCTCTTACCTTTCACATATGCTTTACAATGAAACTGTGTTCAGGATAGATAGTGCTATAAGGTCAATATATATATTTGGAAAAGAAAACTTGCGTAAGTCATATGAACAATTTCCTTTGTTTAATACAGAGGGTTGTGTTGGGATCTCCTAAGAGAAGGTATTGGTGGTTTGACTCAGAAAATGAATAAAAACATGACCTTTCGAGAACCAAAGGTTAATCTAACAAAACAGTATCCAGAGGAGACACTACAACTACTCAGAACCCCACAGAATTGCCTGAGGCAATAACTCCCAAACAGCAAAGAGAGTGGCCCAAGTTGGATAAAAACTTTATTTTTGATAGACAGAGTATTCCTTGCTGGAATACAGACTTTAAGTCAAGGTTACTGTCAGCAATTTGCATATAGGTCCTGTGCCTAGGTCCCCCAGGTTCTAAGGTATTCTGTGAGCAAAAATTAACCATTCTGAAAATTTCAGCTCTTTTATTAAATTTAAAAGAAACACAAATCAGTCTACCTTGTGGGTTTTCTACTGATGTTAAAGGCACAGTTATTAACTTTTTGCTGGTGAATGTTAATTTGTAGAATGTTCAATTTGTACCATAATTCCTACAGAACAGTAAATTCCTACGAGTCCTTGTAAAAAATGAGTGAATCAGAGTGTAAGTATAAAAGATATATCCAGTGGATTGTATTTTTAACTACTTTTAATTAGTTATATTTTAATTAATGTTTAACAATATTAAAAGCTTGTGATTCTGAAACATAATAACACTGGTTTTGGTTGTGTGATGATACTAGCTAACAATCTTTTTCTCCTAAACAATCAAGTAAAGGTTATGAATGAGGCCAGTGTACAGTTTCTTCAGATACTTCTTGAAACTGTGATGATATTTACCTATATATGATTTTTTTTTAGGGTGCTCAGAAGGTTTTCTTTGTAGCCATACAGTTTTTTTTGCACAGGTTTTCTACAGAGGTAAATTCTGTTACTGCAGAATCCTAAAATATTTATGATTATTGCAGGATCTGATTTAGGCAGACAGAACACAAAGTATACATCATATTGGGCTAAAAGGGTGGTTTTAAAATGACTATAATATGATTTTGTGTCCTGAAATTTTCTGGATAAATATTTAAAAAAATAAAGAATTGGTGTGCACTTGAGATTAAAAAAAAAATCAAACCCAGCATTAAGTTCACCTAGAATTCTCCTTGTGTAGCACAAAAAAACTGGATGCATCTCACCTCCATCCAACAATGATTTTCAGGCTATTTTATTACTAAGACAGCCAGTAGTTTCCAATCAGTATTTTTTTCACAATGGTACACTTTATAAGCTGCTTCCATCCTTGCATGAGTTACCTCCAGCTGAAGAGTGCCACCTGCACTCCTGAATCTTCTTGCTTTTTTTCAGCTCTTGACTGGATACTTTTAAAAAGTGTCATCATAAACTGTGATGTAAAAGCAGAGCATTGGCAAAATGAATAAACCTAAGTAGATGAACAGATTCTTGCTGTCTGGAAAAACTTAGTAATTTGGGATTGGGTAAAACAATTTGTTTGGTTTTCTGTTTTGACTTGACTGCAGTTCTTCACAAAACTCTGTGATTATCCTTTCTATGTTATACTTCCATCAGTAAAATCCTTTACTTCCCAACAGATGTTAACAGGAAGCATCATAACATGAATATGATCTTTTTCCTTTTTCTTTGTTCCTTTTTTCTTTTTCCTTTTCCTTTTCCTTTTCCATTTTCATTTTCATTTTAATTTTCATTTTCATTTCTTTTTATTTTTTTTCCTTTTTCTTTTTTCCTCTTCCTCTGCCTCTTCCTTCCTTTTGCCTTTTTCCTCTTCCCTTTTTCTCTTCCTTTTCCCCTCTTTCTTTTTCCTCTTCCTTTTTTCCTCTTCCCTTTTCCTCTTCCTTTTTTCCTCTTCCTTTTTCATTGTTCCTTTTCCTGTTTCCTAGAGAAAATGTAGAAATTATCACTGGCTGTTTTAAATCAGTCTCTTCAAATCAGTTTCTCTAAGAACTGCTTAACACTGCACCAGTGAATGTAAATATTTTATTAAGTACTTGCAATATGTAGTTTGACTTCCAGAATCCTTCTTAGTAAGTACTTATTTTTGAATGTCCAAGAATAGTAATGCAAATTATTTCCAGTAACTTTCCCAGCCTGCAGCATCATATTGCATATTTGGGTCCATTAATGTTTAATAATGTCAGTATATAATGATAGCATATCACTATAAAAAAATATGTAACTATATGCTAACAATATTAGCATATGACTTTTAAAAGTATCCAAATGACTCATGATAGATAAACTTGAATAAACGTCGAAGCTGAGCACTAAAAATTCTTTAGAAAAAATGTACCTCAGTTTCTAGTTTAACTTACATAAAAATATATACTAACCACCATATAATAAGGAAATTTGGCATAGAATTTGGAAATTATAAAAATAACAGGCTAGAGAAACTGTTCTTTTTGTGTGTCCCATAGTTATTCTTCCTCAGCTGTACATGTCATGTAGGGCATTTGGAAGTAAAAGGCCATCAAAACAACCCGGACTTATTAAGAATGCATTTACTTCACAGAAATATTCCCAAAGAACTTGAGAAAATGAGATGTGTTCTGCTTTTGGAAGTGAAAAATAACACCGAGTGTGCAAAGTCGCTGTATGTTTGTTATTGACAAATCAAGGTAGATGGAGTACTACGTTCCCACCCCTTTGGAAACAGCTCATTTACTGCGGTATTTATCTTATAAAATACAGTCTATTCCCCTCTCCACTCCTTCCTGGAGAAACATAAATCATGCTGAAGTGCAGTTCTTATGACTAAACAACAGTTAGAGTCATTAGCCTCCTCACTGTTTTTAATTGTCTCATCAACAGAAAGGGGGCAAATGCACATGGCTGCTCCTTTTTTAATTAATTGCCAAAGTGAGTCAGTGCCTGTGAAAGAAAACCAGATAGACAGGAGAGTGAAGACTTGTGTTTACAGGTTAAAAAAATGCTTCATGCAGCTCCAGGACCAATGCTGTGAAGTGGTGTATCTGGTCTTCCAGCAACATAAATAACTGGGATAAAAAAAGTTGATGGAAACAGTAATGATTTAATCTATAGCTTTACCATATTACTGAAAAACTGAGCCCTTTTTCTGAGTTTCATTGTAAAGGTTGTAGGTCTCTACTAGGCTTTCTGTATGAAGCCCATAGCACATCTCTAAAACATTCATCACTCTGTCAGATTCAGTTGAAATTGGTCAATATATATTCCAGAGTTATTTAGAGAGCACATAAGCAGACAAACACATAGAAATGTCTCTTCTATTTCCCTAGAAATCAGCCTGAAAACGGGACCTAAAGTTGAGTTCCTTACTTTCTCTTTTGTTCCAAAATAGGTGATCTATCTATCAAAAATGCTTGATAGGAACCTTCATTATATCAGAAATGTGATGCTTAGGGGGAAAGTGTAAGAAATATTTCTGAAGCCGTTGAATGTCTAATGTAAAAGAACACCCCTGTTTACCATCCACAGTTAAAGAAGAACTAAGTCTATCAGTACTGTCAAGCTATTTGCTTGGATTTAATGTACCATTAATGCTTTTAATTGTATAGATAATCGTCTGCAGTATCTCTTTTGTCTTCTTATCCTGAGACTCCTGGGATAATATTTAGTTCAGTTTTCAACAGACTCTATAGCTTTGATACAAATTAATATGCTTTTTTGGCAGTTATATCAATAAATCATTTACATTAACACTAGAAAAAATAAAACAAATCCTCAGCCAAAACCTTTTTAGTTTGGCAAATAAAACAACAGTCTGAAGTTCAAGAAACAAAGACATGCTAGAATAAAATCATTTGCCATGTTACCTTAAGGAAGCTACTGCCATTTGTTCCTCCAAAAGGGGGACAATGATAGAGGATTTGTCTATAAAGTGCATTGGGATTCACGGATAAAGTGCAATAAGAAAAAGTAATGCATGATTATGGACTTGTTTATGCAAGTGAATATGGTTTAAGATCTGTAGAGAGTTATAGAAGATGTTATGAATAGAATTTGGTCCCTTCTGCCAACACCATCACTATAGGCATCTCCAGACTCAGCAAGCTAGTTTAAAAAATAAAGTATCAAATACATGAAAGGTGTTGCATTGCACAGTTTTGTAAAGATTAAAAAGTTTTGGTCTTTCCAGCAAGTAGGAGAGGAGTTTAATAATCCAATATTATTACTCTTTAGACATGCGTTCCATTGAAACTGTAAAGAATAACACAGGTAACCTGACCAGAATAAGCTTTGATTATTCATACTGATAAGTTGGAATAGATCTGAACTCTGAATGAAAGATGGAAGGCTAATCCTTTTTCCATATGGTTTGGAAACACTATTACCCTTACAGACTCAGATGTTGGTCTCAAATGATCCTTATGGTTGTGCAATATAGAGTATCCCCTGTGTCTCATTAATTAGCTGAGAAGTTAGAGAGATAACTGAACAGTTAATAAAACAAAAGACTTGAGAATTGCCCAAGTAATAGCAAAAAGAGAGATCTGGAAGGAATAAGAAGTGCCTTTGGAAAGAATTGGTAATGGGATCTAACGACTTGAGAATCATTAGAAAGAATCATGTTCTCTGCTAAGAAAACAAGTGGGAGCAATTTTCCACAATTTGGCAAACAGTCATTAATTATACTGAAGAGACAGGAAATACAGGATAGACTTCTAACTATATGTGGCTTATACTGTGGTAACTTGAGAATAAATTGTTTAAATAACTTTAAGAATTGGAACTTAATGAAATAGGGGAAAAATGGTTTGTGTCCACGGTAAATGTGACAGCACAGAACACTGGGGTCTCTCCTGAATTATCAAGCAGACTCACAGAGAAGACTATAAAAAGATTTTCTGAGATGTTAATTTATGAACAGGTGACTATATGAGGATTTTGTATCTGTGTTATTAAGCATTCTCCACTAACCTTTCTACTACATACAAATATAAAAATGGTTCCTGTGCCTCATAAACTACTATAATCTTCAATAATGAATTGTGAACAGATATTATTCAGTGTAGCATCAAAACTCAGAGATATTTCTTATAGGCCAAAATTTATTATAGCTTGATTCTATTTTAGGAATAGAACTGAACTTTCATTCCAGAATGAAGTTTTCCTCATATTTGACTTCAAAGTTTTTAGTTGGCAAAAAATAAATAAATTCCACTAATAAAGAATAATAACGAATTATAGGAACAGTAATATTTGCAACTGCCTTGGAAAGTAATCTCAGTCATTAATAGAAATTGAATCTTTTTATGTTACCTAACAGATGAGTTATAATAGGTAGGCTGTATCTGAAGATACACGATACAAACATGGCACTCAGCTTTTTGCTCTTTATCTTTTAGCTGTGTCTATTAGAATTATGCTTTCGTCAAACAGATGAGGCTTTTATGATATTAGTAGGGGATCTGCATCTGTTATAAACCACATAGTCACTTGACTTATGTGTGAATAAGATACATGCTTTTATTATCTAAATATACTGTGTCCTCCTTTATGTACACATATGGTAACAGATAATTATGGTCCTAGTGTTTCAAGCTATATATAAATTACTTCAATAGTATAGACTGGCTCACTTAAGCAGGGCCATTCTTCAGAAATTAAATAAGTGTTAAGTATAGTGACACTAGGTATTTCTCTGAGTTACACTTTCTCATATTGCAGAACACGGATCAAAGCTGTTCAAATACTGATAGACAGTCTAGAACAGTGGTCTTGATTCTCTAAAAGGCAACTTTTTCAATCTAATTTTGTTTAAATGGTCATCTTTCATCTCTTCTCCATTGCTGTTTGACTGTTACGCAGCAACCACCTTTATAATGAAAGACATTTTTAGTCCATATAAAAATCAAAACAGTTGGACTATTTCATTTCAAAGCCATTTAGTTTTAATGACACTTTAATATATTTCTAAAGATGGAGAAGAGAAGAAAGTCTGTGAAGAAACCTTGAGGTGCAGGATAAATGTATCATTTTTTAGTGAGTTACTCCAAATAGGTCTTCTTGCAAGCCTATAAGCTAAGGTATTCACTAAACTTTGTTCTTATCTATGAAGGTAAACATTATCCTAAATACTTGCAGCATTAGGACTTTACCTAAGAACTGTGAAAAGCCTTCCAAACACTCTAGAAAAACAAACCATAGAGCAGAAGACAATTTGAGGCAGGAATTTTAAAACACACTCGCAAAACATTCCATGCATTTCAGGGATTACACGTGGAATTTATCTAGTACACATGCACAGCTTTCTACAGCTGTATCACAAAAATATGTGTTTCCCACTCAAAGCCACACTGGTACATTTATAGGCAATGTTTCCTTTAGATCGTCTATAAATAATTCAAATCTTTCTTTTAATTTTTATGTCCAGTGATTATGTCTTTATGATTATGTCATAGTAGTACTGATAATGTCAGGTTTATACTATCTTTATATAATGATCCAGGAAATAGTGATACCAACAGCTAACCTCCAGGATGTGCCATGAATATTACCGCCTTATTACACTTTAATGAGAATTTTGTCTAATGTTTTATTTCTATTCAGATAGCTTTGAGAAAGACAAAGGAATATGAAGGCCCTTTGGTCTGTTCAGATTTGACTGTGGGACATGGGAGACCCTTTGTGGTTGCAAATCCTCTTTTCCTAATCAGATTAAGGATATACTTGTCTCCATTTTTGTTAGTGTTGAAATAGGAGAAGTGTACATAGTGAAAGCTTTGTACTTTCTGATTACCACATCTACCTGAAACTCAGTTCTCATTGAATTAATCACTGTAGAGACAAATAATTTGAATAGATATTTGTTTAGAAAATGTCAAGCTGTATTTTTAAAAGTATCTTGATAATCATCTTCATTTTTAGGTATTTAGGAATGATTGAGTGTCCCGTTAGGTACCCACTTACTTTATTAGTTATGTAAATAGCGTCTTCTAGTGCCTAGTGCAGAGAAGCAAAACAGGAAGACAAAATGAGGTGAAAGAGAGAATGAGATTCTCACAAGTGTCAGTGAATGACTGAATCAGGAACCACACAAAAATGTTTTTCTTTCAAACTGCCTTGTGAGTTCTTTCATAGTCTTATTGCTAATGTAGACCTCTCAGCAATGCCCAGTAAATTCATAGGGCTACGTGTTTACCCCAATCTGTAGTTATAAACTGTATACCAGAATAGCAGTAAGACCACGAAGTGGGTACCAGGAGCAGATAAAATGATTACATCCCACTCAGCATTACTATCTGTGTAGTTATTTGTTTCAATTATGTGTAGGCATCTGGGACATTTAAATTAGAAGCCAAGTTTCCAAAAGCTGTTTCTATAATTAATGGAGAGATGCAAGCCCTTTCCATGGCAATTGAGACTGAATCTCTGGCAGCTCATTAAATCCACCTATTACCTGTACTGCCTTCTTGAGGTGCCTGTTTCTGTTTCCTGAGCATGGATGACCCTAGGGTGGGTAAACTGTTACATTAGCACCTACGCCTGGAGAAATTAATCCTGCCAAGAACTGTCCATAGGAGCTGTGTGCTGAGACTCTGAAAGCGAGACATGGAGATGACAGGTAGCTGAAGTCTCCTACAGTGTTTAAGTGGAGCACTTTCTTCCCATTTTTTTCCCAAGAGTGGTAGCTCACTGAAGCAAGTCTGGAAAAAAATGCCAGTAGTGTTACATGTACATGGTATATTGCCATCCAGGGAAGAAAATTCTTCCTGTTTCACTGATTTCCAGTAGATTTTCCTATTTTATTGATTTCTAGATTTCCCAAAAACCAGTTGTCCTTGCTCTTGGCATTGCAGCTGTGTCTCTTTATTCACCCAAGTTATTATTAGGACAATAAACAATAATTAATCAATTGTATTTGCTTTTAATACTCTTGAAAGTGTTTTAGACACACAGATAATTTAAGGACATGTTCTTAAAGGAAGATGTGCCTGCTGCTTCTTAGATCTCTAGTCCACTGCAGCAACATATTTAAGCATGTGTTTTTAGACAACCCAACTGCAAGTACATCAAGTATCAAGAAGGTGGGAGTAAATTTTGGTAAATTATTTTTATTTGATAAGAACAACAGTGAATTTTAGAAGGTTTTACAACCTAATTTGCCATTCTGTGAATATTTGAATAATGTAACAGAAAAATGCTGTTTGGATTGATTAGCTCCCAGTCTGTAAAATGTTGATAAATTTCTTGCTTTGAATGTCAGCAATTTGTAATGGCAGTTAATACAACTATTGGGAAGGTGGAAAAAACTTGTGAAATCACAGAAAAGACCAAGTCTATTTTGAAAGGAAAACTAATGATAGAGTCAGCTAGATCTGATACTTTGCTCTACAAAGGACAGGCACTGTTCTGATTCTCTGAACACAGGAAGATTTAAACAGACAGAGTCATTCCCCTGTTCATGTTCCTATGCCTCTCTTTGAATGCTTACTGCCTC
Source organism: Podargus strigoides (assembly GCA_028020825.1). Taxonomy (NCBI): domain Eukaryota; kingdom Metazoa; phylum Chordata; class Aves; order Caprimulgiformes; family Podargidae; genus Podargus; species Podargus strigoides. The sequence continues at coordinate 160,591,715 of CM051663.1, read as the reverse complement.
TGTTTAGAAAGTGGTACCTAAATGATGGGTTTCTGTCAGACTTGTGATCCTAGTTTAGGCTTTGGAACTCCACCTGACATCAAGATCTTTGCAAGAACCTTAAAATACTTATGCCAATATTTGGTGTAATGAGCCTAATTTTTCACTGGAAATGTTTGGGAACTGTCAGTCACTTCCTTAACTGTCACAGTCTGACCTGTGACCATTTTATACTATATTTGAAGATATGATTTTGATTGAAGCTTACATAAGAGACCATTTGGTACAGAATAAATTGCATTTCAGAGAAAAAACCAACCTCTAGTATAATACAAGCTTCTTTAAATGTGTATTTACAACTAAACAATAAATTTGATTTTAAATCTTTTCGCTCTTAATAACTGGAAGTGTACGTCTAATTCATGCAGCTAAAATTTCCAGTAAAATGAAGTGTCACTAAAGTATTTTTAAATCTCTGAACTGTATTAACCATTACTTGTATAAACCAAATTATGTGGCTTGTACCACCATGCAGGAGAATTTCTTCTGTCTCTCTTTATATAGAACAGAACAAGCCAAATGTAACCACATAATTATTAGTTATGCAAATATGTACAAACTTGGTCCAAGGAGCAAACATTTCCAATGTTTGCACAACAAATAAACATCTGGTCTCTAAACTGGCTGAAGCCAGTTGAGAAAACATCCCCCTTTAATATTTCATTATTTTCTCCAAAATCCCCTGTAAATTTTGGTACATTACCTTCACAAAACACTCAGCTGAACCAACAGCTGCCACAGGCTGTAATGTGTATACACTTTAAAGGCAATTCACTGCTGGTGGCACTGAACAACAGGGTTTTTCCAGTGTCAAAAAGGAGTAGGAAAGATTACAGCACTGGTGGACGGAGAAGACCAAAGGCCTTCAATTAGTAGAAGCGTATACATCCTCGGCTCTTTGAAGGCTGTGACAAGTTGCATAAACTCGGCATTGAGGACTTGGAATTTCAGACTTGGCATTAGATTTATGCTGTCAAGTATGAAAGGTACAGGCATATGGTAAGCACTCAAATATCTGATGCTTAAGGGTATGGGAAGCAACTATGTAGAATTGGTAGCAGATGTTCCTTCAGGATGCATGTGTATTTAGGTCCTGTCGAAAGACCCACAGCTTTAATGACAACTAACATTTAAGCTATGCAAGTTTCCATAAATTCTACCTCACCTGTAGAGATTTCTGTGTAATCCAGCCACTTCCTCAACGTCTCAAGATAGTCTTGTCCTTTCTGTAAAATTAGACAGCTACAGAAAAGGTCATGAAGTTGATCTATTTCTCTAACAATTTAAAATTACATGTTTCTTAATAAAAGAGTTGGTTGATGAAATCAAAATTGTTAATTTTTTTTTTTTTTTAAAACCTCAAATTAGTGACAAGGAGACAGTTTAGACAGTGTGGTAGGGTTTTAAGGGAAAATACCTCCAGTTAGAAAAGTATCCTGTGAAAGAACAAAATTACTTAAAAAATCCAGTGTTACCGTTTTCACTATTTTAGAAATGCAGACTTAAACAATCCTGTTTCATACATTTTGGACTTCTGTCACAACATATGTGATCTCTCTTACCTATTCACTGGTCTAACCAATTCTTTTTTTTTTTTTTAAGACAATTGTGACTGGCAAGAAGAGGGCGAATACTGACTTTTGCTCACCTTTTTTTTCCATGAAGAAAGATAAGGAACATCAAACAAACTGAAAAGAAAAAGTAACAAACAAATATAAGCAGGTGTTGCCTCTTAAATAAAATTATGAAGGACCTAAGCTGTAGAAATTCTTGCCACAGCTTGTTGGTGGTTAATTTTGCATAAATACAGAGCAAGGCTAAGGAAGTTCATGGAAATGAAAGCCATCAGGGACATAATTTTCATCCCAGGAAGACCAAGAATCAAACTGTTGAAAGTATTATGGGGTTGTATAATTTCATTTTTACTCTCTTCTTACGTTTAGTTCAGACATTCACATCTAGACTCTATTGGAAAAATTTACTGGGCTAAATAGACTTTTGATCAGACGTAATATGTCTGTTATACACTTTAACATGTTTCTCAATGACTAGACACTGCATTGGTAAAAAATCATTGAAAAGATACATTTAAATAGTATTAATCAAATTTTTTAGCAAATATTTCCCGGTAAAATTTATATACCAGACCTAGCTTCAACCTGTGAAAGATAAAAAATTCTTACCCAACACAGTCATCATGAAAAACTAGAAAACTTATTGTCTCACTGTGGTAAATTTGAAAAAGCTATAGTTTCACCCAAAACCATAACAAGACCTTGAAAATACAGGAATAAAACCTAAACTATAATGAAGAGGTTGTTTTAGGAGAAAACTGTTCAACATTTCATAGAAGTTTATCTGTTTTGGTATTTCATAACTTTTATGCTGCTTCTTCGCATGTTAGTCTCTCCTTTGAAATTCTGAGTTAAACAAACAAGTGCAGAGGTCAGAGCGATGCATTCCTGTTTCACCTTTGGCTTTCAATAATCCTCATTTCAATTTGTCCACAATTCATTGTCAAGATCTGACAGAGATTCCTTTGGTCTTACTCTGTGAGGCCAACTTTACTGTTCCAACGTTAACAGCTACAAAGTCTAAAAGAAATGTGATAACAAAACCTGACAAGCTATTAAAAAATTGTTATAGTCTCTGACTAAGGGATTCACAGTCATTTGTATGTTTTTTTGCAGCAGCTTTTCAGTACCCCCAGAAGCTATTGTTTGTAGGATTTTAATTGGAAAAAAAAAAAAATCAGTATTCATGGAAATAAATTGACAGAACAAAACCTGGAACTAACTACAATAGTGTATTTTCATTACACCTGACAACTACATTTCTTTCTTTTTACACTCCCAGGTCTTTCTAGTAATTTATCATTAGGCAGAGCTAGATATCTGAATATAACTATTGTTTCCTATTTGTATAGCTGATTTTTGGTTTTCTTCTCTCAGTAGTTACTGAAATCCATGGTTTCTTTCTTCCATTCAAACAGCCTACTACAAGCTCCTCTCTGTGTTGGTGACACAGCCCCTTGCAGCCAGAGGGCCCTCTGTACATGAGTTAGGCAACAAGGATTTCTCTAGTTCACCTTCCCTCTTCACCCTCAGCTGTGTACCGTATTGCTGTGATTCTCCTCCATGGAAACAGAGCACATTATCTGCACTAGACTTAGCACAGAATTTCCAGAAGAATTAAATACAAACTTTTGACTGTAGAAACACAGTATTTTATAAATTGACTTAAAAATAATAAAAAATAATAGCTAGGAATTTTTATCCCTGAATTTTTGCCAAAACTGTGTCAAAGTCACTATGTCACTTGTATGCACTGGCAGGAGACTTGACTTGTTAGTCTGTGCGCAAAGGAATTCAAATGATGTATTTTTTACCCTGTGCCTCACTCAGGTCTTTGTGGCAGAAGTAGGTTTTCATCCTGGGTTGGACCACACAAAATTCACAACAAAATTTCCCTGTTGCACAACACTGTTCCATCTTTCAGTAGGAAGCCAAAGACTAAATGAAACTCCATTTTAAATTAAATACTTCTTAATAAGCTACACCTTGTGAATGATTTGCTTGTGGGGCAGGACTTTACAGTTTAGGATTAGTCCAGAAGGAAACTGAAAGGAGCGCAGTGGTGTGATTTATATGATGAGCAGTGGGAAAAGCAAGGAACTTCAATAGTTAGTCCAGTATAAACTCCATACAGTGTAAGTAATGAACTAACACTTCTAATATTTTTTAGCTAGTTACTTTCCTGACTCTATTTTGGCCTTTGTAGGTATAATTAATTCCCCTGGGATCAGTTAGGCATCTCTGGCACCCTACAAACATTAATGAATGAATCCTTAAAACAGGATAGAAACTTAAACAGAAGTTCAGAGGTGGGTGCTAAGGCACAAAACAAAGGCAATTTGTACTAACTCAGAAAATCTGCGGCAGAGCTGAAAAAAGAGGATCTTGCACCTTTTTAATTTTTCACTGTTTTGTAACCACAAGGAATGAATTTTAATGCTGGGAAAGTTAAGGAAAACTGTTTAAACAGCTTATAAATCATTAATATATTCATCACAAGATTTCATAAGGTCCTGTTGAGTGCACATTTAATTTATTGTAGCCACCCACTATGCACTGCATACTCTAACCAGTCTTTGTATCCTGTATGTACTACACCCTGTCACAGGCCATAGTCCACACTGTTGCAGATGTGAGCAGCATCCTTAAAACTGTCAGAGCTGGTCCTAGTAATGGTGTCAGCCAGAGCCTGACCTGCATGAAGTTGACTGTTCCACTCTGTGAAGTAAAGAAAGATGAAGAAGTACCTTCAGGAGGACACTGGGGACTCCTTCTGTGCAGTACAAAGTCAGCATATATGGATCTGTATTTCGCCTTTCCCAATGAAAGGGAAACATCTAACAGAAGGAATAAGAGGTGGCTGAACAGATCTCAGTGGTCTTCTGATTTGTGACAACCTGTTTCTGTTCCACCTCAATTCTCTCCACTGAGAAGTATAATTTCCATGTCTTCACTTGTCATACAATGGCTTCTAAGTGTTGCAGTAACTTACAATGATCAATAAAAGAAGCTGAGCCTCAATACAGAATTTTGTCCACAGCTGTACAATGTTCTTGAAGACCATTATCTTTATATTGAGTAACGGGAAAATGTGATTCCAAATATCTTACACGAAAGATTTTGCTTTCTTGAGGTTGAAATAGTTAAGGAAGCACAAACTCAGCAAATATATTGCTGACTTACTGAATTAATCATAACACTTCAGATATACTATTCATGTATTATAAATAACACTTTCATCAGTATGTCTTTTGTATTTACTTTTTCTTAAAGGGACTATGACCGACGTTCTTAGCTGATACATTTCTGGAAGTAAGTTTTCCTTTTTGTTTGACTTTGATTCAAATAAAGGAGAACACATCTAGTTAGATGCTGGGTGCTTTTACTTCTTCAACGTTGTTTGATAAGGTTGTTTGGTTTAAGAAAAAATAATGCAATCTTATTCTGATTTGATATTGTAAATCTTCAATGCAAACATAAAATTAAAAAAAAATAAAAAGGAAAAAAAAAAAAAGAGGAATTTCCAATGTGCTGTGAGGCTAATGGAGGCTAATCTCTTGTGGATTTGTGTTCTTTAGTACCCAAACCTTCCTGCAGCAGTAAGCATGGTAGGACATAGGCAACAACTGAGAAAGATTTAACAAGTGCTGCAGATAATCCAGAAGGGCACACATGCTCTCTGTTGCCATGTTGGCAGGGCAGCCATCTGTCTGAGTGCAATGTATCATTCTGTGTGTGTGTGATCTATGAGTCTTATCTGTCTGAATTTGATCTGTCTTTCCCACAACAGGACTGCTAATTCAAGTCTTTTTCCAATAGGCAGATGGCTATTTTTACAAAATTTGTAGGAACTTAATGTTTTTTTAGACTTTCTCCTTCTTTCAATTTTTTTTGAAATGTTCAAAGGTGATTAGGGAAAGAATGCAGGGAGAGAAATTAACAGATGGATAGGGAGGCAGCTAATGCAAATGAACATACCTTGTTCCCTGGGGAAATAGCAGCAGCTCAACAATGGCAACAGAATTGTCAGTCATTAGTAAGACAGAGAAATACCCAAACTTGTCCACTTCAGATCACACAGATATAGGGCATGTTGCAGTGGGTAATTAGCAAGACGAATACGTAAAGACACTTGGGAAATGACTGCAGTTTAAAGAACATAGAGTCGAAACGTTCATACAGTGAAATTATCCTGCACTACATAAATAAGAGTTCAAAATTCCTAAATGTTAGTAGTTTAATAGTAGTATCAACATCTTTGCCATATATACAGATGGTGAGAGGGAGGGAAATCAGCCCTCTCTAGGAAAGTGACTTCCAAGGATCAAGATACAGAACTGGTTTGCTCTGTGTTGGATGTAGCCTGCATAATAAAGTTTTGACCCATACAGATTCCTTAGAAAGAAAAATCAGCTGAAGGCAGCATACATCCTGCAGAGTCCCTAACATGGAGAGCTATGTAAAGGAAGGTGGACAGTGGAACACATTGCTGGTATACAGGCAGACAACTTCCATACATTTTCTAGCCCTAGGGATTCTCCAGAGTTGGAATCATTTGGATAGTATTTTTTCCTATAGAAGGTAGTTTATTGATCTTCCATACTAAAAATGAGCTCTGTACTGCCGCTGTAACATAAGGCAACTAACCTTGAGTTACTCAGCTTGCACTTTATGCATAAACATTGAGGCAGCCATGGGACAGAGGCTCCTAAGTCTTGTTGGTGACTTACCCATTGCCCATCTTACCTTTAAGGTGTCCACTGGTGTTAAGTCATAAAAATAATATAGACATTTTAAAAAATAAGTCCTAGTCCTATTCATTTAATTAAAACTTTACCACATATTCCTTGATCTGTGTAGCTGGTGCACATAACATATTTCCTGTGAATCAAGTAATAAAAAGTTACCCTATCTTTTCTACTGCTGTTTTTTTTGTTTATTTATTTTTATTTACATTTTAATGACTACTTAAAGGTCTTGAATGAAGTTAGAATATAGAGGCCAGCACATAAGTCTCCCAACAGATCCCCTTTCTTCTGTATTTGTTGGTCTTTTGCTTGCTGTCAGTCATTCCTTAATGTCTTGGTGGTCTCTGTACCTTATTAACCACAGTAACATGTAATTTAAATAAGTTTTCATATTTTGTTTGATGAAATAAGATAGTTGGCAGGCATAATAAATATAAGTTTCATCTCAGCTTGTGCTGAATATCTTCTGTCCCCTTAAAATACTAGGTATATTCAGTTAGCTAAAAACTGTGCTGCAGTAATATAATATATTATCATTCTAATAAAACACAGGCTGGAATGTATGTATCTGTTCATTATCTTCACAGTTTCACAGTTATTGAGAAATACAATTTCTCTTTTAGTTCCCAGTCATAGACTTCTGGAGAATATTTCCAGAACTATAGATTCAATTGTGTTTTGCTGTTCCTGCAGTGAACAAAAATAGCTGATTTTGATTATACCCCTTGTATCTTAATCCAGAGATCCAAACCAGAAAATACTTTCAGATTTAAGGGCAGGAGAGGGTACATTCTTCCTCATTATTCATTTTATAACTCAGTCTAGTTGGTGCAATCAATTGGTCCTTTAAAAAAATATCTTGGTAAAGTTCTATGCCTGTGAATACCAAGATTTAAACAGTAACACAAGATATAACGTAGTAGGGTATGAGCTTCTCAATATAAAAAATAGCTTTTACACAGGCTCTTTTTAACTCAAAATCAAAATGCCTGAAGTTTGATAAGTCATATGGTTTGATGTAAACTATCACATTTCTTCTTCGGAGGACTGGAACAACTCTCTTATGACAAAGGGCTGAGAGAGCTGGGGTTGTTCAGTTTGGAGAAGAGAAGGCTCCAGGGAGACCTTATTGTGGCCTTTCAGGACTTAAAGCAGGCCTATAAGAAAGATGAGGACAGAGTTTTTAGCAGGGCCTGTTGTGATAGGACAAGGCATAATGGTTTTAAACTAAGAGAGTGTAGATTCAAACTAGATATAAGGAAGAAATTTGTTACGATGAGGGTGGTGAAACACTGGAAAAGGTTGTCCAGAGAGGTGGTAGATGCCCCATCCCTGGAAACACTCAAGATCAGGTTGGACAGGGCTCTGAGCAACCTGACCTAGCTGAAGACGTCTGTGCCTATTGCAGAGGGGTTGGACAGGATAACCTTTAAAGATCCCTTCAAACTTAAACCATTCTATGACTCCCTATGACCTTCTGTGATTCTTCTAACAGACTCTTTGAATTTATTCAGAACATTACATCCCACTATATATTCTATCCTGGTATAAATCGACACAGTCCATTTTATATTAAGGGAGTTATTGTGATTTCTACCACTTGAAGATTGGTAGTAAATATTGATACTAGACATGATAGTTCTGATGACTCAGTAAGACAGCTGCTACTTCATAACATTTTTCTAGAGAGAGAATGAAAAGGAAGAATTAAAAATCTTTCAGGTAAAAAAACTGAAGTATTGTCACACCTAGAGAAAAGGATTCATGTGTATGTTGTTTGAAATTACCCTAAAGACGATTCCATGCTGAGGAAGGCAGAAATTCTGACCATCTGAGGTGAGCAGATTTCAAGTTAAAACATACTAGAAAGATGGTTGCTCAAAGACCTTGAGAAATTTATTGTAGTGGATAAAACTGTTTTCCAAGGCCCCGTTTTCCCTGTGGTATTCTGGACTACATGTCACTGGTGAAATGCAATAAAAGTATACAGAAGATCAGAATCAGTTGCCATTTATGACCATATGAAAAACTGAGCAGGTTACTGCATCCTAGTAGTCACTGTAAATATGCATGATGCACTATGCACCATGAGAGGAAAGAGCCCTGCTGGGGTGATGGATTAGAATGCTCATAGTTTGGGTTTTCTCACTAAAGTAGAATAGTAATAGACTGCTTCTCAGTTGCAACTTTTAATTCAAAATTAACAATATCAATTAGGCAACTCTTTCAAAATACCTGACAAGTAGAGGCCCAAGGAGCACACAGTGTCTGTCCATAGTCAGTACTAGTAGCTGGCACTATATCTTCAAAGAATTCTTTTGATGTAGTACAGAGCAAGTTTTGGAATTTCCTGGGTTTTCTGTTTTACAATTTCCAAAATGGTGACCTTCTAGCCCAACAGGTGGTATCATATTTGACACCCAAAAAAGTATTTGACACATAAAAATCATTATTTGACACATAAAAAATCTTTGGTTTAAATAAATACCCATTTATAACCAGTTCAAAAATCTTGTGGCCTTATGATAGAAAAAAATCTTTTTCCAGCTGATAATGGTGTTCTACTTTCAAACAATTAATTTGAGTGAGAGCCAGTGAGAATAAAATCAACCTCCTTCAACCATATTACATATGTGGCTTTTTTACTTAAATTCAACTTCTTCATAAAGCATTTGCATTAGCAGTTTTGTAGTGCCCTTGTATTTTAACATAGCTGAATTGTCGTGAGCCCTACCAGCTGTGGGGGAGCAAAGGTTAAGAGGATAATAATATACATCCTCTATATAAGCCATTATATGCAGTAATTAATATTTTCTGCTACATGAAAAGGAGAAGCATTGTCCTAAGGGACAATTTACAGCTTAGGGTCAATTTTTTGTGGTCTTGCTCATCATTATGAATCAACTGCTGTGGATGCAGGTATGTATTCCTTTTATATTTCTGAATCCAGAATCTCACTCCTAGAATTCATGGGGAATGTTATGCAAAATCTTGATGCCTTTTTCTTTAATTAAAAGCATTCATAATTGGCCATTCCAGGTTCTAGAGCAATCATTTATCAGATGTGTCTTTGAGAAATTTAAGATATCCTTCTAAATACTTTACTTACTAGGATTGCAGAGTGTGGTGTTTTGAAATACCATTTCAGATACCGTTTTTTGGGTGAGAAATAACATATACCACATTAACAATGTGGTTCTTAGTTCAAATGTGTTCCTTCTTTAAATTTGTTGGGTTTTCCCCTGCAATAATGGTTTTTTTTAATAGATATGTGGAACACCTAAGAATTATTTCCTATGGTAGCTTGGAATAAAATACTTCTACAGATCTAAAGGAAGGAAGCAAGACCAGCAACATTTATTTCATTATTTTTAATCTCAGGAAATATTTTCTGCTGTATTTTTTCTACTTTATAGAAATAATTTCCATCCATCATTAGCCCCTTACAGAAAGATGAATGAATCTCCAACTGTTAAACCCTTTTAAAGAGATCAGCTCTAATCAGAGGTCAATTGGAAGTCAAACCAGACATTTTTTAAGGAATTGAATAGGAGAATATTCCATTATAGATGTCAAGATGAGATGTGACTAATGTCACAAAAGCTAAAGGTTAGAGGCTAATCCACTGAGAAGTCATTCATGGATCATATTTAAATTGCTTCAGACACTTTAAAAAAGTATATTCCCTCATAAGATCTCTGCTTTATTACTGGAGTTGCAGCTACATGTGTAAGCAGACTTCTCTTACTACTTGTGTTAGTATTAAAATTGCTGAATTAGACTTTTCCTTAAAAATAGAAGACCTTGTTAATTAATTAAAAACAATCTGTTCCCAAATATATTCATTTAGTAAGACCAATGTTTTTTTTAAAATCTGTTTACTCTTTCTTGAAGTTCTTCTAAATTAAAAAGCAAACTCATTAAAAAATGTACCTGAGAGAGCAGAATTCTGAGTGGCGAACAAATTCTAGTGTGAGAAAGACTTTGCTTAATTCATAAACACATGTACATTTCATAAAACTGCTTTGAAGAATCTATTTTAAGGAAAAATGTTGCATGGCATATAGTCTGTTTGGTTTTTTTTTTTAAATGGAAGCTACCAGAAGATCAAATGAAATAAACAGTTGAAGAAATGTGATGAATTTAAACTGTTCTTGGTTTAAAGGGATAAATTAGCAATGTTTATGTACAGAAGATACTGATGAAAAACAGCAGCATAGCAAATATTTCAGGACCAAGTCATGCCCTTAGATGTCTTTGCACTACTTCCATGGAAGTTTTAATGAGAAGAACGTCATTGTCCAGACTAGGTTATGGCCAAAACACGATAAAGCCACCTTTATATATTGTTATAGTGATTTCAAGAAAAAGTGGGATTCAGTGAAAAACTCACAGAATCACAGAGTGGTAAGGTTGGAAGGGACTTCCAAAGATCATCTAGTCCAACCTTCCTGCTAGAGCAGAATCCTAGAGCATGCAGGTATCTTTGTTGTATATGTATGGTCTAGTCACTGTCGTTCTGTTTATGGACAGTAGATTTACATAGACATATAGTTTTCATCATAAAGTATGAAATTATAGGAATTAAATCCAAGCTATCTACCCAAAGTATTGATAACCAGTTTCGGTAGTGATGATACAGTGCTTCAATTGTTTTTCTGCACTCTAATCAGGTAGAGAGAGGTTTCCTTTCCTCCAACAACCTTTGCAAATCTGCCTTATTAAAAGATACTCAGACAAAAGACTTTCCAGCGAAGAAGAGGATATAACTACAAGTGAATGTCCTGTGTATCATAAAACCATTAGAAATTGTTGGGTTTGATCTGGGCAAAAAAAGAAAATATCACTGTTAATTATTACAGTCATGTCTAGCCACACAGATGCATGCTGATAGCTTGTATTTGAAATACATATTTTGATGAATACCTCCAGAGTTTCCGTTTGGAAAAACAAAAAAACCCACTTTGCTTATACTTTGTGCATTTCCCTAATCTTTTAGGACTTAAAAATGGTTTCTGACTCTATCTGCAGAGACAAGCTTTGATGTCAAGTGCTAGAAAGACAAATAAATTGGACAAAATGCTTAGGCAATAACAGCTCTGTGTATTTTATTTGTAAAGGAGGGAGAAGTGTCTATTTTCCCTTTGGGGATTTTTTTAACAGCTAGCTTTCTAACTATACTAATATTTGTGGCTGTTTGAAACCACACAGCTGGCTTTTTTGTTGCCTTTCAACTGTACTGTCAAACATAAGGAAAAACAAACCCAAGTGAAATCAAGAATAAAATAACCAAAATATTAACTTACTGCTTTCATTGTTTCTTAGATGTAAACTGGTTGGGGCAGATTTCTTTATTACGTAGTTTTTAATTTCAATATACTTGCTCTCTTTCCCTTGTTGGAGATTTCAGTGCTTCCATGAGATGGGAAGCAAAGTGAACAAGCAGTTAAGACACTGGGTGAGATTCCTGCCTGCCACTCTGAATGAAAACATGCTTTCTCATGTGTTCCTCTTTGTGATCCCATGTATTTCCTGTATTTTTTCACTGCAGTTCTTTGGGATCAGGACTGTTTCATTCTGCCTCAGCAGCATCTAGCATAAAAAAGCCATGCTCTTGTGATACTGATCTTGATGCTGTGGCACTGCTTTGCCTCCTCCTCGCCCCTTGTTCCAGAGGCAGAATAAGCAATGCCTCAGAAACGTGTCCTCTCAGCCACTGTGTCTCCTGAAGCTCTCCTGGCTTCCATGCCACACATTCCAAGTGCTTTAACGCATTCCCTAGCCTCAGCATACAATTAATAAAAGTCTACAATTCCTGCTATGAGCAATTACTGAATCTCTCTGCTCAAAATATGTTCTGTTCAGCTGGAGTACCCTACTCAGAGTTTATTAAGACTTGGCTCTGTTATCATCTGTTTCCCCGCCAGGAACTATGAGAGTTATGACACAGGAGGAAAACTAAAAAAGCAGAACTGACATTGATTTCCATGTGTGCATGATCTTGCTCCAAAGACTAGTAACATAGCAACAAGGGTTGGAGGTGGTTTTTCTTAAATCTCCTTTTTTCCCCTATTTATATAGTGCTATTCATCTTTTTTAAGACTATAGTTTAAGTTGTATGCTTCCTTCAGGGCATTGTGCTTATATTGAAAATAGAGGATGTGTTCACAATACCTTGTCCACTGTACACACTTCCAAATGTATTATGCTTATGATCGTTAAACACTGATGTAGCATCTGGTTTTGATGGAGTTTCTGCTTTTATTCACTAGTGCTGTTGGTCTGACCAGGTCATCATGTGTGACTTCATCTGATATCATACAGCATGATTTGATTGGTTGATCTTACATCCAAACATCAACATCTCCAATTCACTCTCCACAGCACTCTTGTGCAATTTCCTTCAGTAACATCAGTCAAGAGTAAGCTGATTTTTAGAGATGCATTTTATTTCCAGCTTCCACTCAGGTTCCCTTTTTGTGTCAATACATTATTATTCTCTCCCAGCCTTAGCAGTGAAGCAGAGCTACCAAGTTGTGTATGAGCATTAAGACATTTTAATTTGTGTAACATGAGAATAGCAAAGTCTCAGCCAATTTCTGGGTATTCCACACCCTGGACACTTACATTCTCAGGGTAGGTATGGTGTCTCATTAGCCAGTGCATGAGTCTGCTGTGCACAGTGAGGGTAACAGAACACTGGAACAGGCTGCCCAGAGAGGTTGTGGAGTCTCCTTCTCTGGAGACATTCAAAACCCACCTGGACATGTTCCTGTGTGACCTGGCCTAGGTGTTCCTGCTCTGGCAGGGGGATTGGACTAGATGATCTTTTGAGGTCCCTTCCAATCCCTGACATTCTGTGATTCTGTGAATCGTGTGCTACTGAGGGGAATTTCCAGTAGCTCCATATTCAAGAAGCTGAACAATCAGAAATGATAAAGAAGCATACGGCGGTTTAACATTTACCCTTCTGACAATTTGGCAGGTACCTGTCTCAGCTCAGAACTCAAAGCTACGAAACTTCTCAAAGCTTTATTTTGCCAAGAGGAAAAAGTTAAGATCAAATCCTTAATGAGATATGATTTTCTTCTTATACTGAGTGTTTAGAGAACCTTCTGATAGCAAAGCTGAGGCTGAAATCCTTTATTACAAGGGAAAATGCTCCCATATATGTTATTTTTATCACCTAACTTCACCAGCATCCCTAAGTAGCTTTTACTGTGAAAAAGAGACAGGATCAATCAGAGCAAGAACCTACTTACATATTGACCTAGTTATTTGTAGCAATTTTGGAATCTGCTTTTAAGAAAGATCAGGCTCCAGACAGAAAAAAAAATGTAAGTGCTCTATCAAACCATTCTCAGGTGAAATACTTCCTAGTACAAAGCTTTAGTCCTTTTCCGTTAGACATAAAGTTTGATTGTTTCAGAACAAAGTAATTCAACAGAAGCTCGAGGTATCAGTCATCCTCTTTCTGCTCAACCCAGACTCTCTTGCCAGAGCCAGCCTGCCTATTCACCACTCCCCCTCAACTGAGCTTCTAGCGGACTTTTATGAGGACCAGGTGATCTTCAAGCTATTACTTGATCCCCCATCTCACATGTACAACTGGGAGGCAGCTGATTAGTTGCAGATGGAAATGGTTTAAATTTTAAGAAGTATAAGAACTACCACCATTTATAGTACCTAATGCCAGATTTCAAGTAAGTGTCAGGGCTCTGATCATTTGTTTGATCTCCAGATGTCCACATGTTCAGAAACTGTCAATTTCATAGTCTTGAACTATCTTATAAAGTTTTCCTGAACTTGGGTAGGGGCCAAAAAGCCATATAGTTTTCAGTTAGCTTAATTTTGCCATGGTGACAAGAATCAGGAGGACAAAAAATATAACAGGTACTAGATTTGACTGTTACTGAATTTCAGGAATTTCAATTGCCAAACAAGATTCTCAGCAATAGGAACTAGTCACATAGTTCTCTCACTGAATCTTAGCACAAAGAAGAAAGAGCATGTTTTGTGTTGCCATTATCGGTGAACCACTTTTAAAAGGAAAACTGAACCTATTAGAATTTGCAAGTAGCAAATTTCTGTCTGTCCCCAAAGAAAAGGACTATATTAGGACTGCTTTGGACCTGTACATTTGACAGGTGGCATCTGTTATTTTGAAGAAACAAACAAGTAGTAAAACTGATTAAACTTGAATACCTTTTTTCTTTTTCAAGTTTTTGTTGTTGCTGTTGTTTGGGTTTTTTTTTTAACCAGAAATTGTATTACTGCAGCCAGAGATTATGCTGTTTGTTATAAATTAACAATTATATTTAAAGGATTCTCCTATCTTTTTGACTCCTGGTACAGTAGAACAGAAATACCTATGAAGAAGAATATACTGTTAAATTCAAACAGACATTTCAGTGTTCTAAACAATTTATTGATACTTAGAACAGAACTGATAAATACACAGGTGGCTATTTTTTAATGTGAGCCTCTCAATGATTTACTAAGAACATCTGCCAGTTGGTTTATACATGTTCTGTTCAGTACTCAGAAGCTCATAAAGAAGTTGTCTTGAAGGAATGAGAGAACTGCTTCAGAGCAGGCATGATGTACACAGTGCAACACACATGCCAGTGCTGATAGAGAGATTAAGCTTCTCTCAAGGACTGTCAAGTAGAAATGGACTTTTTTTTTCTTTTTCTTTTAGTTATGCCAAGGTTTAGTCAGAGGGTGACAAATACAGATAAAGGATTTGGTGGAGATTTTGAGCAGACGTAAATTGCATAGCTCTTCATGAACACATGGATGAAAAGATTTTTATGAGCTAGTAAAACTTTCTTCAAGAATCTGTTGCAATTTCAGCAAGGTAGCTTTAGCATAGGGTTTACTTTAACTGTGTATGTGGTTCCACTTACTTTGGCTGGACTTAAGCAAAACCCACGGATTAATTTAGTCTACGATGAAAGTCAAGTAAGATTGCAATGCTGATTATAAGTGTCTGAGAATAGTTCTTATCAGAATAACATGTGCATATTAAAGTGAGTATAATAGAGAACTGAGCCTTTGGTACATTCACGTGTCACTAAAGTCAGTCTTCTTCCTGAAACATGTGATCTTGAAGTGAACTATATCTGTCATGTGCCAGTATCTCCAAACACGACAGATTATTAAAGTTAATTATGGGAGCAAGTGCTCCCTGAAATGCAATTGCCAGATTGAGGAACTCAGGAATACAAGCCCCACCCAGTACTACAGCAAGCACTACAGCAAAGCACTTAAATACCTCTGTTGCTTAAAACAAACAATGCAGTCCCCTTGATTTCCAAGGGAGTTCTCCCCTGCCTTAAAGGAAGGCAATGTTCCACCGCTTTGCTGTCCTGGGACAGAATAACCAAGTGTAAGTTTTGAATCTTTAAAACTTAATTAAGCTATTTTAAATTTATATTTCCCTCACCATTACTCCTCTTCAGACAATTATTTGGACAGCAGCCCATTACAAATCCAAGCACTGAACACAATTATTCAATTAATTCATTTGGTATCTTTATGCAACTAATAAGTAGTGGCACTTCTAATATTTCTGTGCTGAAATACTCAAAAGATACTTCAGCAAAAAAATGTAGTTATACTGAAACTAACTGAAAGATCCCAGATCTCTGTCATGAGTTTATTACTGCTTAATAACTTCAATTTTTTCCATTATTTTGTTCTGAGAAAAAGAAATTCTCTTGTAATCACTTGGACTGGATGCATAATGAAGATTTTTATCCCATTGTACCAAATACACCAATGTATTGCTATTCTGTATTAAAACTATGCACTAAATAAAAAAGAGTGCTTTTCTTGATCACTTATAAGGCAGGACTGAATTCATCTCACTCTTGTGTTTCTTTTGCCAAACTAACATGAGTTCAAAAAAGATTTATTTTTATCATTATGTCAAGTTGATTTAGCTCATTACAGACTGGGAATCTGAAATCTTTGAAACTGAAGATGAAGAATTTAAACAATTCTCAGTACCCAGACCACTGAGCTCATCTGTGTAACTATATTTTTTGTGTTGCTTTAAAAGTTCGAGCTGCCCCTGAATACCTTGAAAACATCAGGGAAATCAAGTAAATAACAAATTAATTCATCCACCCACAAGATTTTTCTTCCCTCCTCCCTCAAAAAATTTTGCCCAATCTCCCAAGCAATAACAAAGAATTGTGAAGATAGAAGGTTGAAAATAAGTTCCAAATGTGAGCTGTTCTTGTTTAGAATATCATTTGTCAGTTAAGCCTACAGCTATTTATTTGACTAAAAGGAAGCAAAGCTACAATGCTTATCTCCCTATTCTGAGATTTAACTGTGTTTCTCTCACTATCTTTGCACAAGTGTTCTTCAGGAAGATATTCCAAGCAAAATTATTCACAGCTAACTGGGGATGAAAGGATGATATAAATAGGGCACAGTGACTGTGCTTTTGCTCTGTATTCTGATCTGTTTACACTTAGTATACACCTGGCCTATTGTCTTTAGTTCTTTCACATTTTTTGACATCATTTAATGTCATCCTGAAAAAAAAAAAGAAAGCAATCTCAGTATTATACTCAGGACTGTGGAACAAAGGGAAAAATACAGTTTCAATAAGCAGGTTAGCACGATTAAAAATACTGCTACCTTTCATAAACATACCAAAGGAAAAAAAAAAAAAAAAAAGTTTAAGCTCTGTATCAGCCCTGGACAGGTATTTTTGTCTGCAGCAGGTGTAACATTTTAAAATTTTCTTTAAACATTCTTGGTAATAAAGCCTTCACTAAAGCAGGCCTCTCCACCTCCCAAGCTAAAGCTAAATAAATAAAAAGCCATTTAATGGTAGCTCTTAATACATGTTGACACAGTAGGTAATGGGTGATTCAACATTAAGAAGCTAATGAAAATCAGTGTAAGGATGATGCATGATCTGGAAAATAGACCTTTGACTTTCTACTGTATAACTTTGTGTCATGAAATCTTGAGAAGCTCATACCTGCCAATAAATTAGGGGAAAAAAGAGATTAACAAGTTTGTTTTTTAATTTAACACTTTGCCATTTGTCTTTGTTCTCTAGTTAGACTTTGAATCATCAAAGAGCTTAACCAAAGCCCTAACTTTAAGCATAAACATGTTAAGCAGGTGTTTCAAAGTGAGCCATCTTGGCATTGTGTTTTGTTAAATTGGAAACGGATTATGAGGTAGCATGATGTGATACATCACAATCCTTCAGCTAAAGTATACAGTGTGAGACATCTGTACCTTTGTTGTAGTGGTGGTAAACAGCTGTCAAACACAGTCTTTGCATCAGCTGCATCACCTGACAAAAGTGCCCACAGATGGGGAAATAACTAACACCTTTTGCTTTAGCCAAAGCCTTCCTTCCACCCCTCAGTAGTTTCATCAAAGTGATCTCTACTGATATAACCACCAGGCTGAGTCAACTTTCAGCACTTTCCTGTTGGCCTGTCTACCCTGACATCAATGGTATAATTTCAGGACACATAAGCATAATGAGACTGGTATAAACCAGCTGCCCAGGTACTAATAATCATGAACCTGTAAGCAGCACAAAACGGCAAAAGCATTGTGTGGCTGAACAAATATGGCAGGTCTAAGGGCACAATATTCCACATCCTAGATGTATGATAAAATAAATTAGAGGTAGCTTTACATATGTTTCAGTACACATCCAAGCCACAGAACAGATATACCCTAAGTATATAGTACTGAAAAGGATTAGGGAACAAACTACTCCCTAGAAGATGACAAACATGAACTGCAGTAATGAAAATCATAGCTTAAATAAAACCAAGCTGTTGTGGGCCCAACCCAGCATCCTTTCTCTACAATTAGCCTATGCCAAAGTCAGTGGGAGAGCTTGCCTCTACAAATACGGAAAGATCATGTCAGTTCCTTGCAATAATAGTCATTATTCTTTAAAAATATGTAAGGAGTAATAAAAAAGCAAACAGTGTTTGAAAGCTAGTGTTACTTTTACCCCCAGTGTAGGAAATTTGAATGCTGTCTATTTCTTCAAATAATAAAATCCATGATTTTTTCACTCTATAAAATAATTAAATCACTTGGTAAACTTTCATATTTGTTTTCTTTATTCTTGTTTCTAACTTGAAAATCTACAAGTCCTTCATTTAAAAAACCTCCGCTACATACTTTCACATATTCCTCCTTTACCGTGAATCCAGGCACAACAACTTTGTGTTATTTCAGCAGCCAGCAGGACAGATACATGTACGTGTCTGTCAGCAGGTCAGGGTACAGGTCCTCCCCAGACTATCACAGATGAGGATGGAAGCATAACACATAAGGTAACCCCATTTCTCCAGGCCTTGAATCTCCCCCTTATTTTCCACCCTTTAAAGAAGAATGGTTCCTGCTCCCTCACGCTTTTAGTGATCTCAATTTTCTTTTGTTAATGTACACTCAAAATCTGCTAAGTACTTCAGACCTCTAAAGGTTTCCTAAAAGGGTGATTTTATTTAACTTTCCAATCCTTTCACATTCCTGTTCATAGAATTGTTAGGTCTAAATCCTGGATTGTTTAAAGTCATTGCCAAAATTTGCAATAAGTACATTTACAGCTGGAGCTTCAACCTATTTTTATATTTGATAAATATTTCATGAAAGACACTGTATTTAGAAAAAGTTGAGAGATTCTGACATGTTGGCACATACTTTTGGTCATCCATTATTTTTAAAACTTCCTTGTCTTCCAGAGGTGGAAAGCTACTCTTTGAAGCATGTTACAGCAGTTGAACCACATACTGTACAAACTTCTCGCACTAGCAGAGTGTGACACACTATGTGTGTCAGTTTTCTCTCACTTGAATCCTTTCAGTCATGTTATATTTAGCAGTATAACTTCAAAGTATGATTGATGTATAAAAAATATGTAATATTGAAGACTCATTCGGATTTGATTTTCTGTGAAGTTCTGGCTGTAAAAATAGATGGCTTCATTATCTGTCAGTATACCTGGACTGTGCATCATAATGTATGTCCCATGCTAATATTCTTGAAACATAATTTATGTGTAGGTGACTATCAGAATGGTCTCTCCAGGAATGCTTTTTAAACATGTATCTCTCATTTACTGTTTTCTGCAATCACAGACAAGACAAGGTAGCCAAATTTTGCTATTCACTTTACTAGATTTCAAGAGTGAGGGGAGAAATTAATGCAAATATCATAATTTCATTAAGCAGTACCAGAGTAAGGCATAAAATCATGATAAAATGATTTTTTTTTTTTTTAAACCTGGAAGATTCTTTCCATAAAAAAAACCTTAAAATAAACAGAAAACACTCATACCCAAAAATTGCAGGGCTCCTGTATATTTTCATTTTTTTAGAAGCTGGCAATATTTGATCCTTGAAATGAGTGAAATTTACCCCAGGTGTTTCTGTATTTTGCTTTATCCTCAGGATGTGAGCTGAAGCACTTGGTTTGGGAACTAGAAAACTGAGTGTCATATGATCTCAATATTCTCTGCTTCATTTTTTTCTGTCTGGACTAAACATCCTGCGACTAAGTTTTACTCTGGTAAGGTTTTGCTTAGCTCACATAGTTACTAGACTAAACTATCTCACTCCCAGTGCTTCATTTTCAGAAGAGCCAGTAAATGTGGCTGTCATCACTTTTATGCTTTCACTTATGCTATTTTCCAGGTTTACAGCTTCAGCTGTTATTGTCTGAGAAGTTCTGATAGAGTATTTTGGCTTGCTATATTTACTGCTATAAATGTTTTGATGTAGTATTATACTTAAAATAATAACAATATTTTAGGTTCTATTATTGAACATAGTGAGAACAGAGAGGTTAATGTAAAGAGTATTGCATAAAGTTAAACAGAATATGAAGGAAAATAAAACTTCACTATTGGTTGACACCTTAAACATGGAATTTCCCTTATACACTTTATTGTGGATCTGATCCTCAAGTAGTTTCTGCTTTCAGTCAGCCTTGAACCATTACTATAAGAATAAAAAAATGCTCTTACACACAGACCATACATAATTCTTTGCCAATGCAGAATTACTGTACTGTGGTTTCATGTAGATTATTGTTTGCTTTGGCAGTTATTCCCTTTTTGATGTTTTTCCACTGCTTGTTGAATGTATCTTCTTTTTGACAACTGCCATTACTTAGGTCCAAAGTGAAAAGATGCTTCAGCTCTGAAACTTAGAAGAGAAAAAAAAGACCTGGATTTGTTATAATTCATTGACTTGTTCCAAACATCTCAAGTGTTGGTGGTAGGTAAATATGCTTGGGTTCAGATCTTTGCTGTTGGACTAAGCTAAAGATTATGCTTACCCTATTTTCTACATCTCCTTTTTGATGTTAATGTATATTTTTAAATTACACAAACTCAAATATCACTTATTAAATGGAATGCATATGTTCTTTGTTGATGAAGGACACATCATTGCTTTAAAAAGTTATGTTCAAAGATATTTTGGAGAGCTCTATAAGATCGTGTGGCTTTAACTAAGAAATGGATCATCAGTAGGGGTTTTTTTGCTTTTCAATTTTTTTATGAGCTCAAATCTGAAACTTTAAAAATGGAGATTATATATTCGCATATAGGGTTTACTTTCACCAAAGTCAGGAAGTTCATAATGATGGTTCCCACCACAACTGTAGCTTGGGCTCAAACACAAATTTACTACTTTACTGGATGTATTATTAAATTCCTACACTCATACAAAGTAAAAACTCTATATAAAAGAGAATTTCCTGTAATTTCAGATCGGTATTTTCTATCATACTGTTGGATTATTAGATTTTTGCTATATATCTTCCAGTAACTTTCAAGATATTGAATCAAGAAGATAGTCCAAATTCATGTTATAATCTATACTTACACATTTCTCTTTCCAGACCCTTAGATTTGGGGATCACTCCTATATCAATTAGCTTCAGCACCATAAATCAGGTATTCATCCTGTATAACTCCTTATTCTCATACATAAAAAGATCGGGGCATATGGTTGACACATACGATTGACTCTTTCCATCACTGACAGTGTTTTGTCGGTTGGTTGATTGTTGATTATCAAGTATAGGAAGGGAGATTCTGGTTCACAATACTTAATCATATAATGAAGCTCTAGCAACAAAATCACAGATTTCACATTGCCTAAGGAGCTGAAGAATGCTCTGTCTTGGCAAATCCATGGACAGAAAAATCTGGTGGACTCGTTTCTCTCCAGGCTATGTCATGAGTTATGAGCTATCATCTTCTGGCAATTCCTAGCTGTTGAGTGACCTGCTGTCAACCAGCATAAATTTCAGGGAAGCTTTGTGGATAACTGGGTATTTGTTTTGCTTGGTTGTGGGGCTGAACACAGTTTAACAGAAACTTGAGAAATGAGGCCACAGTTTGCATCCAGCTAGCACTATATCAATCATAATTTGGTAAGAAACTGTGGAGCTGTCTAATGTCTATGATCAGGGATTTTCCCACTTCTCTGCTGAAAGTGTTGTAAGACAGTAAATATGTCATAATTCTTGAGGTGAAACTTTGCATTGTCTATTTAAGTCTCAGGAATTTGACAAAAATAAGAAATCAGAGTTGTTCAGTGTTTGTGTAGGAATGGTTTCTGAGGAAGCCAAATAAACTCTAGGACATGAGTAGAATAAAACATCAGATCATTTGTATCAGTTTGGTAAGAATGACATAGTCAACACACTATCACAGCAACATAACAGGAAAAAAAAATAAAGGAAATGTTAAGGTGATTTTTCTTCTCTCACATTTTGCATTTTGAGACACCCTTTCTCCTTTCAACAATCTTTGTGGATCACCAGCAACACAATGCACCTTTGGCTTTCTTATGGCAGAAACATTAACTCCTGATATGTCTCCAAAATTTCGGTTCTAATATGACAACATACCAGTTTTACATCCTTTTAGGAAAATTGTGTAAGACAAAATTATCTTGTTCTGATAGAACATGTGTCATGTTATTGTTGAGAGGATTTTCAAGGGATTCCTCTAATTATACTGTGTGGGCGGAGGGGGAGAGTAGGGCTTGTTAAAATAAAATGGGGCACATGATTCTGCATGTGGGTGACTGCTAGAAAAATGCTGTGCCAGTGGGTCATCATTTCAAGCTGCAAAGATTGAGGAATACTTTATTTTAAAGTGTTAGAGCCTGCTGAATCCACTAGTTCAACAAACATGAGGCTGTTGTGACTCCATATTCCAAGGTTCAGCAAGGCTGAGCATGGACGTATGTCCTTGGCTCTCGGTGGGCTTCTCACCAGGGACAAAGATCTCACCATTCTCCTTGGAGACCCAAAAGGAAGGGGTTCTGAGTGCTGTGTTCATACTAACTTATTGGAGTTTCTAGCCTGGCATTGTTCCTCTGCATGCTACTGGGCTTCAGTGCTTATGGTGATTAACTTTTAATCATATAATCTAACATGCATTAGGATTGGAGCATCTCCCCTATGAGGAATCACAGAATCACAGAATCACAGAATGTTAGGGATTGGAAGGGACCTCAAAAGATCATCTAGTCCAATCCCCCTGCCAGAGCAGGAACACCTAGGTCAGGTCACACAGGAACATGTCCAGGCAGGTTTTGAATGTCTCCAGAGAAGGAGACTCCACAACCTCTCTGGGCAGCCTGTTCCAGTGTTCTGTTACCCTCACTGTGAAGAAGTTCTTCCTCACATTTATGTGGAACCTCCTATGTTCCAGCTTACACCCATTGCCCCTTGTCCTATCATTGGATGTCACTGAGAAGAGCCTGGCTCCATCCTCATGACACTCACCCTTTACATATTTATAAACATTAATGAGGTCACCCCTCAGTCTCCTCTTCTCCAAGCTAAAGAGACCCAGCTCCCTCAGCCTTTCCTCATAAGGGAGATGTTCCACTCCCTTAATCATCTTTGTGGCTCTATGCTGGACTCTCTCAAGCAGTTCCCTGTCCTTCTTGAACTGGGGGGCCCAGAACTGGACACAATACTCCAGATGTGGCCTCACCAAGGCAGAATAGAGGGGAAGGAGAACCTCTCTTGACCTACTAACCACTCCCTTTCTAATATGCCCCAGGATGCCATTGGCCTTCTTGGCCACAAGGGCACATTGCTGGCTCATGGTCATCCTGCTGTCCACCAGGACCCCCAGGTCCCTTTCCCCTACACTGCTCTCCAGCAGGTCAGCCCCCAACCTGTACTGGTACATGGGGTTGTTCTTCCCCAGATGCAAAACTCTACACTTGCCCTTATTGAATTTCATTAAGTTTTTTCCCGCCCAACTCTCCAGCCTATCAAGGTCTCGTTGAATGGCAGCACAACCCTCTGGTGTGTCAGCCATTCCTCCTAGTTTGGTGTCATCAGCAAACTTGCTGAGGATACATTCTGTACCCTCATCCAAGTCGTTGATGAAGATATTAAACAACACCGGTCCCAGTACCGACCCCTGAGGGACTCCACTAGTCACAGGCCTCCAACTAGACTCTGTCCCATTAACCACAACTCTCTGGCTTCTTCCCTTCAGCCAGTTCACAATCCACCTCACTACCTGATCACCAAACCCATACTTTATCAGCTTCTCTACAAGGATGCTGTGGGAGACAGTGTCAAATGCTTTACTGAAGTCAAGGAAAGGCTGAGAGAGCTGGGACTCTTTGGTCTGGAGAAGAGAAGGCTGAGGGGTGATTTAATTAATGTTTATAAATACCTAAAGGGTGGGTTGAGGGAGGATGGAGCCAAACTCTTTTCATCGGTTCCCGGTGACAGGACTAGGGGTAATGGGTACAAGCTGGAACATAGGAGGTTCCATTTAAATACGAGGAGGAACTTTTTTTCAGTGAGGGTGACAGAGCACTGGCACAGGCTGCCCAGAGACATGTGGAGTCTCCTTCTCTGGAGATTTTCAAGACTCGCCTGGATACAGTCCTGAGTGATGTGCTCGAGGGGATCCTGCTTTACAGCAGGGGAGTTGAAACTAGATGATCTCTGGAGGTCCCTTCCAACTCTGAATATTCCATGATTCCATGATGATTTTTTTCCTCATATTGTAGTTAATTGAATTTACAAAATAATAATTACCTTTCATGATCAACAGCAGAATATAAATATACATTTCACCACAGATATTTTGAAGGCTTGTTTTGTAGGGGTGTATGAGTTGTTTCAAACATATGTGACTAGAACATTTATACCTGACAGTACATTGTTCTTGTCTATTCTATTATTTTCATTCCTATACTTCACCAATGAATAATAAGGTTTGTTTAATCTTATGTACGTATAATCATGCTACAATACCTTTATGTTAAAGAGAATTTTTTTCTTTGGACTTGACATAAGAGATAATGAGAATGATATCTTTTGTTCTGTAAGATTTGCTCCATAACTACTGTTTTATCCTTTGATAAACTGTAATGTTCTAAGGAGAAAATCCTTACTTTTCTGATTGATTAGTGGAACTTTTGCCAACATATTAATCAGCTGCCACTACAAGATCTTTTAGACTAATCTGACTGCCAGCGTTGAATGACATAAAAATAACTGGTCTCAAGAATCTTATTCTATCGTCTGTTAGGATGACAGATTAGAAAGTGAACAGACTTAACATGCTCCTGATAGTCTGTTACTCAAGGAGTATGCTTCAACTTCTAAGACTATTTTGAACCTTTTATATGCTGAAGGTTTTATGCCCTGCTGATTTTTTTCTGTATCACTGTTACATGATGGCATTTGTTTCTGACCTTTGGGGTGATGAATTATACTATGTTAGGACAGTCACCTTAAATACCTTTGTTAAGAGATTCATATCCATTGAGAGAGGCAAGGAGAGATTTATTTTATATTCACCATAGTTCAGAAGTTTAGTATTGGAAACTGAACACCAAGTTTTTACATTCTTAATTAATTCATAAAAATTATTTTTTTAAAGGATAATACAAATTCTGAATCTTGATTTTAAGAAAACAAATGCAAGGTTTGATCTCATTTGAATACTGCAGAACTGTTATCTGAATTGTTTTTTGAAGAAGACTTCCTGTGGTCGAGGATAAGATGGAATTTGGTAGTAAAGTAAGCAGGCCTCACAGGGGACTTACTGACCCTAGTATCTTCTTTTCAACTGCAAACAAATCTTCAGATCACAAACCATAGAATTTGCAGCAATGAGTTAACTTCCCACAGAGAAATATCCTTCTTTCACCCCATACAATTAAGCTTTATAAAATGCTATGAAGCCAGAATGACTAAAATATAAGGGAGAGGGTTTGATTTTACTTTGTGTTAGAATGAAGGATATAATTTAATCTTTAGAGGATAAGATAGCTTCTAATTTTTTTCTGGTTTTTGTTTTAGGGTTTTTTTCCATATGAAAACAATGCTTTCTTGTGATGGAGATATTTCATAAGATCATATTGGTCTTAATAAACTCTAGAAAGGAAAAAAAATATTAGATAGGTAATATTGGATTCCCTCTCAAGCCTGAATGTAAGTTCATTGTCCTGTGATGTCGGCTTTGTGGTAGAGCCACAAGCCTGTACAGTGCAATCCATTACAATCGGCTCATTAGCTTTCCTATTGTATTTCAGCACCCTCCACACAGTTATTAAGCAGTAGACTTTCCAACACAGATCCTTTTGGGTTCAACTACTACATTAACACTTTCATTATATGGTAGTATATAGAAATAGGGCATCTCTATATGTCATTTTAAATATTTTATGAAGAATTAGGGCTTTGGGAACTTTATTTTTCACTGTGTAGCATTCAGTCTGCGTATTAGTGTATATCATACACGTGCTTCATTTAAAATGTATACAACTTCAGTGCACTTTGTGCCAGAACATGTATTATAAACCAAGTAGCACCTCATAAGTTTGAGAAACAGAAAACGTTGCAGAAACCAGATGCTTTCTGGGGAGTATGTAGGAACTTCATTAAATAAATTCTCTTTTGTCCTTAAAAATATTTAAGAAGAGGACATAGTGGTTCTACTTTGTAGTTGTGGCCCTTTGTTCTTGCAATAAACAGGCCAAAGTGACAAAATCTGGTAAGGCCTGCTAAAATGAGAATTTCCCTACTCAAGGGGATTCTATATTGGTGTAATGGCTGTACCATCCCCTAATAAAGAACTGCAACAAAGGCAGAGAAAAGGCTGAAAAAAAACATTAGCACCTATAAACTGTTGGTCTAAAATATGAGCTGAAGCATATCAGTAAATAATTTCTGAGGAAGAGAATGGATAATTAAGAATATAGAGATAATAGGAATGCCCACAGAGCAAAAGATAAATCAGCAATTTTTGTGATGTTATAAGAAAAGGGATTCCTGAAGCAAAGAAATATGTAAAAAAAAGAAATATAGTAAAGCAGCTGTCAATGGAAAGGGCCTAAAAAGCTTCAGATAATTTAGAAGAGAAGGTGAATGCAGAAAAGAAAATAAATGCAGAAATAAAACTATACCTGAACAGTATCAAAGAACAAGTAAAAAACTAAGCAAGAAATAACCTTGGAGAGAAGACTAAGCAGATAAAATTTGAGTCCAGGTGATTTTCCAATATCCAACACCACATGGGCAGATTTGGAATAAACCAAGGTGCTTCTTCTGTGCTTAAAATGCTTCTCACTTTTGAGAAGACTGATATTATTTTTTATCTGAGTGGTGCAGAAATGCACTTGCCTCCAATTGACACTGAGCATTCTCAAAATCTTGAATTCAATGATCTGAAATTTGGAAAAAGATGAGTTATTGTGCAGGTGCCTTTTGTGGAATTTTTTCAGCTAGAGATAATATTTACTGTTCTATTCTTACGTACTTTCCTTAATATTTCCCCTGGAGTGCTGGCAAGAATAGCATTCTTAATAATCATTGTTGGCCAAACTGTTGAAAGAGACAGGCTTGTCCAGACTTAGAGAGCTGCAGAGAGGTGTGTAGAAACACAGAATAAATTAAAACTACTTTTAGTCAAAGAGTTCCAGAAAGAGTTGTGAAAAATGAATCAACAGCCAAAATTATGCAGAGTTTGAAAGAAAAAAGGGTTGAAATCCACACTATAGTGAGATTAGTTAGAAAGAAAGCAGAATTTTTGAGAGGAAAGGGTTTTATTGTTTCTCTGTGTTTTCTCCTGTCCTCAGTCATGAAGTATTCTTATCTGGGAAATTATGCATCAAAACTACACTTTTAAATAAAAGTATTAACAATCCCTGTGGTGATATTTGGTAGTCAACATTTCCTCATGAAACAGTGATAACAAAGAACAAACTTGGGAGAACACAGATATAAGAATTACTGTTACACAGAGATATTTTGCTGAAATGAGAAATTTAACTCAAGAAAAAACCTTTCAAAAGTACATAATTTCTGGGTTTAGAAGATTTATAAGCCTTTAATAATTTGCTTATGTCTATGTCACAGACTTTGAATGGGATCTAAGCTCAGTCAAATATTGAAGCTTAATGAATTAATGTCTATCACAAACTGGAGTTACTGACCCTTCACATGCTTTATGCTCATGGTGAATGTGAGGCTGTGTTGAAAATATTTCAATTAAAGTGCTTCACCTTGTGTTTGTGAAAGGATTTTCTTTGTTTTTTTCATCAACACTGTGTTTGAACCCTGTATCTGGAAAACACTGTCACATGGGACTCATCTTCTCTATGGTTAGCTGTGTCTTCAGGGTCTATTATTGAGCCATTCCAAGGCTGATTCATCCCCTTCTGAAACAGGAGTCTCAGATGAGTGAAATGACCCACTCATTTTAGTCCAGTGGTATCTTTTCCACCACCTCTCAGTGCTGGGGGACCATAGCCAATGAAGATGAAAGTCTAGTGAGATTTACTGAATTCTTTGTACCATGTTTAACATGAGGTTCTGGGAAAAGTAAAAAGATAACTTGTGGTTTCTGCACCCAGTCGGATGAAAGGGTAGGATAGTCCACCACCAGAGCTAGTGGTAGCAGACAGGAAATCTTACTAGGTTCAGTGTGAAGCACCATCTGAAAAAGCACAACTGCTTTGTACATGTGGGAAGATCACATAACCACACTTTTCTAACTGGGGCTTTCCAGATCTCCCAAGTGATGTTATCCAATGAGAACCAGCAAATGCAAATAAACTCATAATCGCAGAATCACAGAATCACAGAATAATAATAGTTCAAGGGATTAAGATAATGGCCATTTCTGCATTGTATGTTTACTGAATGTATAATCCTATGCTAAAGTAAGATTATTAAAACAGCCTCTGGCAATTAAGGAAATATCAAACTTAAGTTTTCTTGTGTAAATATAAATAACCATCTTGTGTGTGTATATGCAATACGTCCTTTGGCAGAAGCAAAATCAGTTGTATATTTAAAGACCACATCATATTTCAAATTAAAAAGAATGTCCATTATTTCCTAATTTTGAGAATTCATAATTTATAGAGATTTTTGGATGTGTAATATCAATATTTCAGAAACCAGACTGATTGAAGTAACAGCTCTGTTACATTATCTACTGCTCTCTTGGCCACTAAAAATTTTGAACTGTAGTTTCACTGTTCAGACATGTCTACCAGAACAGGTAACCACCTATTCACTCTCTGTAATCATAGGTTGTTACTCTTTATGTGGGTGAGACAAATGAATGCTCATACATTTTGCTCTGGATTTCACTACAGAAGATGATGAAGCACAAATACATATCTCAAACCATGCTCCTCATTACCTTTTCAACCTCCTTATCTCCTTCAAGGTTCAAATGGCACCTTTCAGGTCCTTCTGATTCCACTTTCTTTTCTCCCAATTTTCTTCTCACCAGAGAGCCCCTTGCCTCTTTCTGTTTCAGTCTGATTTCCCTTGTGTGTATGTGTGGTGGCTTTAGTCCCATTGCTGTCACTGCACCAAAGACAAAGGTCATACTCCATTTTTTTTCCTACCATTCTGAATGCTTAAGGCAAGACCCTCTCAAAGAAAGGGATGATAAGAATTTAACATAGTCACATAGTGTTATTCTCAGACTTATTCTGAGCCTGTTACAGGTTTTCTTTCTGTTTCATTATTTGGACATTTTTGGTGTGACTGAAACCTTCAGAGAAAAGGTACAACCTATGGCAGATTTATGAAAGTTCACCCTAAAATACAAAGTGTGTCAAAACTGTAAACAGCTCAGTGCAAAGTTTCATGATGGTAATTACTGGGTGCTCATAATAACAAGTGATATACCACCCCTGAATGTGAAAGCATGTGAGTTGCATTTATGCTTTGGCAGCACACTTCCTGAAGTAGCTGTTAAACAAATCTGTTCTCAGGTCATCCAGCCCTTCTCTGCTTTCTTCAGTGCTGAAATTTCTCTGACAGGTTTCCAGCATACATGTTTCCCTTTCACCTGACTTCCTAAAATGTACTAATCTTGCAGCCAGGACTTCACACAGGAGCTGAGATTTACTGCTGTGAGATTTTGATGCCAAGGCCAGGAATGTATTTTTCCACCAAGAATAGCATACAGTACATGGCAAGCTTCCTGTCTGGTCTCACTGCTTTTGCCATTTTGGACTGGCATAAGAGGCCACTGCAGAAAGGCTCTGCTCATCATACATTTTGTCCTGCTGCCATTTTCCTATGACTAACTTCAATCTGAAAAACTTGTTCCATTCTGAATGGTTTATTACTAACTGGGGCTTACAAAAGTGACATAAAGACATTTTTATGCAAGGAAAAATATACTTGTGCTTCCAATGTTCTCTTATTATACTTCCTAAGTCAATAAATAAGATGTAAAACTTTAGGTTTTTATAGTAAATTGAAAAATTATTGTGTTTTTAAAAGTATTCAGAGAACAAATAGATTTCTTTCACAAAAAAACAGCTATAGCTCTCTGTTTGCATATACCTAACATATCTGCTACACAGAGAACTAGGCTGAAAATGTTACCTAGTTCTTACTCTGCATTCAGGATGCTAGATAACTTTAGGGAAGGAATTTTCCATTTCTGTGCTTTAATTTCTCTTCAGGGTGACCCTGAAGAAGTTAGAGTTTTAAACAAAATTTGATAATGCTGAATGGTCAAGCTGTGAGATTTGAGTGCTGCAGATGGTGTATCCCATGTTCAATATGTGATTTATCACATGATAAAATTTGCAAATGGAAACATCTTTAGCTGGCAACCATCCTGTGTTTTTATCTGTGTGAGTGAGCCAAGAAAAGTAGGTATTATTTATTGAACTTGCTTTATTCATATAGGAGAAGTAGTTTCAACAAAAAACCCCACTTATTATGAGACCCCCTTAGGCCTGATGAATTTACAATCACCTAAGATGAAAAGGGAAGAGGAAGAAGCACTGTTATCTCATTTCAAGAGGTAGAGGGTTACAGGCTTAGCCACATGGACAAGTTCCCACAGAGATAACAAGTTACTGAATAGCAACCAACATGTTGTAACAGTCCTTTTGTGTTCTCTTGGTTTGTGGCAAATGTGAAGTAATTCAAATAATCCTTATCCTCTTTCATCACATATTTTGTTGAGGACCAAAGAAATGTAAATCACTTCACACTTGTCACAGGCTAAGAGATGGAAGATAAATGTTGCTGTGGATCAGCTATATTGGGTAACTCATTATGGCACCGTGACTTTCCATGTGTCTGTGACTTGAGACCTAGATTGACTTTCTGTGCCAAACACAGAATCTACACTTCTTGAGCCTTACTCCCATGTCTAACCTAAGGTCAAAATCGATACCACTTTTATATTTTTTCCATGTCAGCCATGACAACAAGAGTAAACCAAGAAAGCCTAATCCTAAATTATAGATGGACTGACAAGGGAGAAACAAATATATCAAACATATTGAAAGAACTAGATATCCAGCCATCATTTGTAGATGCAAGAAGCTTGGATATTCAGATAAGAACTAACATTCAGAATATTTGTTCAGTTAAACTAAAGCTGAAACTTTTGGATGCTAGCCAGTTCTTCTTTACTAATTATTATTATTAACATGTTGTTATTCCAAACAACAATTCTTTAGTTGATGAGATTATGTTTGCACCTAATAATATATCTTGAGGACAAGAGAAAAATTCTAGCAATGCACCTACAACAGCTGTTCAGTTTTGGTATGGTCACAGTGATTTTTAAATTGCTACTCTCACATACCTTGTGTTTCTTTTTTGATTTGTTGGGAATAAAGGGTTTTGTTTTGTAGTATTTTTTCATAAAATATCAAAATAGATTTTGACACTGGGAAGAGAAACTGGGTTCATTAATGCTTGACCATTAATAATTGACCAGTTAATTACAATTCTTCTTCCAAAACATTATCAATTGCTTGGGCTCAGGAGAAAGAAGTCATCAGCTCTTAATTTCTGTAACATTTTGACAGTAGTAAATACATAAGCTTTGTGTCTCAGAAAAAGAGTGGGGTTTTAAAAAATATAATAAGCCAACTTTGATGAAAGGAACTTCAAAATGTGTTCTTTCCTTACAAATAACTCATTGTCCCTCTGTGAAAATTTTGCAGTCTGGTCCTTCTGGTTGCTTAAAATTACAGCGGTGTTAAAATCCATAATGTCTGTGACTCCTGCAGCAATCTGTGGTCCATTTTCTGCTGAAGTAAGCCTTGGAAGTATATGTAACAGCAGTAGCAGTTCCTCTTGAGGAATAAAAAGGAGACAACACAGACAGATCACTTATTAAAGAAGTTTTATTGTGCAGTCTACTCACCACATTCTCTAATTTAAGCTAAACTAAGTGCCTTGAAATAAGTATTTAACTGTCTTCAAAAAAACTGTCTGGAAGAAGATTTGATAGTGTGTAAGAGAAAATATCTTCTTTTGGGTGGATGTAATGGTTTATTTCAGCACTTACTTGGCTTTGCTTCAGAACTTTCTTGACTTATTTAAGGCCCTTTCCTCTCTTCTCCAAACTCTATTGTCCAAACCAGAGTTTTTTATGCATTTTAGTCTTTATGATGAGTGAGATTTGTGACATGTTTGTTCTTGGTCACATATTTTCCTCTTTCAACAAGATTAGGTGAGATGGAATCACCTGGGGACAAAGAGAGAAAGTATAGGAGATTTCAGCGGGTGACACGCAAAAGCTTGTAAACATGGGACTGGGGGAATGTAGCTCAGAGATGATGAAGGTGCTGTGAAAAGCAGGGACTGATCAGCCAAGGTTCAGATGAAACAAAATGAGACACTCCCTCGGGATTAGAGTGTGTACAGAGTTTACTGCATTTCAAAGATCACCGAGTTAATTAAAACATAGTATGAAAACAAAGTTCTACCTGCAAAGATGCATGGGCAAAGGGGAAGTTGCTCTATAAATATTTCTTATTTCTTTACTGTACTCCGTGGTTAAAAAGAGTTCTAAAATATTCCTCTGTATAAAAAGAACTCACAAATGCTAGTTTTATTTCTTATAAAAATGTAACTTTTATTGATTTTAAAAGCCTTGTGGTCTTCTTCAGGGAGCTCATTAGAAGGGAAAGGTCTAGATAGGTCTACTTCAAAGTAACAGTTAACTTGGAATCCTATCAAAACTTTTCAAAGAAAAGTCTCTCATCTGAAGTCTGTGCACTATCACTTTTTTTCTTTCTCTGTATTTCTCTCTGTGTGTATGTGTCTGTATGCATATATATACGCATAACAGGCTGCCCAGAGCAGTGGTAGAGTCCTCATCCCTTTAAGTATTTAAAAGCCACGTAGATGTGGTGCTGAGGGACATGGTGTAGTGGTGACTTAGCAGTGTTAGGTTAATGGTTGGACTTGATGATCTCAGAGGTCTTTTCCAACCAAGGCTATGCTATGATTTCTCCCAGAAATGCAGATACGTATGTATGCATGTATACACACAAACAGATATATATATGTGAGCAAACTTACAAAGATATATATATTTTTAAGTATATCCATTAGCTCTTTCAGCAGAAAGTTGCTTAAGGAAGTATCATGTTAATGAATTTGTTATTTGCAAAACGTTATTGAAAAATACATTTCACATGTAAATGTATATCATACTGATTTGGCAAGAGCAAAGCCAGTTAATTGATCTCAGTTGCAATAAATAGAATCCCTCTCCCACCATTTCACTCCCGCTTTTGGAGGTACCTTGCAAAGTTAAAATTGCACATGTGGCATAGACCTGTATTTCAGCAAATGAGTTTTGTTAGCATAGTCATTAGGGTTAAATTTATGTGAACAGGAGACCAGGAGCAGTCTACTAGTCCCAGTGGATTCCTTTGGTTTGGATTCACAATTTGTGTAAGTTATGATAACAGTCTAATTAGTGCCTTGGACATACAGTTTTCCACTTGGCAGATAGACCACAATAGCTCTTTCAGAAATTCTACTCATTATGCCTTATTAGTATCAGGCAAGACAATATAAATCTCATTTCACAAGAGATTTATAAGAACTCCTACTGGGAAATGGTCCTTTTTCAAATGACCCCTGATTCCTTTTTCTGTGTGTCAGCTGGATATTTCTGGAATACAGTCTTTAATATAAAGTATAGTACATAACAGAATCTAAAAATGTCAATGCCTGAGAAAGTAGATAATGTTTCTGCAGACTGAAAGTACTTTGGGGAAAAAATACTAATATTAGTATTTCACCAAATGGTTCTATCAAAATGAAAACATTTTGGTATATGTTTCATAGTCAAACTCTGAAAAATTCTAAATGGCTTAACTGTAATTCATTTCATTCACATGTGAAGCTGTGTATCTTGATTCTGGATAGGAATTTTGGGTTTAGGTCAAAAGAATAAGTTTTGTTCCATTCAAAAAACTTGTATTTTCTTTTTAACTGGAAATTCATCAATCACCAAATCTTTATGTATCTGATCTGTTTTTAGAGAAGTGGATTTTGATTTTTTAATTGTTCTAGAATTAACATGTATTAATTTCAATTGGCTTTCATACAACACGTATAATTAAATTTTGAGAAAGTGTTAAAGTTCTTACAATATCTCTATCTTGTATAGTGAAAAAGAAATAGGAATATAATATTACTTCTGCTGCTGGTACTGTATGAGTATGAATAGTTGTCCTATAAACACAAGTTTCCCATCCTACAAAACTAGCTGGCTCATTCCAAACCACAGCCAGAGGGTGACTCAGCATGTAGCTGGTGTTCAGTGTTGGGAATTAGAGCCTGAACTCCATGAACAAGCCATGACTTGGTAGAAATCCCATAGCTAGAACTGGACTACAACCAGCTGGATCTGAGATCATCTGTACAGAGAATAATTTCAGTATAAGGTATGGTAATGGTTCATTTATCATAACTTCCTACATTGTTACTGTGGTTTTCTGCTGCTGTTGTGACCGAATATGAACAGCATTAGTTACACTATAATGCTATAATGCCATTTGAACAGGGTTTGTGTGAATAAGAAGAAAGTAATGGGCCTCTGTGTTTCACACTGCATGGGCAGGAAAACAGACATGATTTGGCAAGTTCAGTATTCATGGAGCATATTCTATATTTATTGCAAATTACACAAGTGTCCAAACTTCCTATGCAGTGACAAATCCTACAGAAAGTATTTGATATTTGTTTTTAGGAACAGACATGGTTCCTATTGCATTGTAAGAGATTATGTATGCCTTGATTGCATTTCACGTTTTTAGTGTCAGCAAAACAATATATTTCTCTGTATGAAAACAGAGATGCTATAATGCCTTCTCTTACATCTGCATGGGCCTATGACTCATACTGTAATTTAGGAACAGGCCAATTTTCAGTGTTTGATCACTGTCAGCTGAATAATGATTTGCAAAGCCAAAAAAGAGAAAAAAAGTGTGATATCTTCATCTGTTAAAACTAAGTACAGTATATTTAGTAACAATGAGAAATAAATGCATGGAGTCAAATGCTGGTTACATACAACAAACTTAGTTTGTAATAAACCCTTTGAATGTATTTATGGTGAAGTACGTGTAGGCAGATGCATTTCCCAGTCGCACTGGATAGGGGATGAAAATAAAGTCTGTAGACTGTTCGTCTTACCTGAACACAGGTAATTTAAATCAAAGGTCTCAGTGGCCTTATGTCTTGGATATCTTTCCTCCTCAATTTGGTTATAGCTTCTTATTTGTTTCATTTGGTAGCCTTTTACTCTGCTGTTGCGTGTATGGGAATCAATGCAGCTAAATAAGTTTCACAAGTCTTCTGTAGCTTTTTCTGCAAGTATTCTCTTAGGTTACAAAATCTGTAATTCATATTTCTGTCATATGCTATGGAAAAGGTAATAAAACAGTATTTATAAAGCAACTAAATAATTAACTTACCTTGGGTATTAATTTAATTCAGGTATTTTCGTTTCCTATCTATTTTTATTCTTGCAACTTGTGAATTAATTGTTTTGACCCTAAGACAGCTTTATGGGAGATATATGTGACTCATTGATGATCACGTTGTATGGCTATTGAGTTGGAAAATGCTTGCAATATATTTAAGCCTTTAGACTTTATAAGTGATATTTTCTTTCAATTAAAAAAAAAGTTTCAAAAAATGACAACAAAACCATGAGTTGCCTCTTTCTAGCATTTTCTTTTTCTTTTTTTTTCTTTTTCTAGGGATGTCTGAGAGTGAAGAAATCCAATGTAAATCCTCTTTAATTTCCCCAGTGTCAAAATTTGACCCAGATGTTTTGAGTTACAGATGAAATATCCTAGTCACCCTGAAAACTGTTCCATACAAGCACTACAACAGGCTGCTCAGGGAAGTGGTTGAGTCACCATTCTTGAAGGTATTTAAAAGACATGTAGATGTGGTGTTGAGGGACATGGCTTAGTGGTACACTTGACAGTGCTAGCTAGGTTCATGGTTGGACTTGATGATCTTAAAGGTCTTTTCCAACCAAAACACTTCTATGATTCTATGACTCGATGATTCTATGATTCTACACCTGAATTTGATCAGCCACAATTTGGGAAATCATAGAATCATAGAACAGTTTGGGTTGGAAGGATCTTGAAAGATCATCTAGTCTACTTCCCCTACCATGGGCAGGAACATCTTTCACTAGATCAGGTTATTCTAAGCCCCAGCCAGCTTGGCCTTGAACACTTCAAATGATGGGGCAGCAACAACTTCTCAGGGCAACATGTTCCAGTGTCTCACCACCCTCACTGTAAAAAAATTCTTCCTTCCCTCCAATCTAAATCTACTCTTTTCTAGTTTATAGCCATTACCCCTAGGCCCATTACAGGCCTTGGTAAAGATTTCTCTGTTGTTCCTACAAACTTCATTTAAGGATTTAAAAGCTGTAATAAGGTCTGCCCAGAGCCTTTTCTTCTCCAGGCTAAACAACTCCATCTCTCTCAGCTTTCCTTCATACAAGAGGTGTTCCAGCCCTCTGACTATTTTTATGCTAATTCCCCAAGACCTGGCTAAAATCAATGCATGCACTTCCAAGACACACATAAGGTATTTTCCTTCCACAGGCTTAACAGAAAATAAGCTTCCTTACCAACATGTAATGGGCCAAAAGAACCCTGATTTATGATAAAAGAGATCTACTAACATTTTTTGGGGTGGTACAGGAACTTTCCAGTTTCAAAGCAAAACCCAGATGAAAGTATGTCTTTGAAATTTTTTTTTCAAAAAAAAGGGTTGTAGTTGGAACTTACAGCAACAAAATTGTACTGTAATTTCTGCACTCTGCAGAAACCATCACTGTTACACACCTTGGAATTTTTCCTAGCCAGTCAGGTGGGTTATGAATCATATGTACTATCACAGTACTAGTAGAAAGTACAACAAAACACCCATCAGCTTGAAGAATGCATTGCACTGACTTTTAGATGTCTGTCCCCACAGCGACAGTTGCTTTGCAGGAAGAGAAATTAAACAAATACTACTACTATTAGCAGTCTCCATCTGAGCTGACATTAAAAGGAAACACAGAATCACAGAATCACAGAATCACAGAATGTTAGGGATTGGAAAGGACCTCAAAAGGTCATCTAGTCCAATCCCCCTGCCAGAGCAGGAACACCTAGGTCAGGTCACACAGGAACATGTCCAGGCGGGTTTTGAATGTCTCCAGAGAAGGAGACTCCACAACCTCTCTGGGCAGCCTGTTCCAGTGTTCTGTTACCCTCACTGTGAAAAAAAAGGAGCACTCCAATCTTTGCCCCCAGGTCTCATCTTGAGTGCCCCCAGGTTGTTGCCTGGTTCTGTATCCCTGCATTTCTGGCTTTCTTTTTAAATGAAAGGAAAGGAAGAAAACAACACTCATTACAATGCATCTGCTAATGGGCACAACTTGGTGGCCCACCACAGAGTATAACTTCCCAACAGATAATTATGCATATAGTATAACATGGCCTGAGGTTACTTGTGAGCAATAATGTAGGTAGAAAATGGACAATGTTTTTCCGGTGAGCTTTTTGTGATTGTATACAGCTCTGTTGATTTTGGGGTTGTGCTTGGGTCCAGAATTCTGGCTCATATAGCATCAAAGTCATACAGAGTTAAAAAGCAAAGGTTGTTTTACCAGCTGCATGCATCTTCTGCTGATCCCATGAAAACTGAACTCAAAATGTCACCTTCTTTTTAACTACAAAGCCAAGACTCAAACTATGCTTAGCAAAATATAAAAATAGAAATCTCTGCAGACAAGATACCATTACCCAATGTCTTGTTAGTAATTCATTTGTTTTAAAAGGAATTGCCAAGAACAAGTCACTGTTAATTGTATGGCAGGTTATATTTACTTTTCACAAGAATGTCAGATGGAACTGCATTTTCAAAACCCTTTTTAGGAGTAAATCTCAAACTTTCCAGCCTTGTCTAAAAAGGGAAGTTAGTGTTCCGTAAGGTAGGATGTGATTTTATGGAACACTAGTTATCCCACATTAACTCCCAATGTGAACTGTTGAGCTCTGGAAGTAGGTACCATGTCAGAAATTTTTATTTTAACTTTACACATAAAAACTTTCCTGTAATGAGAAGGCCTCAGGCACATTTTATTCAACAAGCTCCTTCCATTTTTTAAGCATTTTAAATTTTCTTTTACAGGAGGAAGAAAATAAGGCAAAGAAATTAGGATTTTTGTCCAAGCTAAAACAAAATTTTCCCAGAGCAACAGGATTACCCTTGAAGAGTCCTGGTTTCCTGGACTG
This sequence comes from Podargus strigoides, assembly GCA_028020825.1. Taxonomy (NCBI): domain Eukaryota; kingdom Metazoa; phylum Chordata; class Aves; order Caprimulgiformes; family Podargidae; genus Podargus; species Podargus strigoides. The sequence continues at coordinate 160,553,225 of CM051663.1, read as the reverse complement.
TGCTCAGGCCACTTTCTCACTTCCATTCCTTCTAATAAAACAAATACAAGTGCTCATCTGTCTGCTTATTATATACTTTCTATATTTAAAGTCTATGGAGTTAACATCACATCATTGCTAACCTTTTTTCCATTTTTTTATTTCAACATTAACCTACAAGTCTTTACAATAATACTTCAGGACAGAAAGAGGCCATGTAGTCCACTGCAGTGTTCCCAGTAACACATAGCTAATGTTTTCATTGCTTCAAAGTGCTTGTCTAACACTTTCTGAATCATCACAGCTGTGGTTTCCAGTGCCATCTCAGATGATCCATTCTCCATGTTAATTAGCCTTTGCATTCTGCTGATTGTCATAGTGCCTGATCTTCTGTTGTTTGACCTTGTGTCTGTCAGCATTAAAACTTCCATAGTTCTATGTAACTTTATCTTATTTCTTAATTGTCTCTTTTCTCTTGAACATTTACAGTGCATAGAGAAGCACACCTGAACTGCCTGACTCTCTGCACATGAGCTTAAGATGGATGGAGAAGAGAATCCAGGTTTCAGATTCTACACCTCGAGTTACTTGACAACACATAGTAAGTATTGCTATTCTACATTCCTTTTCTTAGGCGAGGAAATATGGTTATCTTTTCCTTGGGTACAAAAAGCCACACATTAAAATTCAGAGGCCAAATTCATACTGTATCTTCCGCAGATTCTGAAGCAGATTTTTTTTGAGTGTGCCAAGCTGATTGATAAAGAATCTCTTCGTAGCCAGTTGCACCTCAGCAATGATCCTTTCAATTATAGTAATAATCTAAGTTTAAGGCACACATCTACATTTCACATTTCATTTCTAGTTCATTGAAAGATAATGTTTACAGTCAACCACATATATGTTGTGATTTGAGACCATCTAGTGTAGCACCCCAGCAGGGAAGCACTGAAGCAATCAGGACAGCTACATTTGACAATTCATGGAAATTTCTCATGGAAGTCTAGAGTACCAGAAACCCCAAGAGCAAAAGAGCTCACAGAGATGATTGTAAGCATGGGGGCCATCCTGTGATCTAGCTCCAGCAGTAGTGTGCGGATGCAATGAGGTGATTTGCATTCATGTTTTCAGTATTTTTCTTTCATGCTGGCAATTTGGGAGAACCTCGTTAAATTTAGAAACTTCAGAAAACTCAGCAGAGCCCCATGTGAGGCATCTGCCCTTGTTCCTATTGTCTTTGTATAAATATTATTGAGAAGGCTAGCTGGGAAATCACTGTCTCTCACACAGGCAAAACACCAGCAACCATGTATTCTGCTACATCTTCATAAGACCATGGCTCCTAGACTCTGGCTCTCAGATGCTGTCAGCTCTGACCCAGGAGTTTACATGTCTTGTGAGAGGCAGCAGATATAAATCACAAATGTTTATATCCTGAAATTATTTTCTGCATTCTCTTCCTGTTCATTTTTCCTAAACATTTAATATTTACTATGAACTAAATATTAATAACAAAGCTATTACTCAAACTTGTGTTTTGTTTCTGTATTTATTTTTAGAAGAAAGACTTTGTGTCGTCCCTACATACACACTGTCCAAAAATTATTATTTTTCAAAGACTCCTTGGATCCTAATTTTCAGTATCTCACTTATCTGTTCTGTTATGTTAAAATATAGAAATCTGTAAGAGCCTCCACACTATTTCAGTAGTCTTTCACTGTCTTTTTCCTTACTTGCATCTCAAGACTTTTTGTGTGGTTCAGAAATAAAATTTAAGCATTATAGGCTATCTTTTTCTTTGGATACTCGGTAAGCCTTTGGCACCAGGAAAATGAATGAAGTTCAAGAAAAATAGAACTCACTGAAATATGTATTTCTTACTGTCCATCCTGATTCTTCTCCACACTCAAGTCTTTCTTCTTCTAATTATGAGCTGAAAAAGAAGTACAGAACAGTTAATCTAATATTATGTCTCTGTTTTATAACTTTCAGTATTACCCTGCTGAGTACTGTAACTGTTTTCTTGTTCCCTCGCTTGAAATCTGCAAATTGCAGAATTCTGTCCCCAGTGTAATCTAATCACTGAATCGTAGTGAGAGGATTTTGCCAGCTTCTCTTTCTTTTCCCTGATTAATAGTTTCTTCATCTCCCAGAGGTTTGTGTTGTTTGTGGATGCTGTGGAACAGTTTTCAGCTGATCTTTTGATCATGCAGTTTTCAAAAATGTTTGTTCATGGTTTGATTCAGCTTGGTTTCTAACATATCTTGCCAGTGCCTTCAGTGAGCATGTTTAGATGGTAATTGCCATACATGCATACATGGCACTTACCTCTAAATGGCAGAGGTAAGCAAGCACTGCTTGTGGGGCTGTCCCTCCCTGTGCTCCCAAACCAGACCACAGCTATGCACACCCCAACAGACCAAAAGGCAGGACACAAACTCAAGTTTGGGAGAATCTAGCTAGACTCCTATGGGGTCCCTTTAACTGTGTGTATGGGCAGGCCCCTTTTTGCCTACTTGCAAAAGACTTTATTATCAGATTCTTTATGAACCTGGTCCCTGTTCTGCCTCCCTGCTCAAGACAGTAATGAGCCTGTGGTACGATACACCAGCATTACTGATAATTAACATGGCAATCCATGATGGTGATTCCCACTAAAAATGTGGAGGTCCCTCCAAACTCTCAGGTAATTAGCTCTTAATATTGCCCTCTATAATGTATTCACATTTGCTTTTCTTTGGAGACTTCGACTCCAATGCATTTAAATATCCCTAACATGCTGCTTAACTTCCAGGCAATGTCCAGTCATTCTCCAGAAGTTAGATTGCACACATATCTGTTATTTCTTGACAAATAGTGTGTCTCTTGGTCATCTCTGACAAAACAGTAAATTGTGGCTTCCTGACTTAAGGCTGCAAGTGTGTCCAGAGATGACTTTTCCTGGTTTATATCACATTCAGACAAGCACAGTGTTAGCAGTAGTTAACTATGTGTCAGCTTTGAGGAGTCTGATTTGCGTCTTTCCTATAACATCTATTACATCTCTTACATTTTATTCAATGTGATTGTAGCTATTGATCTCTCTTCTAACTGTCGTGAGGTGTTAAAAATTACTGGCTCTATATATCTCCACATTCTATGCTCTGTAGCAGTCATTTACCAGTAGGTGAGTTTGAGTGTTACGCATTTCAGTGAAAATGAAAAAACCTTCATCTACTTGATAGTAGCTGTGGATAGGGAACTGTACTCTTGACTTATTTTTTTTACTGGTTAAATGGTTTGAGTTGGGTTTGACTTAGCCTGAAACCTCCATGAGAGCCATTATTCCAGTTCTTCTCAGAGAAGCCATTTTGCACTGTAACTCAGTACAGCTCTTGGTGTGCATCCACTTTTTTTTTTTTCAAACTGTATAACTTGATCATGGTTCTCATTGCTGGTCTTTTATGCTGAGCCTGTTTCCATAGCATGCCTCTTAGTTTTTGCATAATGTAACTTTTCCCACCAGCTTGTAGGTAGCTGAAGAGTCAGAGCTGAATAAAGCTGAGGTAAAAGTTGTTATATGTGATGTAAATAGACGTGAACTGGCAATTTAATATTACCCTTTCATTTTTCCATATTGTATGGGACTGAGAAAGCCAGATCTGGCAGAAACTATGCAGTGTTCACAACAAGCAAGCCTTGAATTTAAACTTGGTAATTTATGTGGATGCAAGTGGATGCTTGTGAGTGAGACAGAATGATTTAGTCTAATGGCAGCACAGTCTCTGATTTGGAGTTTTAAGAGTCAGATTTATAACCACTGAAATGCAAAGCAACATATGCTTCACCAATGGATTAATAAACTAAACTGAGACTTAGCCAAAAATCTATATATAGACAAAGTACTAGCAATATTAATGCAGATATTCTCTGTTATAAATATTATTTGAATGACAAACTGAAACCACTGGTGAAAAATTAAAATGAGACCTGTACAGTTTTAAACTACTCTTAAAATATAACATCCTGTTACTAGATGGTTTACAGACAAATTATTGGACTCAATAGAGGGGAAATTCTTTTGCCTGTGTTATACAGGAGGTCAGGTTTGATGATCGAATGGTCCCTTCTGGCCTTAAAAGCTATGAATCTACTCCTTTTCTACAATGTACACATAAAAGGTCAAATTTCCAAGACTGGAATATTTCACTGAAGGACCAGAAGCTCTCTAAGATGTATTTAAAATAATGAAAGGGGTAAAAAAAGACATAAAATAAGGACAAGACAAGAAATACAAAATAAACTAAGGAATTTCTATCTTTCACCCTACAAATGGGAATAAAACATTAAATATCAGGGCATATCATGTTCTTCCAGAAGTACTTATGTGGCAGTGCTTAAAAACAAATCCAGCACACAGCTCAAGCTAGTCTGTTTTGCAACGGATGTTTATTCATAATCTCCCACCTAACAAGAACCTGAAATTCTTTACTCAGGGGAAAAATATTTTGTGAACTAAATGTGGACATGTCACCCCATGTAAACACATAAACATAATTAAGGAGTTGCAGTGAGAAATACCAGGATCAAAATAGCTACTAACTACCTAACAACATTACCACAGTTCTGGGACTAGCATCCACCCTCCCATACCATCCTGAAAGTGAAATATCTACAGAACAACATTTTCATTTTTGGACTTTATGCTCTAATTTCAGTAGGGATTTCAGTGATTAGAGGAAGTCTCAGTGAGGGTCACTCAAAAAAAACAGGTACATGCTTTTGTGGCACCTTTTAGATCTTGCTTCTAACTGTGCCTTATTTTATAAAGACTTTGTCTATTAAAAATGTTGTTCTCTTATTTTAACTCTAAACAGTTATTTGGTAGCACTGTGAAAAAAAAAACAAAGAAAAAACCCCACTCAACTGCAAACAGTATAAGCCAATACCCTCTTAATATTCAGTGCATAATTTTGGTTCCTCCAAATATTTGCATTTCTCATAGATGACTTATCAAGTACAAACAGCAATGAACATTCCTTCACCTCCATCTTGATGAGCTCAGCTTCTTTGTGACATTGACTCCTTTATAATGGCGGGTTTCTAAACTGTAATAGGAAAAGGATACATTAAATAACACACATGCTACACATTCAATCCCTCCATCTTTATGATCTCTATTTTGGCCTCCATTAACTTCCACCACCTGGCAAGGGTTTAATTTCTAATCCGTACAACTGTTTTCTGACCAAGTATCTGTGCCTGCAGATAAGGGGAAAGTAGAAAGTCACAGAATCATAGAACCACAGAATCATAGAATGGTTTGTGTTGAAAGGGACCTTAAAGATCATCCAGTTCCAACCCCCCTGCCATGGACAAGGACACCTCCCGTTAGACCAGGTTGCTCCAAGCCCCATCCAACCTGGCCTTGAATACTTCCAGGGAGGGGGTAGCCACAACTTCTCTGGTCAACCGGTGCCTGTGTCTCACCACCCCCACAGGCAAGAATTTTTTCCTAATATTTAATCTAAATCTATCCTCTTTCAGTTTAAAACAATTATCCTTCATCCTATCACTACATGACCTTATAAAAAGTCCCTCCAGTTTTCTTGTAAGCCCCTTCAAGTACTGAATGGTGCTAAAAGGTCTCCCTGGAGCCTTCTCTTCTCCAGGCCGAACAACCTCAACTCCCTCAGCAGGGGTGCTCCAGCCCCAATTGTCTTTGTGACCTTCCTCTGGACTTGATCCAATAGGTCCATGTCTTTCTTACCTTGGGGGCCCCAGAGCGGAACACAGTACTCAAGGTGAGGTGACCTGCTGGCCACATTTCTTTTGATGCAGTCCAGGATCCAGTTGGCTTTCTGGACTGAAAGTGCACATTGACAGCTTATGTTGAGCTTCTCACCAATCAACACCCCAAGTCCTTCTTATACCAATACCCTTGGTATTTGGACACGATATTTGGAAGAAAAAAAATCTGAGCCGGAGAGCACTGTAAGAGGTGTTTTATTTAAACTACAATCCTTCATGTAGTAGATCTTATACAAAGACCCAAGTTCACTCTGATTTTACAGGCTATATGTTAGATCACTGCATCCATTACTAAAATTCAACTACAGCTGGAAAAAGAATAGAATAGCCTTGTGAACATCCATCAAGATGACACAGAAGGTAGGAGAGCAAGAAGGAATCTTGATACCAGTGTAAGAAATATAGATAAAGGAGCAATTAGTTAAGTGAAATTCAGTCAAGGTTCAAGGATTATGTCTCTGCATCATTTAAATCTACCTTTATTACACTTACATCTTACTCAAAAGATAATATCTCCCAGAATTTCTATAATATGATATTTTACTTCTATTTAGTATGATATACTTTGTGTTCCTATACCTCATTATTATTAATAGAAACTGATTACTGAAGATAAATTCCCTGATGTGAGCGGGTCAGAGTTTTACTTGCAGTGTAAGGATTTGTAAAGTTTTTTGCAGGATTAATAGTGTCATTTAAAACTCTCAAAAACAGGATTTTTGTGAACTGCTTATATTCAGAAAGCAGTCAGAAACAATGCTGTGAATCTCCTTGTTTTCCGAAGTACCTGAGTTAAACCCATTCAGGCATGGAACTCTTATTCTGTTTTAATAGAATTCTTATTTTAGAACTAGCTGTGATAACATAATAAAATTTCTTGCTGGGTCCCTTTCTGTAAAAACACAAAGCAGGTTTTATACAAGTTCTCCTTACATCCCAACCCCCTCAGCCTGTACTTAGGAAAGGGAAATTCTGGACAGAAAACCCTCACTGGCAATGACCATCTGTCTTTGTGTTCATTGGTAGGTGCTAATTGGCATGGGTGAAAGGAGGTGGTAATAAACACTTAGCCCAGTGTAGTCAGCCCTGTTTGACTGAAAAGAAAATTCTTTGAACTTCACTGTATCTTCAAGAAACAAAGATCTTCAGAGTAACAAATGCTTAGATTTTTACCAATGTTAAGAACACAGTAGTTGCGTCTATAGGGATATGGAAAAACATACAGACCTGACTCTGTGATTAGTTTTATAACAAAAAAAAAAAGAATTTAGGTACTGGTACATTTTCAGCTGTTAACATAGCTTTTGTTTTAACACTTGCTGTTCTAAAGGAACAGTTTTGGTGCTTGAAACCTACAAGCAGAATTATGTTTCAGAGAACAGAGGCTTTGGTGTACCCTGTATCTTTGTACGCTAACCTGGTTTCACTGGAAGTTTTTCCTATGTCATAAGCTTTAAAAATAAAGTTGAAATGTGAAAAAGGAAAGAAAATCACAGTGGCACTCTGTACATGTGTTTTGTATATGAATGGCATAACATGGCAGTCATACTCAATGTATGTGCTCAACAGGACATTTCTTTCCCCACATCTGCAATTAGTGTCACTGGATTCAATAGACTACCTCAGGGCAGGGAGTTACTGGCAGAATATAGATGCATCTAATGTGAGTACTTTGATACATTCTTTGTTTTTCTCAGAAAATGTTAAGACATAAGCAAGCTTCAAGGAAAGTGGTCAAAGCTTAAATATTATTATTTATTTGCATTTTGGCAACTATTTAACTGTTTTTATTCAAGAAGTCATATGTATCTTTAAACATTTTCTTTTTGTCTAACTTAAAAGCTAATCTGAGCCTTTTTAGATATAAATTCTACAAAATAAATTTTTTAATCATTCAAACAAATCTCTTCAGTAAGAGCAATAGGTTGTGCTGCAGAATCATAGTATGATCTTTTGAAATCGTCGAAAGAGAGGAATTTTATTGCAGCAATATTTAGTATTGCTAAATACTAAAGCCAACAGAAATATCGTAGAACTTAACAAAAAAAAAAAAAAAAAAAAAATTGACTCATTTTGAGTACTGATTATCTGTGATTTTTAAGTTATCCTTGTTGAACTTCTCAGGGTTCAACAGCACCTTGGGATTTCAAATTGGAAACCTAACTTTTACATTCCACCTGGAATACTGCGTCCAGCTTTGGAGCTTCCAATATCTGAAAGGTGCCTATAAGAAAGCAGGGGTGGGACTGTTCACAAGGGCATGTAGTGATAGGATGAGGGGTAATGGCTTTAAACTAGAAAAGGGTAGATTTAGGTTACATGTAAGGAAAAAGTTGTTCAATATGAGGGTAGTAGATCACTGGAACAGGTTGCCCAGGGGGGTAGTGGAGGCCCCATCCCTGCAGACATTCAAGGTCAGGCTTGATGGGGCTCTGAGCAACCTGATCTAGTAAAGATGTCCCTGCTCACTGCAGGGGGGTTGGACTAGATGACCCTTGAGCGTCCCTTCCAACCCAAAACATTCTATGATTCTATGTAAAACTGTAGGTGAGACAAAATTAATCTCTAATTTCTGTTTGAAGCAATGCCGCTATTCTACTACCCCTGCTAAATCCATTCCTTCCTTATGCTTGTATTCTCCATGCAATTTGAAGCCATAAATAAATTAACAGATGTAAATTCGAAATGTGTGACGTTTTCCTTCTTCCAGTTCTTTTCAAAATTTCTGTCATTCAGGGACAGTATTTCACTAAAAATCCATAGAGCATGTAGCATAAGAAGAACTATATCTTGGCTGGTAATTCCAGTTGCTACTGATACCAAGAGCCTGTATCATTCATTTTGTATGCCTTTATGGATCTGATCCCAAACACCTAGAATTCTCAGCTACATCTTGGTTCTAGAAGATTAGAGAAATAAAATCCATTTCTAAATTTATATATTTGCAAATAGAGAGTTGTTAGAGAAGTTGTTATAATCTTCTTATGTTTCTTCAGTTGGAAGGTTTATAAAAGCTACTTCATCCATATTAAATTCTAAAGTGAAATAGATTTATGTGGGAGAGAACTTCATCCCAGTTTAACATCAGTACACTACCCCAAAGGATCACAGTTCATGTCTAATTGAGCTTTTGCAGCACAGTCACAATCACCTACATGAGGAGATAAAAAAGATGCCATAACTCTGAAAGAGAAAATACTTCATTCTGTTCTGCTTACTCCTTACTCTTTTCTCTCCTTCCCCTTCCTCCCCCTTTAGAGCTATAACACACTGCATTTTAAACATTCCCACAACAGTTAAACTTAGACATATTTTCCTAGTGATGACCTAATTTATCAATGCTTTATCAAACTTAAATGATCTCTGGCCTTAGCTTTATATTAAAAATGAACATGTTTTTTGCATTTCCTATTGAAGTCTTCCTATAAAAAATTGAAAGCTCAGTTCTGGCAGTTGGCAAGAGCACTATAACACTGATTATTTGCATAGTTACCATCATGGCTGCCACATAAAAATTTAAAGACCTCTATAGTTGAGTGTATGGACTTCTCCAACTTAAAGTATGAAAACCAGCCTCCTCCATTTAGTCTATAATACCCTCTTCTGTGGAATGGAAAAAAATGTGGATCTCTACCACCCAGTTTCTAGTATCCTAGGTTGACCAAAAAGTACTGCAGGACAGCTTCTTTCGTAATAGCATACCAAGAACAAGTAGGGCTATTGAAGGCGTTTTAGCATATTTTTTTTCTCCCTTTCACAGATCAATAGGAATATCTTATGGCAACATGAAATATATATTATGCACTATTAAAATACAGTATACTGCCTTCCGTTGGTTTAATGGAAACAGGTTGCTCAGTCTATCTCTGTCAAGAGTGCTGCCTTCAGTCTTGGTGTAAGAATTTCTCCTGACCTCCTCACCTATTCCAAATTCCCAGCAGAAATGGAAAAAATGGCTGCCCATTTTAGGTAAGAAATATTTTGTGAGTCCGCTTATTGCAGCGTAGAAAAGTTAGTGTTATGTATTTTGCCCAAAAAGACCTTGTATTTAACGTAGGAAATTATTTGCTGTGTTTTTCTGAAAGAAAAGAACCACACTTCTTATTTCTACTCCGTGTCTTGTCTCACCTTCTTTGGATGAATGTACTGAATCAATCCAATTGTTAGAGGGTGATTGGAGCAGAAGTTCAATCAGATAGCTTTTAAGGTAGGAACAACTGGGGATCAACACTGACAAGCAGGGTCCCCAAAACCAAGAAGAGAGCCCAGTTTAAGTAGAAATAATGAGCACATTTTTTTTGTCTGATATAGTGCAGCATTTCCTTCCCATATCCAAAGAATAAATGAACAGGCCTTATAACACAATATTTATGGCTCTTGAATACCTAGTCTCTTTCATTCTTTTTTTTTTTTTTTTGATTGAAAGATTATACTTAGACACAGTTAATGTCTTCACATGCCAAGAACTTTAGCTAGTTGCTAGCTAATTTTATCAGTCAAGAACAACTTGGTAAACTCAGTCAGTATATCACAGTCTTAACTAGTACTTTTAGACCAAACAGTTAGTTTCTTTAATACTAGGTAAAATGTTTTCGGTTGACAAGTGACCTTGTCTATGATTATCACACTCATATGTCAACACTGTACTAATTTATTTGGCCCTAGTTTGTGAGCTAATGGTAGCATGTAAAGATTTTACTTAATGCTTTAGTAGAGAACTTAAATGGGACAAAACCAAGTCATCTAAATAAAATAAGGTGGCAGCTACACAGCACTCTGTAGAGTGTTTATGCAATGCTTTCCTACTGAAACCTTTTCTCATGTCGAAAGTAATCTATCTGATGCTGAACAGGGACATTGGGAAGACTTCCACAGAGAATGGTGTACACTAGCTTGATGGGACTTAGAGCAAACTGCAAGTGTCACAAAAGATTTTTATTTCTAGATCTTGAGGGAGCTTTTAGAGAAACAAACATAGACTACTACAGCAGCTTGAGAAAGGAAATGAGAAAAATCTAAAATACCAGTGTACATACAAGAGGAAAACATCTTCTGGTTTTGAACTGCCACAACACTGGTAGGTTTGTGATTGATATTCAGTATGCATAGTCCTAAAAATAAATCAATGCACATTTTAAATTCTGTCTGTTTGAATACACATCATTGTACATTTTTATGGTTTTAGGTCCTGATAGTGAATCTTGTGTTCTGATTTTACAATTGTGATTTGATTCATAGCTTTCAAGTCATTAAGATTAATATCAGCAAAGCCAGTGAAGATCCATATTCTGAATAAAAGAAAAAATTTTTTAAAAAATAATGTTTTTTTCTGGAGTAGATATGTGCCTTGAGTATGTAATATTTTTTTTTTCTATTTTCCATCTGACTTACAGTCTATTATTACATGTTGCTGGTAGCAACCTTAAAGCCAAAGAATGGCTTTGTATTCCCCAGTTCCTTTGGAAGTTAAGCTCCTCAGAAGGATAGCTGACTGTTACGTAAATCAGATTTTACATAAATCAGTCTTAATAAAAGAACTATTATAACTGTACTCTGTTTGGGGTTATGCTATCCGTTAGGAAACAAACAGCTTTTTCTAGCCACATCTAAGGAAATGTCAGCCAGTCCTCAGTGCCTCCACAACTGTTTCTAGGGGATCTGATAATTGTAATGCATGATGTTTGCCAAATGCACCCAAGTCTCCTGGAAAGTAGCTATAGCAATGAAAGAATATGTCAGATAAGCCAAAGTCAACTGTCATTGCAAGCATCAGGAATGCTGCACTGGATAATGGTCACTGTTAGACACAGCAGAGCCTTAACTGAAACCCTTTGTGCTGATTAAGGAAAAAAAAAAAAGGAATTAGGTTTATATATTGATTTATAACTCACAGGCATCATCAAAAGGATTTAACATCCTGGGATATACCTGGAGAATACAAGGCCTGAGATCAATCTGTATGCATAAAACTCTGTCTCAACCTTGATAAGTACTGATATGTTTGTAGAAGAGAACATGCTATACCAGACCCTGTTACAGGTCTGTATTGAGAATGCAATTAATAAATACCTTAAGCATCATTAACTGATATAGTCTGACCTCCCACATAATACAGTATATATATAATTCTGGTGTAATTCAATATAAAAAATAATCTAGCTTTTCCTGTATGTAAGATAGCAATTCCATGTGATTAAAGCACAGCTTCCAAAATGCATTTAGTTTTATTTTGAGGATTTTGAAGTGGAGAATCCAGTACGTCCTTTAATCTGTAACAGGATTGTGTTAAGAAAGAATAGAGACCTGATTTTTATTTAAATTTTTCTGTGAAATTTGTTGTCATGGATTCTCATTTTGCTTTTCACCACAAGATTACTCTGTCCTTGAAAAATTTATTCTCATTTTGCAAAGGCTTAATAATAGCACTGGAAATCCTATTGATAAAAAGTCACCAATTATGTAAGTCTGTCTTTTTTGTCTTGTTTTCACTCATTGCTTACAGTGGTATTAAAGAAATACACAACCCGTACTGACATCTTAACTCTGAAGTATCAGAGCAAACACTGGAAATCTCTCTCCCTGCAGTAATCACATTTCATTCAACTTTCATAACATAGGTTGGGCAGTTGAAGGAATCATGCAGCCAATAGGTCTCTTTTCAGGATCTGTGTTTTCTAACATAAGGTGTGTGCAATCATTGAGTACCATTTCAAGCTCTCTTTACTTGGATTTTCTTAAAAACAGATGAATGACTTTAATTAGACTGAGTATCACCTGTGTCCAGGAATAGTCTCAGGGAAATAAATGGGACTACTTATGGACTAAGGACCTAACTTAAGTCAGGGTGAGGTGACATAGCTTGATACTTAATTTGCCAGTTTTAGCAGGCAATATATTTTTGGACTGTTTTTTTTTGAAAGTTTAAAAATTTCTCTCTATCTTCACCTAAAGATTGTGCAGTCTTTTTAAAGACCGATCAACAGGCCAAAACTTTGCCTTAGAATCTGAACTCATGGTCAAGTAAAAGCACGAATATAATGAAAAAAAGTGTGAAGATCTTTCCTGTCAGCAATTAATTCAGCTTTTTTCTTCCTGTGCTCTCTGCAATGTCTCTTTCCTGATCTTGACAGAATAAGGAAATATCAGTGCATTTGAGCTATCAAAGAATGTGCAATAAAGCAAAAGCAATTTTAATCTTCTGGATATAAGTAACATAAACAGGGCTATCAGTTTCTATCTGACCTTTCCTCCTTGATATGAGAATATAGATTATAGGTAATATATAAGTAATTCTCATCAAACAAGAAGCCAAGAATATTATCCTGTAAAAAGGTACTCCATGATTCTCATTATTCTTTTTTTCATTTGTTTTCTTACATCTTTGTCTGAATTATCTATTTCCTAGCACTGTAGAGGAAAAAAAAATAGACTTGACAAATGTATAATAGTTTTGTTTTAGGAAGCATATTAGTCATTCACAGAAAATAAAAATGCTCATGATCTTGCAGAGCCATGCTCTTGCGTTCTCTAGATGGTATTTATTCCTATGTAAGTTAAGGATGCTACTCAACTGCTTTATCAGGAACTTTCCGTAACTAGATGGACCAGAATCACATCACTGCATACTCAAGGGGCACCAAAGCAATTCTATCTTTGCCTAAGTCTTTCCTGAAAAGTTCACTTCTTATTTCCTTAGCTGAAACAAATCATTGGTCTGTCCTGAAGTACTTCAGCCGTACTCTGAACATATTTTATTTCACTATGAGTAATTTAAAAACCTGAAATTTTATTTTCTAAAAGTCTAACAAGTGTCATTATAGAGTGTATATAGGTCATATTACTTATTAGTTTTATCCAGTATACTATTCACTATGCTAACTCTGCACAACTGTTTTTGTTTTTTCTTTTTCTGAGCTACCATCTATAATGACTATGCATAGAAATTATACTGTTATGTTTGGCTGCTGCTCCTAAATCAAAAAGTGTTTATTCACTAAGGTAGGGAGAAAGATCTTGACAAATCAAGACTCTACTACCTCTAAATACCCAGTAGTTAGTAGCTGCAAATAGACATTCTTTCTCCTGCTTCTCTGTCTCTCTCTCTTCTCTGTCTCTCTCTCTCTCTCTCTCTCTCTCACTCTCTCTCATGTTTATTAACTCTGCAAGGTTCTTGGGGGGCTGGTTGGGAAGGTGGTGGCAGTGGGAATCTACATTACAGAGGAAACACCCTCGCTATTGGCAAGTAACTGCATGAAACAATCCTTCTTCTGTGTTGTTGATTAAATTGCCTGCCCAAGCAGTGAGAGGGAGTGTAACAGGGCATTGCTGCTAGTACTTTATTCCTGAATAAAAAGCAAAGAAACAGTCAAAGCAAAGTAATATTAAATGATGCTGATGAAGCAGAATGGAGAAACAGAAAATGTTATATCACTGACTAAATAGCACAGTGCCATTTTTGTAAAAACAATGATAAATATTCCATATAACTCTAAATACACTTAAAAAAATTTCAATAATCAAATAAAATATTGGACTATAATTTCACATAAATGTCAAGAGTTAATGCATATAGACCAAAAATCTGGAGTTGATCTGAGCTAAAAGACATGATCCAGAAAGACAGAAATGAAACTAAGCATTCTGTTTTTAAGGGTCTTCAACATGGAAGTCTAGAAATCTTGAACGACCATGTGGAAATTTGTGTCTGCTTGGAACCATGGGTTATCAACTTTGTAAGCATGGAAATGATCAGAAACAAAAGAACGTTATATATTTTTTATTATAAGCAACACTGGTTCATAACCAAGAAAAACCTATTTTTCACCTCGTTTCATAGACTGTTTTTCAGACTTTTCTTCTCATTAACTTCATGTTTCATTCCAAGGTAGAAGGGTATCTACTTTGACATGGTATAAGAATAGAATGTACAGGACTGTCACAGTACCATATTTGCCACACCTCCGGCTGCACACTACAGACTGTGAAAAGGAGACAGCACCTCTGCCAAGCAGAGCTCTTGCTAACTGAAGCTCCACAAAGCTCTGTGATATTACATTATCTTCACAGCAAAGGAGTTCTCACAAGCCTTTTCAAGTCAGCCATCGGGTGTGGCAGGAGAGTGACCAACCTTAGAAAAGGGTCCAGCACAAGATAACTTGGAGAAATTAGTCCCCAGCTGGTTGATTACTCTATTTACATAAAAGATCTCCTTCCCATTTTGCGGTTTCTTGTACAAGAGTGTATATCTTAGAAAAACTGTAAATATATTACTTCAGATATTTTTTTTATTTGTTTCTTATTCTTCTCATTTTTAAATAAAATTACAGAGCATTATGATCTATCTATGTAACTAGGAAAAAGCAGGTTTCACATCTGCAGAGGAAAAAATAGATTGTGAAAACAATATATATATATATATATATTTTTAAATTACAAATAGAGGATTTGAAACCTGTGAAATTTCATTTGCAAGTCTGTAAAATTTGATGGGATTATTGGGTAATGGGTCTGTTATTCTGTCTCCTCACTGTTTAAATGTTTTCTAGTTACTATCAATGTCTAACTTAAGTTGAATAGATATTTTATAAAATCAGAATTTTTTGAATGAAATAATTCATGTATATTGAGCGTTAGTTTCTCGCCTATGTACCTAATGACAAGCAGAATTAATATTCCATGGAGTCTGCAACCAGAAGACTTGTGTAAAGCCTAGACACAAATGATTACATGAGTAAAAATTCATGTGACTAATGTTAAAAAATTCATGAAGCTGATCAATCTAGTCATCTGTCTTGTAATTTCTCATGTGATAGTTTTAGATTTGAATCTTCAATGTCAAATGCTGAAGATAAGCTTTGAACTAAATGGTCTTCTAGAAAAAAGTAAACAGCAATATGAGAGAATCATTAAGAAAAATTAAAACATATGGTGATAAAATTTATTCCAATTATGAGTAACTCTCAGCTGAAGAGTGAGAGTTTCCAATTTTGGAAAGTGAATTCTGTGAGAAATCAAAAGCAAAGTCAGCAGTAAAAAGTTGTATTAGTTTGACTCTAGTATTTACTTGTTTTTATTTTTTTTCTCAGAAAATGTTTTGGTTTTCTATGGAAACTAATAAAATCAAACAAGTTTTGTGCTGTGTTAGATGGATTATTACTACAATTATTCTGGTGTGACTACAAAATGTTAAACCTTGTAGTATCATTGTACAATACAAGATAATACAAAACAATAAGTGTCAAACTGTGTGTAAAGGACTGCAGGTGTAAAAGAGTACAGGCTGATCTCAGAAAAGCATCTTCCTTGGTTTATACCAGATGCTGGGAGAAGAAGTAACACAATATCTTGGGTGTTCTGGACATAACTGAGTGAAATAGCTTCTGCCTACTTATATGCCATCATTTGAGTTTGGGGCCTATAGTACTAGTCCACACTCAGGTGTGCCATAAAAAATGTCCTGTCAAACAGTTGAAAAAAGAGAGGAAGGAAGGAGAAAATAATGACCTTTTCAGGTCGTTCAGACTCACATACAAAGCCAGTGAAGCAGAACCACATCACATTGACTTGTTGGACTGTGCCACAATTTGTCACTCCGTTCTAGTGCAAACTTCATCGGTTTTGTACTGTTAGAAAAACAGAAATCACAGCAAAAGAAAAAGTCTTTCAGATGAACCGTAGTGACAGATGTAGTTGTACAGAGATTTCTCCTGCAACATTTTCTAAATTTTCTAAAAGGAAAAGCAACATTCCTTCTTACTGAATACGATGTCAGTTTTACCACCTCTAACAAAAATAACACATTGTAATTTTATGGTTCACTTATAATGCTACTACATTTTTATGCTTTTGTGCAGTATAAGCGTGATCTCTACTTTGATAATTAATAACATCTGCCTCTCTTAAATGACAAATGATGTCTCTTAAACCCAAGTTGCTTCATTTCCACAAGTTTTGCATGAGACTTCTGGGGAAAGTTTTAAATTGTTTAAGTTTGTGCAACTTTCTAAATGACTTCAACTTCTGAGAAAGCAGATTATCTTAGTCTTTGAATCTGAAAGAACACACACAGTTTATTTAAAATTCAGCTTATTTCTATTGTGGCTGCTTAAGTAAGGAATACATGAATAAGAAGAATTAGACTTACAGTGTGATGTGAAAAGTATCTTGAAGTTAAAAATGTGTAGACTTTTGTAAGAGCATTGTCTGTCCAAAAGGTGTTCATATTCCAGACTTGATGTCTTTAGACTCCATAAATATGCAAAGAAATATCTTTGCTGTGTACTTTTGACATGAAAAGTAATGTCTGTTTTTCTTATGGGAAACCACAGACATGAAGAAATGAAGTGACCTAAACAAATATCACAAAAACAGAGACAGGAATTGAATCTGGATCTCCCGAATGCTAATTCTGTGTTTTCATTTGCTGAATTAACCCTTTAGGAAATAAGTTATGAACTGCTGTTCAGCATTGTTCATTTGACTTACCTGCAGTTGTTCTTTTGGCTCCCAATAAAGCAGTCATATGCTTTAGAAAGCAGCAAAAAGTTGCATATTCATTTCATCAGTTGTGAAAGGAAGCAGCTGGCTAGCTGTTGTTCAAGTAAATTCCATTTTTCTGGACCTTGAAACTAACTTTTATAGCCAGCTGATGAAATAACATGATTCATGGTGCTATGTAATGGCTGCCAATTGGAAGAAACAGGCTTGTAATTAGGAGTCACATTTTCTGTTGAAAAATGCAATATATATTGTCAGGATTTTTGGCAGACCAATTACATTCTTGATAAACCTAAGCAATTCAGATAGATCTTGGTTCTACTGAATTTAGTTCCTTAAATATGTATAGACATCAAAACTATGCTATAGAGCATAGACATCTAAATGTCCCCTGCAGTCAATATAGAGATGTATCAGCAATATAGCCTAAGATAGGTTTCTGAGACTTAACACTAGTAGTTGAGTAATATTAAGGTGAAAATAACTCTGTGTTTAGTTTACACGCAAGGCCTGTTTAAGCTTCATGACCAAGATATTAGTTACAGCCCAAGAACTCCAGAGGGGGGAGGAAGCCACAAGAGAAAGAGATATCACTGGATGGAGTAAAGAAGTAAAAAATGAAAAGGACAAATAGAGAGATCTAAGACTTACCTGCTTTTTGTATGCGTTACATTGAAGAGGTAGTCATCTTAAAAAGAACTACATCCCAGGAGAAAAAGACTTCTAAGCAGTTACATTTACCCTCTAGGAATTATGTTGTCGTTCTGTTAATCTACCTGCTTAAGTGTGTTTTTCTTCCTGGGATGAAAATTTTGACTGTTAAACAGTTTGCTAAACCTTTTTTTTTATTATTATTGGGTAAGAAAATTAACTCATTGAGCAGCAGAAGTGTTTGTATCATTTTCCCAGGTTTCTGGATGGAGACAGTGTTTTTGCAGTGACCCTTATAAAAATTTAAACCCAGCTCTCGTTACTGGCAGTCAAATTTTGGCAGAAGGAAACACTGTACCTGCCTCTCATCGTCTTCACATTGAAGATTCAAAATCAAACCTGTTCTCCCAAACAGAAACAAACTTTACAAATAAATCTCTCTTTTTTTTTTTTTAAAAAAATTTGATGATTATTATTTAACTGTAGAAATTATACATATGAAGAAACTTTATAGAAAGGGAAGAAAATTGTGGATGAGGTTTGAGGGAGCCCGAAATGCATCCCTAAAACCAAGCTATCTGCAATAAAAGAGAAATAATTATTAATTAGTCTGAACACTTCATATTTTATTTTTATTATGTTTTTATTATGAACAAATTTAATCCAAAATATCTAGTGAGGCGTGAAATCACATTTCACTATCTGGTGTTAATAAAAATATTATCTTTAATAGAAGGAACACAGACATGAATGTTATATGTTATTTATAAGGTGGAAAGAAGTAAGGAATTTCAACCCAAAAAAGAGTTGCATTTTCGGGTATTTTGATCAATGCAGCATCACAAATGTTGTTGTGAGCCTTTACAGTAGACAGAAGACGAGGAAATTTAAATGAGCTGTATGCTACCAAGGGGTCAATTAAATGTGGATTGCTGTAGAAATCCCACAGGGACAAAGGGCAGCCTGAGTTAATGAGAAGATAGAAATTAAAACCAGTTCTCAAAACTGGTACTGATTATTATTTTTTATTCCTCCTAAATGCTTTGTATTCTCTATGTTCTAACTAACACAGAGTAAAATTACAAATTTATGATGAATACAGTTCCAAAATTAACACAGTCTACAGAATGAAACTTCAGATTCAAATTCACAACTTGCAGAGTACCAAACATTTTAGGGATTTGTTCCAGGACAAATCCAGTCCAGAACATTAACAGCTACAACAGACTAATTTCTGGTTTCATTGGACAGTGTGAAATATTTGGGCCGAGTCCCATTTTCAGTTAGGTTTAATACTCTAAAATGACCCGTGGCATCTTTTTATTGGCTAGTGGTCAGTGTGAAATATTTGGGCTGAGTCCCATTTTCAACCAGATTTAAAATGACCTCTAAAATGACCCATGGCATCTTGTGGTGGCCTCAGCACAAAAAGCACGAAGATAGATTTGATTGTATAAAATCATGTGGTTCTTCTGGATAAGATTGGTGATGCATTGTTTTTTCCCTCGTCAATACTGAGGTACACTTCAGCACCAAAATGTACACTGTCTCTCTCTGTGTGGTGTTCGTTGCAAAACTAAATGAAGATACTTGGGCCCAAAAGCTGACAAAGCAACTCCTTTTTGAACAGATGGCTTCTCCCACTGCTGCGGCTGTGGAAAGTTGAAGGGGTCTGTAGAAATGCACTATCCATGCCAGTCCTTTCCATAGCCATAGTCTTGGGAATCTATCTACTGCAATAGGAAAGTTTCTATATTCTTTCTAGGTCATTTGAAACCTCCTACTGCAGTTTTGTCACTTTTCTCACATCCTATCCTAAAAACACAGTCACCTGAAATGACATTTCTCGGATTCACTATGCATCTATCTACACCTCTCTGCATTGGCCCCTCTTTGACATCTACATTGCAATCAAGTTTTGGTATCAAGGCTCTCTCTTTCCCTCCTGTGTCTAGAGAAGTGTAGATTCATTTCTGGTGAATTCTACTTATGTTTCTTGCTTATTTCAAACAGGACAGCACTTTTCATAAGTATTATTTTCCCACAAAAATTATTGAGAAAGATGATGATGGTGAATAATTGCCCAGTGAAAGTCTAAAATTACTGAATGCAGAAAATGTAGTTGGTAATATATTTCTCAAATCATGGATTTTGGGGGCCAAAGTTGCTGGTCTTCTACAGAACTTATAAGAGAATGATCATAAGATCTTGAGAGCACTAAAATCTAGATTAAAATATTGAAAGAACTCTTTATCCTAAGACGAATTGCTGAGAATATATGTGGAAAGAACTAGTTCAATGACACAAGCTTAGAATTAAGTCTTTCCAAAAGTTAAGTGTCAGTGAAAGACAAGTGTGAGTATACAATTTTATTTTTAGGGAGATCATTTAAAGATATTTTAAAAACAGGATATTAGCTGTGGAAAATTACTGGCCCTTGAACTGAAATAAATAAAATATGACCTTCAGTAAAAAATAATTCCTCCCATCTTACAGCTATTCAAACAGTGAAGTCAATTGGTCATTTGTTGGGTGTTCAGCCCACAGAGAAATAAGCTTCCAGCTATGGCTGATCAAGATTTATGTATTTATAAATATATACTTTTAGTTGGCAGGCTTTCTTGATCAAGTACACCCCTTTTTTAGAAGAAAATGGCAGATTTCCATAAAAGTGACAAGTAATAGCAATCTTTCTCAGACAGGCTTCCATTCTACTGAGTGTTTTAGTCTGATGATCTGAACATGGGAACTGAGTGCCAGATCTGCTGAGGTCCTGTGAATAGTGCTATGTGAATAATTATATTTCAGTACTTTAAAAGTGAAAATGAAGTTTCAAGTTGAAGAGAATGCGAATTTCTTTTTCTCAAAAAAACCCAAACTAAACCAACCAGCCAAGCAAAGACTTTAGATTCATGGGTTTAAATCAAATTGTGACATAGTTTAAAGTTGAATCTCTCACATCTGGACATCTAGTCACTGATCTGTTGGATCAACATAGGTAAGATGCACACTCTTGCTTTAACAATTTTATGAGTCTGATCACTTCCTCACTATTTCCATGAAAAGTAGTTGTATCTGAAATGATTAAATTAATTTGATGTGAAATTGTCAACAGCCAGGAGACAACTTAGTCTTTTTTATCAATTTTTATATTATTAACAAGACCTGACATCTATGCTATATGAGTTCCAGGAGTTTAATTTTGGATTAGTTCTAGTCTGATTCCCTGGACTGGTGCCCAGTAACAGTAGGAACATGCTGAGTGCAATCCTGGAATGTATCTTCCAGTTTAGTTTCATCAGAGAGGAATCCAGTTTGCATCTTCTCCCACTGCTCTACAATGTGAACTGAAGCATGTCATGTGAATCAAAAGATTCACTCCCAAGTTACAGTCTGGATCACAACAAAAGTGTTCATATAGGCAGATGCACTCTTAATCTATTATCCTGTTTCTCCCCAGGCAAAGTGTTAGTGCAGTAAAAATGTGGTGTAAATTCTCCAGGTTATACTGTTTACTTCCTTTTCTTCTATAGAGAATAATTCATGACATTCTTTTCTTTGGATTCATAAAATCATTTTAATGTAGGTTCAAAAGAATCTTCTCAAACTTGAGCATCCTTTGACCTTGAAACCAGAAATCACCTATAATGACTGTAGATTATGGCACTAGGAATGAAACAAGAACGGGGTCAAATGAAGTCCCAAATCTTTCAAAGAGTAAAGCAGTAATTTCAATTACAAATGGGTTGTTTTATTTCCATTGACACGGTTAGAAAAAGGACAGAAAAGTCTCTCAAATAAAGCACATTCAAGAAACTTCCTAAGTGGTACAGAGAAACTGCAAAATGCAGAGATTTGATCAGAAACTGAACAACTGCTAGAGCTGTGTGATGACAGAAGTGACTAACCTAGCCTCCTAAATAACATTTATTTCCAGCAAAGTGAAATAACTGATAGGTGTTGATCAGAACTTGTTCTCACAAAATGGTATCTGACTGTTAAAAGCTTGCAGAGCATAAATAGGGACAGGCAATTGCCTACAAGTGTGTCCTATAAGAGGCAAGAGACAGTCCCCTTCACCTGCAGCTGGGGTGGGAAGGAGTCTTTGAGCCTATCTATCTATGCATGTACAGGCTGGGGAGGCAGGAACACATTTTTCACACCAGAAGTTTCTGGATCCCATGCTGACTCCAATGTTATGAAGAGCAGGAACCTGATACACCTTTGTTCCCTGTAAAAGCAGCTCAGCCTTCCTGTCAGCCTAAGATGTATAGAAGAGGTGTCAGTGGCAAGGAAAAAGGGAGAGTGCTTACTCTGCAGTGGGAACACTGTGCAGCCAAAGGCTGCTGCAGCAAGGAAGGCAAAGAGCTCTGAAGGTATGGGGGGGAGGGAATGGTTCCTATCCCACAGATGATAATGGAGAACAAAGAGAAAGGTCCCTGTCCTCACTCCTATCTCTCTAAAATCTTTTGGAGTCCATTTCATTGAGCCATCTCAGGATTCATGAATATTCACTTTATTCCCTGACTCTTTTTCAGACTGCTCCAACCAGCTTTCTCCAGTCTAGGAGACAATTCTCTCCAGGGATGCCTTTGGGCAGGTGTCACAAAAAGGCTGCACCAGTCTTCATCCTACACAGTCCTTCAACACTATCTCTGTAGGCTTCACATACTCAGAAAAGCTCACAAGCCTTCATAACTCACCTGACTGCATGCAGTCACAGAACCTTAATTTTTTTTCATAAAAATGCCAAACTAGTGAACTGCAACACAGTCCCCAAGGTATTATTAGACAGTTTGAAACTAATAAAACACAGAGGGTGATAATGATTCCTCAGGATCACAGGAAAACCTTTGGTCCACCCTTTAAGTAAGTGAATGTGTCCAGTGTGCACTACAGTGCATTAACCCTAAGCAGAACAGACACAGGTCAGTTTGTGCCACTCATCCTTGTAGCCACAAAGCATCCCCCAACCCTCTTAGCTCTGGAGAGGTGCCTTCCAGTCCTTCTTTCACCCTGGGTCTCAGTTGTCTGCCCTCACTTCTCTGGAACCAGCTCTGCCCAACTTATCCCATAAAACCTCAGTTTTCCACCACCTCAGAAATGATCTTTTACTGTGCAGATGCAAAAAAATGTGATCTCTATTTGGAATCAGGTTCACAGAAATTATCATCTGTTTTGGGGGAATTCCTGAACATGGAAAAACTAATCTAAAACTAAGGCATAGTTTGTTGTTTTCTACCACTGTTACTGGGAATATATATATTATTTTTTATTTCCCATTTTACTGTTACTAAAAAATTCATGATTTTGAACCCTGACCCAGCAAATTACTTAACTGTGTGCACATGAATGCTGCTGTTGAAATCAGTAGGACTGTTCATAGTCTGAAGGATGTCTGAAGTATTGCCTTGGGTTACTGGAATGGAAGTGTATTTTATTTATTGCATTTTCAGTTCTCACAAAAACTGCTGCAACTAACTTGATGTAAACCAAAAAGTACAGTTCGGAGAATTTTAATGCATGAAATAGGGTGGGTTTTTTTAGCATACTCCCATTTCTCACCAATAGAGTTATAATTTCAGGATATTTGGTGTTCCTAGCTGACCCTATTAATAGAAATTGAATCAAGTCATGGCCAGAAAATGAGGCCATCCTGTTTCTGGCCTTTTTGGTGATGCAATAATTTGGCTCTGAAACCTTAGGAAAATATAACCGAATCAATAAGAGCTGCACAGGCTGAAGAAGTGACACACATGAACCAAAATGAGAGGGTTCTGCATTTTACAGACCACATTTGTATTCCACTGATTTAACAAGTATATAATATTTTAATTATTGTTATTTTTAAAACTTTATCATAGTAACTGTTATGGTAATTATGCTGAGTATCAACTAGCATAGCAACACCAGACTGTATAACTTGCTGTATTGTAAATCAGGGCTTCCCCCAGGCAATGATAATTTGTATGTTCTGGTTTTGCCTACTTTAACTTTTCTATTTTAAGGAATACACATGTGCTTTGTGTTAGAGCAGGGAAGTCATAGCAGACTAAACTACAGTCTATGGTGACTTTCCCTTTTGGGTCATGCCTTCCTTTAGTGTTGGAGGAAGATGGTCACTTTTGTAAAAACAAATTATGATTCAGAGAATCCCTACAGAGAGATTAACCAGAGACGAGTGGTTTTCACTGTGCCCTCACCAAGTATACAAGGTCCCTATATAAATAGTCTTGTGCTGGTCTAATTAAATAGCTCTCTAATCCTTGCCTTGCCCATTACATACAAAGTGGTTCTGTTAATTCAAAATAGACATGGTCTTGAGCCGCAACATTTATAAGATCACAGCATGTAGGGATGGAAAACAACTGATACATCACCCATTACACTTCCTCAGCAGGGCAGAGTAGTCTAGTTTAAAATGACCCAAATAACATGGCTTTGACCACATTCTGAACCAGCCAGTCCGCTGTCTGATTCATCCTGCTGCTGCAATGCTTTCCTTGATTTTTCTTGATACCCTGTTTTATAGCTCCAGACTCTCACTTTGAATTCAGCTCAGCTATGGCAATGGAGTGAACCTCCCTTGCCTGAGGACAGCTTTCCACATGTGCACAGTCAACTGCTCGACTCCTGTTTATGCTTCTATCTCATTGCTGTTCTTTTGAATTGAGGAAATTTGTGTATATAAAATTTCTGTATCAGCCAACACAGCCTTAGGATTAAATTTTTCACATTTTTCTCACATTTGTCAATACTCCTGCACTTTTGCTGCACAGTTGTAAAACTGGATTTCTGAATAGTCATTCTAATGACCGCAACCATTGATTTTATTACTGGAACAATGTCAAGTGACTACAAAGATGACAGTATCTTATCAGATGAGGGTAATTCCTGTCTATCCTTAATAATGATATAAGTGATCTCAACAGGCAAACAGATTTCCCTGAGATAAAGTATTCACTTATCCAGTTGTAAAATAGACTGGCACTCCTCTCTCATTTCCTGAAGTTTGTAATTTAAGGGATTAACTTAATGCTGTTTGATACCCTGTCCAGAGATTTCTTGAAAGCTGAAGTTGTTGGCTCTTGAATAAAGAAAATGTATTAAAGCCTCTGGGTTTCTTTTTCTTTCCTTTTTTTTTTCTTTAAGTGAATGTGTTGGTGGTTCAAATAAATATCTGTCTAGACGGACATAAAAAGTGAAATCCAATGACAATGACGTTCTTTATGATAACAAAAAAAGAAGATGGCAAAAAAAATTGTTTATCATGTAAGGAACACCCAAGTTCTGAATGCAAAGCCAGATCTTTTTGTTTCAACTACTGCACAACAAAGGGCAGTAAGTCAATCAGACAAGAAGTTCTCTTACATAGAGATATTATTGGCTGTGGATGTGTACATGTGTGTGCATGTGGTAAAGCAGTTAGAAATGTAGCAATGGGGTTTTTTTTTGTTTTTCTCCTTTGTAAGTGATGATCTGGTTAATGCTGGGGTTTCTAAAGATGTTAAAGGGAATAGATTGTTCCATTCACGCCACACAGGGCTCCTCAATCTTTTGAGATGTTTTGTACAGAATTCGAAAGTTTCGACATCTCCTGCACTTCCCAAAGCTGTCTGTGACTACAGTGAGATCAGCCACTGCACACCAGGAATTGCTGCAAAATACTGGGGATTTGTGCGCCTCAGTACTCACTGTCACAGTACCTAAATGTCAGCTGCCTGACAACTGTAAAGGGATTCAAAGCAGGATGTACACCTATGAACGTCTTTAAACCAAGAAGAGAATTAATGCTTTAGCTAGTGTGACACAGAAGCATACCAGCTAAGCTTCTTTCTGTATTGCATTTGAATACAGACAGCTCACATCCAAGCATGCTCTATATGAAATGCTCAAGTGTGTCTTTAGATTTTCTTCATCTTTCCTTCAATTTTTGGACCCACATTGCTGTCATAAGAAATCTAATTCATTCCTGAAAGCAGATTACGTCCCATTGATGCAAATCACAGCATACACCAGCTCATGTTCTCTGCTCTTGGGATCTGTCATGGTGTATGTCTTCCACTAATAAGTGTAAGTGAAAATACAAACTAAATGTAACCCAGGACTGATGTCCAGACTGATGATATCATCACCTGGCTCAAGTAGGAATTTGGAATCCATTGGAGCACAATAAAACTGGAACTGATTTTCAAGTATTTTCCATCAAATTCATTTGCAGCTTTAAAACCTGCAACTGATTTCTGGTCAAAATGTTTTCAGGCAGAAAATTTGTAGGTTATATCTTCTTCTGACTGAACAAGGAAAGTAAACTTTTGTTTACAGTTGTCTCTGGTGATGGCCAAATCACTTCATTCTTGCGTATCAAAATTAATAGCTAAAAACCAAAGCAACTAAATGGCATCTTTAAGGCATAAGTTCTTATATAACCACTGTTTTGTTTATTGTTTTGTTTCTTTTTTAAATAGTGAAGAATCAAGAAACAATCAATTGGAAGCAAAATCATTTAAAGGGAGAACTGCTCAGTATTTACTTTGTCCATTTGTGATTAAAAAGAACATCATTAAGTTTTAATGAAAGATATTCCTCATTCTGAGTTAATAGGAAATATCTCATAGCCATGATTACTTAATATTAGGCTTTTGACTATTATATTTTTATTTCCTGCTCAGTGATCTGTGGAAAATATGACATACTGTATTGCATCTTGATCTTCAAAAACAACTAACTTTCATTTATTTTATTTTTTTGGAGAGACTTCAGCAATTATTTAGTAGCAAAAATATCATCAAAAATACATTCCCCTAGAGAAATCAGTAATTTGATTTTCATCCGTAACTAACCGTAAAGATTGCTGTGACCCATGTACTAATTGTAAGTCAGGCACATGGAATTGATTTCTGGAATAAGATATGCTGATATGCCATTTTTTTAGTGCCACCTGTAAAGAAATCCCTGAGGAGGGCTGCATTTGAAGAAAGAAACATTTATTACACCTGCTTTCTTATAGTTTAACTAAAGCATGCAGTCTATGTCCCAAGTAGTATTGACATTCGCCTCTAATTAGTCATAGAAATGACATTACTGCAAACAATGTTCCAAGGACAGTATGTTTCAATATTTACCTGCCAAACCCCAGTTTTTCTGGAATTAAGAGGAAGGTAATTTAATTGAGAATTCTTATTCTTCCTCCAGAGCATTAATTTACCATGTAATTTTGTGGCTAGTTTGAAGAACAGGTTCGTGTTCAGTCAAACTCTTTTGCTTAATGAATATTGTCTAAATTTAATCTTGGATCAAAGAGTGAACACACTGTGTATAAAACAAGAGAAATAACACTTCCCCATCCTGAAGGCATTACATGTAAACACATCTACTTTCGCACAGGGTTAGGATCCAACTTTTGCAGACAAAAGCAAAGGTTTAATACATTTCTAATCTGAAAATTCCTTCTGAGCACTAAGTTTTATTATTATTTCCTGTTATTTCCTTGTATCAAACAGGATCTGGCAACATTCTTCTGCTATCAGTTAGCATATCCTTCCAAGGGTCAGTGAGGTCATCCAAGTGGTGGTTCTGCTCCTTTTGTTGAGAGAGATCCCTGAAGATACTGTTGAGTGATTACTCACCTGTTGGATCAGCTTTTTCTTGTTCTTGTTGTGTCTTGTCTTAATATGTCCACAGATTTCTTTGTGGGTTGATCAGGAGTTATGAGGTTGCAGTATCTGCACTGTGCTGATGACAAGCAGTTTTGTGTTACCGTTTCTTCCAGTACTGCTGATGCAAGAGAGGCAGTTACCAGTTTGTGATGGAGAATGGAGCAGACATGAATTCCCACCTCAAAGGCAGAGATAAGACTGACAGCAATTACATGATATATAGACCTTTCTTTCTCCTGCATCTGTTGTAAGTATTTTTGTATGATAGAATTTGAAAGATGATGTGCCAATAGTGCAATGTCCAGTGAATGAGTAGTGACATAAAAGAGTTTTACAGATAAAGTATTACAGAACCATGGAATCACGGAATATTCAGAGTTGTAAGGGACCTCCAGAGCTCATCTAGTCCAACTCCCCTGTTGTAAAGCAGGATCCCTTAGAGCACATCACTCAGGACTGCATCCAGGTGAGCCTTGAAAATCTGCAGAGAAGGAGACTCCACAACCTTTCTGGGCAGCCCGTTCCAGTGCTCTGTCACCCGCACTGAAAAAAAGTTCTTTGCATTGTGAGAGAAGTTCTTTAAGAGTCTTTTAAAGTTTTGTCTATTAAATAAATGAAAATATGATTACCTGTGCCATACAGCAGCCACAGTACTAATGAAGTTCCAGTACCAGTACTAATGAAGACAGAGGCATCATTATCACCAGTGAAGGCCACAGAGCTCCTCTTGGGATTGCACACGTTCTGTTGTTCCACAAGCATAGTCCAATAAAGAAAGAGAATTCCTGTTGTGGCTCAGTGTATTGTCATCAGAAGAAGGAGGCTGTATTGTTACTTTAAAACCTAGTTTTAAGTTATGGTTACGGCAATTCTTGGACCACCCCAGCTTTAAAATTTCTAAACACTTCATTTTGCTTTATAGTTATAATGTTTAGAATTTGTTACTGGTGCTAGTAGCTGCAGATCTGCTTATTTATATCATGCCCCTGCGTTTACATTTCACTCTATCTGTTAAACTTAAACCAGTTCACACAATATGTCAGAAGTATTTTGTGTTAGGGGATTTAGATTTACACGTTCAAAGATTTCATTAGAATTGCTCTGGATCTGCAGAAAATCAAACTATGGTTCACAGACTTTACATAGCAATTCACAATTAATTTGTAGTTCTTTTCATGGACTTCTTTACTGTACATAAAGAATGCAAATGTACACTACAACCTTATTTTTTTCTTTTCTAGTAAGAAAACCTGTTGTCCTCCTCTTTAGAACAGTGTAATCAAACAAATTCAGCAATCAAATACAGGGTTTGCCTTTGAATTTCAAAATGTTCTTTACTTGCAGGTTTCCAGGCATTATTTTTTACTTATCTGTCAGCATTTACTTAACTGGAGATTTTACTACTGAAACAAATTCTGGTCTGACAGAGATCTCTTGTATTTGCCTTATTAACAGAAAATAAGCAGTAAACCCACCTTGTTTACTCTTCAGAGACCGTGTACTGTGCTACATGCAGACTCCACAGCCCTGGGGTGTTTGTGTTTGGACTCATCTAAGACTGAATCCTAATATTTGAACATCTTTGTTGCCATCCTTCTACCACTATTTAAAATCCTTTAGGAAGAAGCCTCTCAAAGCACCCCTTGAGGCAAGACCATATGCCTATTTAATTGAAGAGATGCCAAGGCAAAGAGCTTGACTGCCTTGCCTGAGGCCATGAGTTTCTCTTGAAATTGTGTGTACCTTTCTACTACTTGCTTTGCATCAAAACTTGTGTAAGGGTGTAAGGCTCGCAATCCTTGTACAGCAATTTGAGAAAAACAAAATGAGGATTCACCCTGTGAGAACGTTCACTTTCCTTAGAAAAAAATCAGTCTCCTCCATAGGCAGACAGATGAATTTTCCCGTTCTCTTCTGATTGTCTTAGGTCTCTTCCCAGTGCAGGCATCTTTCCCCGTGCTCAGAAGCCTTTCCCAGCTCTCCCATGCTGGCACCTATTGCTGACAGCCAAAGCTTTAACACCAAGCAGCAGCCTCAGCTTCTGCTTCTGAGCCTTTGCTCCACCGCCATTCCCTCAGCAGGCAGGGGAAGGAGCTGGAGGCGCCCGCACGGCCCACCCAGCTTGGGAATCAGATTTCAGACAAAAAAACCTTTGTCCTTGGGCACAAATATGAAAATCAGCTTGTTCGGGTATTTCTGACTTTACTGGAGCTCCAGCCCTGGGTCACGTTGTGTTTGCAGGGAGCCAAGGAGCTGTGTAATGGCTGGGGATGTGTGAGGTCAGAAATGCGTGTGAGCGCATGTAAGCTCACATGGGCGGGGAATTGCCCTTCTTTGTATGTGTGCCTTGTTTGAATAGACCTGCTGCACCCTACATTTTATCTAAAGGGAATGGAAGGCCAATGGAATCCTGGCTTGTGTCAGAAACAGCGTGGCCAGCAGGAGCAGGAAAGTGATCTTACCCCTGTACTCCGCACTGGTGAGGCCGCACCTCGAGTGCTGTGTTCAGTTTTGGGCCCCTCACTACAAGAACCACATTGAGCTGCTGGAGCGTGTCCAGAGAAGGGCACTGGAGCTGATGAAGGGTCTGGAGCACAAGTCAGATGAGGAGCGGCTGAGGGAACTCGGGTTGTTTAGTCTGGAGAAGAGGAGGCTGAGGGGAGACCTCATTGCTCTCTGCAACTACCTGAAAGGAAGGGGTAGAAAGGTGGGAATGAGTCTCTTTAACCAAGTAACAAGCAATAGGACAAGAAGTAATGTGTGCCAGGGGAGGTTTAGACTGGATATTGGAAAGTATTTCTTCACAGAATGGGTTGTCAGACATTGGAATGGGCTGCCCAGGGCAGTGGTGGAGCCCCCATCCCTGGAGGTGTCATGTCGACATAGTGCTCAGGGATACAGTGTAGTTGAGGACTGTCAGAGTTAGGTTAATGGTTTACACTATGATCTTCAAGGTCTTTTCCAACCTAGGTGATTCTGTGATTCTGTAAATACAAAATAAAGCCCACAGTTTCCAGCAGCTCCTTTGTGCCTTCCACCCCCCAGTTCCCTTTCCCCAAGTGGAAAATGAAACCAGAACTTTAAAGTTGAGGAAAATGTTTTGAACTTGCCTCACTAACTTCTTGGTGTCACCTCAGGATACCCGAAGTCTTCACTATTTGATCTGTTGAGCATCTACAATCTTAGTTGCAGACTGGGAAAATTAATAAAACAACAGACTACTGGCTTGGAGAGGAGTTCTGGAGAGAGGCAGGGTTTGGGGGTTTGTGCTGATGTTTGCTTTATTCATTGAAAATGGTTTTAGTTTTCATACTAAGAGATCACATTTGGATTTTTGTGTGCTTTTTGAAAATACATACATTAAATTAGAATGAGTGTTAAGTTTTTCACGTCAGGATCCTTCAAAGAAAAATTTCCATTTGGGCTATCTAGGAACTGGAAATGTTTCAATTTTGCAGACTTGCATGTTGAGAAAGAACGTTGTGAAAGAATGAGTCTGAGAATTCTATTAATTGATTTATTTTTTTTTTCCTAAAGGAAAAATGCAAATATTTCAATAAGAACTCACAGAATCACATCCAAAGACAAATGAAAATTTTCCGAGAGTCTTCACTAACCTCAACAAGCACCAGATGATGCTCATTTACAGCAGATTTTGATGGCCAAATACAGAACATTTGTATTCCTCAGTACTACAGAAAGGTGCCAGTAATAATCCCATCGGGTAGATGATAAACTCATCCATGCTGAGGTCAGTGCTTGGAGGCAGAGTTTACGTTCTCCACTGACAATGTCTCAAGTACACACGCTGAGCTACTGCCAGACAGCCAGCACATCAGCATAAAATTCAGTGCAACCTGCAGTTGTGTGCAAGAAATGGAGCAAATAGCTGTGTGATTTAGCTCTTGCTCCTGTGGTTTAAGTGCTGTTGGCACAGTTTCCAGCTGATTTAAAGCAAGCCCAGGTATGTATACGTGACCTGCTGCTGGAGAACTAACAGGTAGACATGACCTTCTCCCCACTCCTGATTATGCAGCCTCCAGGAGTCCTTTGGCACTCTCCTGATTTACCTCTGTCTTTTCACATAAGTTGCATTTTTTTTCTGTCCTAGTAGTTCATAGTTTTTTTTCTTCTTGAACAGATCTGTCTGTTCCCATCCATATGTCTTGCCATTACAATTATTAGCATTTCACTATATTATTGTACTGAGCTCTTTTCAGTTTGCTGGCATACGAAGAATTCTTATTAAATCTTTCTTTCCAGATATCATTATCTTTTGTTGCCTAACAATTTTTTTTGAGTGCATTAATGTCAAATGCATATATTAGTTTTCATTTTCCTTTGTGATTCGTCTTCTGTATAAAACAATGAGAAGTAGAAAGACTTAGTGACTTGAATGCTCCGTCCCATTAAAAGATATGCAACTGTTAATGACTTAAATGCACCTCACAAAATTCTCAATGTCTATGCATGAGACCTTGCTTACAGAGAACTTTATTCCTTAATTAATGTATTCTAGACAAAGGTCTATAGTCTTCATTTATAAAAATGCAGTTCTTGCCACGAGTATATTTTTAAGTTACAAATGATGTGAAAAAGAGTTGAAGTTTTCTGGTATTTGTTAATTGCAATACAAGAGGTGGCTGTTTGAGACTGGTAAATGTGATGCTGTTTATCATGCTATCACAGCTCTCTGCTCAGGCTTGCTTTTTTTTTTTTTAATACTACCCAATCTTACAAGCATTTAGTCAGATAAGTAATTTTACTGGCATGTATAGATGACCTCAGATTCCAGAGTTACAGACATTTAAAATGCAATGGAGAGAAGCCACATTAGAAAAAAAAATAATAATCGCAAAAGCTAATCTTTTCCTTTAAAGTAAGAAAGGATGTACAACTGGATTCTTTTTATTCTGATTCACTTAGTAGCATGCTATTTAATGACTCTAAGTGATAATGTACTTAAATAGTTAATTCAAGGGTTAATCCTCCTCTAAAACTGAGCTAGGAACAAAAGCTGAAATGACTTTTAGAAAAGGGAGGGAGGGGAGGGATTCTGACCCTTCTCCCGGTACTTTACAAGGTGAAACCACGAAGCAATTGAGCACTGGGTGCAGGGCACGCGAACGAGAACGCTCCCTGGCAGCAGTCGGGAGTGCGCATCCCCTCAGCCCTGCCTGAACTTTCGCGGTGGCCGCTGCTGCCTGACAGCCCCGCTGCCTGCAGCTCCAGGAGGGAATGGCACTTCTTGTTTTTAATTAGCAAAGGTGAAAGGTGAATTGAAACTAGCTGTTTGGCAAGTCAGGGCAAGGGGCTGAGTCCTGAAGTGCACCAAGGAGGAGGGTGCTTTCTTCTTCTTTTTTTTTTTTTTTTTTTTTTTTCCTTCTTTTTCCCTCCCTCCTTCTCTGAATGAATTGCCTTGCAGGAGGGACTGAAAATACAGCTCCTTCCTGAATCCACTGGCAGAGTCACTAAAGCGAGCTCAATACACAACACTGCAGAGTAACGCCTTGGAATGTCCTCGCACTTTATAAACAACTGTCCTAGGGAGGGAATATTTTTGCATTTGCATGCACAGCTTGATAAATGGCTGGCTGAGGCTGCGTGCTTCTCTGATGGACGTTGAATTTCCCATAGAGATACCCCACAAACTGACCAAAGAGAGAGATCTAACTGCGCTGGGAAAGTAGAAGTGGAACTTGGAGCCTTAGAGAAAACACAACAACCCACCAAAACAGCAGCAGCAGCCAAGTGAAGAGCACAAGGATTTGATCTTGGGCAGGATGGCATCTGCCCAGGACCTTTTAATCCTGGCACTGTATGGCTTGTTACTCGAGCTACCGACTGGATGTCATGCAACAGATACGAGGCAGCCCAGGTTACGTCTGTCACATAAAGGTAGGTCAGTGTGTCAGGTTTGTAAAGACTTCATGATAATGCAAGTTCATTGACTTCGCTGGAAGTATTGCACCGGGGTGCAGTACTTTCTCTGTCCTTTGGCAGAGAAAGTATTCCTGTTCAGAAATCCTGTGAATTGTTTCCTTGTACCCAGCTGCACCCATAATTAAGTTTACTGAATTCAGGAAGACACTTAAAATGATGATTTTAGGCTACTGAAATATTCTTTGACCTGAAAGTGTGTTAGATTTTGCTTATCATTCTGTCTTATCCTTCGTGCTGTAAGCAGGATGTCTCGTCTCTAATAAGAGGGAAAGGAACCGAGAAGATGATAACCTGAAATTATTGCTGAATAAATATACTCTTATGCATCAAGTAACTCTTAAACAATTAAATGTCTGTTTCACTTTTAGAATTCTATCTATCTGCAAATATAACTAAGGCAAAAAGACTGAATTCCTGTGCAACCATATGATTCATTTTCTAAACTAGCAAGTGTCATCACACTATAATTAAAATGACTAACTGCCAGTGTCAGTCTGCTTGCAGTTTAGCTGAGTTACCCAAAGAAAAAAATGTTATTTTTTCTGACATGTGTATGTAGAGTACTTATAACATTTTTTTTGTTTGTTTTAAATTATTTAAATTTCAGTTTACCTGAAGCCTGAACCATCCTTCCTTAGCTCCTTCAGAGTATCTCCTTGTTTGGTTCTGAATTGCATGTGATTTAAACTCTTCCTTATGAGTTGGTTTTAATCCTATGTATGTATAAAAATACCTGTGCACAACTATGACATTTCAGTTCTCTGCAGCAGTACATACATTTGTAGATTATGTACTTAGGAAGATATGACAGGCAGGTATTGCAGTAGGAGTGAAAAAATGTAAGTGTGTAAGCTAAATTGATGGTTGCCCAATCAGTAATGTTTTGATATTATCTCTTATGCAAAGATGAAAAGAAAATTCTTTTTTGCTGACATAGTTGGGAATGAGCAAATACTAATTTACTCAAGAACATTTCTGTGGTTATGAAAGTGATAACTAAGCTGCATCAGTGTGAAGTACATTAGAATACCTATTTTAAGAATGGCTAAGATCTTAGAATTAGCATCAGCTACAGCTCCACGTGCAGACAGCTTCAGTCTAAACAAGGTTTAATTGTGTTTTATATAGCAAGCTAAATTACCAATTATAAAGAAAGTAGAAGCTGAATAGGATAATTGGTCTGAATGCCTTGCTAGGAAGCTATAAGAAATGGGGTTTGCTTTTATAGGGCAGTGAAACACGTTTTAAAGAAAGAAAGAAAGATTTGTCATGGAAAGCTGTCTTGTAAGTAAACAATCAATTGCTCTCAATGAAATAAATTATATGACCCCTTTTAATATATAAGCCACCACCTTTTCAACCAGTGGTTTCAGAGTACAGTAGGAATGAGTGACAAATGCTGATTATATAATCCCTTCACGTTTGCTGCTGAGAATGTGTTTGAACATCAATTTATTTCTAGGTGTAATTACTAAGACTGTCATTAGTGTTCATATTTGCTTGTGATGGGGTAAGGGAGATGAGAAAAGCATAGTAAACGAGTCAAATAGACCTACTGTTACGGTGGTTCAGGACTCTGGTTTAGCTGCCAGTTTTGGCAGGCTCCCCACTACGGTGCTGTGACTATTAACTGCTTCTGTGTTCACTTGTAGAAGTAATTGTTTTTCCGCTGGTTGGAATCAGTGTACGTTTCACTGCATACTACTTCCATTTTCAGCAGGGAGCCAGTAATTTGGCCATAACACATCATAACTCTGTTATTTTCAAGGAGATTTTAAAATGTCCATTTCTCATAGAGGGTCAAATGACAAATCCAATGACATAGAAAGATCTGTCCCAAGTAAATTTTCTATCACAAACACACATCACCATCTTATATTTCTCCTTGTAGGATACCTTGTCACATGTTTCACACTTATGAAATATGACTGATTTTACAAGTTGTGTTGCAGTCAGTGAGTGCCTAACCACGTATCCCAAGCCAAAGGTTAGCAATGGCATACCTACCTGCACCCTGGGAACAGCAATTGCAGTCCTCCCAGCCAAAAGAATGTGGTGACCAAGCATGAAGACAATGAGTAAATGTCACTGCTGTATTCACTAATCAAACAGGAACAGCAGGAGGGTCCCTCATCTTAATTGCATTTACTCCAGAGAAAAGCTGCTGTTGGGTACCAGCTACAAGTATGGGGTACGTATGAAGAGGTGGTCGTGCACCCTTGTTACAAAGCTGCTCCAGCCTGTCCTATGCGTTGCTGTGTGGCACAGTCTGTGAAGCCCATATGTGTAAATATTCTGCGAGGATTACTGTAAATTCAGTTAAAAATTTCACTGCATAAGACCCTGAAACATGAAGGTAAGCATGCCTGCTGCTTCCCTTTGTACCTGTGGATGCTGGTGGTTAATTGGGATTCAGGCCATGACAAGATAGGCTACTGCTGATGGGTGAGCTAAAAGCTTCTGTGATCAGTATGATGGGGTTTATGGACATGAGGGTTTTTTTGTTATGGAAGAAGTATTTAAAACTAGTCTGTTTTAAAAACCTGTTACTTTAAAGAGCGAAGAGAAGGCTTCCATAAATTAGAAATAAAGACACTTTGATTTTTATAGATTCGCAAATTCTCTGTCTTTTTTCTTTCTTTAAAAGTGATGCTCAGTGAAAGTGTAGCAAACTGACAGTGAATGAGAACTCCTTGCACTCACAGAAAACTAGGCTTCACCTGCAGCACACACATGCCTCCAAACCCACTGCAACAAGATCAGGCCCTAACCCTTGCTCAAGGGGTCGCCTGATGGATAGGAATACCACAATCCCCTTGCCAATTAAGGGATATATTGTGCAACCCCTGTCTGACTCTATGGTCATTTACTCAGCTTCAGTGGGAGTTAATGAAAGTCCTGCATTCTTGAACTACTGTTAAACCTGTCAAGTTAATGCAAACTGTAATGGTGATTTTCAGTAAGGTAGAGGATGGTCTTTATTCACAGTAAACTCAAAAATGAGAATTTTGCCATTCCTTTATACGGGATTAGAATTAATTCTATAGCAGTCATTTTATGGTTCTAACTTCATTTTTAGTAAGCTGAACTATACTTATATCCAGGAATTGCAGATGTTTTTCTCAAACTGTCAGCTTTTGTCTATCAGAAAATTTACATTGCAATTAGTTCCACTTGTGGTTGTGCTGCAGGTCAGTGTTTGATGATGACCAATGAAGATCTTGTTTGGGGTTATAATATACTCCAGTAGCTTTACTTTGATTTGTATAGATAAAAATGTATTATCGCTCGCTCAGTATTACAGAGAAATAAAGTTTCTACATTATTGAGTTATAGGTTGACAACTACATTTAAAAATCATTAGCTCATTTTAGGTACAGTACAGGCTCTACCTAATGAGGTGTTAATGGAAGCCAAGCTTCAGCCCCTGTTCTTTATAGGCTGCTGGTTAAATTCTTTCCCAGTATCCCACAGTTTGAGTTCTTGCAATGGGAAATATATAATTAAGGTGAAATCAGCACACACTGCATGTTAAAAAGAAACTATTTACATTACAGATTGAAATGGATTGGGTTTCCAGAGGACAGGAGGGATATATTTATATAAGCCTAACAGAGCTACACTAGAAGCATGTAGGCCTGAAGAGCCCATGAAGGATGTAATTGTGTAATTGAAGCATTATGCATGGGTTTTTTTCCCTCTACTTTGTGAATATGGTAAAGAGCAAAGATAACACAGTATGAAAGTGAGATGCTGAGCCTTTACAGTGGTCTGTACAATTTTGTTGCTGCAATGGGATCTGGTATAATTGGATATATGCAGAGATTTGCTGATCTTGAGGGATCTATTTTCCGTTTTACCCATTTACATTGCTCTTGAGTGACATGAGGGATTTTGGCATCACTTGATCTCAGGTTATGTAGCTATGCACTGGACATGGTTCTTGTCTGGAAACGGTATGGCTAAGTAGCAGTTGTACCTGCCTTTCCAGTCCAAATATGTCCCTTTTACCTGCTCTGGGAACTGTTTGCTGCTTTCCATGGTACAGTCAAGCTTCAGCAGGCAGAAGGAGCAGATTGAATTTAGAGAGAAGTAATCTGGATCAGAAAATTTATTCTCCAAGCATAAATATTTCAAACAATAGCAGCAGACAACCAAGGAAGGGAGAGCTGAAACACTGCAGAAGAAAAGTGATACTTTCTGTATTCTTATACAGTTTTTAATATATAGAATGTGTAATATAAAACATTTAACGTAAAAGAATTTAGGTCTGGTAGGGTTGGCTAATCATGTTTGAGGGTTGCTGAGGTCTATTACAGCAAGAAAAAAATGTGTCATTGCCATTTGCAGGAGCCAGACTTTCACATACCTACTTTAATTTTCTTGATAATTGTAATTCAGAATTCATTTTAATTACCACGAAGAGTTTCAACATGCTTACCTGTGGTGTCTTACTGTGTCTGTTCTCTAGCTGGCAGTAAAATTTACTTGGGGATTAATGACTAAATTGGATAACAAAAATGTAGGAAATTTTTAGACAGGAATTTATGAATTCTGAGGTAGGTAAATACACTTAATCCAAGTATAGCATTTTAAATTAATAATCATCTGGCCACATAAATCATGGCTATTTAATGACTAGCCACATAACCCATAACTGAATCATATCTGATTCAATTTCATGCATGCAAATGTTCTCTATTTTTAATAGCTTTCACTGTACCAGAATTTTGGTTTTGAATGACTGGGAAAGACTAGTTTTTCTACCAACGCAAATTCAAAGATATTAATTCATGCTAGATACGAATCACCTTGAATTTGTATCAGGTTAAAGGTTTGATTGGTGGTCTATGCTTACATGTAGTCCAGAGAAGTCTGTATAAAAAAACGATAGATGATTATGTGTATGTATATGCATGTATATATGTATCTGTAAAATACATGTGCATGTATGTAACAGATTGAAATTTGAATCTTTCTTGCAGTGAATTAAAAAGCAGTACAATTCTAAGGATTTGGGAAATAAAGACTTGTATTATGGCTCCAGGTCTAAATGTGTTTTGGTATAAGGGCTGATAACCAGGATTGTGAGTGTTTGAAAAACATACCTCATGATAAGCAGTCTATGCTTCTCACCCAGATTCTCGAGGCCACATAGAACTCAATCTCAGCAGACACAGATATCTCTGGGTCACTTGTAGGGTAGAGAGGAGAGCTTTTGCATCCCTTCTTCCACTGGATAGACAGCTGACTCTTTACCAACAATCAGGACAAGCTTTAGGTTTATTATTCATCCATATTACAAGAGGTGACTGGCAGCAAGTTCAGGAGTGCTTCCAAGTAATCCTAGAGGGACTTATTCACCAAGACAGGATTTTTTTTGGCAGAGAATCCATGCTAGTTCCTTTCATAACTGCATTTTGTTGACAAAGGCTTCTGTAAGTAGTGCTGTAGCAGAACTCTGAAGCGATAAGTACCACTGCCTGGGATGCAAGAAGCAGACTGTTTGCTGCGTAACATCAATCATTTTCCTGCTTTTGCTTTAAAGAACTAAGTACCATCTGAAGGTAGAAGACCAGAATATCCTGCATGCTGCTGCTTCTGTGCAGCTACCTCCTTGCTTTCAAAGTGATAACACCATCTGCTATTTTAAGCTCTTAATCAGATATGGTACTCACTATTATTTCACTGAAAGTGAATGTTATATTTTACTTATATGAAAATAGGATTAATGTCATTTGTATGATTTACAGTATGCTGTGCAAGGGTGAGCATCTATTTCAGGCCTTTTGAGAAACTTTCTTTCAATAAATATTCTGAAAACGTACAATGGGAATACTGAATATTTTTTAAATTGCCACCCTGGTTTTCTTCATGTATCCAAGAAAATATTATGAAGTTATAGCATGCAGCCAGCATTAATTAGAAAAATCTTCATTTCTTAATGAAATTCGTAGCCTGCAGGGATCAAGATAATAATCTTTGTTTTACAGAAAAAAGTCCTCTTAACTTGAGTATAGTATTTAAAATGTTTTGTGTTGGTTAGTTAATGTTTGGCATTTAAATAATCAGTTAAGGATTCATGACTAAACATGAAAGAAAATGTTAAAAGAGAAAAAGAATGAAAATAGTACATTATAAAAAAATCTCTAGTGTAGTTTTAGTTATAATTCCAAACTCCTGTAAAGAAAGGATGTAAATAACTGAAGAGACATTTTTAAAATAAACCCCATCTTTAAATTGATGAATAATGTAAATTGTCATCACTGAGATTTAGTTTGAGGAACTACATGAGTTTACTACATACATTAAAACAAATAAAACCATCATGATTCTCTCAGAGTATAGCTTCAATAGCAAATGTTACCAACCCATTGTTTCTAAACTTTTATCATCTCACATTGACAAATTCCTTTTTCTTGAGTTCTTGGTTCTTCTGATTGCCCTCAAGGCTACAGATATCTCTTTTTGGAAGAGATAGTCCATCTTGTTAACCAAGTCAACTGAAGGCTGACATCACTGTGTTTCTCCTTGAGCATCTTCTGTTAAATTTGACGAAGCTATACATTGATATGCTTTCACTCATGTTGCATCCTGTTGGCAAACTGTTTTGTAGCAGTCTAAAGATATTTTTTTTCCCTTTCAAAACAATGTAAAGCAGGAATGTGTCATTACGGATTCAGTTTTTTCTTGCCTTATGATGATTTTCACGCCTATAAAAATCACCAAAGCAGAAGTGTTTTGAGATTTTTGTGGGGTTTTTTTGGTTGGGTTTTTTTGGTTGTTTTTTAAGGAACAATGTTACAAACACAAGGAAGGGTTTCTCTGTTTTTTTCTCAGGTTTTATCTGTGACATTTCTTGATGCTAGACCTTTTCAGAGGATTTGCAAATTGCAGCATGTTACAATCAGACATCTGGGTACATTGTTTAGAAGGACTGCTCTAGGTGCATATAACATCTTAGTGATGAATCTTTGTTTCTCTTCTAGTCTAGAAGGGACCTACAGAATTGTAGGACCTACAGAATATAATGGCATGTCA
Source organism: Podargus strigoides (assembly GCA_028020825.1). Lineage (NCBI taxonomy): Eukaryota > Metazoa > Chordata > Aves > Caprimulgiformes > Podargidae > Podargus > Podargus strigoides. Next base: position 160,512,666 of record CM051663.1, on the reverse strand, counting down.
AAGGTTCCTTTTACAGTTCCTGTGCAAGTACGTACAGGAGTTCTGTAATCACAAAGGTGTCAACAAAATGATATCTGCCAAACATCTTGGCCCTGGCATGACACACAAAATGTGTGTGTAGCCAATAGCTGCAAAATTTGGATCACTCATGTAGCTAAAAAAAATTTTTGATGGAATAAAAGTTGAATCTCATCTTTAAATTACTTTTTATTATTCTTAGGTGAAAGCAGATAATTGGTAGTTGTTTATGTCATGTCTTGCTACCCTGTCTCAATATCATAGAATCATAGCGTAGTTTGGCTTGAAAGGGACCTACTGTACTTGGTATGCTTTATTACCTCTTCTTTCAATCAGAATTTGCTCAACTGTCATTAAAAGTCAACGAGAGTCTGTCAGTTACATATAATGACCCAAACTTTGTCGTTGAATTCAGTGCAATACTTCAGACTGAAACTTCATTTGCCTAGTGGAAGTGTCACCCATTTACCTCATACACTTCACAGGACAAAATCAATGAAGTTTACCAGGAAACAGCAATACCATCTGCCCTGTTGTCTCTGCCTTCCCTGGAGACACTTGGTGCCGTAGCACTTTCTGTAACTCACCTGCCTGTTACTGGTTGACACCTGATAAATAGATCTCCAGATCAAGGAAAGGATTCTAAATTGAATTTTTCAGTGTTTCTGCAAGTTAAAAAGTCAACACAAAGGAAACCCTGTAATAGTCTAATGGCAAAGATTAAATTATCATAGATATGCAACATTTAGCTTCTAAAATTGTATTACCATTCTTAGCTGAATTTTATCAATATGAGCTTTGCTATCAGAAACGTAATTGTGCAAGATATCTTTCCAGTCAGTGAAGGTTGTATGACAGTAATGGGATTTTTGTGCTTTGTGTGATCTATTTCAATGCAGTTCAGATGATCCCTAGGAATATTAAATGTCAAAATATAAAAGAAATAAAAAAGCTAAACATTTCATTCATGAGGAGAATCAAAAACCAAACCAAACCAAGCTTACTAGCCAAAAACAGAAGAAAGAAAAAAAAGCAGCACTGACGACTTCTCATATCCCTTTGGCCTGAGCAGATGATGTTCTTAATTTATAAGAATTTGATGAGAGGCAATATATAGTCCACTTTAGACTGCTATTTGGCAGCAACAGTTAAGAAAAAAATAAGTTGTTTATGATCCTGGTGAAATAATGTGGCTAACATTTCTACTTCATCAGTACTAAAGAATTTCAGGTTTTAGGAAATTTGCTTTTTCAGTGAAGCATGTGAAGTTTATCCTCTATTTCTATTTCTTTAAATCCCCCCAAATATGTTTACATACAAAATTAAAAGGTTCTTGACTGGATATCTCTAGTACAATGATGGGGTTTTTTTGGAAACTCTTTACAAAATAATTCTCTAAACCAAGGAGCCAGTGCTTGGAAGACAGGCATTCAGTGAAAGAAGACTTCACTCCTCCTACCATCCTTAATGTAACTGTTCTCTACTTGTTCTGTGTTTATTTTTATCTAAAGGATTCCTGACTTCATACTGTGAAGCAATTTAAGCTTCTGTAGGGAGTCAAACAATGGGCTTTTTACTGTAGCTAAGTTTGCTTTATAGGCTTTTTCTTACAGCACATTTGTTTAATAGGCCTAGTAAAATGGTGAATGCAGCTGTAAATATATCTTTTATTTGCTGATGTGCAATAAACATCACAGGGATGTTGGCCTTTTCTTATTCTAATCATCCTTACACTGGTGAAAGGAAATCGTACAAAATGAATGAAAAGTGCCTTAAACTGATTGCAGAAAACAAGTCCTCAAATACCTAAGGGTCAGTACCTTGTTTCTCTTTTAACAGATGGCTTCTCCCAGCAGTGTTGCTAAAACTTAATAATAGTAAAATAATAGGTCACTTGATGTGAGGGAATCATGCTAGATAACACTATTCACCGAGGTCATCACTAAAGGTCATTTTTCAGCCAGAAAGCTAAAGGTTAGCAAGTGTTACTCAATTCTATGAGCTCCTGCAACTCTTTATTTATGATTAAGCTAAGTGCTTTCCCGTGGGTGTGTGGTAAAAGCCAAGAGTAAAGGAAAATAAACCCATTCCTTTATGCATTAAATATTTCATCTCAGTTGATTGAAAATGGTATGATGCAAAGCTTGAAAATATGTGTTGTCTGGGAGCCCAGAAAGACGTAAGCTGTTTTAGAGATCTTGTTCTTATTAATGCTGTTGCTGAAAAAATGTCTTGTCTTTATGTGCCTGTGTTTACATGCAGTAAGTCACTATTTTCTCTTCCCTGCTTATCTTAGGCATGGACATGTCCTTCTGCATATTTTCGGGTTACACAAGGATCTGGGATAGTAATAATTTCTAAATACACTCTTGAGGAGGTGTTAAAGTATTTAGCAGCTTGGGCATTTATTATAGCTGAGAATCAGGCTGTAAACAGTCCAAGCTCTTTATTGATTCCACTGCAATGGGTTATTTCATTTCTAAAATATTTGGATTCTTGTAGATAAAATGCTTCACATTTAGAAGATAAAATAAGCAGTTACAGTAAAAAGTGGTTCTCCAACAGCAGCTTTGAATGTAGTATGCTGTCCCTAAATTCTATGGCTAAATATATGAAAACTTTAATACAAAAATAGAAAAGAGGTCTCATTTCACTGTTAATCAGGGCAGTGACAAACCTTCCACAAATGTCTGTGACTGAAGAGTTGACAGGATATGCTTCGTTCCTGACTTTACTTTCTGAAAGAGGTGATTCATTTGGTTGTTGCACTTAGCCTGGAAGTATATTTCTGTCTCTCCTGAGTATGGAAGGAGAATAAGCGTAAACCAGAGGCCTAGCTTAAACTCAGATAAAGACAGGTGAAATGAATGTGGGATGAATGTCTGATGTAGGACTAGGATGTTACCTGTCTGAGGATTAAACCCTTTAACGGAATGACTTACTGCAGAGCTTACAAGCTGCAGCACAATTGCCTGGATAAAGTGAGGATATTGTTATTAAATAATGTGTCTTTGATCTAATAATGATCTAGAAGATGAGGAAAAAGGTGTAGTCATTTGAGCAGTGACTTGAGTGTCTGTAGACCACAGTAATGACTTGATGATCAGTGCACAATATGCTGATTTAGGTTAAATGACATTCACAGAACAATTTTAACTAAACTAATGCACTTCATATTGAAATAGGTGAGTCTCTGACAGTAATAAACAGTGGTTATATACAAGCTGTTTTAGTTATTTCTGCTGCACACAAAGTGGCCTTATAGACCATTTCTATAAATATTTGCTCATGTGTGTTCCTTTAATCATACAAATTACTCCATTGGTTAAAAGTTAAGTTGGGGTTTGTTTGCACGATCAAAGTCTATGGCATGGATTCTTTGTGGCCATCCCTGTAGTGTGATTGATTAAAACCAATCATGACAAAAGTTGTTCTATTCTGCCTATACCCCAGGCATTACAAAGCAACTTGAAACTCTGACAATTTTGATTTATGTGTATAATTTCACTTTCCATTTTATTCTTTGGTTAAAACACTCAGGAAAAAGCTTGAGTCTTAAAACTTGCCATGTCCCTTTGTTATAAGAAAATGGTATTTTCAGATAATGTTTCTTTGCATATTTTATAGAACACTGTAATATGTGTGGGTACTTACCATTTAGAATTGTGAAATAGATGTTACAAATACTGTATGTGGTCTCCTTAATTTTCTTGACACAGAACAATCCCTTACTTTGTTAGAAAATGCAACAGATTACTTCATAATATCAGGTTAATGGATAGGATTTTCTTTGTGTGGTTTCACATTTACTGCTTTAATGTGTAATAGCACTAAAACCCTTGAGCTGTAAAATTAGATCTCTGGACTGTTGAATATTCTTTGTATGCTTAATTTAAACGTAAAACAAACCAAAAAACTTACAGCATGGATATTTGAAAATAATAATAACTGATGTTTATACATTCTTGTGAAACAGCTCCTGAAGTGTGTTGTGAATTTGATAGCAGTATAGAAATGCTCTGTCTTAGGATTGTTGAAAAGTAACAGACATATTGACATGTACTCATAATCTGATACCATTGCCTGGGAGTGTTGCAGGACCCAGGGGGAATATCTGAGGGTTAGAGTTGTCATGTCTTAGCATGTTTTATATTTTAAATGGTGTAAACTATAAATTAACACGAAGAAAGTAGATTTCTAACCTATGATGAAAAGGTGTTTCAGAGTTTTCTTGCATTAGTCATACATTATATCAATGACTGCAGTCCTACTACAATCTTGTTGGTGTGGTTTGGCTTCTCTGTTTAACTGTTCAAAACATGATGGTAAGCTTCTACAGATGTGGATTTCTGTGCAAACTCTGTCTCAGTGGTTTTACTTTATAAGTGTTTGGTCCTTCAGTATGTAAAGTCTGCTCTTGCTAGACATTATAATTTTGATGGCAGGAGCTAGCTATTACTGCATCCAACTGAGTCTCATACTTATGGCTGTAACTGCATTACAGTAGCACTGGGTAATGACGTGCTTCTGTTGGCATCTTGGAGTTCTGCAGTTGTTTTCACAGGGATTGTAATATTGCTAACACTGCTTACTCACTGCAGGATTGTTTACAGACTTAAAAATGCATCTGAGAGCACTAAAGGGTGGAGGTATATCCTGAGAGCAGCCTGCATAATTGGATTAGAAAGCCTTCAGGATGACCTTAAAGTTTTTGGTTGGACAAGACTTGTTTTTAACTGATCAGTTCCTAACCTAAGCAGTTACTGATGTAAAGACTTCACACTTCCTGAAAACATAGCTGGTGAACTTCAATAAAGACCTCACAAATGCTTGTAACTGTCTTACACTGTGAAATCCAGCGATCTGATGTGATGCTTGTAGAAGTTACAGTGTCCGTAAAACATGTCTGAGTGCAAATTTAAACCAAACACTTTTATAATTAAAATATCCTATTTGGGAAAGAAGAGTTGCTGTAATTTTCTTTCATTGAGAGCTCTTCTGTGGGGCTGATTGGAGATCAATAATGTGTTAATAATCTGTTAGTTTTGAGAAATCTGGATTCACTTTGAAGTTTTATGAAAAACTTTGAACAAGCTCCTGGGATCCTCAAGTATTTAAGTCTTGCTAAATCTCATATTTTTTCTAACCTAATGTGAGAATAAATCTTCCTTCCAATTACCTATTGCTTTGCCTAGCTAGACTGAGATATCTTTGAGCAGTGTGACACTGGCAATAAGAAATATTAACAAGGATATGCCTCAAGGAGGCAATCATTAAGGCCAAAAATAAACATGAAAAGTGAAATAAACATATTCTAGTCACCTATACGCTTATAACTCAAGTCCCTTGGGCATTCTCTGTTCTTTCCCCTCCTGAAATAGTCTGAGATCTTCTTTTCTTTATCACTAGCTTCTTTAGTATCTCCAATTCTCAACAAATCACTTAATCCTCCCAAAGTCATACTCACCTTTCCTCATGCCCATCGTTTTCTTACTGGAGCATACATAACAGTGTCCGAGGCACTAAATTCTCACTTATAGCAACTGTGTCCCTCTCATGTAACCTTCAGCTGTATTCCTCGAACTCTTTGTATTCATTAACGACTTTTTTTGCTCCTTAGGTGGACAAAAAGTAGCAGAAATATGATTGTTTCTGCATGTGCCTGTTGACAGGTCAGTTTGCATGTACTAATTGACAAGTTGCCTGCTAATTGGATTAATTGGGTAATGAATTTCTCCTTCCTTTTGGTTGAGGAACTAATGGAGCACTTCCATTTCTTAACTCCTGATTTTCATGAAACTTGAAAATACTTAATGTTTTTTAGACTACCCTTGTTCCCTACCCTTTTCCCAAGAAATTGGAAATTTGTCAGCAGGATCTCACATGTCATAAGGAAAAAACTGTAAATGGATTGTGTCACCAGTGAGCAGAATGACCAAGACTGACTCATTTTCTTAGGAAATTAGACTGTTGTTTTCATCACAAGAGAATCAAATAATCATTCCTATGATAGATCATCATCCTCTCTTTTAATCCTTCCAAATTAATATTTCTGTAGTGAAGTCAGATAACCTACTCTCAGTTCAGTGGCAATGCCATTATTTTTTCCAGCAGTTCCTGTGGAAATTTCAGTATTCTCCTGTGTTCTAGGAAGCCCAGCTGATCACCAAGCATGATTTAGACTGAAGATATTTTCTTATTATATGAGTTAAAGACACTAGATCTGCGTTCTTAAGGATTAAAAGGATTAAAAGTAATAAACACGTAGGGTTTGGTTCATAATTTTTTCGTCCATTGCCAGTGATGGGGACAGTGAGATAAATGAGTATTTGGAAGAGTTTTTCTGTGATATTACCTTTTTTAAGATCAGTTAGGATTATTATCCTAGCCCTTCCCTGTAGGATTTTGACATGATCTGACTCCCACACACATGTGGAACTTTCTCAAGAGAGAATATTAAAGCAAGAAGTCAAGGAATTAAGAAGCCTGACCTGGGTAAATATAGTGTTAAAGGAGAAGAACATCTGGAAAAAAAGACCACATAAGGTCTGTATGACTGTGGAAGATGACAAAGTCCTTAACAGAAAAACATATGGACTGGGAATTTTAGAGAAGACCAGATAGCTAGCCTAGTGACACAGCACTTTATCTAACCTAAATCAATCCCACTATATCAGTATCAGCTAGTCTTCATGAAAAGAAGTGGTAATATGAAAAGTTAAACAAACAAAAAAAAGAGTTTAGCAGGCTAGCAGCTGACAAATGTGTAGACAAGCAAGATTAAAAATAAAGTATATGGATATCTGAGGACATTCTAAGTCAGGAGTAATAATAAAAAAGCATTCTCTGTTTATTTTGTATTATCTTAGATGGTGTCACTCAGCTCTGAGTGATAAACTATTAATAAATTCTTTTGTGTTGCACTAACAGTTTTATTTATCAGCAACCTCCAAAGTACTTGAGAACTTTTTAACTTGAACAGCATTTTATTTAAAGCGCTTTTTAAGTCTCATATATTAACATTTTTCCTTTTATTTACCGTACTGCAAATGCATTCTGAAGCTGCTAGAGTGCTTCTGAAACAAAATCTCTCCTTACGCTGATGCCATGTATTCTTTTGTCATCTCGTCATAACTTGGTCATGCACTAAATCCTCATCAGTTCATGTGTCATGGTTTGTTCTCTCCTGGTGGCCTCAGTCAACTGTTTCACTTTTTTTTTTTAAGTGGTTTGATGCAAAAAAAAAAGTCTGAAACTCTTTCAACTTTGCTTTGTGAGTTTTTTTTCAAAATCATTTTCCTGATTCTTCTAGGTCCAAGAATATGTATGATTAGTATCGTGTGTTTACGTAACTTCCAGCTAGTAATATAAAGATTTAAATTGATTTTAAATTATTTTGGTCTTTTTATTTTATTTTTATATATGCTTTGCTTTTGGTTTTGAATCTCTTCTGAAGTATTATATCATAAGGTTACTTTTCACTCCTTTTTTTTACTTAAAAAATTTTTAAATATCATTCCTCCTCTAAGAGAGCCAAATTTAATTCTGATGTGGTCACTATTACTTAATGTCTCAAGTATAACTACTTTTTCATTTTTTGACTAACATTTCCTTTGATATGTTCCAAAACAAGCCATTCCAAGAAGGAATCATTTAACATGCAAAATAGACCTTCCTTAAATGTTTTATTATGCCAGATAATCAGTTTACAAAAGAGATGTCCAAGGTATTTCCTAATGTAATATTATTCTTTTGTGTGGCCTCATTGATCTCAGCCAAGACTGTGTCATTAACATTCTCTCCAGTAGTAGTAGTGCCATGTCTTTATGGTACTCTCTGTGTTCTCTACAGACATCAATTTAAGAAATTAATACATTTTTCATATTTTAAAATATATTTACTTTGTTTCAACAGTTGTGTTTATTATGTAGAGCTTCTTGCTTGTAGACTATGATAGAAAAAAAAAATTTTTTTTCTCTTGTTTGATAATTTGGATTCAAGTTTTACTCTTTTATTTTTTTGTTGGTTTTTTTTTGTTTAGTGTTTGTTTTGTTTTGTTTTGATTTTGTGTTTGGGCATTTTTTTTCCCTTTCTTCTAAGAAGTGCTGGAGAAAGACAACAGCTAAGGGCAGGCTTCATGTGCCTCTTGGCATGAAATTGCCAGGTACCTGTTTGTTCTGTCTTTCTGACTTAATGTGTTGAGTTCTGTAGCCTGTACTGCTACCTCAAATATTAGTAACTCCTGGGAGTTCTCCTAAGCCACGCACTTGTTTTAGGGTTACTTTTTGTTGGGTGAAGCTGGACTTCATAACCCTAATATCACTTTCCAAATTTTCTTTACATTAATTGTTAAGATCTGTCAACAGCAACGAGAACAGAGACATCAAATTGTCAGTCAACAGCAGGAGATATCGAGAGCTCTTAACTGGTACACATTTCAGACCAGAAGTAGTTAAAATGACATTAACCTAGTTAGCTAAGGAGAAACCCCTACAAATTTTCTGAAAAATTATCTATTATTCAAAATATTTAATCAGAGTATAGAATATGTTTGCTGGTAGTGGAATTGCCTAACTTTCGGCTCCAAAAACTGTCCATATTTTTCAGAAATGAGCTTTATTTTTTATTTGCTCGTTTAAACTTCTGCTACAACTTGAAAAAGTCTAAAGAATTCCAGTAGCATTTAAGTTGTGTGTTAACTCTGAGACATGGACAAACACCAACTAAATTCTTAGTTAAAATGATTAAATGTAAGATTTTAATCTGCAAGAAAATTCCTGGGTAAAATTTATATGGCTAAATTAATAGACTATATTTCTGATCTACTGTTCAGGTTGTCCAGAGTTTTATAGTAGAATAAAACTTTTTTCTGTCCTTGGATAATCTGGAAAGAGTATGATGTAATTGAACAGAACAATAGTTCGTTCATGACTACTACATAAGTGGCAGGTTTTGTTTTCTCAAGCAGAGCATTTCTAAATTGAATACTCTTTTGTGTCTATTTCTGTGTTAAAAACATACATTCCTTTGGATAAGGACTTTATAAAGATGACATGATATAACAATATATGGGATTTGATCTGAGTTGTAAAAATCAGTGCATAATGAATTCAGAAATATCTGATGAATAATGCATTGTATTCGGTGTAATTTCAAGATTAATTTGTCTTTCACCTGATGACCAAATAGTTCTAGAAAAATCTTCTATAGGGAAAGGGGAAGAGAAAGGACAAGACTTCTCTGCTTACATATACATCACATTTGCATCAATTTTTGTATGTGTTAAGGTCAGTTGAACAAGATTTGAACTATATATCACATGCTGAAGCTCAAATTTAGCATATCCTCTGAACATGTGTTTGGGGCTTCTGTGAATATATGCTCTGACTTTATAGTACTTCAGTTGGCTGAGGTGCTTCTGATCTTTTCCAAATTCTGAGGGAAGTTGTGTTTTTGGAAGCTTGATTAGTTTTGTTTTCACTGCATCTGCACTGCAAAATCAGGACAGAACTACCTCCCATACCACAGCCCAAGCTGGGCTTTTCACTTTGTTTGAAGTATTCCTAAACTTGGCCTTGGGTTTCTTGCATGAATGAGAACAGAGTAAAACCCCAAATTAACAGTCCAATGAAGACGTGTGATCCTTTCAAACATTACTGATGTCATTCTGTTCATAGCTAACTAAATTTCCTCAAGCTATTAGAAGTATGCTGATGAATTTGTACTATTTGGGAAGTAAAGTTGAGTTTACGCCCTCGGGGTTACTAATATTCAGGCAGAGTATTCCTTCTGATTCATAAAATAGTATGACTAAGTTATTTTTCTGGGTTTTTTTTGTGAATCCACACCCAGTTTCTGGTTGTTTATGATTCTACAATCTTTTCCATATTCGCTATCCCTATATCCCTGTAGCTATGTGCACTTAGGATTTGTGGTTGCACTTACACTAGAAGAGAAATAGTCTGTGAGCATCCTCCGAAGCAATTTCGGGGGCCAGGAGGAAAGGAAAGGGAAAAAGTCATTCCTTGCCCTACCCCCAGCCACCCCCCCAAAACCAACAAAACACCACCAAAACCAAAAAACTTGAAAACCAACCACATCTGAAAAAACATTGGAGTTGGATTCAGAATGGTACAGATTAATGTGCTGAAATTGGGTAAGGCTGTGCCACTGTGACACATTTCCTCTGGCATGGTTTCTTAAAATTACCTCAGCAGGGTTTGTGCCTATGCATACTCACATCACCCACATGCTACAACTAGAATCATGATAGATGTGTTATTCACATCTTGTTGTAAGAATTCACAGCCGCCTTGTTATTTATAGAGTCCAGTTCATCACAGCATGAAGGCTAAGAACAGCAATTGAAAAGTTTCGCTAAACTGATAGATGACTATCAGTCTGATCTTGACCTACATTAGTTGTATTTTTACATGATGTCCCATGTTGCAGAGTTAGAGACACATATCCACTGGAGAAATGGGAGGTCTCTTTAATCTTTCACATCTGTAATCAGTGGGACAGATGGGTTATCTTCTTAAGTAGGACACTCTAACTGAAATGCTAATTCTCATTCTGTGAGACCACAATCCTACATTTGAAGTGGAAATGGAACATCAGAGAGAACTGAAGAAAAGATCTCATGGCCGAAAACTTGTTGCTTTTCCCAAATGTTTCTTTGTTTTCCTTATGCACATTCTAGGAAAATCATAAACACACTCTACAACTAAAATGTAGGAAATGTCTGACTTATTTTAAAACTAGATATTAGCAAAGATTCATATAATGAAACTCTCCAAAACAATTATTTTGTTGAAATGGAAACCATAACAAATAACAGCAATGTTGTGGGATATTAAATATTTAGATAATTTATCTAAATATCTTTGCTATTTCTCTTATGCCTTGTTTTTGCCCTTGTTGTTGTAACTAGGATCAGAAATGGAAGTGTGACAATATTCTAGAGGAAGATATAGGATTACAAAAAAAAATCCCTCAGATATGCTTTCCTTTGTATATTCATTCCATCTTAAATCAGGCCAATAACTCTGAATTTCTCACATTGCTATTCTGCACTTGGGAATACAGTTTGAGGTAAGCAATTTTAGAACAAATTGGCCATTTGGAACTGCTGGAATGGAAACGGATGTTGCCTTTCCGCATCTACACTTGATAATCTCAGGCTGACATGCATAATCACATTGAAAACAGATTTGAACTGAAGAACTATGTTGTATTATACTCTGTTATGCTTTGATAGAATCTGAGGCAATCTTAAATGTCAAGTTCTCACTCAGCCTGATAAATATAATTTTTCAAAATATATATTTTTTTTCTTCACAGCCTCACATTTGACAAGGAGTTGTGTTTCTCTTTAGTAGAAGTATTGTGATATTATTGTTTTAGTTAGTATTTCAAATAACAATAGATGCAGAAAATTTTCACTTTTGTCCCAGACAGATGCAATGTAGGTAAAGCAGACTGTCTGCGTGTTTATGTATCTGTACATTGTTTCTCCTTACCAATACACAGCTTGGCCTGTGGAAAATAGCAGTGAACCACGAGGTTGATCTCATGAATTTTTTACACATAATCTTGAAAAACTGTACCCTTTCTTGAATGAAAAGATAATTTGGTATAAGTTGATACTGCTTCTTCTTGAAAGGTGTAGCAATGCAGGTATAAAAAAATCCTTATCATAAAACCTAGTCTCACTTTTCAGATTATGTGAATGGTCTTTAGAGACAAAGCCCGTATTATGCAGAAGTCCTGATTTAAATACCTTGTTGTTTATTAATCAGTTCTTGTAGTGTTTTGCATTTAATAATTAATTAAATATAATGTTTGCTCTCTTTATTAAATATTGTATTTTGCAATATGTTATTTTGCTACTTATAAAGCATGATAGCTGTTTTCCTGTTCTTCCTAGAAAGTAGCTTTATAAGTCACTTATTTATTATGTGACTGTATTGAGATGTGAGACTCAACTATTTGTAATCCCTCTATAACTAACTACAGTATTTCAACACCATACCTTGGTGTTTACAGAAGGCTTCCTTGTCATTTTAATACCACTTGAAGTTCTAAAGCCAGGTTCCTTAATCCTATGGGACTGTCTGGAATATAGATGAACTGTTATAATATGGAGGTTAGCATATTTTAGCTGAGTAACCTTTGTAGTTCACCCTGGCAGGAAGAGCCATTAAGCACTTTGTTCTTTGCCCATCAGTAAATCCAGACTTTCAAAAGATGCTGCAGACCACACTGTGGCTTAAGCAACAAATCTCATGTTTTCAATTTTCTCTTCAAGACTTCAATTTTGAGTAGCCTGCGGGACACTGAAATCTTGCACAGAGTGTAACAATTGCTGTTCACTATGTGTAATTGAGAAGCAGAGATCCCTGGTGTTTCAGTTTACTAGGGAGTAGATCCATGGAGTATAGTCAGTTTCCTGGACTATTAATTAAGTCAAGGATAGAGTTTTCTACTTCACTATGGATCAGTCAGACAGTTCATCATTCTCACAGATCCAAAAACCCACATCTGTACACGTCTTGTGGAGTAATATTTCTTTCACCCTATATATTGAAATAACATATGTCTTTCACCAGCAGGCAGTCCCGTTGTTCGCCTGTAGTGACAAGTAGCTGCACTTATTCAGAGAGAACATGATGATCACAGTTAAAAAAGACTATCCAGTTTTCTTTTATCCTACTCAGTGTATTCAGCTGACTGGTTGAATTCCGTTTTAACAAAGGTAATTGTAATACCTGCAGTCTCCAAAACAGCCATCCAAACTTGGGGCCTCCAAGGCAGAACGTCAGTATCAGTATTGGAAGAATTTGCTTACGAGATTGCACAACCCAGTTTGAGCAACAGCTGTTTCAGTAAGAGTATGTCTTGCCTCAGCCTGTACATGATCTCCTTGAAGTGATTGATTGTAAAAAGATCTATGGGCGAGTGTGCAATTGTAAGCCCTGAGCAATTTTTGTCCCCACCTGGCTGTTTCCATAACCTTTCTACATAAGAGAAACCTGAGGAGTCTGAGACAAGTTGTGTGATCTGGCTTAACTATTTGTTTTAGGTATCGGTTCAAACAGTTTCACAACTTCTGTGTTATAAACCAAGGTAAAGTTTTTAGCAGTACAGTAGGAATCAGGGCTGATGATGGCAATGATCATTTCATTCTTTAATGAATGGTATTATGTAATATGAGTCTAGTCAACACCTGGCTTTTCAATCATCATACTTCAAACACGTTTTTTCCTGGAGTGACTACACATTTATTCATGAAGCAAATATTTCAATAGCACCACACTTTTGTTCTCTCTGACAGAATAATTTCCCAGTTTGAGATACTGAGTAATCCAGGAATTAAATTTTTCCTTGTTACATTACACGTGTATGAGTTTCTCCTTACGCTTTCTCTACTTGTGCCAGGTACCAGGACCTCCCAGTACTCAATTTTAATATAATCTAATAATGTAACTAGTTACCATTGCCACTCAGTGCAAATTAAGTTGCATCCAAATTGCAAGTCTAGTGCAGTTTACATTGCTGTTCAGTGTAAATTGACGCATCATCCATGACTTCAGCAGACCTACATTGATTTCAGGATCAGTATACCTGTTGCTTCCTGAGACTTGCAGAGATCTGCTGGGCCAGCCCACATGCATAGTGATGGATGACAATTAAATGGAAGACCATTTCCCAAATATAAAGAAAACTATTACAGTATTTTGTTTAAAAATAAGATATTCAAATCATAACTGAATTAGAGTGTAGCTGATATTTTTTTCTGGATCAAAGTGAACATAGTGCTTACCAAAAATGCCTGACATCCCAGCAAAGTTTAGACTTTTACAAAACCAGTTGGAAGCATGCTCCCAGCCACAATAATTCTTCAGATTCAGTTCCTAGAGAAAATTCTAGTCACTCTCTCTTTAACTACAAAACAGATGTAAAAAGGAAGGGCTGCAATACGGTGCATCATCCTACATGTGCCAGTATGGATTAATAATATTTCCTTTTTTTTTACTCCAGCAAAACATATATTGAACCAGAAATTTGGAAGAGAATCAGGTGGTAGGCATATAGTACAGCAATTCTGAATTAGGTAAATAGACTCGAACAAGGTTTTTCAACAGCCAGTGGAGGCCTTTGTTCTGTTTGGAACCTGATGCATCACCAGGATCAACCTCTCCTGAAGGAGGGCATCTGCTTGACATTTTCAAATTCTCTGGTACTGAAGCAATCATCACACCTGGCTACCAAGTGCAGTGTTGTGCTTATTGTTTCCACTCAATCTTTGACCTTTCTCATGAATCCAGCAGGAAATGATTTATTCACTAAGTTTGCTAATAACTTGAGTCAGTAAACATAAACTGTCTGTTGTCTTAGATATTGCACAAAAATATTAAAAAAAAAGAAAAAAAAAAGCATTGTAAACTCACCTGTCTCTCAGTTCAGATGGAAGTGCCTAAACATCAACTAGGGAATCATACTACCTACGTGGAAGATTATTTTCACAGCTACTGGAGCCAAATTAAAGGCGTGAAATTTAAAAGCCTCATAACCTAGACTTTCCAGTTGGCTTGTTGGATATTGATGCATAATTTTACATGGTTATCTGTGTCTAGGTAGATGTTGAAAACTGACCTCACTAACTGATATATGTGGAAATATTATATTTCTATTCAGCTGCATATTGTTAGTTTTTCGGCTGATATGAGGACAACATTTTGTCTTTGGGTTCTCATGTCTATTGCCTAAATAATGTTACATATATATATATGTTATATATATTTGTTAAATAACATCAAAGTTTTCTTAGTTAACGTACGTGTCTAAATGCAAATGTTTATCCAGCAGTGCATATTATATGGCATTTCCTATGAGAATATCTCTGATACAAGAATGAGTCTTCTCGTATCTCTTACTATTGAAGTAGTACAGCCTGTACTGTTCACATGGTCAGGATAGATTGTTATAATGTTCTCTTATCCTTCAAATTTCTGTGACATTTCTTATTTGGCATAATTCAGTCCAGTTCAGTTGAATGAATAGGCATGTACAATTTCACTGTCAATAGACTCCTAATTTATAAAGGCAGTTCTGATACACTCATCATTAAAGTTCTGTTTTCATCTAATGCACTTTTTTTTTTTCCATTGGACTTTGAGCAAACATGAAGTATATCATTCTCACTGCTACTGCATGCCTGAATTTAGAAAGAAAGAAAAAAAAGAAAGGTAACAAGTTTTATCCTATTTAACCACAGCATATTTTTTCCATTCTCAAGGAAAAAAAAAATTCTGCTTGAAAAGGGTACTCTGTTATGTATGGCATAATGTTTTCTCTGACCTTAATGGATTTCACTGTTTTAGAAAGTACTGGAAATGGAAAACTTTAGACACTAACAACTAAAATCACATCACATTGCTTTTGTTAAAAGAAAAAAAACCTTAGAAAAAAGAGCAGAGAGAAGTATAGATTCTGCAGTGTTCATTTCTTTGAAAAGAAGGAGACTTCCAGGATATATTTTTCTTTTAAAACATATGTAAGTATGCTTAATTACCATACTCAGACAGAGATATTTAATAATGAGCAATTAGTTTTAAATTGAGAGAAACAGCTGTCACTTTAATAGTTTTAATAAATCGAGGGAGTCTGCATGCATTCAGGGTTCATAAACGATGAATGTGACTTGATATTTCATACAACAGCTGAAGAACTTTCTGGGATCCATCCAGCTATGCTTTAACATTTTTAACACCATTCCCAATTATGTTAGAAATTAAAGTCTTACATGTACAGATGCATAACTACAAGTACAGTGTTTAAGATGCCATGGATTATCACAGATCATTAAGATGCCATGGATCATCTTGTTTAAGATGTCTGGATTATCATAGAATTTTAACAAGAGATTCCACTCAATTCATTTGCACTACTGACATCTGTTTTAGCAGTGTCATCTCTGCTGATATACTGCTTCATAAAAAGTAAATACTAACATGAATTGATTTTGCAGTACTTTGTGGAAAGGATTTTTTTGATTGAAGTACCTGAGAAATTAAATTCTTCACAGAAATGTTTTACTTTATAAAAAATCAAAAATGTATTTTCCACAAAGAAACTGAATCAGCATGCTTCTTTTCAAGCAAATCCAACCTGAAAATAAAATATGCTTTTCTTCAACTTAGCCATTTTATTTTGAGTTAAACACTAGACTACTCCTCCTATTGGTGACTTGCATTTTTAAATAAGTTTCTGTTCAAATGCTCAGATTCTTATTTGGTTTGTGTGCATTGTAACTAAATATAAAATAACCATAAATCAGTGGCTGTGCATGTGTGTCTTTATTACTGAAACTGTTAGTTGACATTTTCATTGAAGGATATGGGATTCCAGTGACCAAGTCCTTATCTAATCTACTTAAATCCCTTTGAAAATCCTACCATAAACTACTGAATTCTTCTAATGAATAATTCCTGAAAGTACCCATATACTTCTCAAATGATACCACAGAATGATAGAATGGTTTGGGTTGGAAAGGACCTTTAAAAGTCATCTAATCCAACCCCCCTGTCATGGGCAGAGACATCTTTAACTAGATCGGGTCGCTCAGAGTCCCATCCAACCTGACCTTGAATATTTCCAAGGATGGGGCATCCACTACCTCTCTGGGCAACCTGTGCCAGCTCTTCACCACTCTCATTTTGAAAAATTTCCTCCTTATATCCAGTCTAAGTCTCCACACCTTTAGTTTAAAGCCATTACTCTTTGTCCTGTCACTACTAAAAAGATTGACCCCATCTTTCCTATAGGCCCTCTTTAAGTACTGAAAAGCTACAGGAAGGTCTCCCTGGAACCTTCTCTTCTTCAGGCTGAACATATATATGATGTAGCCCTTTGGAATACACTTGTCTTCGAGGAGGAGAACAATACGTGATTTTCAAGTGCTATTCGCTAGCCATTCAAATAAACTGGTTGAATTTTTTATTGTTTTAAGTACAATTCTAGGTTTTTGTTACACACATAGCAGTTTAACAACATATTTAATTAATTGCCTTCTTGCAAGAGAAGTATAAAACAATTATGTTAGCAAAAAGATTAATTATTAAAAGACAGCTATAAAAATCATTATGTTTATATCTGGCAATATAATCTACTTCTATTTATCACACTCCCTAAAATGCTTTATATATATTTTAAATTATATTTTAAACTATATATCAGTTTTGTATCAAATATTCATAAACATACAAATTTACAACAAATTGCTTTTCTAAGATTAGTTGAACTACTGTCATATATGAATTAAATTCTAATTAACCTGGGTTTCCATTGCTGTTCCTTCCAAATCTCAGTAATAATACACTGATTTTCTTAGAGGCAAAAATGTATCCTGTCATATATGTCTTCAGTTATTAATATTTTTTATATTATTGTATTACATGTATCTATTATGGATGTAAATGAGATATTTGTATACATCTGTAGCAAGATTCTTCTGTTCCCAAGGAGTACAATTTGGCTTTTGTCTGAAAATATCTGGAGTATTAAATGCAGTTTTCGTTGCATGTCCCTTCTAATCTCAATTATTCTATGATTATGGACACATTTTGGCTCATCTTTTAGCTCTAATAAAGTTTTAACTACAATCCTTCAAGTAAAAAGCTGAGAATTTTGTACAGATTATGATAAGAAGGTACAGTACTCTGAATTGTGCTTTGAGAACTTCTGTTTGCTTTGCCTTTGCACATCTGCCACCAAATCAGAGCTACCAGTATGTAAAATTCCGAAAGAAACTAGAAAACTTGGTAGTTATAATTGATGTTACTTTGTGGGTGGTTAATTCTAATTAGCCTGGATTTCCATAGCTATTCCTTCCAAATCTCAGTAATAATACACTGATTTTCTTAGAGGCAAAAATGTATCCTATTTTGAAACAGGGTTTTTTTTTTCCTCCATAGGGATGGAGTCTGACAAGGAGGCAAAGGGATTATCCATATACTGCCTATTTTTGCTGGAAAAATAAGTATTAGAGCCATTTACTTTTATTCTGGCAACATCCATAAGATTTTATGAGATGGGTCTCATTTTTGTAATCTTATAATCAACTGTAAGTTTTTTGTTTTTCTGAGCATTTAATTCAGTTTTTATATGCATAGGTCAAATTCCTTACATATATTCATTTAATCATATTGAAAAATACAGAGCTGTCTACAGCTTATACTACTACACAGACATTAATAATACTGTATGTAATTTACACAGACAAACTAAGGATCAAAATCTATGTATCTGATGAATTTATAATTACACAGCACAGAAGGCCAGACACAATCACATGTATGTTTGTCTGTAATTTCTTGGAGACAGCCATTTGACATCGTGCACATAAACATTTGAGCCATTCATTTTTAACAAGTTATATCCTGTTTTCTCTTTACCTTCGTAACCAGATCTGCAAAGTTACATTTTCTGTTTGACTGAAAAAGAGCATGAGGACCCCACATTCATCCAGCAACTAATTGACTCTTAAAACTTTTCTTGTTACCAAGAAACACAGTCTAATTTTGGAAGCAGTTCGTAATCTGATCTTAGAAACCCCTAATTGTGGTGTTATTGTTGTGTGGTCAAAGCTTAACAGTGTTAGTATTTAACTGAACTGAGTTAAATTTCTATGGAAACTAGAATGAGCCAACCATACCTTCGTCTGCACCACAAGAAGTGTGGCCAGCAGGTCGAGGGAGGTGATTCTGCTCCTCTCCTCCTCTCTTGTGAGATCCAACCTGGAGTACTACATCCAGTTCTGGGGTTATTAGCACAAGAAGGACATGAACCTGTTGGAGCAGGTCCAGAGGAAGGACACAAAGATGATCAGAGAGCTGGAGCACCTCTCCTATGAAGACAGGATGAGAGAGTTGAGGTTGTTCAGCCTGGAGAAGAAAAGCCTCTGGGGAGACCTTATCACGGCCTTCCAGTACCTAAAAGGGGGTTTATAAGGAAGATGGGGACAAACTTTTTAGCAGAGCCTATAGTGATAGGAGAAGGGGTAATGGTTTTAAACTAAAAGAGGGTAGATTTAGATATAAAGAAGAAATTCTTTGTGATGGGGGTGGTGAAACACTGGCACAGGTTGCCCAGAGATAGAGTTGATGCCTCATCCTTGGAAACATTGAAGGTCAGGTTGGACAGGGCTCTGAGCAACCTGATCTAGTTGAAGATGTCCCTGCTCATTGTGGGAAATTTGGACTGGATGACCTTTAAAGGTGCCTTCCAATCCGAACTATTCTATGGTTCTATGATATAGAAACAATGCTGGCAGGTTATTCACTGAGTTTGAACACAGCTAATTATAACATTTTGAAGAGAAGTTGTCATATTCTTGATTAGTTCTCAAATATAACACCCCTTTTTGTAAGTAAGAATGTCAGGTTTTAATTTTATTCCGCTGTTTGCCACAGAATTGTGGATTGGCAGAGGCACTAGAAACATGTTTTTAGCATCAGTCAGTCTATTAATCTGATAACTCTGTATTCTTACATTTTTCCCTCCAGTTCCCTTCATAATTGTGTGATGTCTTGTAAGGAAAAGGACCTGAAGTTTTCCACATATATAGTCAATTTTCTGCATATCAACTTTGAGTATTTCCAACTAAATTTCCAACTATTGTTTTAATTGTTATCTTCATTGAGGAATTTTATTACGCAGCTATTAAAAACTCCATCTATCAGTGTGGTAGTGCTGAATTTAGCTTTCTCTGAGACTCCTGGATCCCTGCCTTGCTTTTCACATCAGTTTGTATTTTAAACTCTGAACAGGAGACCAGTCATTTAGAAGTGTGCAAGAATGCTAATGTATTATTAAGTTGTTCTAATAGGTTATTCTTAGAGCTTTAAAAATCAGGATTTGCAGTGAAAATATGAGTCCAGGAGAGGCAGAGCCTGCTTATCTGCTAACTGATTCAGACTGGGGATTTGGTGATTTGTAAGTTCAATTTTAATTACTTTGAAGACTTTTCAGCTTTCACAGGGCTATTCTGGAAAAGAAAGTTTGCTTTTGCTCACAAATGAGAAAAAATAACAATGGATAAGTGTATTAAGTAAAATAATGTCTGCGCCCTAAGTATTTCTTGGGTCTGGATCCCTGTTAGCCAATGTCACTCCCTAGGAGACCTGCTGCCAGTAGCTAGCTATATTTGTTTATTTATATATCAGTAATGTTTTCACTTCTTTAATCACTGAGACCCATGTGCAGTTTAGAGTTTCTTCTGGGTGCTTTATCTCAGGTCTTTATGAGAATGGTTGGATTAAGAATAGGAGCTGAATGCCCACACAAAGGGGTAAAAGCAGGAGAACCCACAACAGCTTTGTATTCCTTCGTGAGCTCACCAGACTGGCAGGGCTGCCTGGAGCACCAAGTTGGCTCCACTGCTTGCTCAGTCCAGGTGACAAGGTGAAGACAGGGAATTAACACTGCCTTTGGCGCAGTGCCTTGACTCACTGGCCAATATAGCTGAGCTGGCATGCAAGTGGGACAGTAATTTATTTCTGAAAAAGACTGTAAGCTAATGGAGAGGCTGTGGGAGCAAGGAGGAAGCAAGGAAGGAATTATGACTCAGAGGGATGTCTGTGAGTCACAGTGTTTCCCTAGGATACCCAGATGTTACATGCAGCCTCCAACTTGGACTGAAGGTAAAGGCATCATCTAGCTCAACAGCAAAGTGAGCGCTGAGAATTTGAGCTTAGAAGTATGGGTTTGCAATAAGTGGCTTCTTAATGATGTTTGTGGTTTTGTATGCTTTCAACTTGAGGGCATCTGAAGTAACTGTGATGAAGTCATTAGCAAATCTGAGGTCATGATTCTGTTTCACTCCTTCCATTGACTTATCAGTCTCACAGTGAAAAGTACAACTGTATGCGTCACAATAGAAATAGGAAGATGTGGTTTCTCACTCTAGAAGGCTTACAGCCTCACTGATTAAACTTAGTTTTAAACACAGCCTCACTGATTAAACTTAGTTTTAAACACCCATTAACTGACAATGCAGCTGGGTGCTTCCTAGGAGCAGGAGTATTCTACAGCTTCACTCTACTCTAGTGGTGACTTTCAAGTATCCCTGCATTTCAGTGTATGTAGAAATGAATTAATTTCTAAATGTTCTAACAGAGCTAAAATGTTAACATTTCTGTGAATATATCTACATGGGAAATACACTTTGCTCCCACAGTTATCCCTGATAAATCCCTTAATTAAGGGATTAATTATTGATTAATCAATATTAATCCATTCCTCCTTAGGATGGTAATTATTCATAACTAACGTTCTGAATAAGGAGTCAGAGCATACACCTACAGAAGACCAGTGGTAACCTTTTTCCTTGCTTTGCTGAATAGCTGCCTTGGTAAGAGAACTAAAATATGGAACAGCTTGTGCCTCCCAGTTCCAGTGCCTTATTCTCATAATCTGAAAAACAGATTATTTTTTTGTACACCTCATCAACACAGGGGAAAGGCCTTTGCTCTCTCTATATATAATTGCAGTCTGAGCAGCACAAGTAAGAACTGAACTTAAAACTTCAGTGATTTGTTGGAAGAATATATATAAAAGTCCCTAAAGCTTCAGAAGTAAAATAGGAGGAAAGTATATCCTTGAACTAATACAATACAGCATTAGGTAATAATTCGGTGCTCTTGAAGTCCAGTGAGAAGTTTGCTGGCACCAAGTGAGGCACTAGGTGCATATTTAAAAAAAAACCCTTTCATTAGATAAAGGTGAAATAATTGTCAGCTTAAATTTTCTGTGATTTTGTATTCTTCTGGTAAAGTAAGACACAGTGTTAAGATGAAGATAATGGTGTGTGTATTTGTGTTTATGTGTTTATATGTATATTGTGTAGTGTGCATATGAGTGTGTATATACACAGACATTTGTTTAATGTGCGGCTTTGTACATATATACATAGATATACATGTATATACACATACATGCATATCTCCACAGTTTTGATTGATAAAGTTTCATTCTTGCTTAAATATACACTTTTCATAAAAGCCCTTGCAGTAATTGTTCCTGTACTGTGGGTTAGCACTGTACCATATTTGCTCAAATGTATAATCCTGTGCACAGGTTGTACAGAGTTTTTCATTCACTAATTAATGCACAACAGGTATTCAGTATTTAGTCACCTTTTCTATTTTTTTAATAAATGTATATTTTTATCATTCACATGTTTGTACTTAACCAAAATGAGAAGCAAGTAATGTGGCAAAATTCTTATTCACACATAGAACAGAAATCCAACATCAGTTATTTCTTTATGTACACTATTTAAAGTACATATGTTTCCCATATCTTTGAGTATCAGAACTTCATAGCAAGACATTTGCATTTCTATAAGGAAGTTTTCCATTAAAACACGGTTCTGTTCTCCAGCACTGAGGTTTCAACTAGCTTCACTATTTGAGTGGCCATACCCCTCCAAAGGAGAAAATTCCTCTTTTGAGGCAACAGGAAAGATAATACATGCATTCATAGTCTGAAGTCTGTGTAGTATACTTCAAGTTTAACATTCAACTTCCTTGAGAAAGTAGAAAGACGCTTCTGTTTATGGTATAAATAAATACATATGAAAATATTTCCAAAAGAGAGAACTTTCCACCCTGCCTGAAACTAGAACAGATGTAATCCCATATATTTATGAACAGTTTCTGAAACCCTTTTGTATTATGATTTACTAGGACAAAGTTGCCAAGTTTACGTTTTTCCTTTATATTAATGCAAAGATAAATTTCCATTGACCTTCAAGGTGTAAAAGGAGAGAAAACTGTAGTTATACTTTTTTTTCTTTTAGTGCAAGAAAGAACTTGACCCACAATGAGACTAATGGGAGAAAAGCATCAGAAGTTATTCCTTAGCAAACCTTAAAATAATCTTTTCATCTCATCGCCACATTTTGCTGTGCTCAGATATCAGCTGTAGTCAGTTTGCATGAGTCAGAGTGTCCCAGTAGCATGGGCTACACATGCCAGTGCTGCAAACTATTAAAACTTTTGAAAAACCTTTGTTTCAAGGAATTTTAATTATGGCTCACAAGGTCATGGATGTTGAGACTTTATATCATGGGCCAAACTTCAGATCTTCATGAATGAGGCAAGAGGTTAGTATGTGTAACTTTATCCCTACTATAGAGTTCATATGCTGCTGATTATAAGCTTGTAAACAAATCCTTCATATCTCTCCTGTCTGAAATAGCTTTATAAGAAGTTTATTTTTAGAAAAATAAGAAGAGGTGACAAAGACAAATTGTCCTGAAGTATGAGCAAGAAAGTTAAACCCACAATTTCTGATTGAAAAGAGACTATATTTAGAAATGTGAGATCCCGTTAGAGTGTCCTTGGGTCACGTCTCAGTTTTGCTGTCAAGCAACACTGGTGCTTGGCTTCAGCAATGCATGGGATGGCTTCCCTTTTCATTTTTCTCAGCATCTGGTTTCCTCTCTTTTCTCTCTTCCTCCATGCAGACATACTATTTATAGACTAGAATTGAGTTGAAAGCACTGAATCAAACTCCTTGTTCACCAGTTTATAAACTGCCTATTATACTGGCAATTTGAATGAGCAAAATGTTTATGAGTGCTGCCATCTCTCCAGGGACTTAGACAAGGTGTGTAAAATTTGAATCCAGATTCTCCTTTGGATATTATGAATTTACATGCAGCAGAAATCATAGTGATGCTTCTGCTACTTATTCCACCCTTTATATTTTACAGACAGTCATGTTTAAAGACTGTTTGGTCAATGCAGCAATACTGCATTTATGTTGTATGGTGCTTTTTAACTTGAAAAGGCATGGTTCTTTTTTTATTTCTTTTCTTGAAAAGAACCATTCTGGCTCATCTGCCTCTCTCACTTTATTTGACATATGCAACTTCTCTAATGCCTTAAGAATTAATTTGGCTCACTTGTGTAATTTGCTCTTTTAGCCTGCTTTTATCATCTTTGCTTCAGAGAACATTTATGTCTTTGACTGAGACTAAATTGTGTTAATTAGGAAAATATCTAATGGCATCTTGCCCATCACGATGCCTCAATGGCCATGTAAAGTTATTTAAAAAAAAAAAAAAAAAAGCAAAAGTAAAAAACCTTCAGTGTTTCTCTTGAATTCATATGAAGTCCTTCCAAAGCTGTCAGCACTGAGTAATTTATTTTTTTTAGACACCGGCAGTATAGTAAATAAAGACATAGCAAGACAGATTTGATGGGAAATTATGTAGACACTTTTTTTTTTTTAATGATGAGAATAATTAATTGTTGGGAGAATTTTCTAGCCAAAGTGACAGAGCAGCTATAGCTGAGGGTCTTTCTAAATCATGTGCTTGAGCTCGTCAGGAAGTTATTAGACTTGATGTAGAAATTACTTAATTAAATTTCATGCCCTGTGTAATGAAAGAGGTCAAACTAAATAGTTAAGATAATCATTTTTGGTCCTCACTTGCAGGTGAAATTGTAGCCAAGTGATTCCAGGACCTAACTCGTATTGATTTCAATAGGAAAATTATTTCATCCAATAATCTTATGAATAAAACTTTCACTTATGTTAACTGAAGATAGAAACGGGAAGTATTTTAGATAATTTATTTTTAATCTGTTGTGTTATGTGATCAAGAGTCATGAAGGAGAAAGAGAGATGGATACAATGGTGTGCACCTATTGATGTTTTTGCTATGGTAACAGGAAGTTATATTCTCAATTCTACATTGTACTAAAGCATTCAGAAGCACTTTGTGAACTGATAAACCAAGTTTGTAATTTCACTCAGTAATGAAATGAAGTTGTCCCTTCTGTAAAAATATTTCATTTTGCTATTTGGATAGCTTTATGCTCTGCTCATGGTTTAATTGGAAAATGGATTGTAGCCTGATAGGTTAAAAGAAAAGAAAAATTTCTGCTTGTAAGACTTTTACTCATAGTCTTTTTTCTAAATGATATGAATTTGATATGAAATGAAAGCCCTTCAATATAAAATGTGAAACATAACAACAGTAG
This sequence comes from Podargus strigoides, assembly GCA_028020825.1. Lineage (NCBI taxonomy): Eukaryota > Metazoa > Chordata > Aves > Caprimulgiformes > Podargidae > Podargus > Podargus strigoides. The sequence goes on along the minus strand of CM051663.1, from coordinate 160,487,590 downwards.
TTGCAAAACAGCTCAGAAAAGCCTGAAAATTTATTTGCATATCTTCTGTTAATCTGTTACTTTAAGCAACAGTTCTAGATCTGGGGCAGTTCTGCACCTACACAGAAGGAAATTGAAAATAAAATAGTTGTTGCAATGGGAACTGTGGTAGATTTATTATTGAGGCAACAATTCGGTTTTTATGTGATTGCAATGAGGTGTCTCCAGAAACTTCATATAAACTGCCTGTTCCTGCTGACAGTAACAGCCTCTATTTCAGCTTATTTGTTTGCCTCTAGTTTTCCCACCTTATGCATCTGTTTTCCTTGGTATCGATATTCTATTTTCAAGTATGATTAATGATTTGAAGTTATTTAGTTTAGACCCAGAGCATCTTTGCATGACTGGAAGTATGTTTGTTTCTTAGACTGTATGCTAAGAGTTTCATAGAGTTATAAATCGGTAATAATAAAAAAAAAAGATTAGCCTATTGGAAATTGGCATGGCATGGCATGGCATGGCATAGAACAGAACAGAATAGAGCAGAACGGAATAGAATAGAATAGAATAGAATAGAATAGAATAGAATAGAATAGAATAGAATAGAATAGAATAGAATAGAATAGAATAGTTCAGTTGGAAGAGACCTATGACAATCACCTAGTCGAACTGCCTGACCACATCAGGGCTGACCAAAAGTAACTAGATGTTAATATCTTCATAATCAAATGTTTTGTAATTTGTTTGGCCATTAGTTTCATTCTCACTGAACTCATTACAGCAGTCCTTAGTATGGTGTTGAAGTGTTAGCTATGTATTGAGTTAATGCACAGTTGTCCTCTGAGGAGATTCAGTGGTGTAAAAGGTTCTGTTATTATTATCTTGTGTGTCTTTACTGAGAGACAAAAATGATAAAAATACCCTCTTTGTCATGTTGAGAAAGCAGCTGAATGTCTTTATGGAAATTTAGCATCTTTCCATCTGCCTTTTCTCAGCTCATTATGACTAACACAATTTCCATTGAACCTGCTAAGAATTTACTTAATATTGTGTTATAATATTTACTTTATTAAATATTATGATAATGTGTGTGTGTATATATATACACATATCAGATATATTATCTTAATGCTCTTCTGGTCAATTACAGAAATTTTTTACTTCCCTGGGACACAGGTCTAGATCCCTGCTGCTTTTTTTTCTTTTGCAACTTAATGCCTGTATTTTTGGCTCTTTTATATAATGTAGTAGAGAAACTCAGGCAATTTAGAATCTAAAAGGGGTCAGTCTGCTGTTGTGACCCCTAACTGCTTCTGTCTTAAAACATTTCAGTATTTCTAAGATGTGCATTTTTTTTTCTTTTCAGTGCACATGAAAAGGGATAATGTTAGTGTTTTGCAGTTAATTCAATTACTTTCCACTTGTGAAAATGCTGACAGGATTTCCGACCACTGGAAGAAGTGCCCTGACTGTTAGATGTGATTGGCAGCCCAGACATAACTTATAAATTGCAACTGAAATTAAAACATTTTACCTTCACTCATGTATATCCCTTATGACAAACCGTTCAGCAACACTTTTAAGCCATTATTTCAGTGAATTGACTTTCAAAGGCAATTAATGATCAATTTGTTAGATAATGTTCTTAGTCAAATCACAGATGAGTCAGGATCTGCTACAGTAATGGACAAGACTTTAATGCACTTGCGATCATAAGTCATAGCTGTTGTTTTTTAAATACTACAGATGATTTTTTTTTTCCAGATTTACACCATCTGTAATACCACAGTTATCAGAAGACTGTGCCCTTTGCATTTGGTATAAATTAAAAATATGAAAAAAAGAAGAAAGCTCATTCAAAAGCAAAAATGCCACTGACTGCATGCTGGAGAAAAAAACTTCCCATATTAAAAATATTATTTTTTCAAATGTTATTTAAAGATAATAGGAAAAAATTGCCAATAGCATAATAAGAAAGTAATTTGGAAAATAAAACAAGCCAAAAAGCAATTATGAAACACACAGAAGAAAAAAATACCTACTGTAAGGCTTATAGTTGTCACATCTAACTTTACTTAAAGATTCCAGTTAGCTCAGATTTTCTCTGTGGTCTATGGAAAGAAAGAGACTCTTCCAGAGGTAATTCATGTGTTGGGTGGGCTGAATTTCCATCTTCAAGTGGATAGCTTTTGTGGTTAAGCATACAGAGATGTACGATCCCTCTGTACCTGTTTAGACTGGACATCTAGTTTTTAGACAGCTAACACTAAGGGTCATGAGCCTCTATTAACTCACCAGCTCATGACATTTTCATGAGTTTATTACGGAAAAAATATACAAGAACAGGGAAGAGACTAGGAAGTGTGAAAATGCCACTATGGCAAATCAATGATTTAATCCCATTATGGATTTTGTAGACACGTGGATGAACTCTACATTAAAACCTAGTAGAACAGATAATAACCACGTATTGGAGCCATTTAAAATTATTTAAAAGACATAAAAATGAGGAAACTTAGAGGATAAGAGAAAAATTTGAAAAGTATGAAGACATGTAATAGCCTAAAGGAGCAAAAGATATACTTCAGTATTATGGTTAAGAATATTTATTTTTCCTTTAGTTCTTTTTTTTTTTTTTAATTTATTGTATCTATCCTGAGCACCTAGAATAGAAATATTTAGTCTTCTGTAAATCAACCAATGGTGAGGCCTTTCTTAGTTGCAGATATGTCTGGACCAGTTGGTGCAGCCAGCTGCAGGAGCAGAAGGTCTGCCTGGGACCATCCTGAATTCCCCTGAGCAATAGTGTCTTATGGTTTGCAGAAGCAGATTTCTCTATCTATTCATTCTCCATCTCTCTGTGGGAGAGAAATGAACAGTTTCTTCTCAAGGCAGCTGAGGTCTCCTTGTTGACTTCTTATCCCTCCTCAAGTAATAAAGAGAGATTGATGCATCTCCTCAAATTTGGAAAGCAGAGATGAGGTTGTCATAATCCTTGTCTTGACATGGTATGGAATACTGGTTGAAACACCTTGGACATGCAGAAGAAGGGTTTGTAGTTTTGGCAGTGAACATTCAAAATATCATTACAGCTAATTTTGAACTTGAAAATAGTGGCCTAAATATGTGAAAGGAATGATTAAATTACATTAAAACTATACACAATTAAACAGTAGTCAATGCACATGCGATTCATTTTTTTATTTTTAATAATAGAACCTGAATTATCTTCAATGCAAGAAAACTAAAGTTATGAGGATTAAAAGTTATTAAGAAAAAATAAGGAAAAGAACTACATTCATATGTAATTTAAACCCCCCTCACTACTATTAAATCTGGTAAGACATTTTGTACTGTTTTCATCAAATTCACTTTTGCACTCTGCTTCATTTTAATTAATACTTTCTATTTTTTTCAGTTTCTCAACTTTTAAAATGCTAATTAAACATACAATGTTTCATCCCTTTAGAAAGGAGTTACCAGTACAGGCTGGGGGCTGAGCTGCTGGAGAGCAGCTCTGGGGAAATGGACCTGGGCGTCCTGTAGACAGCAGGGTGACCATAAGCCAGCAATGTGCCCTCACAGCCAAGAAGGCCAATGGTATCTTGGGGTGCATTAAGAGGAGTGTGGCCAGCAGGTCAAGGGAGGTTCTTCTCCGCCTCTCTTCTGCCCTGGTGAGGCCTCATCTGGAGTACTGTGTCCAGTTCTGGGCTCCCCAGTTCAAGAGGGACATGGAGCTACCAGAAAGAGTCCATTGCAGGTCCACTAAGATGATGAAGGTATTGGAGCATCTCCCATATGAGGAGAGGCTGAGGGAGCTGGGTCTGTTTAGCTTGGAGAAGAGGAGGCTGAGGGGGGATCTCATCAATGCTTATAAATATCTCAAGGGCGGGTGTCAAGAAGATGGGACCAGACTCTTCTCAGTGGTGTCCAGTGACAGGACAAGGGGCCATGGGCACAAATTGGAACACAGGAGGCTCCATTTTAACATAAGAAAACACTTCTTTACTGTGAGGGTGGCAGAGCACTGGCACAGGCTGCCCAGAGAGGTGGTGGAGTCTCCTTCTCTGGAGACATTTAAAACCCACCTGGACGTGTTCCTGTGTGATCTGCTCTAGGATTCTTCTCTAGCAGGGGGGTTGGACTGGATGATCTTCAGAGGTCCCTTCCACCCCCTGCCACTCTGTGATTCTGTGAAAACATTTCATTCCCTTGAGAAAAATCTCGATTATTAAAGATCTGTTTGCAGTCCAATAGGTAGTTTATTCTTAAGACAAAGTTGAGCATTTGTTACATATCTTACAGGGTTTTTATCAATATCAACTTTAACTAGCAAACAGTTGCAAAGTATATAGTGTAATTGCTTTTGTTATCTTAGTGTCTACAAGCCAAAAAAAGTAAATATTTTTATAAATGTTTCTTTGTTATGTCTGTATTTAATTAAATTTAGGGATATGATTTTCCTCATCATCATGTGCTTCTGATTACAGCGATACCTGCATTAGCCTGTATTGTGGAGGATTTAAGTCTTAAATATTCACCATCTGTTAATAAAAGAGATTATCTCACTGCATTTTGGAACAGGTATAGACTAATTAGAACCAATTGGTATTTTTTAATTATATATTTTTTCCTCATGAAAGAACTCTTCAACATAGGAGTTACACAGTCAGAAATGTATCTTCTGGCTGAGTGCAGTTTTATTGGATCATTACTTAATCCATCAAAGATGTTGATTTTATCTTTTAATAACTGGAATAGTTGAGACCAAAAAAAAAGAGATTGATTTAATGATATGGCAATTTAAGCACAAAGCAGGCATTTTAAATCTAAGATGTTGCCTGAAAGGGGAGAAATTGCCTAAAGGCTATAGAGAAAGCATTATGGTATTTCAGTGGCATATTTCCTCACTGCTGCTTCAGCACAGTTCACATCTGGTTGCTTCTGTTTGTGCTTGCAAACTCTTCTAAGGATTATGAGACTATTCGTATTGACTCAAATAAAATAAAGTGAAACTTGAGATTTCTGTACAAACTTTGTATTGCTAAAATTATATAGGTGTATTCCTATGAGTATCTCTATATCAGTAATTAGAGCACTTCACTACCTCAGCAATACTAGTTTTGAGATGAACACAATGTTAAAAAAAGACAGTTTGAAGCAGTCTCAAAACAAACCTTCTCTGAAGTAAATGCATTCTGACAGGAAGAACAAGAACATATCACAAGTTAAATTGACGAGGAGCTTCTGCAGACAATTTGCAATTGCTGATCTGGTCAGTCGTACAAAATTTACAAGTCCACTGAAAAAATCCTTCTCAAATATTATTAGGTGGCAAGATATAACGTATGAATTTATCAGAAGAACCTCTATGGTGACTTTTAACTAATGAATTCTTTGGTGCAAAATGCCTGGCACATAGGAATAAGCTCTTGTAGAGTAGAATGTCATTGGCCAGAAATCCACCAAGAATTATCACTATTATCTTATTTACTCTGATGAGATTTGAGATGCTGAAGGTGATCTGAAGAACCAGCAACAACTGGATTTTTAAGATTACAACATCAGACATGTTAGTTATGTTCACTACTCTATAGTTAATCTGAATATTGTGTCATAGGAATTTTAAAATACACTCTATAGAAGATGACCTATAATAGCCTTTCAAATACTTCCTTGGAACACTATCCTATAGTGAGAGTAAGAGCTAAGAAATACTGAACAAAAAAATCTTTCAGCTCAGATTTAAACAGAAGACTGTTCCTCTTCAAATTGCTTTCTTGGATAAAAAACTTCAAACAAAACTGAAGGCTGAAAGCACGAATGTTAAATTTTGCCTTCTAAAACCCTGGTTGTTGTTCCAGCACAATGATATTTATTATTTTATTTCAATCTCTGTGTTTTCATATCTTTTGATCTACTGATAACCTGTTAAACTTAAGCTAACTCCCAGGAAAACATGAAAGTAAACATTATTCTTAGACAGACTGTGCCAAATATTTTAATAGAGTAACTAAAAGGGAAGTTTTACTTTAAATGCTGCATGGGAGATGATACTGCAACTCAACTATGCATGAAAAGGTGATAGTGGACATTTAGGTAAAACTTGAAGTTTAATCTCTCTCTAGGACAGCATACTTTTTTTTACTTACCGCAGAATCATACTGGAAATGTTTCAGATGCTTTATAGCTTTTTTTTATGTTGGCATGATAATGTAAGTAATCTGAGAGGACTAGAGAGAAAAACCAATGTGTTAACAGACAGTCCCCAGAAGAAAAAAATACCAAAACCATAAACTGTGTACCAAGATGACAATGGTTCTATAAATGGGTTGTGAGCAGATTCTCAAATCCAAAGATATTAAAGACAGATGGACCAACACTGTTAGATAAAGAGTCTTCAAAAGTCAGTTTTTAACTTTGGAACTGCAAGTGAATCGGATGGATGGGGATAATAAAACTATCATATCACTAATATGCTTATAAATAGGACTACCAAATCTTTGTGCCAGTAGCTACACCTGAACTTGTCTTATGGACATCTTTATAACCAGTGAAAAGAAACAAGCACTTCTAGGATGCAATTCATCTCAGCAATTTTGGATTTATATAAGGATGACTTGAACAGCTGTCTTCCTAGAACAACTCACTTCTCTGGTGTAGAGAGATTATACAGCTAGAACATATTTACATATCAGACTTCTGAAGTTGGATGTCCTACCTTTAATGTCAGATTTTGTAAGGCTTTAAACATATATCTGTAACTTTAGGGAAAAAAAATGATTCTAAGCTTAAATGTTTCTAGTATTCTAAAAGTATTCTATAAATGTAAAAGTGAAATCAGAGCCCAGTCTTCCAGCTTCTTTGGCTGTGCAAGCATTTCCAAAGGCCTGCTGCCTTGGAAGCCTTAACAGCAGTTAATGCTTTTGACTGAAAACAATTGAAATTGCAATTGAATTGCAATTGCTACAAAATCCTGAGTTACCACTGCAATTTCTGAAGGTAATTTCCTTGGCACTTAGCGAGGTTTTGAAAAGTACTTTAATTGCAATTAATAGAAATAATGGTGTATCTGTAACTTCCTTTGGCCTAAAATCAAAATAGCCTTGACTTTGATTGACATATATTCTAATAACATTCTAATGAATGTTAAGTACTACTTTTTTCCTTGTTTCTTTTCAAATGAAGTAAATAGGTTTGAAAATCTTTATTAGCACAAGATATGAAGTATGCAATTATTTGGCTAGCAAGTAAATAGAAACTGGCAAATTGTGCAGACAATCTGGAGCTCAGATATTTGGACATTCCTGGTGGTCCCAGAGTCTGCAGTGAAGACTGAATGGTGTAGGAACTGAACTATTCTTGCAGCTGAGTGGGTGGTTCTCTGCAGTTCAGAGCTAAGACAAATAACTAGCAATGGCAGGAAAATATTTACTGCCACTACCCACTACACATACTGCCACCATACATCATGTACTAGCATTGTGACTGAAATAACTTTGCTGGCTCAAAAACTATCAAAGTAGAACATTCTCCATCAATATTATAAGATGTTTATGGACCAAAAAACATTGAAAGAACATCTCATATAACTTCATTACCACATCTGTGTTACTACATTCATTGTAGGAGTCAAAGCATGTGTTCATCTTACCAAAATTGAGGCACCTATAATGCTTAAATTAATAAGTTTTAAGAAGCTGCTCATGCAGTCAGTGGGAAAGGATGGACCTTTCCAGAGGGAAATGCTGATCTTAAGTAGGCTAAATTACTCTTGAGGGGCATACTCTTTTCCACTACCAGGGAATTCCATTACTGAGTATTGAGTGCCCCTGATAAGTTCTTACTTGAGATGGAATGACTCTGTAACCACATGACTCAAAAATTTTGAGGAGGTTGAGAAGGAAATGATAAAAGATCCAGGATCTGGAGGACTGAATTAGTCTCCTATATTTAGACTATTGAAAAGAAGCAGTCAGAAAAAATTGTTTTCTTTTTTTTTCCCCTTGAGGTTCCTCTGAAATTCCATCCAATATTAGTGCTGATTATGACAAACTTCAGCCAGATAAACATGTCATGTCTACTGTAAAACACTTGATTTGTCCTAGTAACTGAACTGTTGAGTTTTATCATTAAACAATCAGTCTTCTGTTATGGGAGGTCATATGTGAAATAACACAGAGTTTCTAATCTGTAGAAAAAACCCACAATTTAATATTTATTCTATCTTCCTCATCTTCTTCTGATTAAAAAGAAATCACAGTGGACATAGCAAGCCAAACAATAATGTTTAGCCATTCTGTTTTTTTCTTCTCACCTTTTAGAATGAGAACCAGTCTGTCTCAACCATACATACGTTGGCCTTTAGGAGCCTATAACTCATCTAAATTCCAAACAATAAATCAGTGATTAGTGTATTAAATTCATCAAGAAATGTCAGTGAATCTTGTACCACATACCCAGAAAGGTATGTATAATCTTTGGATTAAAAAAGCAAAAATTGTCCTGGGAAGCAGAAATCACGTTAGAGTCTTCACTCCAAAAAAATGAACTAACTGTTAGGCTAAGGTCAAATGCATGTTTGCTCATTTGGTGGCACAAGCCCTCTCCGTCTTCACTGATGTGCCTTTTTAAGCCAACTGAATTGCACTCAGCCTCATAAAAGAAGTCCACACTGATTTCACTGAAGTCTCCTAGTAGATGGTTAATGATTAATAAGGATATATTAATCAAGACAAGGAAAGTTAAGAGCTGAATTTTAGGTATGTGTCCTAATTATATACGTATATATATAATGCAATTATAGAATAGTTTTGATGACGACCAGTGCTAAAGGTTCCAAATCTTATACGCTGGATCATGTGACTAGCTGCTACCATTACTGACATTTAAGGACTTTGTGGTCTTCATTTTAAAACACAGGTATATATTTATGTATTTACACCCTTGAGCTACACCATCAAAGACATCTTTGTAAGCTACAATTTTTAGTAAAAATAAATTAAAATTGTTCTGAATGCTACTGAAATAACAAACTGGGGCAATCCATCTGGAATTCATTTTGCTTCATATTATGGGCTTTGTGTCACTGCTGTCCAATTTGACATCGAAAAGCACAAAAAATAACATTGACATAAGGATATAGTTATGTTTATATGTACAGAAGCGGATTCTTTTTCTGTTATTTTCAGAGCAGTATCCTTAGAATTGGCACCCTCAGCTGGCTTTCAGAAAAAAATATCTGTAGCAGGCATGTTGAAATGCATCAGTAAAAGATTATGAAGTGAAAAAGCTGCCAGTTCAGCTACTGTTCTTAGTCAAGTACTTCCATTGTACCCAATGGGAGGCTGGAGCTGGGAGACATGCTTTCCCAGACATGCTTTGAGCAAAAAGGTAGAATATATGTCTGCTGGTTACACCAATGCTTTTTTTCTTGGGGTCCATTAAGTTAAGCCCAATAAAGCCAGTAGGGGCTTTTTTCTTTAATGCACCTGGTCTGTCTCCCATAAAAGCAGAATAAAATAAGTTTTTTATTTTTGATTTCCTGACTTCACATTTGATATACTTATATAGTACACATTTTCAAAAATATCTAGGAAGCTTAGCCATCACAGTGGCTACTGCTGTAAGATCTTTAGGTGTCTGAAAAAAAGAAGATAAAGGAGAAGACAGATCGCTGTTCAGTGAGTACTGGGCAGATCTTAGAGATGATCTAAGTATGACCCAAAGCTAAATGAAAATTTACTTTTTATAATGGTAGTGATATTGACTATGGGAATAAACCATTAATAACAATAGATGTATACAAAGAAAGTGTCTCTATTTGATTTAGGAAAAAAAAACACATAAGGAATTTGATAACCTCAAGTTAGAAGACACAATCTTCTTCCACCTAAACTATAAGCTTACCCAGCTATCTAAAAGTATGGCTCCCAGTTCATTGAAGAGAGAAAATAGGTATCTTATTTAATTCTAAATATGTCTGTGTATATATATATAGGTACATATGCATGAAGTGATTTACTCTTCACATATGCTTGTGTCTTCCTACTGATTATTTAGAACCTAAATGGCTACGTTACACTAGATGCCTACATTCTGTTTTGTTGAATTTAGGTGGAATATCTCTTCAACTTAAAGAAAAAAAATAGTCCTTAAAAAACATGGAATTAAATCGATAGCGAGATGACACTGAAGACAGCTTCATCAAAGATAAATGCACTTACTTGTACTAATTTATTGTTATTTGATATATGATTCATTTCTTCAGACAGATGAAATGTAGTAGAGCAAATGTGTCAGTAAAATATTTAATATAGTGCTATGGGTTGCTATTAGTCAGATAAAGGGTTATGGTTGGACAAGTATTAGCACACACACCTTATAAAATAAATAAATATAGGAGAGTAATTGGGAAAAAAAGGCATATTAGTTTTTTTCATTTCCAGAAGGGTTATTCATGGAATGCATTTTATTTAATAGGCTCATTTACAGGTTTGGCATAAAAACAGGCAGTGTGGTAGTGAAATTAGCAGATAACATACAAAATAGATGACCTTAAGAAAAAAAGTGTAAGGCTGAAAGAAACTGAATCAAATTTTAATAGTACTGAATACTTGGTTGCAAACATAAAGGTCCATAACAAATGACTGTTAAAAGCTGCAACCAAGATTTTTGGGACCCATAGGGAAGGAGAAAACAGAAGGCTAAGGGCTGATCCCAGAGAGATTATTAGTTAGACAGTAGGACTGGCCATAAAAAGAAAAAGCAGCTTCTAAAATCTATTAAGCAAGGTATTTCCAATGAAATTGGGAAATAATGTTATACTAGGCATGAGTAAGGCTAGTAATGAATTCCAGCCCAATGCCAGTGACAACGCTAAGCTCTACTTCCCGTATCATGCCTTAAGACAAGCTTCATTATGACCTACTAGGGCTGAGCCCATGGATTGGGACTGCAAGTGAGAAGGTAGGAGTTTTGCGCAGCTCTGTGAGACTTCTCCAGCTTCCTACTTCTGATGCCAGAACCCACAGCAAAGCTCCATGAACACACAATGTCTCTGTTGTGGCTCAGAAGCCAGAGATACTAACTTAGTACTCAGGTAAAAAGCTAAAGAAACGTGATCTGAAAGAAGTCTCAAGTTAATGAGAGGGGGGAGGTTTAGATTGGACATTAGGAAAAATTGCTTCACTGAAAGGGTTGTCAGGCACTGGAACAGGCTACTCAGGGCAGTGGTGGAGTCCCCATCCCTGGAGGGATTTAAGAGATGTGTAGATGTGGTGCTGAGGCACATGTTTTCTTCGTAAATTGGCAGTGCTGGGTTAATAGTTGAACTTGATGATCTTAGAAGTCTTTTCCAACCAAGGCTATTCTGTGATTCTACGGCTCATGGAGCACAGCACAAGTGCATGGTGCAGTGTCCTCTCCTTTCCTTTCACACCGGTGATCACCCACTCACCACAGTTCATGCCATAGAAAGGTCCTGTTCGAGTTGTGTAGTAGCAGAGCTGTCGGAAGCAGCTGCAAAACTGAAAATTTGGAAATATGACCTCAGCTAAAAATCATAAGCAGTAATAGAAAATGAATTCTGGGGGACAAAGAAACTGTTTTTGTACAAATGTACCCAGAAATAAGGCAAGGAGAAAAGGGAAGCAACAAACATTGTATTACAATAGTGTTTTCCCTAAATAAACTTTGTTTCAGAGTATTCCATGTGACATCAGCAGGTCTTACAAATGAAACAGAATGAACATGTCACCAAAGCATGGCCAGAATGGAATATAGCCATATTTATGCTGATAGAACACAATTTCAAGCAAACAATGGTTAGGTATAAACAGCAGGGAGTCCATTTATATGTTTATCTAGTCTGTAAATTGCTGTGCACTAACGAGCAGCAGATGAGATAGATTCTTTGTATTCTTTTTGTTGTTGTTGTTGTTCTCTATGGCTTTGTATTTAGTGTCTTTCATCTCTAGAGAGACTTCTTTTGTATAATTTACCTGGTTTTAATTGTAATAATTTTTAGGGGTCATAACATACACTTTACTAAATATCTACAATTCCTTTTCTGCTTTATAGCATTGCATGAATGCATTCTCAAGGGTATATGTTAGTGTAAAGTAAAGGAATACGTATAGCAACTGTAAAACAGTATTTGTTTATTTTTTTTTCCCATTAGTTTGTACTTTAAGCAAGGTTACAAAGTTTAACACAAGGGTAGGTGAAGATGATAAAAGGTAAACAACAGACCTATACAGAATACTATATTATTTCCATTCTTAATATTATATTTTTGTACTTAATTCCACTTATATATTTCTCCTGGAAGAGTTGTTTTCAAATATATCAAAGTAAATGCGAGAAACACTAAGATTTCTAGAATATTTGCACCTTTCACTGAGAAGTATAACAGTTTTTCAGCCTTTTAACAACCTTCAGCAATGAGGAGATGGGACCATTGAAATATATGCAGACATTTTTATCTGTCAAGTTATTCTATTTTTATAAAGTTCTAATCCAAGAACATTGAACAATTAAAAGAATATGAATTTTTAAAATCTGTGTTTAGAAAGAAAATAAACTATACATTAACAGGTCTGATCTATATAAATATCTGTATTATTCTCTTACAAAGAAAAAAAAAAAGTTTGAAAAAACCCACTTGGATATGTGTTTATGCACTTAGATTGGAACTTCTTGTAAACACAAGAAAGCATGCATGCAGGTCAGTGAAAGAGTTTTATATCACATATAGTTGAATTTTCAAAGGAATTTAGGTGTCTGAAAATGGATCAAAGTGATTTTCCAACCTATCCAGACTGGAAATGATGGGACTTGGCTGCATAATGTGTATGGGTACTTCTGACAACTTTAGTAGGCTTTCAGCTTCTAAACAGTTCTGAAAAGTCTTAACGTGCTCTGCATTTTTTCAATCGAAACTGTGTTACCTAACATTGAATATCGGCATGATGCTTTATTAATTTAAATGGCTTTATAAGCTCATTGCTCAAAGTTTTATATTAGTGTTTACATCATTTTATGTTTTGTGCTATGAACCTGCTAATGAAAATTTTGTGTTAGTGGCACATTTTTCATAACACTAGAAAGCTGAGAAAAGGCAAATATTTTCTTGAAGAGGAGTATTCAAACTTTAACTGTCGGAAGTGTGTACTGGGAATAATTTTGTTTTATTAATAGTTAACAATTTTGAAGACAATAATGTCTTGGATCTGATATTTAGTCCAGATTAACAGTGTCATCTTCTTCTTACTTAAGATTAATTACTGCGGCTTTTTATTTGTCCTAATCTTATCTGAATGTACTTAGTGTGATCTAGTTATCAAGGACCTAATTAAATATAACATGTAACAGAGAATACAAAGATTTTGATTCTCAAATATTGTAGGTAAGTGAATATGAAGATGAATATACAATATTTTTTAAAATTATATCCACATCTTAATATAGAAGCACCTTAAAAGGATTATGTGCTTTCAGCAACCTACAGGACTGAATACTTTACTTATACAACTGAATGTATTAATAGAATTATCTATGAGCTATTAATGCCATTAACGTTAGTGTTTATTCACAAATGATAATAGCAATCCGTTTTCATGCCTCTGGACGTGTATTATATACCAGAATACTCTGGGCAACACCTTTATTGTGTCACCCAGTCAATATTAGAGTTATTCATAGTTCCTGAAGCATCAGATTTTTGCCAGGGATGGCAGAAAAATGCCAGTCAAGATAAGCAAATGAGTTAACACTACTTTTACATTCTCCTTTTAGTGTCAGAAAAATATTTCAGCTAAATGGACTTGAGGCAGTGGAAAACCTATCTGTAATCCTCTTGTGGGGCTAATTAACTTCTTTGTGTTACTTTGATGTGGTCTTGTAGTTTAGATTGTGTAATTTTGGATATTGCAATTCAGCATGTCTACATTAGAGAGTGGAAAACGTAACACTATGCCTACAGCAAAAAGTGAGTGAGGATATATTGGCTCAACAAGGCTGATCTCGTAGCACACTCAAGCTTATTATTAGCTTTCTTAAATGAGAAAATTTGGCTTTTGCAAACAAGGTGGTGATTTATCCCATAGTTGAAGTGAGAAGGCAAAGGTTAGCAGAGGCATATGAAAATGAAACTCTTCCATGCTTTGGTTGAGTAAGAGGTTGACAGAGTTGTACTATTATGGTTTATAACATAGATTATATTAATATGCACAAAAAAGGGAAAAGCTTGAAATTCTAAATACTGTATTCATAATAACAGCAATCATTTGTAAATTACTCCTTAAGGAGACATTGTGTATGGCTCCCTCCCCTGTCCACACCCCACATCCTTTCAATATGCAGAGCAGTGTCTCAGAAACACTGGTGTAAGCAGGCATCCCCCAATAGCACATAACCCTAACAGTGTTGAATGCGGGGACCGCTAGTGATAGAGGGGAAAAACATTGAAGCAAAGTTCTGACTACAACATTTAAATTCTGTTCTTGGTTCTAGAACAAGTCACAGTTGCTAAGTTACTTATAAAAAATAACATTTTTCATGCAACTGTCGTGTTTCCCCAGGGGACTAGGGTTTGGCGCCTATGCACAATATCATATGATTTATGAATATATACCTACTGTAGAACAAGTGTTTATCTGATGAGGCCATGCTGGGTAAAACTGACCTATATTGTTTCACTGTCTTCAAGGTAATTCCAGATTAAAGTTTCCATGATTTGAAGCAATTATTTCATATAATGTCACTGTGAACTAGCTTGTTTTGTCAGATCCCAGAGCCTTTCCCACGGATAAATTCTGTGATACAGATTTCTTGAGGGATGGACATACCCTTAGAATGAGATCTGGATTAACTCAAATTAAGAAAAAAATTCTTAGTTTTTCATTCCATGCTCAAGTGCTTCCTGGATTAAAGAAGATTATTATTATTGAGATATGCGGACAGTCTAAGCATGTCAAAGCAGCTTCTAACTAGATATTAATTATCAGATTACAGATATGCTTTTCTTAACCTGTGTTTGATGGTAACTGAAGTTAACATTGCTCATTAACATTACTGTGGTAACAGTACTTGTGCTCATTATTGCCCCTTGGCTCTGAAGCAGCAAATAAATGTTTCCCTACTATTTCTTCAAAAGCAAAGAACTGGGCTCTTTATTGTATACAAGTGAGATGCTTGGGACAACAGAAATTCTTCTCACTTAGCTCTCTCACCTCTACTGAAAAGTATCAGTTAAATAATAATTATTCTATTCTGGAATAGAATAGACATGAAATAAAATAAGAAATTATCCAAATTAAAACAAATCTAGCAGGGAAAGGTTACACATAATTTTAAAAAGCAAATCCAGAGCACAAGCACCCATTGAAGCATTGACCTGTGATTATCCTGAGTATCTAAATTTTTGATGCTCTTCTTGGCAACTGTGAAAACTAGTACTCTTCCAAATAATATTTGGACATGGTTCAGGAGACAGTACAACAAGGACTGTTCTACACTGGGGGGCTGAATGGCGCTGTGTTGCTTGGAGGTGAAAACGGTGGAACAGCTTAGCTGTATGGATGTATGCCATGTGGCCTCTGAGCCATAAAATAGTTTTATTTAGTAATACTTATGCAGCCAAGGAAACCATAGCCTTTCACACTAGCAGGGACTATTACAGAATTAATTCTTCTCAAACAGAAGAGATGGCCGTAGATTCACTGCTACACAGGTTGTATTGTAGTTGCATCAGTTACAGCTCTTTGCTATTGGTGTTATTTATTATCTTATTTGAGAATGAGTGTTTAAATACAATTTAGATAATGCTTACAAATACCGAATATAATTTTTCTTCTGTAATAAGACTGCTAATACAGAATTGCCTACTATGTTCAGTTTTTAGTACAAATGAATTTTAATTCAGTGTCTGAAAACTATCTCTTGGTTTGTTCATTTACGTTTAATAACTGAATGGACTGCAGAACAGAGAAAACATGATTCAGAGTTAATTTCCTCCGTAAATTTTTGTTAAATATCATAAATTTTGTTTTCCAAGATGATCAAAACCATTCTTGATTCCAGACATTACAATTTATTATGCTATAGTTTCCTGCATTCATCAGTATGCAACAGAAATAGCACTATTTTGAGCTTTTTGATCATGTGAAAACATTTGTCAAGCTGACATTTTGACTACTTCAAAAAAATACATGAAGTCCATCAACAGTGCATAAAAAAGGCATAAAGTAAAGCTTTTTTATGCCATTTTGAGATATAAGATTAGTGGGACACAGCCTAGCTTTATTAATCCAGGCTTTCATTGTATCTCATATTTGACATTTGTAGCTAGTTGCTTTTTTAATGAAAATTTTTCTTATGGCATTTATATACAAAAGGAAATTAATCATCCTCCCAGTTAGTCACCTTTTTTGTCACTTACCCACCAAAAAGCTTTCGCTTTCCAGGGAGTGTTTCCACTAAACACTCCTGCTGCCATAATATTTGGTTTCCCCACCACACACTCGGTTTTCATGTCTCTTGGCAAGACTCTTTCGTTTTTCAGCTTCTATAGAGTGTAATGTTAACAAAGTATTTGAACAGAGAAAGCCATTGCTAGTCTATTTTCCATTTCACATCCAATGAAAACAATTTGGATTTGAGTTGACACACATGCGCTAATGGTGCTCGTGCAAGGGAAAAAAAGAAATAAAAACAAGCATCAGCAGTGTTGGAATCCTATACTTGTGTTTGACAAACAACTTCTTCAGTGTTCAGTGACAGATTATATGGCTTGAGTATACGCCTGGAAGCAATAATGAGTGAAAAAAAAAATGAGTTCAACTTCAATAACTGAGAGTATCCACTTATGCAGAAGCCAAATGGTCACCTTTAAACTACTGTTGTACTTCTTCATTCCAACTGTGGATAATTCCACTGAATAAAAATGCCCAGAGAGAAGTGCAGAAGAGGCAAAAGAACTAGTAAACATCTGTGAGCACCTCTGAAGCTCCCACCAAGGCTTCTTCAACCTCCTATTCCATGTGTATCAGCACCAGCATTGCAAGTTATGCTTTTTATACAGTCACAGCTGTCTCTGGTGTTAGCACACAGGGAAGAACAAAGAGAAGCTGTTGCATGGTGTGCAGTGGTGTCACATCCATAGAATGAAAGGAAAAGGGCTAAGAATTTTTCAAGATAAAATTTAGCTGAGAAAATTAATGTGTGACTCACTAATCCAGAGGGAAAGAAGAGCTCTTTACAGAAACAGTAAGCAAATTAACTGTTAGTTTTAAGTTTCATTAGAAAAGATATTAAACACTTCTGTGTTGTGGGGGAGCAACAGAGTATTTGTAACTATTAAGTGAGCTTATTTAATATCTGCCACTGAATCTGTCTCTTAAAACATGTGCCATTGTATCTACAAGCAAGGATGCTTGTTAGTGATAGCAGTTACTGCTCATAGCACTAATAATTGATGCTTTCCCAGTAGCCAATGTATGTTCTTTTCAAGATACAAAGAGATTTAGTCTCAGTCATCTTCTTCTAGCCTTATTCCCCTTGCTTTTTCAAAGGCAACTTCGCTCTCTTTGCCTTGAAGCTCAGAGTCTCATATCTTTTGAACTTGTTGGTGAAAAAAATACCTGGCAAGAAACCTGCCAACCATGGATCACCTTTCAATTTGAAGACAGACTTCTAAATAAGATGGAATACTTTTCAGAGTTTGTTAGCTCACAAAATCTAACTGGCAGATTCCTACGTGCTGAGTACTGTAGGTCTGTGTAATTATCTAGTACAGCAACCCTTTTGTTGCTATATAATTGATTGATTTTCTGGGAAGTGCTGCTGGTGTCTAACTTATTTCTGCTACTTAATGGGTCTTAAATAAATATTATCAAATATATCTCTTTTTTCTTCCCCCCATGTTTTTTCCTCAAATAAGTCTGTAGAAAACTAGATTCTCAGCAGCTCTGAAAGTAAAACCTGCTACACACCCCCTCCAAATACAGATGGAAGTGCCAAAATGTGAAGATCAGTTTTACAATGCTGGATTTTTTTCCTAATCTGAAATGCAGCTCAGGTGCCACTGTCCACACCATTAGCAACTACAGCTTTCCCTGGGCACACATAATAAAGCAAACCCTAATAAGCTCCTATTGACAGTAAGAGACAGGAGATCTTACTGAAGCTATGGCAGTGCATATTTAAATGCCATTACTGCATTTTTAATTGAAATTGGTCTCCCTTTAACATGCCACACTTAACCTCTAGGCACAATACAGTGTAGAAGAGTTTTGAGGCAGTCACACATTAAAGGTGTGTAGTTAGGCGTAAAGCCAAAGCTAAGTGCTCCTAGCTCCTGTGAAGAAGAATATCCTCCAAGGAATGCAAATATTTATATTCAGAATGTATCCTTAGTAGCAAGTGATTCAGCCTTGAACAATCTTAAGTTCTTCAGAAGAGGGAAATAGATTATTTTATAATGTTAATGGATGATTAGTATTCTATTAATTTGTATGCCTGAGTAAATAAATAACCACTCTAGTACCACCATTTTTCCTTGTTTATAATATATTAAACAGCATTAAACCAAAACTTACAAATCCTTGAGTTTGGCATGGATTTCTTATTAGCTACTTTGCGCTAAAAAACATGTGATCTATTCATTGTTCACTATTCACCATTTTTAAAACTGATAAATAAAACTAAAAACCAAATCCCAGTTTTCACACTTGTTACCAATGGTGGAAAAAACCAAAAAAAATTATTTTCTTTCAACAGTTCAAAAATTTTGATTGAGGTATGCTGGTCATTAACAAGCTTCCAGATGTCTCCAGGCTCTTCTGTGTGAGTTTGGCTTCTGTCAGAAACCAACTTTGCACATAACTAGTCATGATTTCAGAAGGTCAGTTGCCTATGTCAAAATTAATTTATGAAAGGAACAAACACTCATATACTGTGTAACTAACCACTGTCTAATCTAAATGGTGAAATGTATATGTCAAATCACGGAGTCAGCTTAAAAATCAGAAGCACTGACATAAAAGTATTTTGAAAATAATGAAACTAAATGAAACTGGATTATTTATCTTTCATTTTTTATAAGGTCCAAGTTCTTCATGGTTCTGTTACACATCCAGCATCTTCTCCAAAATCATGAGAAACTTGCCATTTAAAAACATTAGCTTCTCACATACACTCAACACTCCAGTCATAAGGACTTTCAGGAAAGTCAGTGCTGCAACAGTCACATTAAAGTGATGGAAGCTGACAATGTTGTAAAACAGATTATAAATTGAGTATACGCAATATATTGTGCCTGTGTTGGCAGTTTTAGTCTATGTGAGTACAACAACCAATAAGACTCTCCTAACATAAAGTTCATAAAATCAGGAAAGTCTTGTTTCATGGAAAAAATAAAGCAGCCTTCAGGTCACTTTACAGATGGTCACTAGGCTCTGGTTACAGTAATTTGGAGATTTAAAAAAAAAACCCAATAAATAAGTTTAATACATTTTTGGTTTACCTGAGGAATTTTGGTATTAATATTGCATTACCCACTTCTAAAAATGAAAATATCAATATCCTATATCTGGCTAGTTGTCTGAAGAACAGCAGCAAAACAACAGAAATATCCTGATTTGAAAAGAAACCAAAGTATTGACACATCGAAGATATTATTTGTCTAGTCCATATGTATTAGATATATTGAAATAACATGTAGTAAAACATTAAAATTCTGTTACTCAATGAGTCACAACATAGTGCTATGCATTTATATAAATATTTAAGTTAATTGTCTGACTAGAAATACTTCAAAGTGAAAAGTATTTTTGAATATTATTGTACTCCTCTACATCTTTCTTGTACGGAATGCTAAGTAAGTGCCTGGTTCCTCAAGGAATTAGAGGTATTTAACAGAAGTGAGGATAAGAATAGGTGAAAAACAATTCTATAATTGTAGAAAAAGAATTACATGGTACTGCTGATGGTGCTACTCAGCCAATGCTTCTATTGAACCATTGTTTAAATTTGCTAGATATTGTTCACAATTAATGGCACAAAGAAAAATCCTATACATCTACAACAGAAAAGATTTCTAATTAATAAGAAAAGGCATAAAGCAGGCATTGCCTTTCTCTTAGCTCTTTATGTCATTTCTAATAAAGATTAAATAATAGAAATTCATGCTAAAACTAATCTTCTCTTTACAAAAAGAAGGCTCTATAGTGCAGGAAAAATTATAAACTTTTTTGGTCTGGCTCTTTCTCAATCAAAGGGCATATCAGTTACTGTATATTAATGCAACATTCCAAGCATTAAATTAAATTATAGACAATAGAATTAAGTACAGTTTACCTCTGTGGGGCATTAAAAAATGAGGCACGTTCAGCAGTTTATTTATTCCCAGTAGAAATATCCCTGTTGAAATAGCGCTCTTAAAACATTCTTTCCTACCAGATTTTGCTGTTTCAAATGCATTCCTTGGGCAATGTACATATTTAGTTTTTAAATGTGACATGTAGAAATCAACCTTGATTTTCTTGGATGGTTTGACTTTCTTTAGTTGTGCTGTGGTTTAGGTAACCTTAGCACTCCCAGGGTCTAACCCTGCTACTGGACCTATACAAACAGCCTGAAGCATGCTTATTCAACAGGGCTGCAAATAAGCACCAAAGGTCCACCTGTGTTAATACATTTTGAAGGTTTCTGCCACTTATTACGCATGATTAATGTGTAAGCAGAGGCCAAATACTGTCGAGACTGAAACTTCAATCTTTAGTCTAAATAGATGAATCTGCAGCACCATCTGAATTGAGTTACACTGTTGGTTCAACGTCATTAGAGATCATTGTAGTAACAAAAGAAAGGGCTACAAGCATTACTGCTAGTATTGGATGTGGATTTTTTAATTTATCTTAATATTGTTTGGTAAGTGGGAATTATTTTGGATTTTAATAGTAGGCATCATAGAATCATAGAACAGCCTTGGCTGGAAAAGACCACTAAGATCAAGTCCAACCATTAACCCAGCACTACCAATTCACTACTAAACCACAACATGTATTCGTGTTCATACTGAAGGAAAATTCTTTCTGTAATTTAGATCAGCAGAATGTCTAAAATGATCAGAAACAGAAATGCAGTGCATCAAGGGTCAGATTCTACACAGGTATACAAAAATGGAACTTTTTTAATGCCAGTGGAAACAGGCTAATTGAACTGAGCTTTGCCCCTATGTGACTGGCCCTCAGAATATGTTTCGGTAATGCAAAACTACTTGCAATTTATACTACTATCTTTTGTACAATGTTCATGACATCTTCTTTTCCTGTTGTGATGTTTCTCCTGGAGACACTAAGGCTGAATGGCACCTTGGAAACTGAATCTCTACCTATGTCAAATTCATCCATTTCAGGATTCGTTACACCACACTCTAACCACATATATTTCTATTCCATTTTTTCCCCTCAAAAAAGACTCATTAGAACCCAAGAAAAAAATACCAGTACCTGCATAGAGTTTTTAGCTTAATGTGAAATTTAGTGTTTATAACTGTATATTGAGTTCTGTGTATGAAAACCCAAACTGAGTGGTATTGGAAGACAGTTGAAGGTGATTAAGCATAAATGAATTGAATCGAACTCTTGCGTAATTAAACTTCCGAATGTTTACTGTAATATTCTGGAGACTTACTCCACCTTCCCCCCCCACACCTCTTTAAAGCCCTCTGAGATAAGAATGTAAAAAGAAGGTAGAGTAAATATTTAACATGAAGGGATCCTTAGATGTCTTTAATACAACTTACTTGAAGCAGAAGATGGTATTTCAAAACATATAACTTGTGTTAAAGGGCTGCTGTTTATATTTCTGGTATAAATGCAAGAAGAAGGACTTAGTGGAAGCCACAGCTGCCTTGACAATGTCATGCCAAGGCACCTATGCAAGCACCATGGCTTCTAGGTTTCAGTACAGACAGTATCTATATTGTTGTATGACTACAACAACACAAGCAAACACTTATCAGAGTAACCCACGAACAGATACACCATGAAAATAAGTCCTAAAGGACCTGCCTTCTGATCTTTATAACCCTTCCTTACAACATCTGGGGAACTACAGGCCTGTCAGCCTGACCTCGGTGCCAGGGAAGATTATGGAAAGGTTCATCTTGGGGGAGATCACTTGGCAAGTGCAGGACAACAGGGGGATCAGGTCTACCTAGCATGGGTTCATGAAGGGCAAGTCCTGTTTAACCAACCTGATCTCCTTCTAAGATCAGGTGACCTGCCTAGTGGGTGAGGGGAAAGCGGTGGATGTTGTCTACCTGGGCTTCAGGAAGGCATTTGACACTGTGTCCCACAGCATTCTGCTGCAGAAGCTGGCAGCTCATGGTCTAGACAGGTGGACTCTTCACTGGGTTAAAAACTGGCTGGATGGCCGAGCCCAGAGAGTTGTGGGGAATGGAGTTAAATCCAGATGGAGACCGGTCACAAGCGGTGTCCCTCAGGGCTCAGTTTTGGGGCCAGTCTTGTTTAATGTCTTTATCAATGACCTGGATGAGGGGATCGAATGCACCCTCAGTAAATTTGCAGATGACAGGAAACTGAGTGGGAGTGTCGATCTGCCTGAGGGTAGGGGGGCTCTGCAGTGGGATTTGGACAGGCTGGAGCGATGGGCTGAGGCCAATTGCATGAGGTTTAACAAGGGTAAGTGCCGGGTCTTGCACTTCGGCCACAACAACCCCATGCAGTGCTCCAGGCTTGGGGCAGAGTGGCTGGAGAGCTGCCTGGTGGAAAAGGACCTGGGGGTGTTGGTTGACAGCAGCTGAACACGAGCCAGCAGTGTGCCCAGGTGGCCAAGAAGGCCAACGGCATCCTGGCCTGTATCACAAACGGTGTGAGCAGCAGGAGCAGGGAGGTGATCGTGCCCCTGTACTCGGCACTTGTGAGAACACACCTTGAGCACTGTGTCCAGTTCTGGGCACCACAGGATAAGAAGGACATTGAGGTGCTGGAGCGAGTCCAGAGAAGGGCAGTGAGGCTGGTGAGAGGTCTGGAAAACAGGCCTTATGGAGAGCGGCTGAGGGAACTGGGGTTGTTCAGTCTGGAGAAGAGGAGACTGAGAGGAGACCTCATTGCCCTCTACAGCTACCTAAAAGGAGGTTGTAGTGAGGCTGGTGTTGGTCTCTTCTCCCAGACTACTAATGATAGGATGAGAGGAAATGGCCTCAAGTTATGTCAGGGGAAGTTTAGGTTGGATATTAGGAAGCAGTTCTTTACTGAGAGGGTGGTTAGGCACTGGCACAGGCTGCCCAGGGAGGTGGTGGAGTCACCGTCCCTGGGGGTGTTCAAAAAACGGGTTGATGAGGCACTTGAGGCCGTGGTCTAATGGTCTAATGGTTAAGAATATGATAGGATAAAGGCTGGACTTGATGACCCTGGAGGTCCCTTCCAACCATAATTATTCTATGATTCCATGATTCCAAAAAGAGCAAGAAAGCAAGCAGTGTAGATTCAAAAAAGTTTGTCTCTTTGAAATAGTTTAATAAGTGATACAGATACACTGACCAACTGTGCTATGGATTAGTAAAATATTAAATTCTATAGAGAAGAAAAAGTAATTGTTTTTAATAGGAATTTTTAAAAGCTATTCAGATAATTTTGTCGGCCATTGACAAAAGAAATGATAACCACAAAGAAAAGAGTTGTTGCCAAATGGCGTTAATAACAGCACATGGCTAGACTTGTATAGAAAATTTGTAAATATAAATTAGTTCTGTGATAATTTTTATATACGATCTCTATTTTCTGCAGTGGTGTCATTGAGACTAGTTTCAAAAGAAAAAAAAATAGCAATAACTTGCAGGAGGAAATATACCACAAATGGACTGCAGCTTGCTTTAATCTAATTTACATTTGTTTTATAATCTTTTGAAAATATAGATCCTCCTTAGAGTTACCACATTTTTACATTCATTAGTAATTTGCTGACACCATTTTCATTACCATAGTTTGAGATGGCAAGCAGCCTTGCTTAAAAAAATGAGACATTTGTGTGAAATAACATTTTGTATACACATATAAACATACATCTGTACATGCACACAAACACACATACTATGGGTCACAGAATATTTCCCTCAGATGTCTGTACTCCCAAGGAGGTAGATGTAAATAATCTTTTTTATCTTACTGTTACATAGAAATATTTTACTTGGAAAGATGACACATCCAACTAATGACCTGGTATCAATATCCTGTGAGTCTTGTCCATGTACTATTTGCTGTTTTCTTTCTTTCCTGTTTTATTTTTCTTTCCTTTTTTTTTTTTTCAAAGGCAAGTATATATAATTGTGCTGTGTTTTAACAAGTTTATTTTCCATTGAGTCCAAAAATGGAAAATGGGAAGAGAATATTTTGTACTTAATCTTGCACTTGACTTAAATAAGTGTATGAGATTACAAAAGATGCAATGGAGACCATTTTTATTTGATTTTTTTTTCGTGGTACAGATATAACACACATCACGGCCCATGTAGACTCTTAGTGCCAGCCATCGACTGGTACATAAGAGTTGTTTATGCAGCTCTTAGACTGAAAAAAATATCTCTCGGCGAGAGAGTCTACTGAAATCAGAAACTGTTTATATAGATAATACTTATTTTTGTGAATAAAACTGTCATAAACTAACTGAATATATTGCATTTACATCTACACAAATGAACATTTTCTAATGCTTTTCCTGCTTTTTATTTTTCTATGTAAAGAAAGCTGTCTCACTGCCTTCAGAACAGACACTATTTTATTATACCCTACAAGCATCAGAATAGAATAAAATATTCCCAATTCGTTAATTCTTAAAGAGAGAATATTTGCTCAAACTTCAGTTAATCTTATGTAGTAAGTGGCAGAACCACTTCAGCATAACTTTTTCCTCTAAAGTATTAATGAAATATAATATAAACAATTAAATAGCTTTCAGTTAAATAATATATGCTTAGGACCTATTCATTCCTAAGAGTAGTTACTTGTGACAGTTTGATAAATATATTATTCTGTGACAAGCTATTTCATACAGTTCATGATGTTCTTTTTACATACTTTCCATAGTATCAGGAATGGAGAATTGTATTCTGCTGGATAAGTACTGGTGCAATATGCAGCATGTATTACAAAATTAACACGTCCTCAGATAGCCTCGTGCTCATAAATAATGTGCAGAATATAAATTTATGTTTCTATTGTTTTCTAAACAGAAACATTGCTGTCAGATTCAGTAATATGCTACTTGGGATATATAGCTCTGATATAGTATCTTCAAAATTTTCATATTTGTATTGAAGCTAATTTTGGAAGTAGTCTTCATATCTTAAAAGTCAGTATTTAGAAATTATCTTGTAATCCATAAAAGGTTTCTGAATGTTGTCTTCTATGTGTCTTTTCTTCTCTACTTCTTTCAGTCTCTACATACTGCTATGAAATTCCATAGCAGTTATATGAATGAAACATTCTTTTTTCAAAAGCTCATTTGCTTTTAGAGGTAGCTAAATTTTATTAAAGTTAAAAAAAATTTGTTGAAGAAATAACAGTAGGTACTTTGAAAGTATGCAGAAGCTTTTTACTGGCTATATGGATCTTGGGTTTTTTTATATATGTTTTTCCTCTATGAAACATTATGTAATAATGAAAAATAAATTTTTTCATTGATTAATACTTTGACAAAAAACCCCAGATGTTTACATAATTTAAATTAAGAGTTCTAGTTTGTTCAAAGATCATTTAATTTTGAAATATTGACTTACAATAAAGAGTTGACACTGTTTTAACCAAAATAATATATGTAAAATTATCAAAATATTTCCATGGAATCAATGTGAAAATAAGAGGCTTTTTCTATGTTTGAAAATGTTCTGTATTTGAAGATTTTATTCCAGATTAGGTTGGAAATATTTTTCAAAGTCTTTAAAAATTCTTTCAGTGCCAGAAAAATATTTCCTCCCAGTACTAATACCTCATCTGTGTTTTGCTCACTTTCTTCTGAGGGCAAATTCTCATGATAGCCTAATAGCCTTGTGAGTCACTCATTGTACTTGCATTCAAAATATGAAATATCCAGCTGCTACATACAGACTCCCTGAATGATCTTGGCAAATCATATAGAGCTAAATCAAACCCTAGAGAATTTTGTGAAAATGGAAGTTACTATTTTCTTGTTTTTCCCATCTTCATAATGGAAATTCTCTCCTTTTCCTTTCTTTTCTAGTTGTGTCTTCCAGTTAGATTGCAAATTCCTAGAGAAAAAAGTTTGTCCAGGTCTGTATATTTTTGTAGGGATGAGCAATGCATAATCTGGTAACAAGAGGTGTCCCTCAGGGATCTATACGGGGACC
This sequence comes from Podargus strigoides, assembly GCA_028020825.1. NCBI lineage: Eukaryota > Metazoa > Chordata > Aves > Caprimulgiformes > Podargidae > Podargus > Podargus strigoides. Next base: position 160,461,219 of record CM051663.1, on the reverse strand, counting down.
AATACTATTTAATTTCTTCATCAGCAACATAGACAGTGGGATTGAGTGCACTCTCAGCAAGTTTGTGGATTACATCAAGCTGAATGGTACAGATGACATGCTTGAGGGAGGGGATGCCATCCAGAGGGACCTTGACAAGCTTGAGGGCTGGGTCCATGTGAAACTCATGAAGTCTATCAAGGCACCTGCACCTGGGTCAAGGCAGTCCTCAGTATCAGTACTGAGTGATGAATTGATTGAAAGCAGCCCTGCAGGGAAGGGCTTGGGGATATTGGTGGATGAAAAATTGGACATGAGCCAACATTGTGTGCTTGCAGCCCAGAAAGTCAGCCGTGTCCTGGGCTGCATCACAAGAAGCATGGCCAGCAGGTCAAGAGAGATGGTTAATGCCCCTCTACTCCACTCATGTGAGATCCCAACTGGAGTACTGCATCCAACCCTGCAGTCCCCAGTACAAGAAAGACCTATTAAAGTAGGTCCAGAAGAGGGTTGCATAATTGGTCAGAGGGCTGGAATACCTTTCTATGAAGAAAGGCTGAGATAGTTGGGGTTGACCAGCCTGGAGAATAGAAGGCTCTCCCTAGAGAGACCTTATTGCAGCCTTTCAGTATATGAAGGAGGCTTATAAGAAAGATGGAGAAATACTTTTTACCAGGTCTTGTCATGATATGACAAGGAATAATTATTTTAAACTGAAAAAGGTTGTATTTAGATTATAAATAAAGAATTTCTTTTTTTTTTTACGATGAGGGTGGTGAGACACTGGAACCAGTTGCCCTGAGAAGTTGTGCATGTCTCATCATAGGGAATGTTCAAGGTCAGGCTGGATGGGCCTTTGAGCAACCTGATCTAGTTGAAGGTATCCTAGACCATGGCAAGGACTAGATTATCTTTGAAGATCCTTTCCAACACAAACCTCTCTATGATTCTGTGATCTAATCGCTGGATCACTATGGGCTCCTGTACAACATAGTATACAAAATTGAAGCCACAGTATCAACCTTTCATTTCCATAGTATCTCTGTAATTCTAAAGATCAATATCCTTTGTGAGAAATAGAAGCTATTAATAAAATTATCATAGTTCTACCTACTGTAAAATCAGCTATAAGAATAAAAGAAAGGTTGACCCCAAAATTTCTGAAGTTAAACACCGATGCTAAACCAAGCATCAAGATGAAGGTGAATTTCTAAAGGTACAGTGAAGAGAGAACTAATGTAGGAACACCCCATGTGTATGGTATTTACTATATTATGTAAAAAGAACACTATCCTATGCAAAATGAATAAGGACAGAGTCATATTGAGACAATGTTCCAGTTTGAAGGCACAAGGGTTGTTGATTTTTTTTATGGTTGCCATCAGGTCAAATGAGGTTATAGAGATGTTGCTTCTAATTTGGGGATATTGTTTCTCCTGTCTACATGTAGATTTCTCTACAGTCTGACAGGGCTTTTATTACCACTGGGTATTTTTCTAAAAGCATCTGAAGGGCTTGGGAGCACAAATTACATGTGAAATTCAGAAAGGTCTGTTGTCTGACTTTGTTAGATGCTCAATTGTACCATGAGAAAAGGTAATGTTTATGTCAAATGTACAACAAACTTCTAAACAAGCATTAGGATTTTCCCTCTGACTTGCAAAATCTGCCTGAAACAAATGCATAGTGCGAAAAAAAAAAGGAGGAGGAGGATGGGTACACAAATCTGTGAAGGTTTAAGGATAATATGCAATTGTTCATAATACAATTCATAAGAGCTGTGCAACCATTAATAGCTGCCTAATATTGACTTTTGTTCTCCAGTTACACTACTTAAAATTAACTTCATTGAATTCTAGAGACTCAGTCAAATGGCAGAAACAAGTCTCTGGTTTTCACTGCTAATATTTGCAAAGCATTACTGATTCTGAAAGGTTTTAAATATGTCCCAAATTATTCAAATAAAGTTTTACTCTGTCTCTTTCTTACAAGGCAGTTAATCTATCCAGCATTTTACAGATAATTAGGCATAATGGGGAAGAAAGAGTAGAGAGAACAAAGGTCCTTAAAGACAGTTATTTCTCTGTATTACCTTTCATTGCAATGCTTAAAATTGCAAACACTGGCAAAGTACAACCTCAGCTTATGTATAGCATGCATTTTGGGGTGGAATTCACCTACGTTTAACTGTGTATCTAAAACTTAGCAGACTTCCTTAGAATTTGGAACATAGAAATGACTTTTAGATTATATGTGTTTAGAATCTTTTATAAAGAAATTTTAAATTGCCATTTGTGAATGCCTCTCATTCTGATAAAAAAGGCAGCTGGATAAATATCTTAAACTAGACATCTGACTTTGAACAAAACAAAAGGTGAATATGACATATCCCACCTACAGGATAAGAGCTTGAATTCTGTCTATAGTCTCATAATAAAAAAGATAACATAATTAAAGAAAGCCAGCAAACAGACCTTTGATGTATTCACTTTTCTGTAATATTTAAAAGTATTTGGGACATATCAGGAAAAGTAGGATCAAATCATGGATACATTAATGCTAGGTAACTCAGATTAGGTAGGTCTTCTGAAGACACTGATGTTCAGCAGCTGAATACTTGTCATCTTCCTGTGAATTAAATCTTTCCAGAGAAGCTATTAAAGAGAAAATACTTTGGGTTAGCAATGTACTCATTTCTGTACAAATCCATTCACTGTTGTTCAGAGTTGCCGTGCTCAGTAAAATATGAATTTATTTCAGTGTGTGAGTTGTAGCAAAACTTTGTAAATTCGCCTATGGAACAATATTTCAAACTCTGCATCTGCTGTGAGTAATTGATTTGGCACAAAAGAAAAATACCTTGAAAGTTTCCTTTCATCTCTTTAGTTCTTTCTGTCTCAATTTTCCCTTCGCCTTTTGCTTTTCTTACAATGCCTCCTTTCTCCTTCATTCTGTTTTTTATCATGCTGATGATTCCAGATAGCCTTACATACACTGTCAATCACATGCCATCCTACCCAAGAGCATATGTCCCTGAAAATCACATGGGATAGCTTATTTTTGTCCACCTTTTTCAAAGGAAATTCAATTTAACAGTCATTTTGAATAGCATAAAACCCTGACTTTTTTGGCATCTTCATTTTAAATGAAAGCACCAGATTCTCTTTCTGTCAAAACACTGGATCTCTCTGTAGGAAGAATTCTACCCTTCCCAGATTGGTGTGGTAATAAGCATATAGTAAGCGGAACACCTTAATAAATCAAGTCCTCAAGAGACTGGACTGTCTGTGTTTTATCAGAAGAGGGCTGTGATTATTTGAACCATATGTATCTTCTAAAACTCAAGAGTTTTATAAATCTATTCTTTCACTTGTTAACACTATTGAGATATTAAACATAATGTGAAACATCTTCTGTGAGTATAATTTCAGGAGGACATTTTTTTTGTATGCTAACTTCCTTAGAAATACATTGGATGATGTGGATAATGTGCTCAAAGACCACTTCATGGATGCTTGTGTAATTCTTAGACTGGAATAATCTCATATTAAAAATGTCATATTTATATTTCTGTTGGAATGTTCTTATAGGCAAACACATTTCTGAAACTTTATATCATGCATTCCACATTTAGATAAAAATTTCTAACTTTAATAAATATTTTCATTATCTGCAACATTTTCCATTATTATCACCTACTCAAAATGCTTTATTAAAGAGATCAGGATCATTAGGGTTTGAAGCCACTAGAGAATTTTAGTTTAATATAATATAATTTATAATTTAAACCATTATACTGGTTTAACTTTACTCACATGAGCAAACATCTACCCTGCCTTGGACTGACACCTGGGGACTTGTGGCGATGGTATTGTGTCATTTTGTGTAAGCAATGGATATGGCGCAATATTTTCTGTCACCAACGACATTTTTGAACCAGGTTGTCAGAGAACACTTTGGGGATGTGTGTACCTTTTCTGAGAAAAATCACACTGGAAAGCTAAACAATTTTTCTTTTTAATAGAGTCCCTGGTGTAAGGAGAATGTCAAATTGACCATAGGAAATTTTTTTGAATGCATGCCAAAATTTGTTATCAAACACTGTAATGAATCAAAAAAGTAAATGGTCCATTACTCAGCAAACAATCTTCAGCTAACTGGAAATAGATATGGAATCAATACAGTAATCTTAATTTAAAATATTTGAAATGAAATGTGACCTAATAAATATTATTTAATATTATCATTAAAAGCAAGTTGTGAATGCATAGAAGGAATTACACTTTAATTTTAACATTGAAATTAGGAAGTTTTCCTCTCATTCTGAGTTGATTCGCTGTGTGTTGGTTCTCAGGTTCAGATAAAATATAGGAGGAATACTATTATTCATATACTGTTTCACACCTGTTTAATTTATATTAGTTTGAATACCTAGCTCAAAATTAATGAACCTAACTGGGAAAAATGGCAAATGAGCTCTGGATTACACCTTATATCAGAAGCCATAGTGGCTTACTACTGCTTAATAAATATCAACAAAAAATCTAGAAATTGATAGGGTCACATATACTACTGTCAGAAAACAAACAGCACTTCAACAGACACTACTGTTAAGCAGGGACTGTAAATGTTTTCAGCTGAACAGTCCGTAAATTGGCCATCATTACTAGTTAAGTTTAATTAAATATAAAAAATACCAAGATTTTATTACACTATTGAATTTCTTTTCAAGAATTAGTAATGTTAAATTGAATAAGATAATTTGTCTTGGACTGGCATGTGCTTCTACAAATGCATGTTAAAATTGCAATAAACCTAGCTTGCATGAAGATTATATGTGAATACTTTTAATTTAGTGTACATTATAGAAGTTTCCAGTAAGAACCAGAAACGTTATGAAATAATGTAAGCATATACTTTGGGTTTTTTTGGTAGTATGTAGCATGTCAATAGTATAAGCCCTGGTAGGTTTGTAAAAGTTATACTTCTGTTGTTTAGTAACTAAAACCAGATCAATTACAGTGGGACCGAGTATGTTATATTGCCAGCAGGGAAGAAAAACTAAATATTTGCTGAAAGTGACAGAGTGTATATATGTCACAGTATATATGTGACATACAATAATTTGAAATGGAAATATCCAAGATTAAGACATGAGCTAACATGATTAGCTGTGTCAAAGACTTTTAAGTTCCACTGAAATTTTTCTGCCATAAGCTGAGTAGAATTAGAATAAAAAAACCCAAAAATCTATGATTTATTACATGTTCCAGTTACAGGTTTTTCCAATATTCTTAGAAAAAAAAGAGAGAAAGAGTTTTGTATTGCATACAGGTTGAAAATATTCTCAACTCCTCAAACCATACCTTTTAATTCCAGAAACTTTTGCCTCTGTACTTTAAAAAAACTCACAGGGAAAGTTCTTTGTTTGAAGTTTTCACTATAATTTAAACTTCATTACTAGTTTCACACATTCAGAGGCAGAGCACCAAACAAACAAAATTATTCATGGACTTCGCTGCACCAGCTCCTTTTATGAAGCCAATTAGAGTCTCCAAATATAGCTAGACAGCCAAACTCACCTGCTGTTAAGAGCAGAGGTTGAATCATATGAGAGTTGTTATGGACTAACGGGTTTTTGCTTGTCATTACTAGATTTTGCTGTCTCCTACCCTGCCAAGTTTCTGAGGCACCTGCCTGGCAGCCACACAGATAAAACCTCAAGCAGTGGAAGCTCATACTTCAGTCTCCCTCACAGCCTTTTAAGTTTATCTCCTACTGATTGATGTTCCCCAAATAAGATACTAAAATATCTTAAGAACTGTGTTTTAAAAGCATAGTGGCAACTTTCGACATTAATACTACCACTAAGATTTTTTAGTTAGTTTGCGATTAATTCTGCCTTTAAAGTTCTTGGCTTAGATTTTTCTAGCAAATCTCATGCAGCAGCATTGACTTCAGGGACCTCTGGCCAGTTTACACTGTCCCTTTTTCTATTGCTCCACCAGTTCAATAGCTTGCTGTTTCACCCGAGTTAGTGTATCCTTCCACTACCTAGCAATCATGATCATGACTCCATAATTATTTTTGCAGCAATATAGACAGCTGATGACTGTGAGCACAGGAAAGCCAAAATTACTGATACATTGCCTCATATTCAGCAGCATAGTTTTTTGGGTGAGTTTTGGTCTCCATTTTTTTTCCCAGGGAAGAAAGCTTCTGCCTCCTGTTACCAATTTTATATGGAATATTGCCAGTTAGAGGTCTCAACCGTGCCAGAAAGATCCAACCACTTGTAAGGTTATATTTTTGTCCATGTGATGGATGACTCTTTAGAGTACCCTTGAATAGTAATCTGCCTTAAAGTACTGGTGGTTTAGAACTGCAGGATATTTGCATTGCCTGATCTCACTATTAATGTGTAGTCCCTAAACTGTGTCACAGATATTTCAGGATCTCCTTTTTATTTTTCCTTTTTAATTTCTGTCCCTCTCCTGTCACATGTGAGCAGATTTTGGTTATCACTTATCAGCTATATAGCAAAAAGCTGAATTAATTAAAATTATATAAGGCTCACCAAATTCTTATAAATCTTGTTCCAGTGTAATATTTATATTCTAAGACTGCTGATAATTGGAAACACAAAATGTCATTCAGGTGCTCACATTACCTAGACTTTTTATCTGTGACCTTTTACATTATTGATGGGGACAGAAGGTAACCCCAGTCATTACCTCTTCCTGTAAAGCAGCACTGAGATGTCCACCTTATGTATTCAACACGTTCAAAGTGCCACACTCATTTGTCAGTGCCCTGCATCTGGAAAACATCTTTGCAGGAAGAATGTTCTGCAGAATGAAGTAGTGTGGGAGGTGAGACCATATTTCTGTAGAATTTAAAAGGAGAACCAAAGATTTTTATCAGGGCAAAAAAGGGCAAAAGCAATAGACTTGTACAGTTATGATGATGTAATGCTGTAAAAAACCAGATCAGAGCAGCATCAGCTTTTTTGCTTCCTGAGGAAAATAAAATAAATCTGTAGTGATATTTTTCTGTATTCAAGGTTCAAAGTTATACCTTACTCACTGCATGCTTAATTTACAAGAACATGTTATTCAAGGGAACTTGCTATACTCTGGCTGCTGTGGAGCAGCAATGAGGTTTTTGTATGTAATGTCCTTAGCATATTTTAGTTATCAAGCATTTATACTTTAAAAATATCAAAATAATGTAATAAAAAGGTGACTTCATTTTTTTTTGTAAAAGAAGAAATGGCTGTTTTAACACAATCTTAGAAAGAATTACATACTGGTTGTCAAAACATTCAAGAAATCAGCTGTTGTGAATATAATTAACATTGCTTGACAAGTAGCTAACGAAATCCATCTTGTCAAAGGGGATATAATATGGATATGTTCACCAAAGTAGATTTGCTATAAGAGCAAGTGTGGTAAGCAAGATCAGTCTGAATATTTGCTAGCAAGCTCTGGTAGATAGATAACAAACCTTCAGGTTTGTTCTTGGCATTTAAAGCATCAAGAAATAAGATCTGTTCTCTTAAGAAATGTAATCTAACACACCAGACTCACTTTAAGTCTTTCACAGGTAAGTGAAGTGCCATCTAGGAATATGTAAATATTGAAGCAGTGGTTTATTTGTTGAGTAAAATATTGTTTGTTCTGTAATTATGTGGTTTATTTATGGTATTTAGCTTTTAGATTAAAATGGCAAAACAGTATAGTACAAAAGCTAAATAACATTTTCTCAAATTTGGGCACACTGAGGCAACTTGAAGCTCTGTTTTTACCAAAAGATAGAAATAGGAATGGTCTTATCTCTCTTGTCCTGTGTGTTGAACACTAGCAGTATATTCTCCCTGGACAATTTATCCTCTTTTTCTCTTTCTTTTTTATTTCTTTACTCAAGGTCTTTATAGAGGAAGGTCTTTTTGTCACACAAATCTAGAGAAACTCAATAAAAGGAAGGGCTTTACTCATCTGAAATCTTTAGCCATTCCCATGTGAGAGAGGAGCAGAGGGTTTCTAGTCCATGTGCCAAAGCAGTTCGTATAGTTTAGCCGTTAGCTGTTTCATATAAAATGCATTGACTATTTTGAGCACTAGAGCCAGAACTTCTTTCCCAGAAAAGCAATTTGACTACTAAATTAGAGTCATGTTACTACTTGTTTGCTCTTCCTAAAGCTTGAATATTTTGTTGCATGGCTTCAACAGGAAATAGAGAAAGCATCCATCCTTCCCTACCAATCTAGTAGTTAATAGCTTGTGATTAGACCTCTTTATAGAAAAAGAAAGATCTGGGTTTCAATCCATTTAGAAAAGGAAATTGAACTCATGTCTGCTATTTCTCAGGTGACCCATTTAGCCACTAGAATATTTTAAAAACATGAGGCAGCACTATATTTTTTCTGGCCAGATTCTTGAAGAAAATTGCAGTTGCACCTAATCTTATAAGTGTGCTGGATGTGGACAGCATAAATGTGGCTACTAAATCCTAGTATTAGGTAGAAGAACAGTCTCTTCTTGGGTCATGCTCAAATTTAAGCATGACCTAGAAAATGATTTTTTCCAATTAAGGGCATAAGCATGAGCAGGAGCAGAACTTTTGACACCTTGAGGAGTCTGTAGGTACAAGGTGATCCTTGTAAATGTCAGATTCTTCAAGGTAACTGAGGACAGATTTTGGGGAAAGTTGCTTTAAGCTTTGAATTTAAGTATCTCACTCCCAAGTTGTGCCTTGATTTCAATGACTGAGAGTATCTCAACACTGCAAAGTGCAACGATCCATGAACTAAATGAGTGTGAAGGCTGTGAAACATGTAGCTGCAGCAGCTCAAGACTGGAAGCAGTACAGCTGCATTCATGTAGTGCTATATTGAAGCCAATCAGCTTTACTGAACGGGTATGGCAGTATATGAATGAGGTTCTACTGCTTCAAAACCTGGGTCATTTACATCAAGCCAGATCATGGCAAGATCCACTTGCCTAGAGATGACAGGCATCTAGTGTCATTTTAGACTCCCTGATATCCCACCCATTCTACTGGCATTCAGAAGGTGCTGTGTCCTATTTGCTTACACTATCCTAATATCTCATGTATCCTGCAACGTCCAAAAATCCTAGCACTTTTCAAAGGAACTACATAATACTAGTATATTTGTATTTTAGTAACAAAATCACTCCCCAGGTCTCAATACTTGGTGTTTTCCAGCCCTTCCAGATGTCAGGTTCACTTCTGTGCTTGCCTCTACACCCATGGCAAAAACATGCCTGTTTCTGGAAGTAGTCACAGAAATATCTCTTTTTACAAGTTTGGTCTTGAAAGGTGTTTAATATTCTCAACTTTCATTTATGACAATGAGAGCTGCAGGTGTATTTGGCAGGACTGAGTCTCATATGAGTAGTTACCAGTGTATATGATCAGGTAGAGGACTGTTCATCATGCCTTGTATTCTCATGGAGAACACATGACCGATATCTCTGATCTATGTAAAGAAATACGTCTCATTTATGAAAAATTTGCCTTCAGGACAACATGGAAATAAATCAGAGGAAGCTACCACAGTATCCTTTTGTGGCTGGGATATAACTAGAATTTAAAATGCAATTCTTTTAACTCCAAGACTGACTCAAATATGAAATATATTAGATGTTTTATATTCTCGCAAATAAAAAGTGGCTTTATTTAGGACCAAAAGAATATTTCTAGTTCTGCTTTCATTCTGTTTCTAATCTGGACACAAACTAGCAATGTTCTTCTGAAACAGCAATTTGATGGATTTGCTTGGCAAGAGAAGCTTGCTTTGAAAGCGCCATTGCAGCACCACTATGCCATTCTGTGCCGAATGTATCACTGTCAAAGAATGTATATGTCCACTGGCAAGTACGCAAAGCTTAGACAAAAACGGTTATTGTTCTGCTTATCATGATGCTCCTCTCTGTGACTTAGTTTTTCTATTTATTAAATGAAACTAATCACATCCAGGTACAAAGTGTTTTGACCTTTACTGTTAAAAATATTATGGAAAGCCTAGATACTAACATTATTCTCCACAGCTATTTAAACAACAGATTCTTTTCGAAGATAGCTCAGGAAAGAAATCAGTTGTGAGGCTGAATTTTTAGTATGACTCTTTTGATAGAAATTTTATCATCTAGGGAAACTGCTTTCAGAAACTAGTTGGTTTCAGCTTCTGTTGACTTCAATCAAACCTAGTCAGCAAATTGAAAAAAATGTATTTATCCTATTATTAAATTCCCTTATCATAACAAACGCAATATAAATAACTTGAAAAAAAATGTGGCAATTTTTCGGATTAAATTAATATCCTCATTGAATGCTAAATTTCTTGCCTTGGCTCAAAATATTTGTTCTCTTTTCTATACTTCAGGATAAAAGTAAGGTATCTCATACAGAAAACTGATCATACTAAACCTTTTTGTGGGTAAGGTAAATTTGAATTCAAATACAGAATTCAAATCTCATTGGTTTGAAAAAACTTTTCTCAGGGAACACAGGACAAATTTTTAATAATTATTATGAATTTTTGTGGTTTGATATTTGGGTACCTTATGAGACTGCATTCTCAGGTTAAAGATATACATCACGTTCTGAAAATCACAGCATATATGGCATCCCAAGTGAATGCTGTAGCGGTAGACCTGTGTGAGGACTTTCTCTGACATGTAGGACCAGTCCCCTTGCAGAATGCCAGCTGTGTCTTCTATGTGGCTGACAAGGTGCTAAATGGATGAATGAACATAACTTCTGGTGTGGCACGTAAGCTGGAGCCTCCACCCCAAACTGGATGAAGGCCCATTTATTGTCTTCACTAGTTTTGGGACAATCCCACTTCTCCCAGCATCAGCTTTTGGGCCACGTCCAAACATTTGGAAAAGTTATGTTTAGGGATAACTGTGAGGATAAGCTAAAATGAATTTAGTTGCTTTTACCAAGAGTGATTTTTGTTTCTTCAAAATAAAACAGTTCACCACAATATAGACATAGGAGCACAGTTCCTTTCCCTGAGTCCCAGCTCTGCTGTTAGGGAAACAGTACTAAGGTACTCTCTGAAATTACTTCTTTTGGTGTGTCCTGACAGCAAAATGGTTTTCAGCCTCTCCGGCCCGCTGGAGCTGAGTTGTGCTCTGCACCACCCGCTCAAGGGTGCAGAAAGACCCCTGTGCTTGCCTCTTCCTTCTTTCCCCAGGCCTCATTCCAAGTTTCTGCAACATTACCTGAGATGAATTTCCCTTTCTCTGTGGAAGTGACTTTAGCCTGGATCATGTGCAGCTAAGCTTCAGCTTTCCTTATCTGGTTGGCATATTTCTTGAAAAAATCAATAATCTCTTGGAAAATTATGAATATGCATTTTACAGATTTCATACTGTTCTTGCTGAATTTAGAAGGAACACATTCAGAGAACAGAGCTGGGCTTAAAACAAGCAGCCCCATTCCCCCAAAAAGCAAAACCAGAACAACGTTGTACATGCAGTGCAAACCTGCAGTTTGACACACCTGACAGAAAGACAATGAGAGAATTTTCAGTAATTTTTCCAATTTCCATCAGTTCATTCATTTTTTCCCATTTGCACTTAATGCCGTAAGCAGTGTTTTATTCCTTTCCAGAAGACATGAAGGAGCAAACTGTTTTTCCTCCATCCCCATCTCATGATATATTGAGCACAAAAATTATGATGTAAAGATTCACACACAAACCTCCCGGAGAGCTGGCTCGTTTTGAAAATTGTTCCCAGGTGTTTTGTGTCTCTTTCTTGCTCAAAGATTATATGATTAGCATTTTAATGTTCCTCAACTTCTTGTCTCGTTCCCTAGGAGGATATGAAAATGAAGCTGTGAAAGCTAAACTGTTTGGTATTTATCACGCACACTCTGATTGTATTTCAGAGCTCTGGGATTTAAACAGGACGTCATTCTTTCATAGCCCATTTGGATATCTTGGTCTTCACATAATGCTGCTGGATGAGTATCAAGAGCGACTGTTCGTGGGAGGAAGAGACCTCTTGTATTCCCTCAGTTTGGATCGAGTCAGTGACAACTACCGAGAGGTGGAGTAAAAAACTATGTATATATATATATATATATCGTGTCATAATGTGTAGCAGAGAATATCGGAGTTCCATGACTGGAAATGAGATAATGGACTTTTTGTAGATGTTTTGTGCATGAAATTTAAGGTCATGTTTATATTTAATAAAAATACACTAATTACCATTTTTCCCCCAGTAATAACCCATAAGGGTCACTCCAGGTGAAGTGATCTGAGGGACATGCAGCTATTTCTCTCTGATTTTCAGCATGCTTACAGAAGTTTAGAGCACCTAACACTTAGTGCGTACTTGATTTCCATATATCCAATGTATTATCAGGGAATAACTTCTCTCTGATATTTATGGGGAACTTTTCCACAGCAACAGAGAAAACATTAAAAAAAATAAGAAGGATTTAGGAATGATAGGAGGTATTCAATAGCAGCATAAACCATGTAGCTCACTTTTAGTCTTCTTTAGAAACTACATTGGCTTTGAGCCAGAGATGCTATTAAGTAGTGACTGAAAGTGGCATTTGAAGTCTGCTTAGTGGTCTGTGAGAGAAAGGTGGTTTAAGTCATAACCTTACCAGAGAGCTCGTTACATCCTAGAAACCACAACTGATGGGCAAACTGCCAATTGAAGTGGAGAGGCCAGAGTTTGAGTTGATGTGAGCCTTGGCTTCCTTACTCAGTTCTGCCCTTGGCAGCTGGGACTGGAAGCATGTGGTGGCAAAGGAAGTTGGAAGGAGAGTTGCTCCTGCTTCAACCATCTTGACCGTGGAAAAACGATGTCTTGAAATATTTCAGTGTTTTCCTTATCTATCTTTTGAAATTTCTCCAAGGTATTTTGATACATTTTCATTCATTCTCAAATTAATAAATGAATGAAAAAGTGAGTAAATATAACTCCTCCTGAGAAGTTTTTTGTTGTTGTCCACACTACACTGACCACTGACATTTCAATTTTTTTCTTTCTGCCCCTTGTTGTAAGTGAATATCACTATTCCCATACCAACACTGGTCAACTTTACCATAAGCAACCTTGTTTATCTTCAAGTGTAATTAGCATATTCCACTACTGTGAACAGAAATAATGTGTTTTATCCTTTTTATGAACAGCTTGGGAATGGCAATCCCAGGTATGGGGAAATGAATGCACTCAGAGTGGCCATTTGAGAATTTATCTACATTTAAAAAACTAAAAAAATAATTTTTAAACTCCTCAAAAAACAATGTTACGTACTGAACTTTACTACTCCAGAATGAAATATGAGCTAACTGCTTTTCCATTTGATAAAAATTATTAATATCCTGTGACAAGATATTACAGCTCAGGGATACAAAAACATTTAGGAAGCAGTTGTTTCTATGAAATAAACTTCCCTTCCCTCTCTTCTTCCCCATTTGGGAGTAAATCTGCATGAGGAAAGATGACAGGACAGGGCACTTTATGCTTCAGTCCAACTACCATTGTCCAATCTGGACACATTATTGAAGTTCGTAGCTTTCTCCTTCTTGTTTTTAAATGGAAGATGAGCCATTTAGTCTGAAATCATACTCTCTGACTTGAGACTTGTATGCAGAGTATGACAAATTAATGGAAGCTCTTCTTGCCTGCTTGCCTGTTTTTCTGATGTGCAAAAGATGAGAAATGGGAATAAATGGAGCTTGACCTAGGATGTTTAGAAACATGACCTCACTGGGATTTAGCTCCCTTGAATATAAATGTCATGATCCTTTTCTCTTTTCCCAGTCTTCACTCAGTGCAGATTTCATTCAGTGATAGGGAAAACATGACTGTCTCACAGCACTGTCAGAAAAAGTGTGGAATGAAATATTTCTGTTAGATGAGAGCTTAATTACTGAGATACACTGGGGGAAGTTCCTGGAACTGAGACTGGTTGATACATTATTACCAAAGTTCTTAGTTAATCTGCCTTTAACTGTGTGTTGGTTAGCCTTTAACCTTTTCTTTCAGACTGAAGACTTTACGTTAATTAATCTAAACCACCAGTTATAACCTAGTGAAATTATAACAGTGGAGACAAGTTCCTGAGTTTTATTCTTTCCCTGGAAACAAGGATGAGTCACTAGCTGCAAAAGAGATGTTTCATAAAGTTGGTAACTTTGGGGCAGATTTGCACAGATCTTTTTCATCTTCTCTGTTCTAGAAAAAAGTTTATGTGTTTTAATTCATTGCCATCCTTATTTCCACAATTTGGAATATGAATATGCACTCTACAAAACCAAAGTAAACCCCTTTAGCAATCAGAGATATACCCCTTTTGTTATAAAATGACATAATAATTCAGCAAGCATATTAAAAGACCCCCCCAAAGAAAAACAGCAAAATACTGAGTGGACATAAAATGCTTTTTCATTGAGGCCTATTGACTGCCAAAGTAATCCAGCATTTCAAAAACACTCAACTCATGATGCGTATGAGGTATGCATCCTATAAATCAGCATTTGATAGACTAAATTTTTTCTTAAGGTTCAGTTCTCTTCAGCTTTCAAATACAAAGCAGCAATCTGAAGGGTAGAATATAGCTTTTTCATGTAAGTTGTTTGTGCATGTATCTACCAACATTATGTTCAGCATATATTATCCTGACCACTTTTCGTATCCAAAAAAGATACATACAAATTGGGGAAAATCTTTCAGGGGAGAAAACTGCTACTGTCATTCTCGCATTGGTTGGAGAATCCAGATATTTGAGTTGAGCTCTCGACTGTGGCATAGATCTTCCATGTTATCTTGGACAAAGACAGAGTCTCACTTCTCCACTGGTCAAATTATATTTCCTTTGCCTACTTTGCACTTTTTTTTTGTGCTTTCCATATCTCCATTCATATCATACACATGGAAATTTTCTTACAGTGTTTAACATTTATTACCATAACTTTTTGAAACAAAGTTACTCATGCATCTTGGTTTCCATGTGAAGAATACCCTAACACTAACAGTAGAAAGAACGATGGAGAATATGAACTGTGGATATCAATATTTACAGACAGTTAAAGCCATAGAAGTACTTGAGACCTTGTGTAAAGCCAAAGCTTTGGAGGTACCCTCCATGTGACCTTTGCTTTCCCTAGGATCTCATTCCCCTTGACACCACCTTTAGAATCAAACTTAACACATATTTGGGATTTGATCCAAAGTTTTTAAGGCTTGTAATGTTTTAACACACTGATAGAGAACTTTATTTGATATCTGGTGCCAAGTTTATTTTAAAAAGCATTTCAACTCATTGTAATTGGTGCCAGAGCAGATCTTTGCTGACAGCGCACTTGAATCAATGAGAGTAGTCCTTCACCACTGATCTAACAGATCACAGAGAATGATGACCTTGGTTCCTACTTTTGATTTCTTGTTGGAGTAAAAATAAACTCTACTTCCTATTTTCCACAAATTCCTTACACGCTTGTGCAGGCAGATTTCAATGTGTTGTTTCTGATCTAGTGAAAGATAGCTCCAGATTAGGACCTATGTCTCTGTTGTAAGAAACTATATAGCCCTCATAATACATCCTGCCTCTAGTGAAGCTAGCTATATTTGCACTCCAGAGCTGGCTGAACACAAGTCTGCAAGAGCAGGGATTGCTTGTGTCTCTTTTGAATAGCATGTAGGAACATACATATACTGAAATTGAAATAAGAAGTGGACAGTTTGGCAGTGAGTTTGACTATCCACTGGAATTACCTCCCAAAAGGCAATGTGGCTATGTATTTGTTGGTACATAGATATAACATCCAGTCATAACCAGATATTTTTGCAGAATTGGTGCTTCAGCCAAACACAAGTTATGTGTTAATTAAGTACTATTTATTGACTTAAACCAGAGATGGGATAGTTGAATTGCTTAATCGCTCTGTCTTATACTAGAGTTCAGACTAACTCATACAGTAGTCTGTTTTGGCCTGAAGTGCTATAAAGCTCATATAATTTCTTGAAATTAGTTTTCGTTAGACATGCCATCCTGTTTTTTGAGGCTAGTAACTAAATAGGGAAGCTGTTCAGAGACACTAATTAGCATTCCAGCTCCAATTAAAATTTTCCCACTATCTGAACTTGCTCAGTAGCTGTTGTCTGTACAGCTTTATAATTCCATTTTTTTTTTTTTCCCATGAGGAGTACATTTAAAAGCAACTTTTGCCTGTTTTTTAAATACAGTGCTAAAATTACATCATCCATGTCTCAAGGATGATAAGATTATGTTGCAAGATGAGAAAACACCACTAAACAAGCAATTAAATTTTTATATCACAGTAACCTGTAGGGGTGAAAAGTTTTGAAAAATTATGCCCAAGCTAATAATTATGTCCTAGACAATAATTATGTCAAGCATGCATCCCAGTGAAATGGATGCACAGGAAAATTTTCCAACAATAGTTATTGACAGCTTGCCAAAATACCGTAATCCTGCCAAAGAATCAATTCAAAGGTAAGGGTTGGAGTTGTCATAATGCTAAAGCATAAACATCGGGAAAAATAATATGTGGCGGGTTAAAGGCTACCATTACAGCTGATTAATATCTGGATTTCCATGCAGTGCAAACACATACACATTATGCTAGTTAAGTAAAACAATAATAATTTAAAAATATAATTGAGTACAGTAAATACACCTTGATAAAGTATTGCTACCTTGAGCCACTTACTATAGATTTCTTTGCAAAATATCATAATAGACCAAGGAGCTTGTGATGATTTCAAGATTAAAAACAATAAAATGTACTTTGCAGAACATTTTTTTTACTATAATAATTTTTGACTACTGTGCTTAGAAACAAGATGCATGTAAAATTGAATTTTAAAATTTGGTACGATAGTAAAATCTGACATGCAGAGGTTTTTTAGTCTCTAGCTTAAAATAATCTTGACGAGACTAAAATATTAATGCTCATTTATGTTAAGATGCATAAGAGTTGCAAGATTTATAAATCTTAAAAAATAATTTCTGGGTAGAAAAGTTTTTACAGGAGACTCGTATGTATTACTAGAGTAATAATTCAGATCCATCTATTTCAGGCAACTATGGTGACCTTCCATGTCATCATGGACAAAGACAGTCTCACTTCTCCATTGGCCAAATTAAATTTCCTTTGCCTATTTTGCATTTTTTTGGTACTCTTTGTGTATCTCCTGTCATATAATACACACAGAAATTTTCTTGCTTAGAGTATTTAACATATATTAACATAAGTTTTTGAAACAACGCCTTGGTTTCTATATGAAAAATGCCATTGAACATAAAGAAGAAATTTTTTATTATGAGGATGGTGAGACACTGAAAAAGGTTGTCCAGAGAAGCTGTGGATGCTTCATCATTGGAAGTCTTCAAGGTCAGGCTGGCCAGGGTTTAGAGCAACCTGGTCTAGTGAAAGACATCCCTGTCTATGGCGAGGAGTTGGACCTGATTATTTTTAAAGAGCCCTTCCAACCCAAACCATCCTATGACTCTATGATTCATTCTCTAATTCTATGTTAAGGACCAAATTCTTGTTCCTTCTACTGCAGCTACCTTTTAACATTCCAGACAAAGAGGGGGCCTTGGGTTACCTCTTTGGCTTTTTCATCTTAATTCTGTGTATGCATTTAATTCCATAAACCTTAAGTGGAAAATGTACGTATAAAATATCTTCAATAGCACAGGGACTTAGTATCCAAATACAAAAATAATCACCTACACTTATGTGTGTATTTAATCTTAGATTACAGAGTCAACTCTTTTATTCCCTCTGTGGTTTTTTGGTTCCTAACAGCCACCTACACCTGATATGGGCAAAAAATCCCCAACATTTTAGACTGTTAGTTAGAACATTTCTCTGGGAAGCAGCAGCTGTGACTTCAAACTTTTAGGTTCAAGAGATCCTAGATTTCACATCTAATTTCTAGGGTTTTGGGTTAAGCACAGATTGTTACCTTTTCAGTCTTTGCTGAGTGTGTAAAGTAAATGACTGTGGACCCTGAGTTTGCACTAAATTGAACCAGGACTGATCCGACCGGGGTTACTGGATCAACTCAGGAGTTCAGTGGAGTTCAGATACTTCCCCAGACTACACATCAGCAATACACAGACTAGATGAGAGTTACTTCTGATCATACATAGACGACTACAAGACCACCTGACTGAAAACAAGTGTTTTGATTAAATGTAGTTTCCTTGTAGAATTTATATGGTGTCTGAACATAGGTGGTTCAATTTCATCACTGAGACCTAAACACTGACAGGCTGCTGAAGTTGACAAGAGTAACATACAGCTGACCTACTGTTTTTAAGCACTAAGCCTCTAGGATTTATAATTTATCCCCACTTTTCTTGCAATTTACTTTTCTTATAAGTCATCTCCAGATTTTCTTGGGTTAGAATTATTTCAAGAAAATGAAGTTAATTCAATTACAAAAAAAAAAGAAGAAAAAAAGCCTAGCAGCAGAAGAACTTAATTTTAAAATGTTTTCTGGATAGAATAATAACTTGTGATTGGACTATTGACAAAAATGTCTTAACGATGACATCCATTTTTTGACACTTACTTGGTTTCAGCCAAGCCTGATATCACTGTAGTGAACATGTTTTTGTTTTCACTTTTAAAAGTTCTCAGAAATGAAGTAATCATTCCAGTCTGCTCAGTCATGCTTTAACATTGTTTTAATCCAAAAAAAATCATGCATTTGGAATGAAAAATAAATTTTATACAGTAGGTAGCTGAAAAAAATCCCACTTGTGTAATTTGGCTTCACTTCTAGTAATTGACTGTGAAGAGCTGATCCTGTTCCCATGAGATTAATTACTGACCCTCATTAACTTCACTGTAAACTGTTTTCTTTCCTAAATGTCACTTAAAGCAATCAGTAGTTCAAAATTAATATGTTGAAACTTACTGACAATTTAATAGAGGTACTTCTAACAAACTTACGTAAAATATTACTTACTTTTACTTCCTTTAAATTCTGTTGACTAGTATTAAGTTTGCTGAGTTATTGTAAGTGAAACTGTTATGTTTGAACAAAAATATTTCTTACCTTATTGTAAACTTTTATAGCTATATAAAACTTGAATATTTTACTTGAAAACTATTCAAATGGTAACAGAAACTTGATTAAACTTTATAACATACAATAAAAAGTTTATATATAATATGATGAGTCAAGTATAAAGACAAGTGCAAAGTCCACCACCTGGAACAACACAACCAAAGAGCCCACTACAGACAGGGTTTTGTGTGTCTGGGAGCATCCTGGCTGAAAGAGACCCAGGGAGCCTGGTCATCAACAAGCTGACCAGGAGTCAACAATGCACTGCTGCAACAATGAAGGGAAATTGGATCCTGGGCTGAACCTGCAGGGGCATTACTAGCAGAGATAGTGACACGATCATCCCACTCAGTGCTTGTCAGGCTCCACCTGGAGTACTGTGTCCAGTTCTGGTCCCCACAATTCATAAAAGATGTATAAAGACTGGAGAGACTCCGAAAGAGGGCCACAAAGATGATTAAAGAGCTGAAGAACCTGTCCTATGAGGAAAGACTTGAAGGAGTTAGGTCTTTTCCACCTGGAGAAGAGAAGGTTCAGGGGGAACTCACCACAGCATTCCAGTAGTTAAAGGGCAGCCACATGAAGAAGTCAAGGGGCAATGGATACAAGTTGCACCAGGAGGTAATAAAGAAATTTTTTACAGTGAGAATAATCAGTCACTGAAACAGCCTCTCCTAGGACATGGTAGTCTCTGTCACTGGAGGTTTTAAAGATGTGATAGGACAGGATGCTAGATAATCTTGTCTAGGCTCCCTTTCCCACAAAAGTTTTGACCAAATGATCTTTTGAGATCTCTTCCAATCTAGGTTGTTCTATGATTCTGTAATTCTGTTCATGAGTTTTTCACATGAAAAGTAGTGGAAAAGCTGGACTGACATGATCAGACTGCCATTTGAACGTTTTTCTATATTTGTGTTTTTTTTCCCCTCAGATCCATTGGCCTAGTACACCTCTGCAGGCAGAAGAATGCATAATTAAAGGAAGAGATGCTGTAAGTATCATTAATTACAAATCAAATAAACTTTAATTATACCAGTGGCTGGTCCAAAACAAGGATTCAGGCATCCCTAAACTTCAGAGAGATCAAAGTACAGATATAGTTCTAAATGTTGCAGCTTAAAAACATGTAACTACTGGGAACACAGTAAATTATTAGTTTAATTGCTTTTCAAACCAGCTCATAAATGGGCAATGAACACTTTCGATCATCTGAACTTTCTGCTAATTCTTTTTCTGGTGTTATCAAAGGTATCTTAATAATTCTTCTTTCACACAGAATACCTTCTCCATTCAAACTTTTTCACATTCTAATTTATCTTTAAAATTTGCATTCTCTAGAACACTTTCAAAAAAGCAGTTAAATTATTAGTAATTATAAATATATACTCCCCTTTTTTTTTTTTACCTTATAGGGTCTTTTTGGTGTATTAATAAAAATATCATGTTTTAATGAGCCCCAGAACTGTTCTGTTCTTGTGATCCAGTGCTTTGGCTCTAATCAGTTCCCAGGCAAAGCCCTGAAAGCTCAATGACAGACTGCAGCTGATATCATTGGCACCAAAGGATGAAAGTACTGGATGGGAGCTCTCTTTAATTTTGCAGAGCACCAAGCTCACTATCTGCACCTCATAAACACACAGCAAATGCAACACCTAATAAATCCCACAGCTGAGAGAGCTCACACTGTACCCAAGGATTTGAAAATAATGATAGTTTTACAGCAACAGTGACAGGAACGTAGGACATGGCAAGGTTCATGAACAGTTTTCCCACAAACACAGTAAACAGGCAGCCTTGATGATAACCACAGCATATTCCCAGTGAAGATTAGGAAACTATAAAGATTTCTGTTGAAGCACAAGCATGAGAACTGTCCTCATCAAGGGAATCAGTGAACCAAACTAGAATATAATAATAATGAAAAAGAAGATGATGGTTTACTCCTTACTCCTGACCTAGAACTCATCCTTTTTGAGGTATCTTAAAAGTTCGTTGTGTTTTTCTGAATACTTTTATATCCTTGAGAATTTCAGGTGGCTTTGGTTGAAAATGGTGGTTTTCTACTTTATCTAAATTTTGTGGTCATATTATATGAATCCAGAAACTTAAATTCTTTGAGCTTTATTTAATGCTGCCTCTCAGCATAGGCTGTTGTTACAGTTAAAGTTCTGTCATCTTTCTGTCACTAGTATGTGATAGGATTTATTTTCTGATACTTGACAACATTCTTTGGGTTAAATAAATACAGAAATAGGTACCGTTGTTCCAGTTTAATCTACAGATATCTCCCTCAGACTCTTGAGATTCCCTGAAATTCAAAACCTTATACAATCCAGTCAGTTATCATAAGTCTTCAAATTTGCATTGTATGATTTTGGTCATTTAAATAATGTTAATGATGTTTCCCACATATCTTTGTATTGTGAAAGATATGTGTCTCTATTTTTTAAAAGAAAAACACAGAATTTTTAAATAATCATAAGAATCTAGAACTGGAGTCTTTAAAAAAAAGATCTTAAAATTGTAAAGGCTGGAAATATTGTATTACTGAACCATATCAAACAATATTCTGATCCTCACATGAGACCCAATTATATGTAGGACTATGTGAATGGCTAACACTAATTATTTCCAGGGAAATCTTCACAATTTTCATTAGCATGCTCAGCATTCAGCAAGCTAAACTTGTCAACCTGAAACTAATATAAATTAGAATCAAAATCTTTCCTCTTACTTTCCTCTTCGGCTTCATTTTTTGTAGCCATAAACCAATATTAGCTTCATAGCATAATGTCTTAAAATCAGCCCTTTGCCATTTCTAAGTTCTGAATGATATTTTTCACACTACAAAGTCTCAGAAAAAAAAATACTCATCAGTGTTCTTTCATACCTTTTTTTCCTTTTTTCCATATAATTTCTTTGTTTATTTTCCTTTGCAAAAGATCGGTTACTCAGTGCATAATTAATATTTAGTGGAATTTAAAATGTTGTAATAAGCATCTCAGTGTTGAGGTACTTCATGTGTTCTCTGCTACCTCTTTATACATAACAGAACAGTCCACTTTTACAAGCTCCTACAACCTTTACAAGTTATTAGTTCATCCTGCAGCAACAAAACTGCAAGTATTGTAGTGATATTGTATTCAGTTTCTAAGAGCTTGCAACAGACTTGAGAACGTTAGAAAAGATTTGTCTTAGCAACATGTGCATCATCTTAAGTTCAGGTCACACTTTCCCATATCAAGTCAAGGAAAAAATCCTTCTGCTCTCACCTAGAGTACTAGGGAACACACCTGTTGGTCTGTGGTATGAGAGCTTTTGATCTTTTCAATTATTTTCTCAGAACTGGAAATCACTCAAATGTAAAAATCAAATTCTGCAGTGATGACTAACTCCACACTGAGAAGTTTCAGATGAATAAAATTCCACAGATCTATTAATATGCCTACAGAGTCTCCCAAAGACAACTACAACATTTAATTAATAAATATAGTAGGAAGAAAACTTATTTTAGTGTTCCTTGGCCAGCGCATCTCTTCCTTGTTCTGCATACAAGATATTATTAGCGGGGCCAGCGGCAATGCCTAGCTGCCTGACACTTCCCAGAACAGCAAGTTTTTCCATTTATTTACAAAATATAAATTCTAGTCATTTGGAATGACTTTTTTCTATATTTAATATCTGCCTTGCCCTGTTTTATCTGTAGAAAACTTCCGGCTTTTCTATGAACGTGCACACGAGAAAAAATGTGCAATTTTCGCCTATTTAAAATAAATCCTAAGATCTCTCTTCCTTCACTGTCCTTTTGAGACAAAGATCAAGAGCTGCAGGAATATGCGGATAAAAAAGGAAAACATGGAGTAAAGACCAGACCATAACTGAGAAAGAACAGAGGGGATAAGTCAGGAAGGTCATACCTGGAGGGAAGGCAGAATGAGGAGCAACATCAGTGCCCAGTAAAGCATTTATTAAAAGCTGCAAAGCATCAAAAAATTCCTATGTATTTACCATTCTTCTAGCATTAGTCAGCAAATGTTTGTGAAAAGCACATATAAAGTGGGCACCTCTGTCTTTGAGTGCTGATCCATGTATAGACGATCACATCCTACTAGTCTCAACTCATTTTTTTCTCAATTTGTCTGACAATTCATGTAGCAGATATTTTTTCAGTGGGTCTAAAAAATTTCGGCCAGGTGAGAAACCATATGGATGCTATGTGAAGTAAGACCTATTTTTTTTTTTTTATTTTAAAAAAATTCTTTTTAAAAAAGGAATTAAATAGTTAAGAATTATCCGAAAGTAAGATAGTGCATGGTTGTTTTTCCCTTTGCATATATATAATATTTAATTATACAACAAGTTACCTGCCAGTGTAGGTTACCTTCTTCTTTCAATTAGAATGATATATCCTCAAGGTGAATGGTTAAGGAGAATCATGTAGCAAAGAAGGATTTTTCCTTATTTATTTCTCAGAATAGTTGGAAGACTTGCACTGAATGACGCAAGGTTTTGAAGATGGTTTCTTAGTTCTGAACCCAATGTGGATCTGCAAGAGTCAAATTCTGCCCATGGCTCTGCTGCAGACTCATCCTCTATGATGTTAAGTTCTTGCAGGTGGTCCATAAGACCCAAGATTGTTCTCACATAAATATAGCAGTCTGAAAACTAGAATAGTCATCAGTGAAGGACAGTACATTTTCAAACAGGAAGTTACTCCACTCTGTTTTACACAATCGTTTTAGGATAGAATTAATTACCTTTTGGAGATGTCTGACCTTCTTCATTGATTATTGAAAAAGCCTAGGAGAATAATACAAATTACAGGTCTAAAGTTTAGAATAGCAAAAGTTAGCTATGATTTATCCCAGTATAATTGTCTTCTTGAATTTTATGTGACTGTCTTAAAACCCAGTGTCTGAGTTGCAGAAATGTTGAGCAGTGCATGGAAATGAACAGAGATTTTGCTCCAGACATAGAAATCACTGCAAAATGTTAAATACTCTGTAAAACCAAGCCCCAGGAGTCCCAAAATCAATGGATACTTTTATCTCACTGTCTTCATTTCTCATTTAGCACAGGAAGGATAATGACTCCACATCTCAAAGGGTTGTTTGAAAATTTTTTAATTGTAATGTTTAAGAAGCTGCAAATGCACTAATGAGTCCCAGAGTATTGCCCTGGGAGAAAGGAATAATTTATTCTTCAAAGGAGGATTTGAACAGTGGGAACAGATAAAGCATGAGGCTATACAATATAAAAAAATATTGATTAGCAATTAATTACACAAGAAATTAATGGTGCAATGGTCTCACAGAAAAAAAAAAGTAAGAAAAAAAGTGTTATCTTTCCTGAGATAAAGTTGAGAGAGAAGCCATTTGCTGACTATTCATATCTCCTGCCCTGAGTCTATCTAGTGCGTCTAATAATACTTACTAAAACAAAGATTTAGATTTGCAAAATATCTCTGAGATTAAAGAAGCACAAAAGTGTGTTTTATAACTTAATAGTGCCTAGCGGGTTAAGCACCTGAAATAAATTGTGATGAACCAGTACCCTGAACGTCTTTTTTTATGTCAAAAGTGTCCATCCATGACTTTGATGGCACTGAGGTTCTAGCATGAAGTGGGAGAACTAAGATATTATATTTAACAGAATAGAGAGCTTAAATATGCAGAGTATCACCTAAGGGCACCTGCAATCTTTAAAAAAACATTGTTTAAAAAATGCTAATATTTTCCTGTGTTTTTTTAATGCAAACTAGGATGAATGTGCAAATTACATTCGTGTCCTTCACCGATACAACAGAACACATCTTCTGGCTTGTGGAACAGGAGCTTTTGATCCACTCTGTACTTTTATTAGAGCTGGACATCCATCAGAGGTAAGACATTTGGTTTATGACTTTTTTGGTTTGCCATCCAGCAAAGCCTCTATGGTTAAAAATTAATATTTAATTCAATTGCTCAGAGTTCTCATACAAACCATGCAAGAGATTGTCAGTAAAGAAATGTAATGCTGGTCTAAAATTCAGTTTGTGACTAGAGGAACTCACCAACAACTGAAATTAAATTTTGGAGAACTATGCAAAGAACTCAAAGTCACTTTTATCTTAGAATTTTATTACTATGTAATCTGACATAGGATTTCTTAACAAAATTTCTTACATATCTGGGGGGGGGGGGTGTTAGCTAAATCTGGTTCGGCTTTTGTTATTTTGGTTTTTTTAAATGAAATAATAAACCATATAACAAAATACATATCAGTATATTAGTTTGATGAGAGACGGCAATAATAATTCTTCATTAAATTCAGGTTCTTAGTGTTGATCATATGCAGCAAGTGTGTGTTAGCACCTTGCCTACTTTTAGCCAGTACCCAGGGCTAAACTGTAGCAGTTTCTCTACCCACAGTGACCCTTCCCCAGCTGAGAAGGGGAGAAAAAAGGGAGAAGCCCTGTGGGTTGAAGTAGAAACAGATTTAATGAAACAACAAACCTAATACAACCACCAATATAAAGTATGCAAGGTTCTACTCAGCCTGGTCCTTGAGGTCAGCAGCAGGAGCAGAAGGCCAAAAAAAGAAGAACGCCAGGAAGAGGAACTCCACCCCTATTGAACGCCCTGCTTTTATAGTGAGCATGATGAAGTGATATGAGATACACCTGTGGGTCAGCTGCCTTGGTTGGATCTCCCAGCTGACTTGGGGTTACTCATGGCCTGCCTGAATGGCTGGCCTGTGGGTCTGTCCCTGGGAAGTCAGGACACTCCTTAATGACACTTATAGCTGAGGGAAATAGTACTGCAGAGAAGATCATTAACTGCTGCGTATTATCAATCTTGTCAACATATTTCTCATGCAAATATAGAATTTTCAGGATTTTTCAGAAACCTGGATCCTTTCTGTCTCAGTTATATTAGATCAGGGTTAAAGAATCAGTAAAGGTCCCAATCTCTCATTTTAAATTAATGTATAAGCCTCCTTAGTCATTCAACCTAATCCCGATTATATGCAACCTATCTGTTCTTACACAGAGACCAAAATGCTGCCTGGTTGATCCTGCTTACATCCTGCTTCTTTGCATTCTTGTTTCATCGTATTCCCATTGCCAGTCTAAATGTGTTTTCCCTAATGTTTTTTCCTACAAATTTAATCTTAAGCTCTCCAAACTAAACTGGTTCTATTACACCAAACTGTCTCTTAAATCACATTAATTGTTGTACTACACATTTAACTGACAGTTGTGTACCTAATGAGCTAAAGCAGCTACAATTCAGACTTGTCCCATAACTACAGTATTGTTTATTGGTCTGTTGGTCAGAACAATAGGAAAACAGAGGACAGGGGCTGGAGCTGATTTAAAATAAACACTTGGCTCAAATAAATATTAATTGTAGCTATAAAGATTTTTAAATTGTACTCATATAAATCAGTTAAGGTATTTACTTTTTTATAAGCTTTTCTAAGCAAGATGCATCCCTTCATTTCCAGTGGTGTTGTTCTAGTTTGGTTTGTCAGTCTCCAAGTATTCAATCCATGGTGTGCACCTCCAACTGATGTCAAACTCAGAAGCATCTGAGAAGTTAAGATCCCAGCACAGCACTTATATTTAAAGTTACTTGAATTGCAGACACACACCATCTTCTGAAATTGAGGAAGGAACTAAATAAGAAGCAATTTTAAAATAAGCCAACTTTGCATGTCTTTTTTGCTACTCTCATGAACCTCCTGTCAGGCTTCCTGGTACAGTCTGAAGGAAGCAATGTCTGTATATTTAGGAACACTGTTTAAGAAAGCATAAGCTGGCTAATAAAAATAGAAACCAAACAAACAAAAATGAGAAACAAGACTTGTATGTAAGAATGTGTGGCCCATGATCCTCTCTTTATGTATCACTGTCCTTCCTTCACTTCTTTTTGTTTATTATTCTCCCTTGTCAAACTGAAGTTCTAATATTTTACCCACACAGAAGTCATGGGAAAATTACCATTTTTCTTTCTGTGTAGACCAAGAGTAAATATATTTGTTAAACTAATAAGTAGTTGTGTTAGTTTCTATTATCTGAAAAGCCGACCATCAGGATTAAAAAAGACAAGTGCCATGTGTATGATAGGTTAAAAATAACACATGGTATGTGATTGAGTGGGCAAATTGTAATCTTGCTTTCTTTGACTGATAAGGACATGGTGTAACTGCAGGAAGTGAAGGGACAAGATCCTCCCTCAGAAAATTGCAGTTCAATCTCTGTTTGCTGATCTCTGTTTGGCCAAGGTATCCAGATCCAATGACTTCTGATTACCGTCACCCATTTCTTCTACCTCAGCTCTCTGGTCATTTTCTCACTCTCTGGCTATCATGGAAAGGAGAGTAACAAATGCAACAATCTTAAAAATATAATGATCCTATTCCATTTCTAAACAGGACTCTAACACCTTTATTAAAAGCTAGTAAAACTCAGACTTTCAGTTTGAAGGGTAAATGCTTATCTACAATATGCAGTTACATACAGTTAAATGCAGTTCATAACATGCAGCTGGCTGAAAGGAACATTTTTTTAGACATTGTTGACAAGTTTTATTAAATATATTGAACTTCAATATAAGCAAAATCTAACTTTGATCTGCAAACTAAGTTGCTTCTGGACAAAATCTCTTTGAGTGAGGTGTATTTGAGGCTTACACACATTCGAACAATGAGACTTTGCAGACATGTTGAGGTATAAAGGAGAGGAGGTAAAAAGGGAGCCTTAGAGCAGACTTACATGCATCCAGACACCTAGCTAACACAGCATAAGAAACTAGATTCACACTTCCATGCAGAACTATGAAGTAGCAGTATCAACACAGAGGAAATACTTGCTCTGTGGTCAGAGACCTTAACCATAAGTTTCAGTAGTGCTTCCTGAGCTGATGGCGAAGGGAAGATGCACCCTCCCAGTAAAAGCTGCAAGATTCTTAAATTACAAACTGTGTATAAATACAAATTAGAGACATATGCATATAGGAACATGATAGAATGGCAGGACTATATTTTCTACAGCCTTATATCTCATAATTTACTGAGCAGGCCAAGGAGGAACAAGCTGTTGGAAAGAAACATCCAGTTGAGGTTCTTGTTCTTGGTGCTCACTAGTCCCATGTTGCAGGAAATTTTATTTCATTATTGGCTTGTGACAAAAGTTAACATCAAGTCATCCATTTCTGAATAGTCATCTGGTAAGAAAATGAAGCATTACCATTTTTCTTTTTAACAGGGAGAATATCCTAAAGCCATGACCATAACCATATAGTATGGCATCCTGATCTAGTATTTATCATGTTTTTCTGAGGTGCAATCCAGTTTACAAAAAGGAGCATTCTGCCTGCTGTCTTATATTCTCATGCAACTATATACTTTCTTATGAAAACGAGATTTGAGCTGTGTCTTACAGAACACTGAGCTGTTGTCAACAAATAGTGAAGCCCAAAGGAGATTTTCGTTGCCACGATTAGGCAGAATTTGATTGCCTCATTGGCAGATCATTATTCCTTGGAACTTACTGAAAATCGGAACCTCTAAGTTTCTTAAACACAGTAAAAATGTCCATTCCCTTCACCAGTCGCAACAGAAAATACTCGTCTAATTTATTATGTAGTAATTGAAATATGCTTTGAAATCTTTCACAATCAAATTGTACCATGATATGTTATATATGTTTAGATGCTTATTTCATGCTTTTCATATTTTATAGAAATTTAACAATACTATCTATTTTATCTTAATATAAATAATTATGTTTGAATGTGTTGATCATATAAAGCCAACAAGCAATAAATATTACATTTATTGAAATCTACCTCAAACTTGTGTTGTACCACCAGAATCTAACCAAATATATTTTTCTAAATCAAATTATTTATAAATTCTATGGGACATTATATATCCATCTGAAAGATTAAATATATAATGGTTTATTGCTGTCATTCTGTTGTAATATTGGCTTAATGGATATTGCTTTGGAATTCTAGGTTATTCACTTTAGTGAAGCTTTTACCAGATACTACCTTTCTAAAAATATACAAGTAGCCACTGACAGCAATGTGCAGCTTTTGATCTTTTTCTCTCTTTCTAATTACTTTGACTCCGATGAATGCTGCTTCCCAAATTTAAACATTTTGGTAAATTACCCAGTTTTTCTTCCATTTAGAAAAAAAAAAAGTGAAATGAGAAAAATAGGAGTGCTGACTTTGAAGCCAGTACAACTGCTGATGATTGTAAAAGAACATACTACAAAATCTTGTCCCAAAAGACATAAGCAAGTTAATTACTTTCATGAAGTCACTGACTTCATGAAAAGCTTCCAAATGTCAAAAATCCATGCAGGTCAGAAAAGATTGGGTTCCTCCAGCTTCTATTGTTTGTCAATGAGAAGTAAAGGAGAATTAATTTCATTAAAATCAGCAGGTATTTTTCTGAAGTAAGCAAGAGTTGGAGATACCCCCCCCCCAAATTTTCCCATGATGAATTGAATATGCATCATTCCTGTGTACTCTGTGAGAAAAAATCTGAGATACATCTTCAAACCAAAAAAAAAAAGTTACTGCTTCCATTCTCACCAGTCAACACTTGTTGCTCCTATTGCCTTTGAAGCCAACAAGGCAGGGTGTGGGGGAAGTATCTGCATCCAGTCTCTTCCTTTTGCATTTATATAAAATTCTCACTTTTGATAGTAGAAGATGAGTACTGGAAGAAGTGCTTTCTGTCTCAATGTTCTTCCACACCTAGTTGCTAGTAAAACAGTACTCCACTACTGTTCTCTATAACTCAGAACACCTGAAGTGAATTGTGATGAACCTTAGATAAATCAGATAAGCTATCTGCAGTCAGGCAATGGCTTAATGAGTTATCTATGCAGCAGAGCAACGGGTTTTAGGAGTTGTCTACAATTAGCCAGTGCTCACTGCTAAACCATATCAGTTAGTATATTACCCAAGACTCCCTCCCCAGCTGGGAAGGAGAATTGGGGAAAAGAAAAAAAAAAAAAAAAGAGAAAAGGGCCCATGAGCTGAAGTATAGACAGATTTAATAGAATAACAAAACTGAAACAACAATCCAACATAAAGCATAGAAGGTTCTACTCAGCCTAGTTGACAGCAGGAACAGACCACCACCAAGAAGCCTCAGGGAGAGGAGGAAGGAACAACCCCCCTCACTGAGCTCCCTCTTTTTATAATGAGCATGATTAGGCAGTGTGGGGTACACCTGTGAGTAAGCTGCCTTGATTAGGACTCCCAGCTGACTTGGGGCTACTCATGGCCTGCCTGCATGGCTGGCCCATGGGTCTGTGCCTGGGGAACCAAGACAGGAGTGCTTCAGAGGCCTTTCAATGATCCAAACTGCCTTATTAACTAACCCACAAAGCACCTTTAGCAAGTCCAGATGGAGTTCCACCAAATACAGCTAAAGAGATTACTAGTATTCTCCATAGGACCTGCAAAATGAGTGGAAATTCCAAAAGAAAACAATGTCCAGAAATAATATACTAAGTTTTGCGAACTATATAGGTCTCTTCCAGCCAAGGCTGTTCTGTGATTCTATGTGATTCTGTGACAAGACAGAGCTGATTCCTGGAGAGGAAGTTATCTCTAAATGACAGAACCTGTTGAGGGAATGGAAATTCTTGGAAAGAACGGTGCATGAAGACATTTTTATCCAGAACATGCTGTAAATTTTTAATATGTACATTGAGCTGGCAGAGTACCATTTTCAATGCCTCATTTAACTCGGTAAACTGCCTACAGCTGTATTTCTCCACCTCAGAAGGCCAATGGACTAAGTCACCCTTTCCACAAAATGCACTGGTGGTTTCTGGGAGTCTCCCTTAGGTGTTCCTAATCTGGTGTATTCCTTGTTATACTGTTTCACCTTCAATTATCCAGATGAGATTCTGTTTATCAGGGAACAACAGCTCTAAATTCTAAGTCTTTAAGGCCCATTAGAAAGAAACTGCCTTTAGTGAAGCAGGAGATGTATTTGTTAGCTTGGAGGACAGTTCAGACAAGTTCTTCTTTCTAATCTGTGTTGCCCTTATTTTCTTGGATGTGGGTCAAGGCACTTCTTTTTCTACATATTCTGTGATTCAAAGTAAAACCAGGATAAAGTTCAACTGTGAAGAAAGCTTTCCATTTACCTCTCTATCCCAAAAAAATGTAGGCAACATGAGCTTCCCAGTTCTTGCTTTAACAAATTGAAGTGAATTGATATGGACATTAAGAGAGAATGTTCCCGTCATGTCTCAGTTTAATTTTTACACGATATAATTCTTCTGCTCTTGACCAGCACTTGGTAATGTCATCGTTTTTTCAGCTATGTTAAGGAACAAAATTTTATACATATTTATATCAATTATTTTAGGATATTGTTTCTGACGTATTTTTATAATCAAAACAAACATTGATCTGCCCAGTTACTCCCTCTCCATGCTTTTTTCCTATTACCTCATCTCCGCTCTCAGTTTGCAGAGGATTAAGGAGGAGGAACATCTGGTTTCACTGACCAAACAGAAGTGAGTGTTGGTCAGTCCTTCATTAGATAGAATGTGTGACAAATTCTTGCCCTGAAAATATTTGCTCAGGGACACAGTGTCCCTCTGCATGGATAAAAAATGACCAGTTAGAATGCCACCCACTATATCTTAGCAGGTTTTTCAACTCTGTTTATGGAATTGAATCTGAAGTCCTAAACGATATGAAATTGCTTGTTTATTGCAATTCTCTGAATTTACAGTTCACGTGAAACTAGTCATTAAGCTGGGTGATGTTTTAACCAATATCAAGCATTCACATATATGAAGTGCTGCCAAGTGAACAACACAATGTCATAGAATCTTTTATGAGAGGGGTTCATTACTTCATCTAGTCTGAATGCCCACTGAGCAGGCTGTCACATTGGACCAAAACATCCAAAAGCCCCAAATTTCAATTAGATTAAAGCATTTCAGGTTTCAGAAGTGAAATATGCCTACATTTCAAAAGAGATTAAAATGGTACCTAAATTCATAATAGACAACAAATTAATTAGGTGAAGTTTACCCCTGCGCTCACAGCACACAACAAAGATGCTGTGCTGCAAAAGGGAAAAAGCTGAAGACCCACATGAACCTAACCTGAAGAATTATTTCTTGCTGAACCTATGGCTTATCTATATACTCCTAAGAAAATGGGAAAGTACTAGCCAAGCAACACATGAAAAAAGATTTTATGCACCAGCTCAAATAGCAACTAAACCTCCACAACTGGCCAGTCTCTGAATCTTCAAAATAAAGATAGACATCCTCTTGTGAAACAGGGTAAAATAGTTCCTTCCAAACCAATGCATATGCTTATGTGAGAAATTAAATTTCATGAGTTTGGGCTATAATAATTACCTTAATAAATAGCTGTATATGTGAAGCTCAGTAAGGATAATGAAGAAAGGGCAATTCTGTTCTTCTCATGCTTTGCTAGGAAAGGGACAATGGGTCTTGCATAAATAGAAACAAAGGTCAGAAGGGACTATTAGTACATTTTATGTGGTTGGTCACACACTGTATGGAAAATTTCTCCCAGGTATTGAATTAAAACATTTTCAGAAAAATATGAATTGTCTTTTCAAGGAATCCAGATAATGGTAACAGCACTATTTCTCTGGTAAGCTGTCCTAATATTTAATTACTTTCAATGTTAGAAAGTAGCCACTTACTCAAGGTTAAATTTACCTAACTTCAAGTTCCTGTCACTTAACCTTGATATGCCTTTGATAGCAAAGTTGAAGAGTCTCCCACTATCTTTTCCACATCTTTTCCACAAATAAGTACCTATGCACAAAGATCAAGCCACCTCTTCACTTTTTTTGATAAGCTAAGCAAATATAGCTCCTTAAACCTCCTATCACAAGGATTCCTCAATCATATTTGTGTCCTTCCTGTGAACTCTCTGCAGTATTTTTACATGTTCTGGAAGTGCGGACACTAGAACCAGACATACTACCTGTGTATACAGGCAAAGTCACTTCCCTACCTCTGTTTGAGATTCCTTTTTTTCGTAGACTCTAGTGCTGCACTCTTGGCACAGCATCACAATGAGAAATCTCTTCTTAGCATTTTGCACTTGACCCAAAATGCTTCTCTGGAGCACAAAGCTATCCCTGTTTACACACACAGTTGAAGCAGCTGGTTAGCAGGCTCATGCAGCAAGGTCAATAAAGAGATTTCTAGAGATGACTGTCACTGTCAGCTGTAAGAAGGCACCAAGGATGCCTGAGACCCTCAGTGAGGCACCTCAGTCTAATACATGAAAATAGACTGAAGATCTGAATCTCCACCTTCTGGGGCATTCTGATGAACTCCAGATATAAACTGTGTTCCCTATTCCACTTAGGATACAGTCATATTGAGATCTACTTTGTTAGCTTCTGACTTTTAACTCAGTATGAGAACATTTCATAACCTGAATGCACCCAGAGCTCTCATTAAACTTTTCTCTTTATTATTTATGCCTCACTAGTATTTTTGTAAACTTTACTAGCAAAGAAATCATATGATTGTTTAAATCATTGCTAAATTTAAAAATCATCTTTCTATCAAAAAAAAAATTAGGGAAACCTTCAGTAAGGGAGTATTCATAAATGCACACCTAATAAAAACTATACTTTGATATATATGTTTGCAGTTTATATTTCTTAGTAATTCTACAAAGCACACTGTTTCATCAAATGCCTACGTACTAAGTCGAGTGCCCTGGAGAAAGATAAGTATTCTGTATCAGCACAGTTGCTCTTATCAGTCATTCTTACATATAGTAACAGACAACAGGTTTGTTTGATAGTACTCTCCATCCACAAAATCAGATGAATGACATTAATTACTTTTGAATACTGACTAAATATGGCCATACGTGAAGTTTAAGTTGAATTTGTCAGATTTCTAGAGAATATGAATTGATTAGCCATATGAAATGAATTTTCCATCGTATTAGACCTGCCCTTTGCAAGATTAAAGACAGATGGTCAGGAGAGAATGAATCAATACAGAGAAATAATACTATTATCCCAAAGAGAAAGAAATACTCCACCTGTGTGGTAATTTGATGGGGGTAGGTAAAATATTCCAGCTCTCATCACAATGATTTTTAGATTCTGCTACCTTTATTTATGAGATAATGTATTTTTCTAAGTGAAGGCACCTGGTGAAGTTTATGGTGTTGTTTGAGGAGTGGAAGTACTGCTCAATAAGGTGTTAGTCATCATAATTAAAATCAGCAAAAACTTAACAAAGGCAGGGTTTAGTTAACTTTTTTGCAGGTTTATAAAATGCACACTTAATATTGTACAATTCTTCTATAATTTATGACTGATAATTATTTTTATTTGATTGAGATCTATCCAGGAAAATTATTCCGGATTAAGAAGAAGTATTACTTGCAGTGTGCATGTGTCATCAAGAGGCAGTGGGTCCATTCCTCTGCCCTGTCTTCCAGCATGGCCCCCTTTGGCATGCCCTGTTGAAGCTCTGCAGAACTTCCCCAGGGTATCTGCTTTCCTTCTGAAATCCATTCTCAGTTGAATGTAGCCATTGTCCGCTCCATGCCCAATGCATCTGTTGCTCCATCCATCACCAAAGCATAGACTCAAAGACTCAAACCATAGAGCTGTATTCTTCCTTTTCAAATTTTTTTTTTCAGGACCTTTGTCCGTGGTTGTTATGATAGCAGTCATTAGATGAGAGTACTTTTATTTGGTATTTGCTCTTATGTGACCCTCACAATCTGAACACAAGTTTAGCCTGTCAAAATAAAGGAAAAAGGAAAGTCTTGGCTAGTGAGACTGTGTGTAAAGACTGTGCACTTCCCCACAGAAATCCCTTCACTTTTGTATAGCAATTTTTTGCTATCTTTAGCTCCTTTTACCTGTATATCTCCATATATAGCTATTCAAACATTTTAATTCTAGAGATCCTTTATCTGGTCCCTGGAACTTTCGTACATATTAACTGTCACTTTAGTGCAATATAAATATAACTTATTTTGCTAATGGTCCTATTCTGTGCTATAAAACCCCAATGACTTTATGTGTCCAGTTTAAGATCATGGAAAGGTGTGTCTCTTAATATTCTGACCAATATAATCACTTCTGCTTTGACATTCTGAACTTCTAAGGATAAATGCCTGTGATTCCTATATGCAGGGTGGTTGGGTTTGGTGGGTTTTGTGGAGATTTTTTCCCCTATTGCCAGAGTATTTCACACGCTTTAGCTTGGGGAAATATATTATTTCTGTCACTTTAGGCCAGATATTTTGACACAAGTCACAAATTGCTAATCCTCCAGCAAACTCAGACAGCAGTCTGACATAGCTCCAGGTTTTAAGCATGTTTTCAGACTGGAGCCCAATTTGTCTTAATCATTTAACTGTGGAATAAAATGCATAGACCTGAAAAACCCATCTGAATTTTTAGGGAGGATTTAATGTCTATAATATTTTATGCGCCCTCATCCCATAGGACAATTGATCTTTTCAGTATGTCACTGGATAGTAAAGAGGATTGAAAACAGATCCTCAGAAGAAATACTACCTCCCAAATAATCTTAATTATGTCAAATAGCAGAGACCTGACTACTTCAGCCAGTTCTTTAAGGACTCTGTTCCTAATATTGTATCCTCATTTGGCTTGGAAAATAAAGTTGAGTGAACATGGAAGGTTTAATTCTAAAAGTTAGTAATCCTCTGACAACGAGCAGAGCAATCTTTTGCCAATGCTTACATACTTTTGAAAATTAGTGTTTGGATTTTTTAAAGGAGATATTATATCACGAAATGTAAAGTTCTTTCACAGTTGAAGTATCCTATTGTTACCCTTATACCTGCATGACTATGTTATGTTGACTTAAATAGGCCAGTAGGATAAAATAGTAACTTATTAGTATTAGTATTAAGAATTTGGAGGACAGGTTCCTTTATATAAACTCCATGATAATGATTCATTTTCTATTGGGTTTAGATTTTTAATTTCTTGAATGAGTTAGTTGGATATATATCAATTAGGCATTTACCTACTATTTCACAGAATCACAGAATCACAGAATGTTAGGGACTGGAAGGGACCTCAGAAGATCACCTGGTCCAATCCCCCTGCCAGAGCAGGAACACCTAGGTCAGGTCACACAGGAACACATCCAGGCGGGTTTTGAATATCTCCAGAAAAGGAGACTCCACAACCTCTCTGGGTAGTCTGTTCCAGTGCTCTATTACCTTACTGTGAAGAAGTTCTTCCTCATACTTATGCGGAACCTCCTATGTTCCAGCTTGCATCTGTTATCAGGTACTTTTAATACACATTTTTTTAGCACCAAAATTTAGTCTGCTTACATAGAAAAAGCTATATGATATAACGCATATTTTCAGGCTGACCCAGTATGTTATTTTCTGTTGTTATGCAAAGACAAAATATTTTACTGCATATTTCTTTCACCACGTGTCTTCTTGATGAGGCAAGTGTACAGATTAAGACAGACCATGGAGTTGAGAGTTCATTTTGGAGACTTATATTTGAATTATATTTTCTGCTGATCCACAGACATGTTCTGTGATTTTTCAGATTTTTTTTTAAATGAGGAAGTCAAGGTTCATCCTTCCTAAAAGAAGCCTCTGCATAGTGTATTCAGTGTGTCTTCCTATGTCAAAATAAAAATGTAAGGATAAGTGAGTATACAAGAAAGAAGAAAAAAATAAAAAAATAAAAAAAATTGAGAATATACAGAACAAAAGAATATTTGCAAAAAAGTGTCACTAAAATCAGTGCAAAAGAGAGTGGAAAACAAGACGAGGTTTGCTCTGTGCATTGCACTTCACTTTCTATTTTGGTCACAAAATTTCTCTGGATTCACTCAATATTCAATTTCTCACATGAGAAAATAAAACCAGTTACACCAGTGAAATGCTCTATAAATCTTACATTAGCTTAATTTTGAAATAAGTTCTTCATGTTAGGCTGTGTGAGTTTGCATGAGTGGTACACATGGATGTGCAAACCACCAGACTTTAAAGGTGCTCTGTTAAGATTAAACCAAATTCAAAAATTATTTGAATAAATGGGAAAGTACATATGGGCAACAAATGCTTTCTTTGTTTAGAAACAGCACACCTATGTTAAATATTTTTAAATTTTATTTTCTATGGAATAGATTCTGCTACTGTCTTGGAGATTTCATAAGTTACATTTATTTCCATGGTGTTAGACTGTCAATAAAGCTACAACTGTGTCCCACTCTGTACCTAATTGGTGAAATTTTTAAATCACAGTTTTTAACATGTGTTATTTTATTGTTTTGTTATTTACCAGACTTTATTCTTTTGGTTTTAAGATAGTATTAGGAAAAAAAAATGGTTTATATGGAATCAGTGAATCCAATAAGAATATCCCTTATTTTGGGACAAGGCTCTCGGAGCCGTTCTCATAAAGAACAAGGGCAAAATTGCAATAGACTTCCATGGAAGTGCTCTGTGAGAGGATGTAACCCTGCGAGTGAAAATGAACCTCACAGCTTCCATAGAGAAAAGCTGAACATGTCTTCAGAGTAGGGACATGAACATCCCCTTGGCAGCCTTGTCCCTCCCATATCCTCCCCATTTCCAGATCTTCCTCTTGCTCTGGGCTTCAGTCTCCAACTCTGATGACCCTTGTTGAAGGCCCACTTTACCAGGTCACGCAGTCAGCTGTCCATTGGGATGTCCTTTCCCTGTGGGGTCAATGTGTCCAACTGTGTTCCATCCCTTCCCAACAGTCTTCTCCCTCAAACAGGGCACTATGATCAAATAAGATGAATCTTTGCTGAATACACTCCTGGTTTTGATGCTTTAGAAATTACTTAAACAGAAAAAAGAGGGCATCACTAGCACTGCACAGTGTTATTAAGGTTGTTAAAAGAACCTTTCTCATAGTTTTACACAGGCAATGCATCTTTATTTTACACTTTCCCAGTTGATGCACTTTGCACATGAACCTTCTTATTTTTAATTTTTAAAAAAGTCTCAAATATATGACTCCTAGTCAAAACACAAACAAAACCACAACAAACAGCTCTTACATGTAATGCCATTCCTACTCTAAGGTTGAATAAATTATGAGATCATTAGCACAAAGAATGAATTTTGTCCAGTGTGTTACAGTAATAGTGAATAGTATAGCCAGTGTTAAAAACTATATTCACAAAAATCTGGACAGTCTCTTCCCACGATATTCTAAATATACTTTAATATCCCACAATATAAGTAAAATGGACTCCTTAAAAACAAAAACAAAAAAAATCCCAAACCAACTAAAAAAGTACCAACCACACAAAGGCACAGGTCCCTTGGAGAGCAAACCTTGGCTGTAGTGTTAGAGCATATGCATGTACAGTTCAGTATGTAATTAAAGGGTATGAAATGGTTTAAATTTCCATTTTAAAAAGGCCAGTATTATATGTTTTACTTTTTTGTGTTATCCAGAAAATAATAAAAATTGAAAGTGAAAAAAAAACCTTTACAGAAAATTGTTTTTTCTCATAAAAACTATATTGTAGGAAAACCTAACCAAAGTCTCTATATTTTTAAGTCCTTTATTTAGTGAAAAGATACAGCCATTGTATTAACACTGAGAATAGGCTTAGGTACTTTGGTGAATAGGAATGAAAGTAAGCATATGTTTCAAATTAATCACATGCATGAATGCTGTCTTGAACCAGAGCAAAGCAGCACTTGGCATTAGAGAAAGCAATTTTCTGCAACGAAAGTTAAATGTAGTCTTTAAATTTTAATGGCTCTGATTGACCTTTCCTTTCATTATTATTTATAGCTTACATTATTCTTCATTGTCTAAAATTATCAGTTCATATGAAGTTAATGGCAAAATGCTCGATGCCCTTGGAAATATCTTTTATTTCTTCTAAAACATTATTATTTTAACAATAGTTGAAAGTGTACTACATTTCCTGAGTCATAGGTATCATAAATCAAACCTAAAACTCCATTTCTTTTCCTAAACTATGTGTAGAAATTTGTAATTCCACTACTGGCTCTCCATGTGTGGTTTTTGCATAGTTTTTACCCAACCACTGAAAAGTGTCCGTAAGGTAAATTGCAATGTTGAATTACTGTGTTGGATAATCTGTGAGGAAACTGACAGTTTTCTTCTGACATTTCTCAAGGGATTCTAATGTCACAAACAGCAAGGAGGGTTAGAATTATGGTATTAGCCTTAAAAGCTGATTATTAATGTGTAACGCTTATTTCACCTAAACTGGAATCCCATGGAAGCTGACATATCTAACACCTGATCTTCAGTTACTTGCCCAGTGATGGGAATAACTTATTGCAACCATGGAATGTTTGGTATGCTGTCCGAAAAGGTGGAGGTGGAATTTCTCTTGGAGGAGTCATTGCTTACATTTTCAGTGAGTTTTCAGTTACATGCATCTGCAAGCATTTATGAGATACACATCCTGCTTTATATCAAAACTGATGAGATCTATTTAAAAACTTCTCCAAGTTGCACTGAAATCCACATTTTTGCCTATCTTCAGTGTTAGCTTTAGATTATATACTGAAGTTACAATCCTTATTCAGAAATTCCAGATGTTAAAATGTAGATAATCAAAGGGTACTATGCATGCTGCTTAACATTTTCATTCCATGGTCATATAGTTAGCTGTTTCAGACACATTCATGTCATGAATGTTGAGATGGGTTTTTCTTTACCATTAATTTCAATCTGATTCTCAGGGGAATGGTTAAGTACATCAGTAGCATTTTCATTGTGATACTATAATTTGGTGTACAGTGACACAAAAGCCTTTCACATCATCTGGAAGACTCCCATACCGTCCAAGTCCCCCTGGTTTGAGTATCAGTGGCATTTTACTAGGGGAAGAGCTGAATGTGAAATGTGGTTTATGACGCCCTGGTGGGATCATGACCTGCGCTACAACACAAAAATTTCACTTTCTGTTCCCTCTGTAGGATGAAATATGAGCCACACACTATAAACCATGAAGTATGAATAGTACAACTTCTTTAAGTGTTATTTCAAAATAATTTTTGTTTCCACACCCAGTCACTTTACTGGAGTATGTTTTTTCTGTAATCAGTTTTAAATTTGTTACTTTTTCGTTTCATAGACAAGTCCATTTTTATTTTACTGTGGGGAAAAGTGAACAGAAAGTATTAAGACTAGAAAAATCTATTGAATTTTAACTCTCAGTTTATTTTTGCACTTACTTCTACATCTTTCTAAAAATTGAGGTTATTTTTCTTTATTGGACTGATTTGTTGACAAATAGTTTAGCTGAGATCCCAGAAGAGATACTTTTTCATGAGTAACTTTACTTTTAATACCTGATTAGAGAGTAGATAACATTAGACTGACATTGTTTTTAGAAATATTTCCTTTACACTATATTTTATGACAACTATGACTCCCTAGTCCTTTTGTGCAGTTTCAGAAGGGTTTTTTTTTCCCTTCCCGAGTTCAACTTACTCTTTTTTTTTCCTACTGTTGACCCAAAATGTTATGGTATTTAGTTTTGAAAAACACTTGGTATGTGATGTTTGAAAAGTATGGAATGGGGCTGAGATTTCCACGGACAGAAATATTTCTTTATTGTTTGACATTTACTCAACAGCAGAGTGGGAATAGTTGCTATGGATGTGCAACTGAAGCTGATACAGCAGAAAATAATATTCTTGCACCACCAGTCTCTACTCAGGATGATAACTTTCTGCTGCATCAGATTTAACATCAGGCACTAATGTGCCAGAGTTAGGCCAACACATGAGCTTCTGAAGAGTTGAGATTCTGAATTCTCTGTTACCTGGGAAGTTTTAAGACTGTTATTTAATTTTTTGTGGGTTTTACTTGTCCTTTTTATTTTAGAGTGTTTTTTTCACTTCAAGTAGACATGAAACAGATGCCTTATTTTTCCAGAACTGCATTCTGAGTTACATACCATTTTTATAGGAAATCTCTAACTAATGGGAATCTAACTTTTTGATTAGAAGTTGCAGCAAAATTACATGTGTTATTTTGGACAACCAGGAATGGAAGATAGGTACACCAGCTTGGCTGATCTGGGGATTAAGGAGTGAATAATGCTTTGAAGGGAAGGGGTTTGTGACAAATTCAAGATTAACTATTTTGAATGAAACACATAGAAATACTCAATTATTCATCAAGGAGTGGGAACTAACAGCTCTACAAGTTTCCCACATTCCTTATTTTTTTTTCTGTCTGTCCTTTGAAAAAAAAAATATAGTGTTATTATCTTACCAGTTTTCCATCCCATGCAATGGTCAGTATCTCTTCTGCTTCTTTCCTCCTTGTCATTTTATATTTTTTTCAGGAAAACGTAACAGTCATGAGTGGAGCTACTTGAAGAGAACATTAGTTTTGCTTTGGGGGCAATAGCACATGCTTGCGAAGAGAGAGATTTGTAGGTTGTAGGGTGGGATGGGTGCACATAGGTGAGTGATCTGAAGGAGAGTGGGGAATAAAGCTTTGTAGAGACCAGACATAATCAGGCTTTTGTGTCTTTCAAAAGCAATACTTTCTAGGGATTGAGCTGCATATGCTGCCGCCCTCCAAAATTACCTCAATGTAACCAACAGCAGAAAAAAGAATTTGCTATAGTGACTTAAGGACTAAAAGGACTACATACACTTTAATAAGGACTACACACACTTAAACAAGGACTAGCAGGATACTATTTTGACCAGTATATATTGAGCTTTTTTTCTGTGTGAATACTGATTTATTCTAGTAAATACCTGAAAAATCAGGTCTAATAAAACCTGAATTTCTGTTTAAAAAACCTCTTGGACATCTCAGAGATTTTGCTGTGAGAGAGAGATCCAGGCAGATCCTCCTCAAAATTCTGGGGATTTGGGTTTCTGACACGTGTAAAATTATGCTTCACAAAACATTTGCCTTAGTATATTAACAATGTGAACCTGAGATCATTTTACTGAACAGGTTGGTGGCATTCATCCAATATGTTGATATAATCTGCATTTCAGTAAACTTTCTAGTAAAACTGTTACACAGAACTGGAACTGCTAGACTATCATAATGTTTACTAGTCACACATTTGATGACTGGATGGCATACTTTTTATGCAGCTTTCATAGCTTTATCTCTGTTTGCCCTTTTATTCTCCCCCATCCCTGTGTTTTGTGGTATGCCTTTTTTTAATATATAAATTAAAAAAAATATTGTGCTCTCACTTCATATTTTAATCAGACATTAATGGGCTCTTTTGAGAAATCTAGGACAAACGTAGCATTGCAAATGAAAATTTAAATTGTAAATTATTTCTCAGCCTTTAAAGACTTATACATATAAATTAAACTAAGTTGCCAATATTCTTTTTATATTGATATTCTGTTAAATCCACTGCAGAAATCACATCTGTTCTGAAAACCATAACTGACAATTCAATCTTAAACATACTTTTATGAAGAAGATACATAAACATCTCAAAGCTAACAAGAGAAGATAACACGGCTTGGTATGTTTAATAACTACTGGAAAAAATGTTTAAAGAGGGAAAACAAATTCCATGGCTAGATATCTATTTAATGTTTAGATAATTTGGAGAAAAGATAGAGGAATTGTCACTCCCTACTTCCACAGAAGTGAAATAAGTGCAATTTTCGTGCATTTTTTACTAATTCGTTTTGGGTAGTGCACACACAAAGATGATTTGTAGAAATTCAGAGAATTTTTGCTAGTTCAACAGTGAGTAACCATAATTATGTTTTCTCCCTAATGAAGTCAATCCATTACAAAGGTATAATAAGGTCTTGTCTCTAAGGACTTTTTTCATTGCCTGTAGGGTTTATGCTTTTTTCTGTGATTTTTTTTTTTTTTAAAGGATCATCTGTTTCAACTGGAATCGCACAAATTTGAGAGAGGACGAGGCAGGTGCCCTTTTGACCCCAGTTCTTCGTTCACCTCCATCTTGATTGGTAATGATCTTTGTGTCTCAAGCTTCACTGTCCTGTCAGTCTGAGTCTCTTTCTTCAGCACACCAAGGTGTTGTCAGTCTTCCATTGCAACCTTCCACATGTCAGACTTAATCCTCATGGTGCTGCCCACATTAATATGACATCCCAGGCAGCATTAACTCCAGTAAGGGTGTCTCACTGAAGTGAGCAGATGTTATATGACACGTGCCATCCTGAAGAGGCAATTGATTGTTGT
The DNA here is from genome assembly GCA_028020825.1 of Podargus strigoides. Classification (NCBI taxonomy): domain Eukaryota; kingdom Metazoa; phylum Chordata; class Aves; order Caprimulgiformes; family Podargidae; genus Podargus; species Podargus strigoides. The sequence continues at coordinate 160,417,882 of CM051663.1, read as the reverse complement.
GTAATTTTGGAAACAAAAATTTCCTGCTTTCCTTCAAAACAAAGCAATATGTCTATCTTAGTCTTTTATAAAACTGAAACAAATACACAAATTTTACTATTTTTCACCTACTGAGATATAATCTGAGCAGCAAGAATCTTGTAAAAATATGAATGTAACTGGTTTTATATCAAGTATTTATTGTTTGTATAAATTACAGCTTTTGAGATCAAAATAGACTTTTTTCAGTGCTGCCTTCTAACAAAACTCTCCAAAGCTGATGATTCTCTGTTAAGAGAGTTGACCTTACACTGAACAGTTATAAAAATAGAATTCATTCTAAGTCCTGCAGTGCCAGAAAACTGTGCTGAGATAGTGCTCCTCTGTGCCTTGCTGGTAAGTATATCACTTTAGGGCTGGGGCCTTTGAACTTCTAGTATAGCAAACCATATGTTTTTTTCTTCTGTAATGTTTTCCTGAAAACATTTTGTGAGATCAAGCAAACACAGTCTTGGCAGTATTATAGTATATTGACGAAAACCAGACTGGAACAGCAGGTAAAGGGTGAAAACTAGATGCACTTAGGGAGTAACACAGTGGTTTCTGCTTTTTGAAAACATAAATAAGATGAAAACTGAGCATTCAAAAGGAAGAGTCATAAAAAGAAAGCTAGAAAAAAGAGGCTGAAAATCAGGTATATTTTCATCTTTCAGGGATAAAAAAGTTAGAGGATTTTAGGTCCCTTTGATATTTACTTTTGACTTTATAGCTTAAAATCAGTCAGTTGAAGTCTCTGATTATTAACTGCAATGATGTATCTCACCCATGGTGGTGAGGAAGTATTGGTCAGGAGTGCCAGATGTACTTTTACATGCTAGGTTAATTCAATCCTTTACATTAACAAATTGCTTACATGAAAAATCTTCACGAGTAATGTCAGATCTTTCAAATTGCAGCAATTCATTAAAATACTGTTCACTCCCATTAACAAAAAAATTACAGCTTAAATTCTTACAAGTTAGTGGGTTAAGAAGTCACAAAAGAATCAGAAAAAAAACTGCTGTATTTTGACTGACCTTCCAAAATCCGTGAAGCACAGATTGTTACGCTTTTCTTCCATCCTTATTTCTAAATTGTTTCTGCAGTTTTTAACAGATTCCAGTCTTAGCTTAGCCTGGGAACAAAGACTTATCCTATGGAATTTGCTGTAGGCCTGAAACCTCACTGACTAATCTTGAAGTCCTTCTCAACCTTTCCTCAGACAGGACTAAGTAAATAAATTGACCTGATCATGTTCCTACTGTGAGATCAATGCGAATTTTATTTGCTTAAATAGAAGCCAGATTGTCCCACGGAGCACATCAAGACTGCTGGTTACTCCTTGTGGTTCTGGCCTATTCATTAGTTTGCCTGGATTATGGGAGGTCCTATGGATCCTTACAGTTTTATCTGAAAGAGAAATTCACTAAGTAAGCCCTTCCCTGATAAATGTTGATCAGAGTCTTAGACATCCACTGACAAAGACTTATAAAATCCGTCTCACAAAGCTAACAGTTCTGGAATGTGGGAAGATTAACAGGAGAAAATAATACATTTTATTACTGATACAACACCAAAACCCAGACAAATATTAACCCCTTCATCAAAACTAATATGACCTTAGAAAGGTACTCAGAGGCTATTTTTCTAAGCCTCCATTGGGAATTCTATAATTTCAAGTGATCACACAATGATATTTTAAAAGCATAACAAAATTCTTCAAAGATTTTATTACTTTATTTATGCTTTTATATTTTTATACTATTGGAATTAAATACTTAAAAAGCTTACGAAAAATATCCTAAAGAAGTTTATATTTCCATTTATTCTACTATATTCTACTAACTTCTACTACACAGAGACATACTGTTTACAGAATAAACAGAATTAATGCTGCTCCTTAGACTCCAGAATGTATATCCTTTACATCTGTAGGTATCCATTTGAAAAGGGTAGAAGACATAGATGCAAACAGAGTTATTAAAGAAACTTGTAATTGACATACCAAAATGAGACTGAGAACTCTAATGCCAAGAGCACCCTAAAGGAAGGGATGCTCCATCATTCAACTGAGCCCTGATGCCAGCTTATGGTGACCATGACTCTGTGACAGGAGATGGCAACTACCATGCACTCTCCAGGACTGGTCTTCCAGTCTTTTCTCCAATGCTTGGAGGTTCCTTTTTCCTTCATGCACTTCAGGTTTCATAGAAAGTGAAATCTGCTCCTGGTATGAAGTCAGCACACCCTTGAAGGCTGCAGCCCAGAGTTGCCTCCACTTTCCTATGTAAGTTCAGCCAATGTGCATGTCCTTGAAAAGGATTTATACAAACCTGTTAGCAAAGGCTGTCACATCCCAGCATCATCTTCTTCCTAACTAAACAATTCAAAACCTGCTTCCACCTCTGCAATTCACATTATCATAGCAGCCTACACCAGCATGGCTGTTGACTAACAGTGAGGATTAGACAAACAAGGAAACTTTGCACACCTCTGAAAAAAGTTTAAATGCTTTTAAAATATTGATCTTGAAAGATCATTTGTTCCATCACTAATTACAACCAGATTTATCAAGATTAATTTAGGAAGAAAGAGAATCTCTTGTTCTGTATCTCTTCATGTATTTCAACACAGCAGTTAAAATACCCACTTCAAGAAAACAATAGTTCGTGACTTGGCTTTAAAACTAAGTATCCATGCTGCTGTAATAAGCTTTACTACAGGTTATCTGACCCAGTGGTAAAGTAGCTTGTGATGAATTCCTCAATTTATGAACAATTAAGTTTTAGTAATTTATTGTCAGCATCCGGAAACAGAATAGTTGTTGGATGGCAGACAGGCTGAATAAATTTTATATGATTAGATAAAAGGCATATAAAACTTTTGGAATTATATTTCTGATGAATTCTCCCATCTGCTTTCAATAGCGAAAACTGTTTTTGATATTAGATCATGCACACTGATTTACTTAGACCACACTAGCTCTTGAAAGCTGAGAAATTAGTTTATGTCTATGTTTAGTTACCTTCTCTATATCATGAGTAAGTGGTGAAAAACCTAAATTACATTTGAATATGTTTTTCCATGCATGGAATTCATTCTGACAATATTTTCTGATTTTACACTTTTGAAACAGTTTCATGTATTTGTCTTTCATTGTAATCTAGACAATAAACCAAAATAAATACATTTTCTCTCAAAACAGAATACAGAATACTTGAGTGACAGACAGAAAATACAAATATACAGAGGAAGTTTACCAGCTAAGGAATAGCTCATTTGTTTTGAATTTGATTTTTTTCCTACTGTGAAAAGTATCACATGCTAAAAATGTGAATTGGTATTCTGATTTTAGTTGTCATATGAGTAATAACTCTCTGGCAGTCAAAGAAACGCATAAACGGTGCTGCTTATGTTCTACTCATTATTTTATATTCCTTTATTCATATCAGAGCTAGTTCACTTTGTAGGAAGTGATATAATGGGGATTTTACACAAAAAGGACTACTGATGAATAACAGCTTATGTTTGCATTACCTTCCAAATTGAAGCAAGTAGACAAAACCTAGAACAACAGAAGCGTTTTGGTCGGAAAAGACCTTTAAGATCAAGTCCAACCATTAACCTAGCACTGACAAGTCCACCATAAATCCACGTCCTGGAGTACCACTTCTACACATCTTTTTAATACTTCCAGGGATGGGGGCTCCACCATTGTCCTGGGCAGCCTGTTCCAATGCTTGACAACCCTTTCAGTGAAGAAATTTTTCTTAATATCCAATATAAACCTTCCCTCAACTTGAGGCCATTGCCCCTCATCCTATCCCTGTTACCTGGAAGAAGAGACTGACCCCTCCCTTAGTGCACCTTCCTTTCAGGTAGTTGTAGAGAGCAATGAGGTCTCCCCTCAGCCTCCTCTTCTCCAGACTAAACACCTCCAGTTCCTTCAGCCAGTCTTCATCAGTCTTGTGCTCCAGACCCTTCACCAGCTTCATTGTTATTCTCTGGACGTGCTCCAGAAGTTCAATGTCCTTCTTGTACTGAGGGGCCCGAAACTGAACACAGTATTTGAGGTGTGGCCTCACCAGAGCTGAGTACAGGGGACAATGACTTCTCTAGTTCTGCTGGTCATACCATTTCTATACAAGCCAGGATGCTGTTGGCCTTCTTGGCCATGTGAGCACACTGCTGGCTCATATTTCGGTGGCTGTTGACCAGCATCCCCAACTCCTTTTCCATCAGGCAGCTTTCCAGCCACTCTTCCCCAAGCCTGTAGCATTGCATTGGGCTGTTGTGAACCAAGTGCAGGACCTGGTATTTATAGAAATCTCTTGTATATCTTAAGATTTTAAATTAAATCACAGGTTTCAATCTGTTTGACTTTAAGGGTTGTCATCTAGGAGTTCTTGGTTTTAGAAGAAAAAGTTTGACTTCGGTTTTGTTAATATTTTGCTCTGGGAAAAGGGAAAAAAAAAAGGTATCTTTTAAGTGCTCCAAATTTAACTTTGATATATATGTTTGCTTGAAAAGAATGCTAGCTAAAAAGTACGCATGTATCACTTGAGTTAAAACTAGACTTTGAGGTCCATAGGATATTCTGTTGTTGTTGTTTACGGAAGGAAAGAAGAATCTTTCTATTCTTGTTTTAGCAGGATTTACCAGGCTGTGCAAAAATTTAACTTTAGCAATTAATTTGTCAGATACATGTGAAGATGGAAGTGGGGAGGAGTGGTGAAGGTCTGTGAAATTGCTCAGTTAATTTTCACTGAAAGATACTGGTTTATCATCAGTGTGATGTGGAGCTGTATAAAACCTGCAACCAAGACAGGAGGGAGTGGATATGTAATAGTAGCTTTTCAATGGAGGAGGAAAGAGCAGAAATCTTGCCGGGATTTTCAAATCTGAAGCTCAGGTTGTCTCTAAATCTAGAATTAGTCAGCATATCTAAAAACTTAGCAGTGTTCAAAATTTGTAACATGAATTTAACGGTTGTGCAAAAGACTATTGAAGAGGAAAAGAGAACATCCTCTTAATATCAAAAGTGCAAAAAATCTCAGAGTTACATTGGATGTTCTTGTGCTGAGATCTTTGCTAGTCACATGCATCAGTATTATCACTTTCCTTCTGTGAGGTGGCCTGTCTGCTTCACACACGATACTTGTCTTATGTTTAGTTTAGTAACACCTCATGGTAAAAATCAGATTTAATTTCTGTATCTGTAAAATGTCTTTCATGGAACAGTATCCATCCAAGACTGGAACTTCATTTTCTCCCCCCAGGATCTCACAGATAAAATCAGTTATAACTTCCTTGGTGTATGTTACAATGCCATACCAGGTTAGTTACATATACTGACATTTTATACCTATGTCAAACAGAAGGAATAGGCTTCATGTCCAAACTTCTGAACACCTGGACTTATAAATGTCAGTCTTGATCACTAGCAATATGTGACAAATCTTTTATTCTGGGCTGATGTATTTTCCAAGATTCACTACAATGTTGAAAGGATAAAGGCATCATGTTTTCTATTTCACATCATAATGAATAAAAAAAAAAGACTAGCCAGCCTGAGATATTTTTCCAGTGGAATTCTTAAAAGGGGATTTATGACTAATGTAATGCATTAATTTAGGTGGTGAAGATTTCATCATTATTCAGACTCTGCTAAATTCTATTGTTTAAAAAGTTCTGTGTTGTTAAAAAAATAAGGCTCCCTATTAGTTTTGGATAACCCTAACTTCTACTGATGCTATAATTTATACTTGCTTTTCATTTCACTCAATGATATTTTACACTACATCATGACATGTATTTTAGAAGGCAATATCCATATCCATTTTTATATGGTGAAGCCTAAGGCAAAACTACACTGAGCTCCAAATCAACAGAGATTTCTGAACCAGCCCCAGCTGCCAAGCTATAAACTTTTCAGAACCATTATTCCATCATACTGTACCATTCAATTCATATGTATCTGTTAAGAGAAATAAAATTCATGTTTTGAGGGAGACCAAGAAGAAAAATTCTTGCTTTTCCTCTAATACTTTACAAATGCCAGCAAATATCATTTGAATGGATCAGTCATGTTTATTTTGATTAGGGGGGAGGAAGTCGTGTTTCTGAAGTCTCCACTCAGATTAGGCACAAACTGGAAGTAATTTATTTCCCTCTTCTTGTGCAGTTTAATTCTTGCTGTTATTTTCTAACATAAGGATGCCACCTAGTGACAATAACTGTCTGCTTCTAAAATTGAGCCTAAAGAACTTCTAATGTAAATCCACAAGTATATGAGGTAAATTATTCTTAATGCTTGGTCAGTTAAGGGGAATTGGGCCCATGCATGCCTAAAGTTAAAATTATTGTTGGTATTTCATTAAAGTAAAATGCATCCAATATCACAATTTAAGATTGGTCAGATAGAAACAGGCTGGATTTTTGAACATATGTACGATCCAATTTTACCCAACTACATATAGATTTTCAATAGTTATTGGCCATCAGCCCATTATTTCTAATACTTTCCTATGCTTGTTTAATTTGTGAATTCCACCTAAATCTTTTGAAAATGTGACCTAATTTCTGTTCCCATAAATTTTTCAGGAAATATTTATCACCAGTTGTGCAGGATGGATGAGATTTCAGGTCTTGTCTCTGGTGAATATTCTAAGGATGTGAAAAAAAAAGTTATTGCTGGACCAAATAAGCTCTTCTTCTCTGTCCACTGAACACCTAAGCCCTTCAGCCAGCAAGTTATGCTCAAACTGGAGTTATTTCAGGTGAAGTGGAACAGCTCCAGTAGGCTGCCTGGAAAACCCCCTCACTCAGCCTAATAAAACATGCTTGTCTATAGAAATCACTTCTAAAGTAGAAGGTACTGCTTCTTATGTCTTCAGCTGGGGAGATAACTGCATCCAGCCCTCCAGTATTTTCAGTACATACTTCACTAATGAATCCTTTTTTCAGCCATGTTTTGCACAGAGCAAAATCTAATAACTATGCTCAGGAAACACACTCCTGTTTGGGGTCTAGTCTGTGGATTCAGGTATGGTTTAGCCTTGAGCTGTATCCAAGCAGTGTAGCCCAAATCAGTGGTTTGGTGCAGCTGTCACTATTCTTTTCCTTAGCACTGCATCCTCTGAAACCTGCTTCTTGACGCATTTTCGTCCCGTTTTCTGTCTTCTGTTATTTCTGGTTCCTCATAAACCCAACGTGTCCCTTCCAGTTCTGGGACCAAGCAATTTATCTTGCTAATTCTCATTAGCAAGACCAGGGCACGTCCAGAACTGCTCAGAAGCAAACCACTGGTCAGAGTCCTTACAGTGGTGAAAATCTAGTAGCCAACAAAGTGTAGGTGTCTCTAGGGCCAAGCACTAACTGAATGACAGTGCAATCTTCGAGCTTAGGTGTCTGATGTGGCAGATGTTATTGTGGCAGATGTGGTTAGATGCTAATTTAATGCCTTCATGTTTTGTGTGTGAATCTATCCTGAAGTCAGTGAGTCAGTTTTGAAAATAAAGCCAAGCCTATGAATGAAATGTAAAATTCTTGTCCTTGTGCTGTTCCAACTGTAAACGTTACACTGCTGGTGGGAACAATGTCCATATATTCTTTACACTATATCTTAGTGACTTGCCTTCTTACCTCAATTTGAGCAAATGTTAATGAGCGATGTTTATAATGCACTTACAATTGTATGCAATGAAATTAATAAATAGCGCATTACCAATTTTTTTTTCTTTCTTTTTGCTTTTTAATGTATGGCCTGCAGGTGGTGAACTTTTTACTGGTCTCTACAGTGACTACTGGGGAAGAGATGCTGCTCTATTTCGCACCATGAATCGCATGGCACATCTCCGAACTGAACCTGACAGTGAGCGTCTCTTGAAAGGTATTAAAAGGGGGAGAAGGAAGGAGGAAGAGGAGTTTTACATGACTAGACAATCTTTGTTTAACCAGAAATTAAAAAGATATTGTTTATGCATATGTATATACATTTTGAGAATTTGTTTAAACTATCTTTACTTTAATTACATATTGGATTTAACAAGTGGAACTTTTAAATCCTTCAATTTCACTTTTAAAATTGTTTTTAATTTATACCCTGAATATTATATACTATTTCGTGATATGCCAAATATAACTAAAATAATATTTTTAAATTCTCTACTTAATTAATGGGAGCTTCTCATTGGAACACAGTACTCTTTTTTAATAGATGAGATGGTTTTGTTTTTATGTTGCAATAAAACAACTCAATCTTTGCCAAATTGTGTAACAAAGAGATGACATGCAATGCAAAATAATAAACGTACGATCATCGTACAGTTAAATGAACTCAAAAGTTAAAGTAAGGAATTTTAGAAAGAAAGTTAAAATATTCCACAAGAAAAATACTGAGAAATACATTGTGCTGAGAAATTTAGAAATGATTTCTTACTCTTCAATGTGAAATGTACTGAATTTCAAAATGTTGAAATGTCTGTGAAATGGACAGTCAGAATCTTCATTTGTTTTGCTCCAAAAGTATTGCAATAATTCATCATAACAGTGACATAATTACTGTTAATGTTTGGCAAGGAGAGTCAATAATTGCCTTTTATGGTGATTCATATGGTGAGCATCATCTTTTCAGTGAAAGGACATAGAAGTTTTTTCTCTCAAATTTAAAGACAGTTTTCTCCCAAATCAGAAGAGAAAAAATAGTTCTGCTGCGTACTGCTTCCTACACAAATCTGACCTAAGACTTGGTTTGTTTTGGTTTTTTTAAATAGGTTTAGAAAGGTCTTACATCTGCTTTAAATCCAATACTTCAAACCTTGCTGAACTGAATGTTTAGACTGGCTATATATGGGTAGCAACAACCATGTGGATGTTCACCATATACAAGTGAAGTTTCTTTTCTCTCTGGAAGATTTAATTATTTTAAATACAAAATTCTCTAAATTATGGCCTCAAACTTTGTTTTTCACTTTTTCTATACATAAAATTAAAATTTGCAGAAAGGAAATATTTCTAAACATATATTAAAAACACTTCAGAAAATTACCAAGTGCTGTATCAATGTCTGAGAATGTAATGACTCTTTTCATAGAGAGGAGGAAGTCAGAAAATATTTGTGTTACCCACTGCTTCTTAAGAAATCATACTAATTCTATGAATTACATTCTCATTTAAAGAACCTGTAAAAACTTTGCAACATACCAGTGAGATTAAATCATTCACAACTCTACTTGGTGTGGCATAAAAGGGTGTACAGGCATGGCCTGAAGGTCTTAATTTAGGATTTTAACTTTGCAGCAAAATGTCAAAACAGGAAAAATTTAGAAGATTTTTATTTATAAACATATACAATGCATATTCTATCTAAGAAAGCTGGAGAGAGACATTTTACAAGGTCATGTAGTGATAGGATGAGGGCTAATGGCTTTATACTGGAAGAGGGCAGATTTAGACTAGATAGTAGGAAGAAATTCTGTATTATGAGAGTGATGAGACACAGGAACAGGTTGCCCATGGAAGTTGTGGCTGCCCCCTCCCTGGCAGTGTTCCAGGCCAGGTTGGATGGGGCTTTGAGCAGCCTGGTCTGGTGGGAGGTGTCCCTGCCCATGGCAGGGGGGTTGGAACTAGATGATCTTTGAGGTCCCTTCCAACTCAAACCATTCTATGATTCTATGATTCTATGATATATGTTCATAAAACATCTATTAGCTGAACTACCAAAACTTTTTCTTTACCTGAAAGGCTGATTGTCCGAAGTTGACACCCAGTTTGTATAGGATCAGAGACTGTTAGGTGAATATTAGTGCCAGGTTTTAGCTTAATCCAAATTAAAATATATAAACCCCAGAGAATGGGACTGGAAAAAAGTCTTTTTCTTCCACAAGTACAAAGGAATATTGATTTGTGGATTGGAGCTATAATAGTAGTTTGATGTTAATGTATTCCACATGTTCTATACATACCCACCACAAAAAAATAGATTTTTTTCCTATTTCTATCATTCCCTTTTGGCAGCTCTCTGACTGACAGATCTCTGATTCTGTAATTTTATGCTTTTCTTTGCTACCAGCTGATTTTAAGGGTTGAAACAATACAAGAATATTTTAATAAATTTGAATTCAATTCCTTTTTTTTTCTTCTGAAGAACCAAAATTTGTTGGCTCATACATGATTCCTGACAATGAAGACCATGATGATAACAAAGTATATTTCTTCTTTACTGAAAAAGCACTAGAGACAGAGACAGGCACTCATGCCATATATACCCGAGTGGGACGCGTATGTGCGGTAAGATCGTTTTTCTGATTCCCCAGCTAAATGGAAAAAAAAAAAAAAAGCATGCTTCTTTCTTTGGTCCATCTCCCCCAGGCAAATATTGCATCTGTTAATGTATGTGAGGGTAATTTATAGGTCTGAGTGAAAATCCTACATCTAAACAGCCTCAAGCATTAGAAAACTCAAAAAGGAATTCGAAATCTTGGCCTAAAGTCGAATTTTCCTGAGGGTGAAGTTCAGAAATCTTGTTACTCAGCTTCATCTCTCTTTGTGCTGATACGTGGTAACATTACTAGCACTTGCTCACAGGACTTTCTTACCATCCATATTCTCAATTCATATCAAGGTTCCATCACTCTTAGTATTGGCTGTAGGTCAAGGGCCTCTTGCAGCTCTTACAGTTGTCATAAATTGATGTCCCCTTCCATTCCTGGTGACAGGACTAACCCAGCCACCAGTCCTCTCTGACGTTCCCTCTTGCCTTCTTGCTTTGTCAGCAAAGAGCAGTCTTTCATCAGATTTTCAATGAGTCTGTTTTCTGTGATTCTGCAGAGATTACAACTCACCTGCATTTGTGCAGGGCCAACGGCTACCCTGTCAGTCAGCTCTACCCTATCAGTCAGCTAGATAGGTTGAGAGGCTACAGGCACAGACTGAAACACATGATATCTCATCTGCATGTAAGAAAACATTTTTTTACTGCCAGGGTGGTTGAACACTGACACAGGTTGCCCAGAATCTCCATCCTTTGAGATATTCAAAACCTGACTAGACATAGGCCTGAGCACTTTGCTGAACAACTTGCTCAAAGCAGCTTACTTTGAGCAGGGCAGGTGGATCAGATGATCTCCAAAAGTCCCTGCCAAATTCAACTATTCTGTGATTCTGTAAATGTTACATGACAAATAGGAGAGGGTCAATATCACCCATCTATAGAGTGCTTTATAAATAGTAGCTAATTAGTGTTTTCATTTCATCTCTCATTCCTCCTCTTCTCAACAGTAACTAAGGATAATTGTGCAGATAGGAAACTAAAAAAAAAAACAACTAGTGAATTGTCCAGCAGATTATTATAGCAGTCTGGCATAAGTTTTACCAGAAGCAGCAGAAAAGTCCTGAGGAAAGACCTTGGTTCCCTACTGCTCTGCATGATTATCCATTTCCCAATCAGGCCATGCTCTTGGTGTGTTGATCCCATCTCTTTTTGGCTCCCTGGGTCAACACACAGGAAGGAGATCTCAGGCAATTGCTGGAGAGGAGCACTGTTAACATATGATCTCCCAGATTAAACTGGCCATAATTGGTCCTCTCTGAACAATTTATGAAGTTTTTTTATTAATTGAGCTCTGGTAAGGCTGATGAGAGGAGCTCTCCCATTCCCATTGAGACTACATCTGCTTGATTAAAGGAAGGAATGGTAAGTTTATTTCTTAGCATCTGATTTTGTTTCTGAAAAAATTGTTTTCCCCCTCCTAACCACAGGGGATACATTCCTAAAACTACTGGGCAAAGAGCAAGATACAAGTTAAAAATCTTCTGTCACCTCAATGTATAGTATATGTCACATACGCTTGCCAGCATACTACCTATTAAAGTTTCTTAAGGAATACAGATGTATAACTTAAAACATCTGAAGTAAGCAAAGTACCAAATTGCATCCTAAGACATTAATGTTCACAAAGCCAGTTGGCTTTCTGAATTCAAGCTTGCGTCAAGATTTGGATTAGAATTGTTTGGCCTCTGTTCTGGTAGGTGTCTAAATAGATTATTTTAATAGTTCCCTCTAGCCTGAAATATATCCACCTGAATGTCTAATCTCTAGCCATGGGCTAAACAAAAATCTCTTTCTCTTCCAGTTGTCCAAAACTCCAAATCCTGTATCATCTGAAAATTAACTTCACAATTGTATGATATAATTCAAATTTTATTTAATAAATATGAAAAACAGCTAGTTGGTGATTCAAGAACTGTCTTTTTCTTCCAGCTTTTACATTTTCATCTGAGCTGTAACAGGTTTTCAAACACAGAGGCACCTACTATATATATTTCTACTTTTCTGAGGAATACAGATCTCTGTTTTTGTAAGATCTCAATGTGAAGCTAAGGAAATCGATTAATTTCAGTAGTTCGGAGTGAAGTTGTGAGAGAAGTTTTGCAAGCCTAATAGAAAGCCTTCAACAGTCAGTTACACAATCAGCCTTACTATAAGGCCATAGTTTTGAGGATGCTACTCAAATGTTACAGAAGCTGATTACTAAATGATACTAAATGCCCCCTTTTCCTGACAGTCCAACAGTTGCAATAACAACAAAAAGATGAGAGAACTATAGCAAAGTATGAATTATTTAAAGTAGCTGAGAAATTGTTAGAATACTGTGCAGACACTTGCCTTAGACTTGCCCCAGCTGTACCAGCTGTATAGATAGATCCAGGGCTTCAGTTTCCAATGTTGATCTAACCCTGCATCCAGCTCCTAAAGCAAAGCTAAGATTTGCCAATGTACTCAGTACCTCCAGTTAACAAAAATGAGCACAAAAAAAACCTTTACAACAGCTGTATAGTTAAAACTATCCATGGATGTGGTACAGAATTAAAAAATTCTTGTAAACCCACAGCTCTTAATGAGACCTGGACTTGATCAGTTCAATCCCACTTGAAAACTGACTCCAGAGAAATAATACTAGTAATAGACATGTGGTTTCAAAATTCATGCTTTTGACATTAAAAGATACAATGAGCCTCTAATTCAGCAGATTGTTTGTGCTTCTAGACTTACTCATTCAAATTACCATCAGCATTTGTTTCTTTCTGTGCAGAATGATATGGGAGGCCAGCGAATGCTTGTGAATAAATGGAGCACTTTCCTCAAAACCAGGCTGGTTTGCTCTGTGCCTGGGAGAAATGGAATTGATACGCATTTTGATGAATTAGGTAAATATCCTGGTCTGCACCAAACTTAAAACCATTATACAAAACAAATACTTTCACAATAATACATCTTACTGTCAAATATTGTACTCGTATTCATTAACAAGGAATAGTTGTTAGTGTTTTGTTTCCAATGAATATGAAGTTCTATACATATGGAGTTGACTATCATCAGTTATGCTTTTACTTATTGCATTATTTTTAAGATTGCTTTTAAATCTGCATAAAATTAAATAGCATATATGAGTAAAATAGGATTACACTTTTAACAAGGAATGAAGTTTCACTTTTGGGGCTGAGAAAAGTAGTTTGCTAACAATAACATTGCATTTCAATTTTACAGAGGATGTGTTTTTACTGCAAACTCGTGATAACAAAAACCCAGTGATATTTGGCCTCTTCAACACTACAAGGTAAACAACTAGAAGAAATAATAGCGACAAGAGAGGAATGTTTGAACAGCCTATTGAAGAGATAGACGCTTCATGATAAATATCCCTTAGCAAATATATAGTAAACAGTTTAATCCCTGTTCTATTCACAATGGATATCCTTGTTAATGTAAAAACTGCTCTATGACACTCAGGGGCTTGAAGTCTCATTCAGTGATCCAGTCTATCTGGACTGCAAATTGATTAAATGTTTCTCTGCTTGAAAATTTCCTAGTGTCAAAGTATATGCACTCCTATATGCTTTTAAGACCAGCCTATCAGAGCCACTGATCTTTGTTTAAGAGCACTGTAATTCAAGTTTAAGTAGATAGCAGTTTAAATTCCTACTAAAATCTTAGTGGAGCCTAAAGCACAAGCAATGATATTGTTGATGGCCTTGTTTTCCACTGCAGCCTAGTTCAAGTGCAAGCAGTACCTGTTTCTTGAAGATTCAATTGTTAGTTGAGAATGTAACTGGTAGGGAAGAGCAGCTGTGGTTTTGACACTATTTCACTCTCCTGATTTATTTTTTGTGGAATAAAGCAAGGCAGATCTGGTCCTCTAGGTATTCAGACACCTAGCATTTTCTACTGACTCCCTATGCCAGTAGAGAAAGGTGGACACCTAATTAAAATGATGTGTATCACCTTCTGGAGTCTTCAGAGATAAATTCTTCATAGAGAGCTGTCCCGGTTTGAAAGACAGGTGTCTGCTAAGGAAGGCAGGAGCCCCCCTTGGAACAGAGAAATACAACCCCCTCCCCTCCGAATTGTTATAGAATTGAAATTAAGGGCTTTCAGGCAAAGATATGAGGAAAATGGGAATAACAGTTTTTACTAATATATACAACAAAACTATAATACAGAGAAACTGGTTACAGGCCTGACAGAGTCAGGGATACAACCTGGCCCCCTGCCGGGCAGGGTGCTGGTACCAGTCCGATCCAGTGGCAGCTGCAGCTCTCTCCGAAATGGTCCTGTTAAAGCGGTGGTCCGTAGAGAAAGGAAAAAGAAAAGTCTGAGCAATCCGATTTCGGTGGCAGCTGCAGCTCTCTTTTAGATGATCCCGTTGAAGCGGTGATCTTGTAGAAAAAAGAAAACTGGTCCTCCTCCGAAAGTCCGGCGGCGGTGCAGTCCCTGTCCTCTGGGATCCCAGCGGGTAAGGCTGCTCGCGCTGCTCCAAACCCCAAAGTTATCTCCGGCGGGAATGCTTGGCTCCACCCCTCCCCCTCTGGCCGGAGCATCTCACAAAGAGATGGTGAGTCCTGGGGCAAGGCCCTGATGGGCGCATTAACAGAAGAATAGTCCCGGGGGGCGAGGCAAGGAACACCGGCGCCAGGCCTCAACGGCTCATGGTAATAGAATACATTGCAACCCAGGACAAGAGCACTGATGCTTCCTTTAGAAGTAATGAATTTCTTCTCTGGAACTAAGCGAATAATATTTAAAAGTAAAAAAGATGCTTTTATGTGGTTTGATCTACATAGAGGGATGATGTCTGACTAACAACAACAAGCAACATTCCCACTCAATGTAAAAGACTCCTGTTCATTTCAGTCAGCATTGGATTATTCCCATCTTTCCAAAGTAACAACAGGAACAAACTTAGAGAAGAAGTGTTTAACTATTTAAGTCACTAATGAAAGACATATAAAACCTGAGATCAGTTTGCTGCTCTTCCTCTGTGTTTATAAACAAATAATTTAGTGTCAGTGTTCACCATTTTCAAATTTTGAGGTAACAACACAGAGCTTCTTCAGAGAAATGTTTTAAGCATAAATATATTAAAGTCTTTGTAAAGAACATTGGACACAGCAGTTACAAGAAAAGCATTTGGGCAAAAATAAGCAGTTTTTTCTCCCTGAATACTGTTGAAATGTGACGTATTTTTAATTACACTATTATATCAATATTACATGTACAGAATGTGATGTATTGCTTTAATAATGCCTTTGAATTTTATTTCATAGCAATATATTTAGGGGATATGCTATATGTGTTTACCACATGGCAAGTGTCCGAGCAGCTTTCAACGGACCATATGCTCATAAAGAAGGACCTGAATACCACTGGGCTCTGTACGAAGGAAAAGTACCTTATCCTAGACCTGGTTCAGTAAGTATAATCTATTTTCCATTGCTCTGCTATGTAAATTAATTCAGGAAGAAAAAGCAGACTGCTGCTAATGTACAAATCTTTCTGACTTCACAGTCCAGGATGTATTTAGTTGAATATTTACATACTCTAGCATATCTGGAAAAGTGTGGAGTGGCTGAGCAAGAAGTTTAATCAAGCACTAAACCCATACATTTCCCAAAGGAAAACAGAAGAATTAAGTACATAAGGTTTTCAAAATCCTGTTGGCACTTGAATTTAACAACCTTGTGTTAAGGTCCTGTTTCACTCTCTGTTTAGGTGTTTCTGGAGTTTCTGTTCCTGCAGTATCTTATCCCAGGACACTCACATCTCAGCTTGGGGAACGAGGAGAGCAGTTCATGTTCACTGCCTGCCTGTGCAGCTTGAGGGTTCCCTTTGTGTTGCAGGGACCCATCAGCATCTCACAGATGGGGCACAGTCAGGGCCTTCCTCACCTTCCCCTTCCTGCTGTAAGTCAGGAGAAGTCCAATGGTGGGCAATGCCAGACCATCCCAGACTTCCTAGAAGTCAGGGAAGCTTCACATCCAGCAGCTCTTCTCCCCATGTCTTTTGGGAATGCAACTACTTACCCACCACAATTGTCTGTTGCAAAGCTGCTTTTGTTTACACTCACTAACGGTGTACCCCTTATCATGTCAGCATTGTGCAGATTTTTGACTCTGCCAGCTGCAAACACATTTCTAATAACTGTTTGGCTAACCCCCCCTCAGTTTTCACTCTTCACCTCTTTATCTTCTCGCAGGCTAGGGGCTCACTCTCGTGAATTTAAAGGTGGAATGAACAGTTGCTGGAGTATTATTTACAGTGTTGTTTTTCCTATATTAACTGAATCAATATTCTCTTGTACTAAACCCAAACATTTTTGGAAGTAAACATTGCATTTGATTCATTTATCACCGAATCACAGGAATGGGAGGTGAAAAGGCCTGTTAGCTTATCTAGTCCATGCCAGTACAGTCTTTCTCCCTGTAGTATGATTTTGAATGCATGTCCTCTCTTGTTTTAAATTAATGTTTTCCTCTGCTTCTCTTGGGGTTAGAGACAAAATGTAGAAGTGGATGCTCCAAAAAAGAGATTTTTTTGGGATTTAAACATTATGAATATGATTTCACTGTCTTGGCCTATAAGGTACCACCGTACCAGTGCTGACATCAATACCAAATAGTTTTTTGTTTGTTTAATGTAAATCAAAGTAAGCCACTGGTATTGAGTCAGAATAAGAAAACAGATTAGTAAACTATCAAATTTTCAGCATGATGGTTGAATTCAAAGGAACTATTAGTTTCCTATGTGACTTTTTGTATAACAAATTTACAGTTTGCAGTTTTACTAAATGATGTGACAGTACCATGCATGGATTGCAGAGTGGCTGTGTATTTTACAAAGATTATATCGTCCAAGTTCTTTAAGTGTTTGGGTTTTTTTTTTTCCAGGCAGTAGAACACCTCACATAAGTTATTTGGAGTAGTGTTAAACACAGGTGGTAGTTCAGTATTAATGACTACAGTCATTGCATTGATAATTCCTAGCACTGAAGATTAAATGGTGGTTTTTTGGCAAGAAGGAGAGAACACTGAGCCAGCACTTCAGCAAAGCTGATAATGATTTACAGAATGGTTGCCCTAAATTCCATTCCCTTCCGATGCTTCTCTCCCTTGGCTCAGAACGGCCACATGTGGGTCAGACTGGACTGTAGGTTCCCCGACAGGCAAGACATAGGACCAGAAGCAAATATAAAAGAAGAGAACAAGTAACTGTTCCATTGTCATGGAACAATGTAGTTGAGGAACCAGGCCTTTCCTGGGTGTTAATTGATTTAGTCACGTTTGCCTCTATTTGTTGCAGAGCACATCAGAGGCTGAAATAGCTGCTAGCTAACAGAGGATTGATTAATTTTTCGCTGCTCATCTAGAGCACAGTTTAGAGATCTTTTCAACACTTTTCCAGTGAAGCATGAAGAGAAAGCATGCTCCAGGCTTTAGTCCACAGTGTTAGGTTTCACACTCCAAAGAAAAGATCAGCATATTGGTAAATTGAATCCTACTACTTTTCCCGTTATGGGAGTGACAGTGACAAGAGGCCAAAAATAACCCACTATTTGGCATCTCTTGGAGTCAGCACTCTTTGATCTTAGCTATTGAATGGATAAAGATGGAGACTATAAGGAATGAGAGTAGAGCTTAAGGCTAAATAAACAGAAACCCACTGTGAAGAGTCTCACAGGTTCTGACAGACTCTGCAATCCACTGCTCTCTGAAGTCTGCTTGAAGCACTGCTGCTGTCATAATCTCTGCTCCTGTTTTGCTGATTCATTTAGTGCATTTAGACTGTGATGCTTTTGGGAATGACATCAGTTACCTCAAAATCAGTGTTGATAGACTTCAGAGGCAGCTGCATCTCCTGTTTCTTTTCTAGATTACTTGATTTTATTTAATTAAAAAAGAAAAGCCTGTGAAGGATTATTTTTATTAAATCTCTCCAGGGCTAGAACTTTGCAAAGGGAACCTGGCAATGTCTGTTCACTTGATATGTTGTGCAGTGCATGGAAAGCAGAGGCTTAGCTTGTCTTCATGCTCCAGCTCTGTCTCTTTATTGCAAACAGCCGGCGAAATTCCATCACTAGGTTGATTAGACAATTACTTTAAAGTCAACACTGAACAAATACTTTCCTGTAGCTAAGTCTAAAAAGTGGAAACTAACATTGCCCTACTTGCCCTGCTTGTCAAGTACAGGAGTTCGTTATTGTCAATTACAGTTAGCCACAATTTTGAAATTACTGTTTCCAGTAAAGAGTATTTTATTTCATTTTATCGATTGAAAAATCCAGTTTAAATAGGGAAAGGCTGCTACTGCGGCTTTACTTGAAATGCTTCTTAAAACCACACTGGTTTATGAATATTTGGAGAAAGTAAACCATTACTGAGATATTTCCAGCTTGATCATAAATGGCTTCAATTAGACATCATGAAGTAAATTGGAAATGTAGAATCTATGCCCAGTTAAGGAACACTATATTTTTCACAAAGAATCCTAAAATTAACTTCTCTGTTTAACACATTAAATCATCCCTAATTGCACATTTGACCTAAGCCTCTTTTAATCAGTCATTGACATAAAGTCTATTTGCTTTGCAAAACAATAGATTGACCAATGCAAACATTGGTATTTCAAGAAAAAAGTGATATATAATACTGTCATTGTGTGTAAGGAATTAGAATCAAATGTAATACTGTTAGAATGCCTGAGATCAAGAATTACTGTTGCTGCTGGCATCATTTTTAAGTGTGCTTAGTTTCTTATGGTGATACATTTTGCAATCAAAAGTAATAAGACTAGAGACTGATTTCAAGCATTAGTATTCTGCTGACTTTATATGGCTGTGCCTCTACTGGGATAGGAAACCCCTTTCTCATAACTCTGTCAATGGCCATTTTGATTACATCTTCAATATGAATTTGGGGAAGACATAACCACTATGTTTTTCTGTCAAAATCTGAAAGTGTCACTATTTATTCTGCTCTTATTATGCCAGACAGGAAGGAGCTCCCTCTTTCTAAACATGAAAATGCCAAGACTCTGTTCTTCATTCCCTTCCTTGGTTTCTGATGATTAATAATCCACACATTCTAATGATTAATAATCTACACATGCATAAAGCATAGAGTTCACTGTCTCAATTCCTACTGTGGTCTTCTGTGCCTGTTTTTATGCCAGATTTCATGTAGACTTGTCATTACCCCTGAAAACAAGACCTCTGACAGTTTATTTGTCAAACCTTTAAGATAATCTATATGTTATGTTTTTGCAGTGTGCCAGCAAGGTGAATGGTGGTCTGTACACTACCACTAAAGACTATCCTGATGAAGCTGTCCATTTTGCCAGGAGTCATCCACTGATGTATCAGCCCATCAAGCCTGTTCATAAGAGACCAATACTAGTTAAAACAGATGGAAAGTACAATCTTAAACAAATAGCAGTGGACAGAGTGGAAGCTGAAGATGGGCAATATGATGTCTTGTTCATTGGCACAGGTAAATTAAAGAAAGCAAGGAAGACGATTTAATAGTGGTTTGTTGTGGTTTTGGGTTTTTTTTACCTCCACAATGAACTAAATTTAGCTGTGTATAGTCCAAAAAAATCCAAAAAAAATTACAACATTCCTTTTTAACAATTGTTCTTTGCGTGACTGTTCCAGTCTTCATGTTACAGAGGTGGTTAGTCATTCTAGACATGTGCTTCACTGTGCTAATAATGTTATATAAAAAAATAATGGTAGGGAAACATTTAAAGACTAGGAAAAGAAACTTAAGTGTAGGATTCCATTTTATTTTTTTTTCTTTCCAAACTAGAACCTTAAATTAAATTCCTGAACAACTGGCCGGATTTTTAAAACTTCAGAACACAATCATGTGTCTGAGCATAGTTCTGAGCTGAGGCCTAGAGACCTGAGAGAAACAAGGTGACATGATTTTAAAAAATACCAGTTCAAGTTACTGGCTTTATTCCACAGTTTATTTTCTCCAATTCTAGAGACCACAAGTCTAGCTGATACCCTTAAAAAGAAACTGCCAGCTTCCATATTTGGGTTACAACACAGCTCAAGGAAGGAAGAAGGAAATACCTAAGTTTCTTAAAAAGAAACTGTTAGAAGTTTTCTGCTAAGTTTTCTTGTCTTTCTTTTGTGCCGTTTTCATAAGATAAAGAGAGCTTGCTTAAGGAAGATTTTTAAATATCTACCAAAAAAGTATGATTAAGGTAAAATATATCATAGACTTGCCCTAATTCTAAGCAACCAGAGAAAAAATCACATTCTAATGGTATGTGAAAAATAAGAAAACTTAAGAAAATAAAAGGAAAGCCTGGAACTAGACAAGACTTTAGTCACATCTAATCTGTCTGGAAAAAATCCAAGAATTCATGCATTCACATTTTATCAATTCAACAAGAATGGTATCACAACTCATTTTGACCATTTTGTCTAGGAAAGAAGTTACAGTGAATTATTTTTTACTAATTAAATTCCTTTGATAAGAATCTTTCAGTGTGGAGGACAACCAAAAGATGTATGTTTGTGGAGTATCAAAGGTTTATTTGTATTAGTGCTGTTTTCTAAGCTTTTAAATGGCAGAAGTATGGTCTCAGTATTGGACGTAAAACGTTGTGTTATGTGTCACTTATTTCTGTACAGCAGACTTTATAATGGTGGCTAGATTTTTCTTATTTTCCATTTGCATTTGTGATTGAGATATTATATCAAATACTTTTGTACACAAATCCTCTGTGCAGCAAAGTTGAATCCAGTAGGAATTAAGTCTGTGCTTTAGAGCTGTACTGGACTGACACCTAACAGCTGCTTAGTCTTCTTGAGATGTCTAATCTCAGGTGACAAGACATTCCAGCATAGGAATTCAGGCTCTAGAAATTCTAAAACGAGCCCCAAAATCTCTGCTCTGGCAAAGATCCTGTCAAAAAACTCACTGCTTCTCTTGACAATATAGTGCTAGAAAGGGTTAATATTTTTTTATCCAAGTCCAACACCTGCTGTGTAACATAAGTAAACAGGGTCTTACAGTCAAACAGAAGTTTCCTTAGGGTAGCAGTGCAGGTTAGAAAGGTTCATCAAAGGCAAAGTCTGAACATCAGGTCTAACTTTTACATGTCTGTCAGCAGGATTCGAAGAGGGACTTATGAAAATCAAAGCTCAGAATGCAATTTCTTTTTACTGTTCCGTCACAAAATGGGTGCCTTTGATTACATATTCTCTTTGAGATGTGGTGTATGACCCCAGTTTGATGGGTCCTCTTTACGCTTGTCCCTTTGATCTTTTCCTGAACATTTTTTCCAGTGATTGTCTGCTTAATATTTCCCCTGTAAATCAAAGGTGACTGAAAGTAACAGAAGAAAGGAAGTAATATTTGCCATAGTTGATGACAGATTTTCAGATTAAGGAAAGAAAGACTATTCTAATAATAATCAGCAAGACAAAGCTGGAGTGGTGGAAGACCAGATGCTATTTGTGTGTTTTAATTTCCTGCAAGAGTTGTAGTGACAGAGGGGCTGACAAATCTAAACATCTATGTGCCATAGACTTTTTGAATGTGCAGCTTTTTTTTTAGTTCCTCTTCCTTTGACTCACACCTTCAGCTCAACAACAGCTCAGTGTTTTCCTAGAGAAGGCACAATGCAGGCAATGAGGATGATGAACCCATGAAGACTTTTGTACTCTTGCCTGGAGGAATGGAGCTGTTGCCAGCAATTAAATATAATTAGTAGTTTCCTAACTAGTGTAAACACTCAGATCCTATAATTAAAGGTACTTTACACTCCCTTGCCTTGATGGACTCAGCTCCTGCCTACTGTCATTTCTTTTTCTGAAATATGGTCACCCTCTTTGATCCTTTTGCAGCTCACTAAGGGGTTATGACCCAGAATTTGAAAAATACAAGTCAATTAGTCGTATAGCTCAGGAATGTCTCAGCTGACTTTTATTTGCCAGTGCAAGGTTTATTTGTACTGCTACCTTAAGGAAACTTTTCTAACAGTAAGAATCTTCATCAATAACAGCAATATGCAACTACATATTTATAAATTTCTATCCATTATCAGTCTGAAGAAGTCATTTAATGTATTTGAAGGCCATATAATTGTTTCCACCAATTATAACCTTTAGTATTGGTTTGGTTTTTGTTTTCTTTTAAAATTTATTCTCAGATAGTGGAATTGTGCTGAAAGTCATTACAATTTACAATCAAGAGACAGAATCAATGGAAGAAGTGATTCTTGAAGAGCTGCAAGTTTTCAAGGTGAACTGTGCTGTATATGAAGCATATATACAAGTCTTGAATTTTCTGCAGAATTAAAATGTCTAAAAAATCTGAGGATAGTCAAATATATAATAGCTGTGTGTAATAAATTTTCTAATGATCTAGTTATTTTATGATATGAAATCTTTATTTTCAACTGAATTTTTTCTGAGGTGGAGTTATAGCCCAGGTATAACTAAGCATATTGCAGCAAGCCAGGACTACAGCCTTTCTGTTTACATGCTTAGAAGTTGTAGTGTAACCTTTAATTAGAAACTTACTGTATTTTTTTTTCTTTTTCCTCAAGTCCAACTAAGTATTTGAAAGATTACAGCCAAATGCACAAAAATGTGCCTGCCGCAGTCCTGGAAGATTAAATGAGGTCCAAATAAAAAAAAGCCCAGAAAGAGTGAACTGGTTAATCTGTCTTTACAGTGGGCAAACCTAGGTTTACTGAAGAAAAACTCCATTCTGTTTAAGAATAACTCATGACTAAAGCTCAGTATTTGGTATATGGCAAAGCTAATATAATGAAATTCTCTTAGTGAGTATTCAAATCATGTAATGTTAGCCACCTGATGTAGGAGGCTAACCTACTTGCAACCATAGGCAAAATCTAATGTCCAAATTTCGATATTTAAATCTGGAACCTGCATTTAGTCAGTGTAACTATTGACTTGTTGCTTGGGGATAAAATCTTTGATAAAGATGGTTTTCAATAGACCCATTAGAGGTTATATCTTGCCATTGCTCCAGGAAATCTGAGCAGAAGGCACAGAGGACAATGGTAAAAGAAGGAATTCCTGCCATTTTTATCTTATCTTCAATGAATGTTTTGTTATAAAGAACACTCCACTTATCACTCTCAAGTAGGACAAAAGAGATTCAGTGGTGGCAAGAGCTAATGGCATGTTTGACAGGGAAATTGTAGTGTTCCTGTGCCTCTGATAATCCTGAATTAAGTGTTGACTGGTTGTTTTAAATAAACTCTTCTGAAGCAATGCTTCTTAAAGCCACAATTTTCTTTCTGTAGCATCAGAACTTAAAGAAAGTCAAAGTATCTAGCAAAGCTGAATATAATAAGCAAGATCAACACTATTATACCTAATTATTTTCATAGCAAAAAGCGAGAAAATATTTCCTATTTTCTAGGTGCCAGTTCCTATTATTTCTATGGAAATCTCTTCTAAAAGGGTAAGTATTTGAGAAGTTTGAAATGTGAATGTTGTGACTCAAATGTAATGAAACTATAAACTGTATAGGTAGATAGGTAGATGCATAGAAAGATGTACATAATCTCTAATGAGATCTCGTCTGATACATGTGATCCTTTTGTAATATAAACTTATGATTATATGCTCTGTTCCTTTATGAAACATTTATGGTTTTCAATTCTATAATTAAATCGCCTTAGTTCACACTATCATTCATATCAAAGCAAATAAAACCTGATCTGTTTCATGAGTTACTGGCATAGTAATCACAGTAGGTTATATTGGTGGATATGGCAACTCACAGAAAAGTTCCTTGCTCACGAATGCAGTCTTCAGCCCCGTAGGGATACCAGTCCAAAAAAGAGCCTTGCTGGCTCTCCACGTATTCAGTTGCCCATGAAAGGCAGGGCTGTTTGGATCTGACTCCTTTTCAAGTTTCTACTAGTTTCTGCTAATATAAACATGCAATTTATTACTCTTGCTGATATCTGTATCATGTCATAGATATCTGTACCATATCATCATATCATCTCACAATGGAGCCACTATAAGCATCCCAGGACAGTTATATCTTATTAGATCTTAGACATCCAATGCAATACAGGTACATGTGAACATAGTGAAACACAAGAGAAGGAAAACTGCATTACTAGGATATGTGAGTGTGCCCCAGAAGATCATTTTGGTCTTGGTGTCCAGTCAACTTGCATTCTTCCTGTAGGTAGGGTAGAAAAACAAACTCCTCTGATGGTAATTTAAAGGAGGATCTTAGGTGTAAGTATTCTGAATTAATTGCTGGATCAATGTGATTTTTTTCCATGTGAAAATTAGCTCTGGATTGTCTAACACTGCAACTAAGTGATTATTTGGTGAAAGACTTCAGTGTCCCTTCAGGTATTTGCCTTACCTTTAGGTCTCAGTGAAATGTCATGGTAAAAGGGTTGTGTTGGAAGAGTGAAAAAGAGATACTGTATAAAAGTGAAGTAGTTTTCCTCCATTACATCCAGCTCCCAGGAGGTCTGGTAACTCTACTAATTCAAGAAGTATCTGGAAAATCTGGAGAGAATTATAAAAAAGCTGCCAAAGCAATCTAGTGGTTGAAGAATAAACCTTCTTGTGAAAAGTAAAAGTAACTTAACTTTTTCAAGATACCAGAGAAAAGACTGAGGGAGAAAAAGATAGCCAGATATAAAGTTTTACTCACTGAAGTGACTTCTTCATGTATACGTATAGGGTTTCTTGAACATTGATGGCAAGAAATACAAAGATTAAATAACCAACTTCAGTTTGTGGAATGTAGATAAACTTAATCTTGAAATATGATGCAGTTTTCTGGTGCTGAAGAAAATTAAATGTCGCAGTGCATATTAGAGACAGAGTTGACACAAAGTCATTTTGTCTTTAAAAGGAGATCTGTAAGAAGTATAACTTGGTTGAGTTTATGTGAAAAACTTTACATAGCTTCTCTGCTCAAGCATTTTGGCTGATCTCCTTTGATCTTGGAGTTTGTGAATCTGTGGAGACCTCCTTGCTAACTTTGTCTCAATATCCTTATATCACCAGCCAGTCTTCATTAAGTCAGCAGTACAGTAAAATATCATGTTTTAGGGCTGAGCTACTTATCTGCAAAGGCTAGGAAGAATGTTCTTCTTTGATGTTCAGTTGGCTAGATATCGGATGCTTTTCACCCACGTCTGATGAAGGAAGACTTAGAGTAGTCTTCACCCCTGCTGAAAGATGAAAGAGAAAAAACCCATCTTGTAAGTCTCATTGAGTGTTGTTCTGGGACAATTACACTGCTACCTTTGCAAACAAGAAAGATTTCTCCTTAAACAAGGATCCCAGGATTCTTCTTCATTCCAAGTGGCAGACTGAGTTCCTGCTACTGTCATCTGGTTTACCTCAGCTGAAAAAAATCTTCAAGCATTACTGTTACCAGCCTTTCCTGCATTTAAATGTCATGCTTTGTAATAGGCAAGCCAGACTAAATATGTTACTTGTATTTTCCAGCTTTAAGAATTTTAAAATATCAGATTTTGCAACCTTGGTCTAAGAGTGTTAATTACAGACTAAGTTTGGCCACTGGGATGAGAACAGTTTAAGTGTTGTTTAGGAATCCTTTTTCTGACTGATAAAACCATGGAAATGAGCTGTGCATAAGCAGTGTGCACACTGTACATTTCTGTGTTCCCTCCATTCACATTCACCAGGAACAAGA